>JARJIL010000009.1:44818708-46068396 GCA_038502395.1 Dittrichia graveolens | reverse complement strand
CCGCCAAAAAACCAAATCAACCAACCACCACAACACATAGGTCTAAGGGCATATCATGTTACCGAATTAACCAAGCGCAACATAAATGAAACATGGCGTGCCACACAAAACCATGATACAAATATATATCTATATTTTAGTTAAGATTGTCAACAACATCAAAGGCACCATAATGACAATACTTGTATATATGCATTAGTGTACCAAACCATTTTTATGACACATATTCATATATACATTTATAAGTATATATTTGTGTACACTTCATGTCAAGTTACAACAAATATATAAATATAAAAACTAAAATATTAACAAGTCTACAAATAGAACAATTCTAGCACAACAAGAGTACAACAAGAGTCTCAATGAAAAACCAACTTTAAGAAAACAATTTTTTTATATAAAAGTATTTATATGGCTTTTCTAGACTCGGTGTACAAACTAACATATTAGGTAGGCTATAAATATAACAATTCTAGCCTAACAACAACCATAAAACACTTTCAAGAAAACAATTTTCTTATAAAATATTTAGATGAATATTGTGTAGGCTACAAATATATCAATTTTAGCCTAACAAGAATCTACACGAAAAACCATTTCAAGAAAACAATTTTCTAACATAAAATATTTATATGGTTTTTCTAGACTCGTTAGTGTAAAGCCATGTTAGATATGGCTCTAATACCACTGAAGGTATTCATTTGGCATAATCGAGTAGCAACGGAAGCAAGATATAACACAACGATAATAAGCTAACCAAACAAACACTCCCATGGACCAATATCTAGACATGGAATTGCAACTAAAATATAATAAACAAGAAGCAAGAAATAGTTATACCTTTAAGAAAGATCACAACATCTATTTCTTCTTGTCAAGTGCAGAATTCAAACAAGTATTCCTCTAATGAAGTCCACCCCAAGCACACTTGATTCCTCAATGCTAGTAGGTTGGTGTAGACACCAAAACAACACAATCCAAGAATAATTAACACTTTTGTGCATCAAAAGTTGATCAGAAGGTGATGAAAATTAGAGAGAATATTCATATGTTCTAACTATTGTTCTTCACCCAAACTCTCTGCATTTTCGTGACCTTTGAGCAGTACCAATTGAATCCCATTTAACCCCATTAAAATGAGTACTAAAGCAAATCAATTCTGCTGTTACAGAGCACATACACGGCCCGTGTTCATCAACACGGCCGTGTAGGCCCAAGGTTCACGGCCTCAATTGGGCCAAGATAGCCCGTGTCTAATAGGCCCAACTTGGCTCGTGTTCACTTACACGGCTGTGTAGGCCCAAAGAACACGGCCTCTACTTGGCTCAAAACGCCCCGTGCTAGTTGGGCTAGACACGGCCCGTGTTCAAGAACACGGCCCGTGTACCTTATTGCCAAAACCCATTTTGGCCTTTTTCTCTCTTTTGCTTGATCATGTTGTCGGAACCAATACTTGGCGTGTGACACAATATGCCTATACTTCATCAGCAGTACCATTAACTCGTTCGTGTCAGCGGGCATATTCCAACATTATCTTCTCTAGTAGAGGCTTTTGGCTTGTACTTGGTCTCTTGGTGGATACTAGAACTCTCTCTCTCTCTTTTTCATCTTGTTCTTGGTGTTCTTGAGCAGAAGAAGCAAGAAACTCTTGCACTTAATTGTTGTTTTGGTGATTGCACATCAATTTGCTAACACTTGGGAGTCAAACAACCTTTGGGTGGACTTCATTGGAGGAGTTCTTTATTGGATTCTAAGCTACTTGGAAAGAGAGGTTTTCTTTGTGACTTGCATTGAGGTATAAACCTTTCTACTCATCTTGTTTATCTTTTAGTTGCAATTTCATTGTTAGAGTTTGGTCCATGAGAAGTATTCGTTGTTTGGCTTTATATTTTTGTTATACACTTTGCTTCCGTTGCTACTTGTTTTTGCCAAACGAATACCTTGAGTGGTATCAGAGCCATATTTAACATGGCTTTACACTATTGAGTCTAGAAAAACCATAAAAGTTTTTTTGATAAGAAAAGTGTTTTCTTAAAATTGGTTTTTCATTGAGACTCTTGTTGTGCTAGAATATATTTATTCGTAGTCTTGTTAATATTTTAGTTTTTATATTTATATATTTGTTGTAACTTGGCATGAAGTGTACACAAATATATACTAATGCATATGTGAATATGTGTCTAAAAAATGGTTTCGTACACTAATGCATATGTACAAGGATTGTCTTTTGGTGCCTTTGATGTTTTGAATATCTTAACTAAAATATAAATATATATATATATCATGGTTATGTGTGGCACACCATGTTTCTATTTGATATGTTTGGTTTGATTCGGTAACAAGATATGCCCTTAGACCTATGTGTTGTGGTGATTGATTATTCTGATTTTTGGCGGCTTGCGTGCTCTAATATTGTAACAATATTTGTTTATTTATTTATTGGTGAGGCTTGCACGCCGTTTCTTTTATTCTATGTATTTGTATAAATAGCATAGGATTGCGACCGGCGTGTCGTTTATATATATTCTATGTATTTGTATATAGTATAGAATTAAAACCAGAATAGTCAACGGGAGTCATGGTGATGACGTCTTGGCGAGAAGGAATCAACATGCTATTGGAGGTGTTGGATTCAGTGGGAGCTCACCCAACGAGACCATATCTTGTCCTTAGATTTTTTGGCCTCGTTTTCCCCGTTGTGGCTCACGGGGAAAACGCATAGGATTTTTGGGCATGTTACCGAATCATATATACATATATATATATTTGCTTGGTTGTATTTTATTTTTCTATGCATGGATTAGGATTTGAATGCTAGACAACTTTTCTATAATAATTAAATAAAGTACAATGTTTGTTAAAATGGTTAACAATTGCGCGCGAATAGAATTGACAAAGAAAATTTAAAAATGGTATTATATTAAAAGTGCTTAAAATCGTTTTGACACTTACTTTGTTAATTCGCCAAGAAGGGTTTTTATAAACCGGAAACAAAATCCCGTTTTTCAAAATGTAAATCACGCACCATCCGTAAGATGACACCACCCGAATCTAACGAATCAAGGATGGTTGTCGAGCTAAGCACGAGTCATTCCTTGTGTAGTTGTGTGGAAGGTGAGTGGGGTAACTCTCATGATTGGTTGTCGAGCTAAGCACGAGCCGATTAATGGTCGAGAGTGCCACCTGTGTGTCTTGTCGGACGATTTACAATTTTAGTATATAATTCTTGGTTAGTTGTCGAGCTAAGCACGAGCTAAACAAAAATTATATATTAAGATTGGTGTAAGATAGGGATCAAAAATTCCAACCGACATAATGGATGTCAACGGATCCCACAAGTGTCTAAGAGTTGTAATAGAGATCACAATTGGCAAAATGGTTGCCGGCCTAAATAGCTTCGCCACGTGATCCGCGGTAAACCCGTCACGGTGCGAGGTGAAATAAGGTTCTTAGCCCTTGTTATAAATAAATTGTTTTGTTTAAAACTATGGGTACTTATTTTAACAAGGATTTCCAAACTAACTAAAACTACTTTGCTATTTTAGATGGCGTCTTCAAGCAACACCAACACCACCAACCATTTTTCTCTTAGAGTTTTCCTTGAAAGAAGAAACTCAATGGTAACAACTTCTTGGATTGGTTTAGGCAACTTAAACTTGTGTCACGCCAAGAAGGGAAGATGGTTACTATAGAGGAGGCCCTACCCGAGGCTCCTGTTGCAAATGTCACTCGGGCTATCCGAGACGCTTATGAGAAGCATGTCAAGGATACCGCGGACATTACTTGCCTCATCCTAAGTACTATGATCCCCGAACTCCAAAAGCAAATGGATCATTAGAGTGCTTTTGACTTGATCTCTCAGCTTAAGGAAATGTTCCAATAGCAAGCGAGACAAGAGAGGTTTGAGTGTCTTAAGACGGTACTTGGTAGTAAGATGGCCGATGGCGGGAATATGAGTGCTGACATGTTGCGCATGAAAGCAAACATGGACCGCATGGAACGGCTCGGATTTACCATAGGGAAGGAGCTAGCCGTGGATTTGATCCTATGGTCCCTGCCCACCGCGTATGATCAATTCGTTATGAGTTATCATATGCATAGTATGGATAAGTCCATTATGGAGCTTCACGGTATGCTTAAGACAATCGAGTCTACCATGACCAAAAATAAGCCCGCCGTTCCAAATCCCGTTCTTGCTATAAGGGAGGGGCGAATCCAGAAGAGGAAGAGATCCGCTTATACCCCTAAGGGTAAGGGGAAGGGGAAGATTAGCGCTGCCAAGTCTAGCCCCGCTTCGGAGGGTAAAGGCAAGGGGAAGATGGTTCCCCAAGCTAAAACTCTGAATGATGCGGAATGCTTCTTCTGCGGGAAGAAGGGCCATTGGCGCCGTAATTGCCCGGGGTACCTAGAAGGTCTTAAGAAGCTCAAAGGGTTGAGCACCGGAGGAACTTCCGACTCAGGTACGTACATGATTGAACTCCATCATACTTCTACATCTGGTAGTTGGGTATAAGATACCGGCTGTGGCACTCACGTTTGTAATATTGTGAAGGAGAGTGGCGAGCTTGACTTGATAATGGGAAACAAGGAGATTGTCCCGGTCAAGGCTCGAGGAGAAGTTGAATTATCTTTTAATTCCGGTTTTTCCATATTATTATTGAACGTATGCTATTCGCCGCTTGTGGGGCGAAACATTATCTCTTTTCATGCATTACACGACAATGGTTTTGGTTTTTCTTTTGACAATGGAGTTATTGTTTGTTTTAAAAATAATATTTGTTATTTTAAAGCTTATCCTTGTTGTGGTATTTATGAAATAGATGCATACGTTAGTGATAATCGTTCAATCATGAATATTGATTCAACGTCTAAAAATGGTTTAGACAAATTGTCTTTGTGGCATGGTCGACTTGGCCATATAAACAAGACTCGTATCGACATGCTCCAAGCGGATGGGATCTTGAAATCATTTGACCACGACTCAAATGAGGTATGCGAATCTTGTTTATTAGGCAAGATGACTAAAGCACACTTTCCGGCATGAATGAGAGGGGTAAAGACTTATTGGACATTATACATTCTGATGTGTGTGGTCCATTTAAGCACATCACAAGAGACAATTCTAGATACTTTGTTACCTTTATAGATGATTATAGTAGGTATGGGTATGTCTACTTGGTTAGACAAAAGCCTGAGTCCTTTGAGGTCTTTAAGACTTTCCAAAACGAAGCAGAGAATCAATTGGGCAAAAAGATTAAGATACTTAGATCCGATAGGGGTGGTGAGTATCTTAGTCAAGAGTTTCGTGATCATCTTAAGAGTTGTGGAATTATCTCACAACTTACACCTCCTAGGACGCCACAATTAAATGGTGTTGCCGAGAGGAAGAACCGAACATTCCAAGATATGGTTTGGTCTATGATGAGTAACACCCAAATGACTATAAGCCTTTGGGGCTATTCTCTTGAAACGGCAACAAGAATCCTTAATCTCGTTCCAACGAAGAAGGTCGATAAAACACCTTTCGAGACGTTGCATGGGAAACCTCCCGTCCTTGCCTATCTAAAGGTTTGGAGTTTTCAAGCCTACGTACGACGTGAGGTAGATGACAAGTTAGAGCCCCGATCCGAAAAGTGTTATTTCATCGGATATCCAGGTGCGGGTATTGGATATACATTCTATAAACCTTCCGAGAACAAGGTATTTGTTGCTCAGAGGGCGGTCTTTTTAGAAAGAGAATTAGTATCCAATCAGCAAGGCGGGACTAAGATTGATCTTGAAGAAATTCAAGAGTCAACGGATGAAAGACCTGACGTTGGCACAAGCCAACAACCTAGTGAGGTTGAGTCTAAGCATGACAATGCGGAGACTAACGTACATCTGTTACCTAACCGTAGATCCGGTAGAACTCGTCATGAGCCAGGGAGATATGGGTTTCTCATATCTAAGGGCGATCAGTTATTGGTGGATCTTAATGAGCCTACCAACTATCAGGAAGCGGCAGTGGGCCACGAGACTGCTAAGTGGAAGGAGGCAATGGATAACAAGATGCAATCCATGGAGGATAACCAGGTTTGGGAACTGGTTGATCCTACACCCGCTTGTAAACCAATAGGGTGTAAGTGGGTCTTCAAGAAGAAGACCGACATGGATGGAAAAGTCAACACTTTCAAAGCCCGACTGGTGGCTAAAGGTTTCACCCACACACATGGTGTCGATTATGATGAAACTTTCTCCCCAGTGGTCATGTGGAAATCTATTAGGATACTTTTGGAAATCGCCGCATTTCATGATTATGAAATATGGCAAATGGATGTAAAACCCGCCTTCCTTAATGGGAAGCTCTCCGAAGAGGTGTATATGATGCAGCTTGAGAGTTTTGTACATCCGAAGCATCCTAATAAAGTGAGTAGACTAAAGAAGTCTATTTATGGACTTAAACAAGCATCTCGTAGTTGGAATCTATGCTTTGATGAGAAAATCAAAGAGTTTGGTTTTTCGAAGAGTGTAGACGAGACATGTGTATACGTTAGGGCTAGTGGGAGCGCCATTGTTTTCTTGGTCTTATATGTGGATGATATCCTACTCATCGGTAAAGATATTCCAACCTTGCAAAGTGTTAAAACTTGGCTTGGAAAATGCTTTTCGATGAAAGACTTAGGAGATGCGGCATATATTATGGGTATCAAGATCTATAGAGATAGATCTAGAAAACTTCTCGGGTTGAGTCAAAGTACATATATTGACAAAGACTTGAAGCGGTTCAAGATGGATGACTCCAAGAAAGGAAATCTTCCTATGTCGCATGGACTGATATTGAGTAAGACTCAATGTCCTAGTTCTTAAGAGGAACTAGAAGTAATGAAGCGAGTACCATATGCTTCGGCCGTGGGCTCGATCATGTACGCCATATTATGTACTCGTCCTGATGTGTCATGCGCTTTGAGCTTGACTAGTAGATATCAGGGAAACCCGGGGTAAGCCCATTGGGTTGGGGTAAAGAACATTCTTAAGTATCTTAGGAGGACTAAAGAGATATTCTTGATCTTTGGTGGTGAGGAAGAGCTCAAAGCAAAGGGTTACTCTGATGCTAGCTTCCAAACTGATAGGGATGACTGCCGATCACAATCGGGGTTTGTGTTCCTATTGAATGGTGGGGCTATTACTTGGAGAATTTCAAAGCAAGACACAGTAGCTGATTCTACTACAGAGTTAGAATACATTGCGGCACGTGAAGCTGCTAAAGAAGCTGTGTGGATAAGGAAGTTAATCCGAGACCTTGGAGTGGTTCCTAGCATATCCGATCCTATTGAGATCTTTTGTGACAATGAGGGTGCGGTAGCCTTAGCGAAGGAACCGAGAGCTAACAAGAGAACGAGGCATATACCTCGTAAGTACCACTTGATTAGAGAGATGATTGAGAGTGGTGAAATCGCTATTAGTAGAGTAACCTCGGAAGGCAATTTGGCCGATCCGGTTACTAAACCATTGTCACAAGATTCTCATGATTCTCACACTACGGCGATAGGTGTTAGGTTTGCTCATGACTTGGTTTAGATTTAGTTTTAATTTATGTTTGGACCATTATGTATTTGGGAACATTAAGCAATAATGTTACTGATGTTTGTTTCGATTTATATAGTAGAGATCTATATATACGCATGTTGCGGTTACTTACATTAAGTCTCTACAATCGGTCATACTTTGTGGGAAGGAAGTATGAATTAAGATTGAGGTAAAAAATTGGTTTTGAGAAAACGTGATTCTTGCCTATACTTGAAAGGGGTTTCATGTGATTGGAGGACCCGCGCCCGAGTTTACTTCATGGTTTTAGTCACAAGTAACTCGGGATGGTAATGACATTTCATCCTTAAACTAGAGATACATGTGATCTCAAAGCGTAGGTTTGCTTTGCTTTGATCGTTTCCTAACGCGGTCCGTAACTGGTCGAAAGGTATTTGTTCCTCTATGTATAGAGAGAATATCCATGGGCCCCTCGATGATTGAGTGTTGACGTTCATATGCATGGCCGTGCTCAAGTTATATTGATGATGGATCAATGTTGACTTCATTTGTTGGTCACCACTAATCTAGAATCGAGAAACATAATCGTGAACAATCTGAAGGTTGACTATATTCCATGCCTTGTGTTCACATTGGATATCGCGAACAAAGGGATGTACATGTTCATTTATCTTTAGGATAATCATTTTATGATTGGGGATCTTGTCACGAGTGGCATACCCTATACTAACTTGGGAGCATAGATGTCTTGCTAGAGGCCGCTCTATGTTTGTGTTGTTTTTTGTAGTCGTGTCACGTGCAAGTGGGAGTCTGTTGGAATATGCTCGCTGACAAAAACGAGTTAATGGCACTACCGATGAGGTATAGGCCTATTGGGTCACACACTAAGTATTGATTCTGGCAACACGATCAAGCAAAAGAAAGGAAAAAGGCCAAAATGGGTTTTGGCGGGATGGTACATGGGCCGTGTACCCGAACACGAGCCGTGTCAAGTCCATCATACACGATGCGTATTAGCCCAATTCAAGGTCGTGTAGTTTGGGCCTACACGGGCTGTGTAGATGAACACGGGCCATGTTGTGCCTATTAGACACGGGTCATCTTAGCCCAATTGGGACTATGGACTTTGGGCCTACACGGCCGTGTTGATCAACACGGGCCATGTACGTTCGCTGGAATAGCAGAATTAACAGCCTTAAACACTTGGGTTAATGGGGTTAACTTCTCATAATTGTGGTAGACAAAGAGACCATGAGTTATCTGCTCTAGTAGAGGCTTTTGGCTTGTACTTGGGCTCTTGGTGGATACTAGAACTCTCTCTCTCTCTTGTTCATCTTGTTCTTGGTGTTCTTGACCACAAGAAGCAAGAAACTCTTGCACTTGATTGTTGATTTGGTGATTGCACATCAACTTGCTAGCACTTGGGAGTCAAACAACCTTGGGGTGGACTTCATTGGAGGAGTTCTTTATTGGATTCTAAACTACTTGGCAAGAGAGGTTTTCTTTGTGACTTGGATTGAGGTATAAACCTTTCTACTCATCTTGTTTATCTTTTAGTTGCAATTTCATTGTTAGATTTTGGTCAACGGGAAGTATTTGTTGTTTGGCTTTATATTTTTGTTAAACACTTTGCTTCCGTTGCTACTTGTTTTTTCCAAACAAATACCTTGAGTACATTCATGGTTGACTCTATTGTTTTTCTACTTCTTAGCTGGATTTATTGAAATGTTGGCTATAATGCTCACGTTTGTTGCAAAATTGTTTTGTTACAAAGTGTAGGCGTTAAAAGGAAGAAGTAGCTGATAAGGCATGGAGAGCTAGTGCTCAGGTGTGGGAAACTTGGACATTGTCTCGATTGAGAGGATTGGGAGTTTTGATCTCGCCATTTCATCTAGCTATTTTATTACTCGATTTGATTAATATATTATCTACCCTGCGTGGCGAGAGAAATATTAAGTCTATTATGCATTGGTTGACGATGGATATTACTTTGTATTTGATATATATGTATATTAGTGGTTTATTTCAAAGTTTATCCATGTCATGGCATTTATAAGCTTTTGCTTAAAAGTAATAAAGTAATCATGAATAATGTGTTTAAATCCAAAAATGGTTTGGATTAGTTATCCAAGTGACAAGATTATTTAGCTATGTAAATAAGACTCGCTTCACCAAGTTCCGTGTGGTTTGGAATCTTGGATGCATTTGATAATTGATCAAATGTTCAGTGCGAGAATTGTTTATTAGGCTAAATGACTTGTACATCTTTCATCGGCGTATGTAAGAGGATTGAGAGCTTGTTGTAATTAGTTCACACTTGTGTGTTTAATATTTTCAAGCAAATCCATGGGGATAACTACTTGCACTTCGTTACCTTTACTCGTGGTGATAGTAGGGAGAGGTATATTTGAAACCTTTGAGGTGTTCAATGATTACCTTAACAAGGTTTGTGGACGAAAGGTTAAGTTACTTAAATCTTGTAAAGATGTTGAGTATCTTAATATGTGATCTTGTGTCCGTCATAAGAATTGTGGGATTTATCTCATAAATTATTTCTCTGTAACGCCGGTCTTTCAAATTTCAGAGTATATTTTTTTTAACAAAATGCGTGCGGAAGCGAATTATTTATTCACATTATACAACTTATATAAATATAAGTTGTAATACAAAAGTATTGTTTAACAAAGTTTCCAACGTTACTAACTAGATCGACCTTTACATAAACTATTACATAACAATATCTTATTATAGTGTTCCCCAAGAACCTAACATGTCACCCCTGCAGGTACCCGTGCTTACCTTTAGTCTATTTACCTGTATTAGGAATGAACATGAGAGGGTTTGCTATAAATAGCTAGTGAATAACAATTAAAGCAAGAGCAGTACATTAACAGTATCATAACATATTTCATGCATCACATAACTTCATTCAAGTCTATCCTAACACATGGTGAAGCACCGGTTGTCAGCAGGCATCACGTCTTGCAGGGTTATAAGCCCGGCTCAAAGATCCTCACTCGGGAAACCGTTACTTCCTCCGCGCCGGTGGAGAAGCGGGTAGCGGTCCACCATTGTGTTCTTCGGGATCATATCCCATTTGGGATCAGAAGGAAAACTGAGAGCCCCGACTAAGTATTGAGGGCGGCGGTTTAGCTAGAACCAAGATTTGTGATCATCGAATCCCGCACCACAATCTCTACAATGTAGAACCGGCACTCAAACAATGGCCTACTCTGGCCTCATCACAAACACATTGGCCTACTCCGGCCCTTTACATATCAAGAGTGACCTAAACAGGCATTTTTACATATCCACAATGACCTACAAGGTCTTTCACATGCATACATATCACTTAGTACTCATAATAGGTTCATAAACCTCTAAACATGCATATCTACAAATTCATGGATTATAACATACAAAACATCTTCTAATACTATTAATATCATACTCGAGTTAACTGTTAGTCACCTGTTGAGCTATAACAAGTAAGTACTACGTCACAGGTGATCCTTGATCAACTGGTACACCTAAACAATTCAATACACACCATTTAACACTTAAAACATAATCTGCTAGAAGCAGGGTACGGCCGTACCTTGCCAAGGCACGCCCGTGCTTGGCGTGGCACGCCCAGACTTGGGCAAACACGCCTCGTACCTGATACTCAGGTACGCCCCCTAGCTAGAAACACTCCCCCGGACTTTCTAGGGTTAGACACGCCCGTACCTTTTAGAGGTACGCCCGTGCCTCCCCGGGTACGCCCAAGGTCACGGTCTATTCTTGAGAGGTACGCCCGTGACTTTCCATTTGCAGCAGCAGGATCGACCAGAACCTGCTGTTTCCCAGCCAAACATTCACCAAAACATACCATTTCGATTTCTAGTCAAAAGCTATGGTTCACATATGAACTAACATATCAAATACAAGCTAAAGGTACCATTTTTAAATCATATAACATCAAAATCAGTTTTTGGGACCAAATTAATACTTTTGACCAATTTCAACTTTAATTCACAAAACTAATCAAAATCAAGACTCGCTTCACATTGGATATCACCAACAAAGGATATCATAATCAAGACTCGCTTCTCATTGGATATCACAAATCTAATCAAAATCAGTGTTAGTAATCAACTTCTATGAACTCAGAATCAACTTAGGAATCAATTAGTAACATCAATTTCATTTATTGGCTTCATTTGGTAATTCATGGCTCAAACACCCAACCTAGAAAGCTCAAGAAACTTGATGAATCACTTACAAGAAAGATTGCAGATGATTACAAGATGATTATGGGCAGATTGAAGATTGAATTACAACAAGAACTGAAGCAGATTGAAGCCTTGGTTGATTTCTTCTTTGAATTCCATCTTGATAGCCTTCAACAAGAACACACACACACACTTGAAGTTATTGTCTATGAATGAAACGTGGGTTAGCAAAGTTGCCTACTTGTGGATTAAATTTATCCACAAGTGGGTATCTTGTTCCCCTTTTCAACCTACAACTTAACGCTCGAATACCCGCTTTAACTAACGGGGATATTTTTGGAAACCTCGTTCTAAACCATTTAATATTCTTTTATTCATTTATATTTTATCTTTACTCATTTAATAACTAATTTAGTTATTTTCTTTTAATATCTTTAAATATATATATTTTATTGAATTTATCTAATTTAATATACGTACCACGTCAGCATGCGTCTAGGCCCTTTCTGAGGATGTTACAAATCTATCCCCCTTAAGAAGATTCCGTCCTCGGAATCTGCTCCGCAGTGAACAAATGCGGGTAGCGTGCTTTCATCTCTTCCCCAATCTCCCATGTCAAGTTAGGACCCAGATTGTGCTTCCATTTGACGAGTACTAACTTGATCATCTTTTTACGCAGCTTCTTGATTTTGGATTCCAAAATCTCTACAGGTTCCTCCACAATGCGTTTAGCTTAATTAACTTTCAACTCTTGCACAGGTAAGATCTGATCATCATCAACCTTGCACTTCCTCAAATAGCACACATTGAATGTCTTATGAATACCAGATAGCTCTGGAGGAAGTTCAAGTGATACTGTCTGCTCGTTGACCCGTTGTAGAATTTTAAACGGACCAATATATCTAGGGCTTAACTTACCCTTTTGACCAAATCGACTTACCCCTTTCCAAGGTGAAACCTTCGAGAATACCCAATCACCCACTTCAAAAGTAATGGGCCTCCATTTTGGATCCGCGTACATCTTCTGCCTATCTCGTGCAGCTTTCAGCTTTTCACGTGCCATCTTGACTTTATCAGCTGTTATCTGCACAATGTCAGGACCTGCATATTGCTTTTCGCCAGGCTCTAACCAACATGTAGGTGTACGTCATCGCCTACCGTATAGCATTTCATATGGTGGCATGCCTATACTGGAATGATAGGAATTGTTATAGGCAAATTCAATCAAGGGAAGATGTGAATCCCAAGAACCACCAAATTCCAGAATATAAGCTCTCAGCATATATTCAAGAGTCTGAATAGTCCTTTCGGACAGTCCGTTTGTCTAGGAATGGTATGCTGTGCTAAGATTCACCTGCGTACCAAGTTCACGTTGAAGACTATGCCAAAAGTTTGATGTGAACCGTGAATCACGATCAGAAACAATTGATAGAGGTATGCCATGTCGTGACACAACCTCATTAATATACAATTGTGCCAAACGATTCATGGGTGCAGACTCATTAGTCGCGAGAAAATGTGCACTCTTCGTGAGGCGATCAACTACAACCCAAATCATATCATGCCCCTTTGCAGTTTGGGGTAGCTTAGTGACAAAGTCCATGGTAATATGATCCCATTTCCACTCCGGGATGTCTAGTTGTTGTAGACTACCATAGGGCTTTTGATGTTTAGTTTTGACTTGTGCGCAGACTTGGCACTTTTCCACAAATAAAGCTATGTCACGCTTCAATGTAGGCCACCAATACAAAGACTTCTAGTCTTGATACATTTTCGTGCTTCCACGATGAATAGACAATCTAGATTTGTGTGCCTCGTGTAAGATTGTCTCCAGATTGCCACCAAGACTCGGTACCTAGATTCGGGATTGAAATGTCTTCAGACCCCGACTATCTTCTCCCAATTGCTTAGATATCTTAACCATTGTCTTAGCATTCAAGTTGTTTTCTTGCAAAGCTTCTTGTTGTGCTACTTTCAACTGAGTAATGATATCAGATTCAACTGTCATCTTCATGAATTTAGCCGTTGCAGGAGAGTTCTTTCGACTAAATGCATCAGCTACTACGTTTTCTTTGCCCGGATGATATTTAATTCCATAGTCATAATCTTTGATTAACTCCAACCATCGCCTTTGTCTCATGTTAAGCTCTTTCTGCGTGAACACATACTGCAAACTCTTATGATCTGTGCATACAAATAATGACGCCATATTTTCAATGCAAATACCACAGCTGCAAGCTCCAGATCATGTGTAGGATAGTTCTTCTCGTGTATCTTCAGTTGACGAGAAGCATATGCAATCACCTTGTCTCGTTGCATCAAAACACAAGTTAGACCTGCATATGAAGCATCATAACAGACAATAAAGTCTTCAGACCCATTAGGCAATGTTAGAATTGGTGCCTGACATAATAATTGCTTTAGAGTCTGGAATGCTTTCTCCTCATCTTCACTCCACACATACGCCACATCTTTGCTGGTCAATTTGGTCAATAGACCGGCAAGTTTAGAAAAAATCTGGATAAAACATCTGTAATATCCAACAAGACCTAAGAAACTCTTTATCTCAGTAGGATTCTGAGGAGTTCCCTAGTTCATAACAGCTTCAATCTTCACAGGATCAACTTTGACACCATCCTTGCATATAACATGGCCCAAGAAATGGACCTCCTTAAGCCAGAACTCACATTTAGATAGCTTTGCATAGAGTTGTTCTCGCTTAAGTGTCTCCATAATAAGACGAAGGTGTTGCTCGTGTTCCGCTTCGGATTTAGAATAGATAAGAATATCATCAATGAACACGATCACAAATTTATCAAGAAATGGGCGACATACGCGATTCATCATATCCATAAAGATAGCAGGAGTATTGGTTAAGCCGAATGGCATAACCAAGAATTCGTAGTTCCCATATTGTGTTCTGAATGCAGTCTTTGTGATATCATCTTCCCGAACTCGGACTTGAAGATAGCCAGAACGTAAATCAATCTTTGAAAAGCATGTGGCACCTTGCAATTGATCAAACAGATCATCTATGCGAGGTAACGGATATTTGTTCTTTACAGTTCGCTTGTTAAGCTCCTTGTAATCAATACACATTCTGAGAGTCCCGTCCTTCTTCTTAACAAACAGAACACGAGCTCCCCACGGTGAAGCACTTGAGCGAATAAAGCCCTTATCAAGTAATTCCTGGATTTGGGACATCATCTCCCGGATTTCAGATGGAGCGAGACGATAGGGAGATTTTGCTATAGGCGTAGCTCCAGGAACAAGATCAATCCGGTATTCTACATCCCTGACAGGAGGCAAACCCGGTAATTCTTCAGGAAAGACATCAGGGTATTCAGAGACAACCCTGATATCATCAACAGTCTTTGCTCCTATCTCAGCATTAATCACATATGCAAAGTAGGAGATACAATCTTTAGAAATCAATTTCTGAGCTTTAATCACAGAAATCACAGGAATGGCAGAGTCCCTCTTCTCCCCTCGAGCTATAGCAAATGAACCGTCGGATAAAAGGAATCTGATCAACTTCTTAGAACACAAGATCTCAGCATCTCGACTACTGAGCCAATCCATACAAATAACAACATCAAAACCCGCTATCGGCATCACAAGAAAGGAAATAGTGAAACTATTCCCGTCAACATACAAAATTGCTGTTGGGACTTTTTCGGTAACATTTACTACCTTACCATCAGCTACTTCAACTTTAAGAGAATCAAATAATTGAGAAACAGGCAATTGAAGCTTTTCACGATAAGATTTAGAGATAAAGGAGTATGTAGCTCCCGAATCAAACAAAACACATGCAGGAATATTATTAATAAGATAAGTGCCTATAATCACATCACCTACATCCTTGGCTTCACCAGCCGTCATCTGAAAGGCTCTCCCTGGTACACGAGGAGCGCCTCCCTGGTTCGGAGTCGTAGCTCCTGAAGAACCTCCAGAACCCGTGTCTGGCCATGTAGGGCATAGTGCAATTTGGTGCCCAGGTTTATTACACCTGTAACACACACTCTCCTTGTACCTGTACTCCTTATATTGACGCCCCTTCTTCCCACATTTAGTACACTTCACTTCCCAATCTCCAGACATCTGGGATGTATTACCACGTGACTTACCACCAGAACCACTCTCTACCCCTTTCTGACTTGACTGCTGCTCAAACTTTCTTTTACCTGCCCCAAATTGTTGTTGTTGCTGTTGAGATCTAGCCCTCCGTGTATAATCATCATCGGTGGTTCTAGCATTATCAAATGCTCCATCCAGAGTTGCTGCAGATCTCACAGCTGCTCGATATTCTAAGGGCAAAGTATTGGCAAAATGGGCGATCTTTGCCTTTTCATTTGGCAAAAGATGAGAAACAAACCTCATTTTATCTGTGAATTTGGAGATTAGATCCTCCAAAGGTTTGTCACCCTTTTCAAGTGCCTTGAATTCATTATCAATCCTCATCATATCATAGTCAGAACAGTACTTCTCTCGGATCTTCTCTTTAAACCCATCCCAGGTCATAGCCTCCAGTGTGGCTGATCGTGTGACAGCAATCACCGTATCCCACCAAGCCAATGCATGACCTCTGAACATCCGTTCGGAAAAATTTACCTTCTTGTCTTCGTCGCACTTGCGAGAGTCATAGGTGTTTTGCATATCTCTAATCCATGTCTCAACTGCTGACGGATCATTGGTTGGACCATGGAAAACAGGAGATTGACAATTCAGAAATGTCTTAAACTTCATGGGCTTATGAGTTTCCTTGCCCGCTCGAGTAGACTCACGCTCGTTGGCTTGTTTGAGTTAAGCCTCCAACTTAAGGATATACGCATCCTTATCTCCAGAAGATCCCTCCATAGTGAATCAAACTTCTATACACATTAAAATAAAACCTTCAGTATACTTCATATATATATATATATATATAACTCTTACCTTATCTTAACTTTTACTTATAACATAGCATGAAACAATTAATCACTTTTCACACCCCAATACCACCATTTGGGAACACTTAGTAATGGTCGAATATGAACCCGAGTTTGAGACTGAATACTATATATAGTACTCAATTCACTCAAACTAAGGCTCTGATATCAACTTGTAACGTCGGTCTTTCAAACTTTAGAGTATATATTTTTTTTATCAAAACGCGTGCGGAAGCGAATTATTTATTCACATTATACAACTTATATAAATATAAGTTGTAATTACAAAAGTATTGTTTAACAAAGTTTCCAACGTTACTAACTAGATCGACCTTTACATAAACTATTACATAACATTGTCTTATTACAGTGTTCCCCAAGAACCTAACATGTCACCCTTGCAGGTACCCGTGCTCACCTTTAGTCTATTTACCTGCATTAGGAATGAACATGAGAGGGTTATCTATAAATAGCTAGTGAATAACAATTACAGCAAGAGCAGTACATTAATAGTATCATAACATATTTCATGCATCACATAACTTCATTCAAGTCTATCCTAACACATGTTGAAGCACCGGTTGTGAGCAGGCATCACGTCTTCCAGGGTTATAAGCCCGGCTCAATGATCCTCACTAGGGAAACCGTTACTTCCTCCGTGCCGGTGGAGAAGTGGGTAGCGGTCCACCATTGCGTTCTTCGGGATCATATCCCATTTGGGATCAGTGGGAAAACTGAGAGCCCCGAGTTAGTATTGAGGGCGGTGGTTTAGCTAGAACCAAGATTCGTGATCATCAAATCCCGCACCACAATCTCTACAATGTAGTACCGGCACTCAAACAATGGCCTACTCTGGCCATTTACATAACAAGAGTGACCTAAACATGCCTTTTTACATATCAACAATGACCTACAAGGTCTTTCACATGCATACATATTACTTAGTACTCATAATAGGTTCATAAACCTCTAAACATGAATATCTACAAATTCATGGATTATAACATACAAAACATCTTCTAATACTATTAATATCATACTCGAGTTAACTGTTACTCACTTGTTGAACTATAACAAGTAGGTACTACGTCACTGGTGATCCTTGATCAACTGGTACACCTAAACAATTCAATACACATCATTTAACACTTAAAACATAATCTACCAGAAGCAGGGTACGGCCTTACCTTGCCAAGGCACGCCCGGACTTGGGCAAACACGCCTCGTACCTGATACTCAGGTAAGCCCCGTGGCTAGAAACACTCCCCCGGACCTTTTAGGGTTAGGCACGCCCGTACCTTTTAGAGGTACGCCCGTGCCTCCCCGGGTACGCCCAAGGTCACGGTCTGTTCTTGAGAGGCACGCCCGTGCCTTTCCATTTGTAGCAGCAGGTTCGACCAGAACCTGCTGTTTCCCAGCCAAACTTTCACCAAAACATACCAATTCATTATCCAGTCAAAAGCTATGGTTCACATATGAACTAATATATCAAATACAAGCTAAAGGTACCATTTTTACATCATATAACATTAAAATTAGTGTTTGGGACCAAATTCACACTTTTGACCCAGAATCAACTTAGGAATCAATTGGTAACATAAATTTAGGAATCAATTGGTAACATCAATTTCATTTATTGGCTTCATTTGTTAATTTTTGGCTCAAACACCCAACATAGAAAACTCAAGAAACTTGATGAATCACTTACAAGAAAGATTGCAGATGATTACAAGATGATTATAGGCAGATTGAAGATTGAATTACAACAAGAATTGCAGCAGAGTGAAGCCTTGGTTGATTTCTTCTTTGAATTCCCTCTTGATAGCCTTGAACAAGAACACATACACACACTTGAAGTTATTGTCTGTGAATGAAACGTGGGTTAGCAAAGTTGCCTACTTGTGGATTAACTTTATCCACAAGTGGGTATCTTGTTCCCCTTTTCAACCTACAACTTAACGCACGAATACCCGTTTTATTTAACCGGGATATTTTTGGAAACCTCGTTCTAAACCATTTAATATTCTTTTATTCATTTATATTTCTACTAATATTTTATCTTTACTCATTTAATAACTAATTTAGTTATTTTCTTTTAATATCTTTAAATATATATATTTTATTCAATTTATCTAATTTAATATACGTACCACGTCAGCATGCGTCTAGGCCCTTTCTGAGGATGTTACATTCTCCTAGGACATCATTTTAATGACTAATCTTATTTAAGTGTGGTTTCTGATTTTCTGCTCAAACTATCGGCTATAATCATTAGCCTTTTCTGAATAATATAATATTTCAAACTTTTATAATTAGTGTAAACAGTACACTTTTCATTGTAATATTTACAATAACAAAACCATTGCAGCTAGCTCTCTGTCATGAGTCAGGTAACTATCTCTGTGCGGTTTTAACTGTCTAAAAATGCCTCATGCCGCGACGAACAATTGTACCCCGATCCCACTTCTTTGAAATTCAAATCTGGCGTCATCCATACCCGTCGCGCCGCGACAGGTGGCTTGGTCGCTCCGCGACGATACGTGGCAAGAAGATAGGCCTTATCCGGACACTTCGTAGCGCCGCGACAAACAAGCGTGTCGCGCCGCGACCCCGTCTAGGCCCTTTCTGAGGATGTTACATTCTCCTAGGACATCATTTTAATGACTAATCTCATCTAAGTGTGGTTTCTGATTTTCTGCTCAAACTATCGGCTATAATCATTAGCCTTTTCTGAATAATATAATATTTCAAACTTTTATAATTAGTGTAAACAATACACTTTTCATTGTAATATTTACAATAACAAAACCATTGCAGCTAGCTCTCTGTCATGAGTCAGGTAACTATCTCTGTGCGGTTTTAACTGTCTAAAAATGCCTCACGCCGTGACGAACAATTGTACCCCGATCCCACTTCTTTGAAATTCAAATCTGGCGTCATCCATACCCGTCGCGCCGCGACAGGTGGCTTGGTCGCTCCGCGACGATACGTGGCAAGAAGATAGGCCTTATCCGGACACTTCGTAGCGCCGCGACAAACAAGCGTGTCGCGCCGCGACCCCGTCTATTGCGCCCGGTGGACACTTTCCTTTTTTTGGGCCTTGACATTTGGGCTTTGGTTTTTTTCTTTCTTTTTCTTCCTTTTGGGCTCACTATTTCTTTCTTGATTTCTTTGCACCGGTTGTTAGATAAATTTATCTTCTCGCCTTTTTAGCCTGCAGAACATAAAAGAAATGGTAAACGTATCTTTTTACAATTAAATGCACAATTTCCGGCTAAAACCAACCCGATATTGCCTAATATTTATATATATTTAACGCGATATCAAAATGCAAACAATAATTCTGCCCCTCTGCATTCATCCAAACCACTGTACCATGCATCACATAATGCTATCATCTCTTCAATCAATTCAGGTAGTACAAACTGTTGCTTCACATAATTTCTGCAAATAATCCCATAGAACTGTTGATTACTGTCGAGTTCTTTGGCGGCTCCCAATTCACCACCTTCTCTATTTCTCAGAATTCATCTCGATCCCATTTCTACTAATAAACTGTCTAAAGAATTTCATTCCTTATATCTTGAAATTCACATTGAAAACTTAACATATAGCTATTCTCTGCTCTGTGTCACTAAGACTTTCAAACATGATTCTCATGATCTGCTAACCCTATGAAATAAGCACGTATATCGTTGATGAACACAATTTCTGACTTACTTAACATTGGCCTATACACCCTATTCATTTAATAAATATTCATTGTTGGTGTGTTAGCAAGGCAAAAAAGCATCATAACCACTTCAAAATACCTAAACCTTTTCTGAACACAGTTTAAGGAATGACATCCATTCTGATCTTAGGCTGATAAAAATCCGACCTTGAGTCAGCTTTGACAAGCACTTTACCTCATTATAACTGGTCAAGTAATTCACATATTCTGAACAACGAACATATATTCTTGATCACCATATTGAGCTTATAATGATTAATACACATAATATAAGTATACCTCATGAAAAGCTACTGGGTCTTATAAACCCCCTCATTTAACAATTCTTGAAATCGTTTCAATAATTCCTGTATCGCTGAAGGAGCGAGTTTGTATGTAGTTCTCGTAATCAGTGAAGCTTGAAACCCTACACAATTTCTAAACATAGTTTGTCTGTCTCGCAGTAACCTTGGTAATTCCTTAAATTACATATCAAGATACTCACATATTACTTTCACACCTTTTTAGCTCATCTGTTCCTCTTTAATTTAATATTTATAACATAAATTGAGAAAATAATGTATCCATACCGAAGATACTCCCTAGCTTTTGAAACTAAACACCCATATAACCTTTCTGTTTTGACTTTAGCACAAAAAATTAGTTCTTCCCCACTTGAGATATGAACTCGTATCACTTTTGTTCACATAATATCATAACCTGGTTATAATATAACCAGTCCATTCCAATTACTATTTGGAGCTCACTCATATTCATAGGTACAAAATACTCATCACCCGTACTTCAACCAATAACACAAAATCTTCTTTGATTTTGCCTTCTTCAACATTTTATTATCTAAGAAAAGTATATGCCGGTTCTACATAATTTACATACATTTTAAAAGAAACCTTACATCGCATCCACTTATTTATTTAATATCTCAACTGAAAAATTCTAGCTAGTTAGGACATTCTGAGGACTCATGCCTGTACTGAGCATAGTCATAACAAAACATTCCTAAGGATAAACAATCCTTATAATTATGTCCTACTTCTGCACACGTATAACAACCTTTAGTTTTATATTTACACTGACCCGTATGGTTCTTACCACAAGTCTCGCATCCTATTCTTCTATGGGATCCCTCGGCTTTAACCTCCATTTTATCCTCTTTTATCTCATTAATCATTTCATCCTTCAGTATGTGAAATTCTTCTCGAACTACACTTCTTATCTCATTCTTCATTTCGGTCATAATAGACAGCATAACTGTCTTAATACATTTTCCAAACTCATCCGAGACGACACCCCTAAGGTGTTTCGTAGGTATGGCTCCACGCCTTTTCCCATAAAGGGAAATATATTCTTCAACCTCTCATATGGTAATCATGTTAGGGTTTCCTTCATTTCTTACTTCATTTTCTACTCTAGGATCCGCATTAGGATCCATTACACTGTAACAAAACAATTCTTGATTAATCATAATATCAATCATATCTCGCACCATTAAACTTGCCTTTATTTCACAAACACCCTACTCATTTACCGTTTTTGAATAATATTGTAGATTATACTAATGCATACCTCTTTCCACTTTGTGTTAATTTACTTCTCTTAGTTCTCATAATAACTTCATGTACATGACATTTGTATATTTTGCTTTCTTACCACTCTTATCAATACATCATATATTACATTATTCCTTGAAACATAGAGTTTCAGTAATTATTATACCTTCACAAATAATAATTTGGGGCTAATAATTAACTTTTTCACCTTTTATAATTAATCTTAGTACTGACTATTATCTGATCACTTCTTTGTTCTTCCCTCTGTTCTACAACTTATACACTAATATATGGCATAAACTCTGCCTCATCACTTTACTAAGTTTTCCGCACTGGATTCTCCAAATGTAAGTTCTGATATTTAACAATTTATATCTGGGGCTCAAAAACCCTATCATGCTATATTCTTATAAGAATATACTCACTTGTAATACTAGTTTTTATCCCTTCATGTCTGTGACTATGTTCACCTTTAGGGTTATATGCTACTCTTGAACCTCATGTGTTTACCATTCTGGTAGTATAGATAAAGCATTAAGGGAATAGGTAGCTTTACCACACTATCCTCTATAACAAACAATTATTACTACATCCAATATATCAGTACACCTACTATCAAATCCAAAGTATTTCTATACATACTAAGGCATTCTATACATATTCTCAAGTGTACTATCTATACAAGTACCCCTCACCCGATTCAGAAAATTCCTCATAATTCCATTAAGTCCCAACATGTATCATGTGTTTGTAATAACATGGGCCCTTATATTACTCTATACACACTACACACGTTTGATCTTAACTTTAACACAAAAATTCCCGATTCACAGGCTTAGGCCAAAGTTTACACATCATATTCTCATATACTCATATAACAATTTAATTCATCATGAATACACATATAAAACCAACTCTTAACAGTTGTATACACATATAACATATATGTCTTAAACATATCCTGTGATCGCATATAATGCTCACATAATACATAATCAGTATAATTGCTAGTATACTCACCAAGCTACAAGCCTCCAGTTTGACAATTTTCAAAATCCGCAGAAGCATGGTTTAAGTCCAAAATGTGTCTTGTAAACATCCAGATCTCTTAAACCTTGGCTCTGATACCAAGTTATAACGCCCCAAAATCCAAAATTTGTAATATAAAGATCAAACACATATAAGTGTTCGCATCTGAAAGTGGCATAAAAGCGGAAGCATAACTTGTTTTAAATCCGAATGTATCAAAAGATACGCACATAAATACTAACACAAGTTTAGTACCAAAAACATGATATTTACAAACTAGGCGTTAAGTGTTTCAAAAAGTTTATCAAAAAGTAGTCAAACCGAAGCTTTTCCCTTGCCTTTGCTAAAACCTACAAAACATTTTAAAAATAGTATCTGATAAGCTACGAGAGCTTAGTGAGTAAGCCAGACTAAACATCATATAAACACACATATAGAATCTTATGAAGGTAATACACGTATGTCTAGAAATCAATGCTAGCCTCTGGTTCTAGACCCAGGGCAGCAACATAGGTCACAGTACCGTACCACATCTGAACGTTACTACACATAGCAGCATGCTCACATATACACATGTATAACATAGCATGTTAGTAATCTGATATAAAATTACACATGATGCTAATATGAAGTGAAGTCTAGAAGACTCACCTTCTGACTATCCACAGATGTCAATGATTCAGGTAATAAGTCAATCACCTCCTACATAAACAATACATAAAATATCACATAAGGACAATCTAATCTAGAACAGGGCCTACACGGGCTGTGTATCCCTACACGGGCCGTGACCCTTATATGCTACATGACCTAAGCTGGCAACATGGCTAGTGTCATCTAGTCACCCTACACGGGCCGTGTATCACTCATGCTACACGACCTTGTAACTCTACATGGCCATGTACCACTACACGGGCCGTATACACCACAGACCTAGCAGACTGTTCTTAGCAAGAACTGTCGGATTTCACCAATAATCCGGTAACATCATCATAAAACCAACTAGAGGTGTTTCCTACACCTTATACAACTGATAAACATAATCTAAACAATATCAAACATCCCTAACATGATTTCACATTGAATCATGTGTTTAAACTCTCAAAACCTTAAAAACAAAGTTTTAAACCATACCTCAAGTCTTGAATTCTTGCTAGGGTCTTGTAAGCTACTAGTTCTGCTGCTACTTCAAAGAAATAGAAAGTTGCTAGAAGTTTTTTCTTGTGCTCGTGAGGTTGCGGAAAGTAAATGCCAACTTTGACTTCTAATGTCAAAGTTGGTGACTTATATAAATATAGGTTTCAACTAATGACACAATAGGTCCCTGGACTTAAACAAGTTATATTTGACGGTTTTAATCCCTCTAGTTTAAAACCACATCTTATCACATATATCCATTTATACCTCGTATATCACTTTATAAATTTTCTCGTTTTAACTTATAAATAAATTTCTGGATATTACATATTTGTTTCTCGAACTTCTGAGGACAAGTTTTGTCGCTTAATAGCTAGTGGAAGCTTAATATCTATGCGAGCCATTCGGAGTAAAACATGATGTTGGACTAGCATACAATCAGTAATGATTGGAATTCAATATGGCAATGCTGGAGTACCTGGCACTATTCGTTACTTTTCCTATTTCTAATAGGAGTTGTCGTAAGGCCGGATGGATATATATTTTATATCTAGAAGAAGATAAGTCGATGATGGATTGGTTGAATTCATCAACTATCAGAAGTCGTAATGGACTTAGTGTCTACTAGAAGGAGAGAGGTAATGATAATGGGATGCAATCCAAGAGGATATCCAAGTATTGGACTTGGTTGATCCGATACCTTGGTGCAAACCTAAGGGTATGCATGGATTGAGTTGTAGAGAACTTCAAATACTGACTTGTGGTAAAAATTCTAATATGATTGACCATGAGGACGGTATTATAAAAGATATTTTTCCTAGTGGTTATGTTGAAGTCTACTCGGATGACTTATGGTGTATCACTACCTTCTCATGGCTATGAAAATATGGCAGTGAAATGAAAAGACTCTATTCCTTTATAGGAATTTTGAGGAACTGTTTTAATACTCTCCGAGAGTCTTGTACATTATTAGTATCCTCGTGTTGTCACTAGCCCAAGAAGTCTCTTCATGGACTTGAACTTCACATACCAACTAATGATAAATGTTCCGTTATGATTGACCATGAGGATGGTATCATAAGGAAAATTTCCAGTGGTTATGTTGAAGGTTACTCGGATACATGTGTTTATCACTGCAATGTAAAGATCATATTCCTTAATGGGAATTTTGAGGAAGAGTGTTTCAACACTATCCGAAGGTGTCTTGTACATTGAAAGTATCCAAGTAGACTTGGATAAATATCGCAAGGTTGTAATCTTCACCTTAATGAGAAAATCATAGATTTGAGTTTTTGAAAAGGGAAAATTAAACTTGGATGTATGCCAGAGCTAGTGGGAATGCTTGTATCCCTCAAATTGCGTATCCATAACATACTTCTTGAAGATAATATCCTAACTTGGCGATTCATAAAACCGGGGTTGAGAAATTATTGCTTCATAAGAAGAATTGGAAGATACGAACGTGAACTTTTTGGAGTGACAAAACTAAGAGAGTGACATTGAAACATGATGGACTAGTGGGTTAATTTAATTAGCAACTTGATTTATCACATGGTTTCTTTTCTCTCATTTTGACATACTTGGAAGAACTCTTGGAAGATTGTTCTTCAAGTTGATGTTCAATGGTAACAAGGAACTTTGTGTAATGCATTATTCTTGGTGAATTGTTATTGTTGTGTTGTTAAGTGGAGCGTTATCGACTACAATAGTTCTTTATGCATCATTGACTCTAATTGCGTTCTTTTGAGAAAATAAGAGTACGATGGCTTATATATATATATATATATATATATATATGAACCATAGTCCGCTTGCTAAGCTTTAGTCGCAAGCCGGTGATGAATTTTCATACTAGGGTTGCACACACTTGGTTTACAAATGGCTTTGGCTTGAGTTTGTTTTAGTTGAATTTGATATGTTTTGAGTTGGGAAGATTAAAGCAATAATGTGCTTTGATTGTATCGATTATCAAATGGTGATTTGATGATGCGCATGGAGCGGGTAATTTCGTTAGCCTTTATTGTGTTCCATCTTAGAATGTTTAAATACTTCCTTGATTAAATTTATTTATTCTAAATGCTCCACCATCGGTCGTTCTTCATTTGAAGGAAGAAGTGAATTAAGATCGAGGCAAGTGGTTGGTAAAGTATTCATAGAGGATTGAATATATGTTTTCGCAACACTAGCCTATACTTGATAGTGATCAAGTAATTGGAAGACTCGCACCTGAGTTATTTCATGGGCATGATCACAAGTAAATCAGGATGATAATATTGTTGTTCCTTCTACTGGAGATACATGCGCTTCTTGATTAATAATATGGTCTTGTTTAGATTGCTTTCTAACGTGGTTCGTAACTGGCTGTTATAAGGAAAGTTTTCAAGCAAGAACTTATTATTATGACGGAACGATGTAGTCAAAGGTATTCATTCCTCTTTAGAGAGAAATCCCTGGCCCCTCGTTGATTAAATTGATGACATCCAAATGCATGGCCATGCTCAAGTTGAATTGATAGTGGATCAATTTTGCAACTTGTATTGTTCGTCATAGTTAGTCTATATCGAGAAACATAATCGTGGATGTTTTGGGGTTGATGATGTTGCATGACCCGCATTCACAACGGATATCGTGAACGAAGGGATGAATAATCACTTATCTGTAGGACCATTCTTTATAGGTTGGTACTTATCATGGGCGACATACCCTATGCCGACTTGGGGGCATAGATGCCTTGGTTGAGGCCGCTCTATGTCGGTGTTACCTTTCGTGGGTGTGTCATGTTGAAGTGGGAGTTTGTTGCAATATGCCCACTGACACACACGAGTTGGTATCACTGCCGATTAAGCATAGGCCTATTGGGTCACACACTAAGTATTGATTCCGGCAACACCTTTGACAAAGAGAGAGAGAAAATGCCAAAATGGGTTTTGGTTGGGCTGGGCACGACCATGCCTTGTGAAGGCACGGGCGTGCCCTATGCCGGGTACGGGCCCAAGGCTGGCGTGCCTATGGCGTACCTGTTGGGGCTGGCACGGGCGTGCCTCATGGAGGTACGGCCGTGCCTAGTGCGAAAGCACGAGCCCAGGTCGGGCGTGACTTGGGTGTGCCCGTGGGCTAGCACGGGCGTGCCTTGTGAGGCACGGTCGTGCCTTATGCTGTAACAACCTAATTAACTAGTCTTTCAAGACTTGTTTAATGGGGTATTCATGGATATTGATAGCCATTATTCCAAAGTCGGTTATGGACGTTTTAGGCTTCATTTTTTAGTCTATATAAGTCCAAATATGCTTATGGAATATGGTTGGTAGAATTCTTGATATATGAACTAGTTGAAGGTATTCGTTTGGCACAATCAACTATCAACGGAAGCAATATGTATAACAAAAATTAACAAAGCCAAACCAACGAATACTTCCAAGGACCAAAATCTAACCATGAACTTGAAACTATAAAGATAAACAAGATGGGAAGAAAAGATTATACCTTAATGCAAATCAGAAAGTAAACTTTTCTTGTCAAGAAACTTAGAATCCAACAAAGAACTCCTCTAATGAAGTCCACCCTAAGCTTGTTTGATTCCCAAATGCAAGTTAGTTAATGTGTAATCACCAAGACAATAACCAAGAACAATATGTGTGTATTTCTTCTTTTGTGCACCAAAGAACTTGATCACAAAAATGCAAGAACAACTAAGAGAGAATATGAACTTGAACCAACACTTTGAATCACTCAAAAGTCACTTCAAGTGCAGAAAATTCGTTACCTCTTTGTCTACCACAATAACTTGACATAAACACCATTAGACCAAGTGTTTAAGGCTGTTAATTCTGCTGCTACAGCGGATGTACCCGGCCTGTGTTGATCAACATGGCCGTGTAGGCCCAAAGTCCACGGCCCCAAATGGGCTAAGACGGCCTGTGTCTAATAGGCATAACACGGCCGTGTCAGCTCAAACTACACGACCTTGAACTGGCCAATACGCCCCGTGTATGTTGGACTAGTCAAGGCCCATGTTCAAGCACATGGCCCGTGTACCATCCTACCAAAACCCATTTTGGCCTTTCTCTCTCTTCTGCTTGATGGTGTTGCCAGAATCAATACTTGGTGAGTAACCCAATAGGCCTATACCTCATCGGTAGTGCCATTAACTCGTTCGTGTCAGCGGGCATATTCTAACAGACTCCCACTTGCACGTGACACAACTACGAAAAATAACACAAACATAGAGCGGCCTCTAGTAAGACATCTATGCTCCAAAGTTAGTATAGGGTATGCCACTCTTGACAAGATCCCCAATCGTAATATGATTGTCCTAAAGATAAACGAGCATGTACATCCCTTTGTTCGCAATATCCAATGTGAACACAAGGCATGGAATATAGTCAACCTTCAGATCGTTCACGATTATGTTTCTCGATTCTAGATTAGTGGTGACCAACAAACTAAGTTAACATTGATCTATCATCAATATAACTTGAGCACGACCATGCATATGAACGTCAGCACTCATTCATCGAGGGGCCCGTGGATATTCTATCCATACATGGAGGGACAAATTCCTGTCGACTACATAGTCCCGCCCCATAGATAATACTCCACCCATATATTTCCCTTATAACGACCAGTTACGGACCGCGTTAGAAAATGATCAAAGCAAAGTAGACCTATGCTTTGGAATCACATGTATCTCTAATTTAAGGATGAAATGTCATTATCATCCCGAGTTACTTGTGACTAAAACCATGAAGTAAACTTGGGTGCTAGTCCTCCAATCACTTGAAACCCCTTTCAAGTATAGGCAAGAATTACATTTTATCCAAACAAATTCTTTACCTCAATCTTAATTCATACTTCCTTCCTACAAAGTATGACTAATTGTGCAGATTTAAAGATTGTAAAACAACCTTAGGAAGTAATTAAACATGCAAAGATAGAACACAATAAAGACTAAATGTAAGTAACCACAACATGCGCATATATAGATCTCTACTATATAAATCGAAACAAACATTAGTTACATTAATGCTTAATGTTCCCAAATACATAATGGTCCAAACATAAATTAAAAATAAGTCTAAACCAAGTCATGAGAAAATCTAACACCTATTGCCATAGTGTGAGAATTATGAGAAGCTTGTGACAACGGTTTACTAAACGTATCGGCCAAATTGCCTTCCGAGGTTACTCTACTAATAGCAACTTCACTATATTCAATTATCTCTCTAATCAAGTGGTACTTACGAGGTATATGCCTCATTCTCTTGTGAGCTCTTGGTTCCTTCGCTAAGGCTACCGCACCCTCATTGTCACAAAAGATCTCAATAGGGTCGGATATGATCGGAACCACTCCAAGGTCTCCGATGAACTTCCTTATCCACACAGCTTCTTTAGCAGTTTCACTTGCTGCAATGTATTATGACTCTGTAGTAGAATCACCTACTACGTCTTGCTTTGAACTTCTCCAAGTAATAACCCCACCATTCAATAGGAACACAAACCCCGATTGTGATCGGCAGTCATCCCTATCAATTTGGAAGCTAGCATCAGAGTAACCCTTTACTTTGAGCTCTTCCTCGCCACCAAAAATCAAGAACATTTCTTTAGTCCTCCTAAGATACTTAAGAATGTTCTTTACCGTAACCCAATGGGCTTGCCCCAGGTTTCCCTGATATCTACTAGTCATGTTCAAAGCCCATGACACATCAGGACGAGTACATAACATGGCGTACATGATCGAGCCCACTAACGAAGCATATGGTACTCGCTTCATTACTTCTATTTCCTCTTGAGAACTAGGACATTGAGTTTTACTCAATATCATTTCATGTGACATAGGAAGATTTCATTTCTTGGAGTCCTCCATCTTGAACAACTTCAACACTTTGTCAATATATGTACTTTGACTCAACCCGAGAAGTTTTCTAGATATATTTCTATAGATCTTGATACCCAGAATATATGCCGCTTCTTCTAAGTCTTTCATTGAAAATCATTTTCTAAGCCAAGTTGTAACACTTTGCAAAGTTGGAATATCTTTTCCAATGAGTAGAATGTCATCCACTTATAAGACTAAGAAAATAACGGCGCTCCCACTAGCCCTAACGTACACACATGGCTCGTCTACGCTTTTCGAAAAACCAAACTCTTTGATTTTCTCATGAAAGCATAGATTCCAACTACGAGATGCTTGCTTAAGTCCATCAATTGAATTCTTTAGTTTACACACTCTATTAGGATGCTTTGGATGTACAAAACACCCAGGCTGCGTCATATACACCTCTTCCGAGAGTTTCCCATTAAGGAAGGCGGTTTTGACATCAATTTGCCATATTTCATAGTCATGAAATGCGGCAATTGCCAAAAGTATGCTAATAGATTTCAACATGGCCCCTGGGGAAAAAGTTTCATCATAATCGACACCATGTGTCTGGGTGAAACTATTAGCCACCAGTCGGGCTTTGAAAGTGTTAACTTTTCCATCCATGTCGGTCTTCTTCTTGAAGACCCATTTACACCCTATTGGTTTACAAACGGGTGTAGGATCAACCAGTTCCCAAACCAGGTTATCCTCCACAGATTGCATCTCGTTATCCATTGCCTCCTTCCATTTAGCAAACTCATGACCCGCTGCTGCTTCCCGATAATTTGTGGGCTCATTAAGATCCACCAATAGCTCGTCACCCTTAGATATGAGAAACCCATATCTCTCTGTCTCATGGCGAGCTCTACCGGATCTACTCTTGATCTTTTTCAACATCCATCTTGGTCCCACCTTGATAATTGGATATTAATTCTCTTTCTAAAAAAAACCGCCCTTCGAACAACAAATACTTTGTTCTCAGAAGGTTTATAGAATATATATCCAATACCCGCAACTGGATATCCGATGAAATAACACTTTTCGGATCGGGGTTCTAACTTGTCATCAACCCCACGTCTTACGTAGGATTGACAACCCCAAACCTTTAGATAGGCAAGAACGGGAGGTTTTTCATGCCACATCTCAAAAGCTGTTTTCTCGACCTTCTTCGTTGGAACGAGATTATGGATTCTTGTTGCCGTTTCAAGAGCATAACCCCAAAGGCTTATAGGCACTTGGGTGTGACTCATCACAGACCGAACCGTATCTAACAATGTTCGGTTCTTCCTCTCGGCGACACCATTTAATTGTGGAGTCCTAGGAGGTGTAAGTTGAGAGATAATTCCACAACCCTTAAGATGATCAGGAAACTCTTGACTAAGATACTCACCACCCTTATCGGATCTAAGTATCTTAATCTTTTTGTCCAATTGATTCTCTACTTCATTTTGAAAAGTCCTAAAGACCTCAAAGGTCTCGGACTTTATTCTAACCAAGTAGACATACCTGTACCTACTATAATCATCAATAAAGGTAACGAGTATCTAGAATTGTCTCTTGTGATGTGCATAAACGGACCACACACATCGGAATGTATGATGTCCAACAAGTCTTTTCCTGTCTCATTCACGCCGGAAAAGGGTGCTTTAGTCATCTTGCCTAATAAACAAGATTCGCATACTTCATTTGACTTATGGTCAAATGATTCCAATATCACATCCGCTTGGAGCTTGGCGATACAAGTCTTGTTTATATGGCCAAGTCGACCATGCCACAAAGACAATTTGTCTAAACCATTTTTAGACGTTGAATCAATATTCATGATTGAACGATTATTACCAACGTATCATCTACTTCATAAATACCACGTCAAGGATAAGCTTTAAAATAACAAATATTATTTTTAAAACATACGATAACCCCATTGTCAAAAGTAAAACCAAAACCATCGTCGTGTAAAGCATGAAAAGAAATAATGTTTCGCGTCACAAGTGGCGAAAAACCGGAATTAAATGATAATTCGAGTTCTCCTCGAGCCTTGACAGGGACAATCTCCTTGTTTCCCATTATCAAGTCAAGCTCGCCATTCTCCATCCTACTACTTGTCTTTAGCACCTGCACAATATTACAAACGTGAGTGCCATAGCCGGTATCTGATACCCAACTACCAGATGTAGAAGTATGATGGAGTTCAATCATGTACGTACCTGAATCGGAAGTTCCTCCGATGCTTAACCCCTTGAGCTTCTTAAGACCTTCTAGGTACCCTGGGTAGTTACCGCGCCAATGGCCCTTCTTCCCACAAAAGAAGCATTTCGCTTCATTCGGAGTTTTGGCTTGGGGAACCATCTTCCCCTTGCCTTAGAGGTATAAGCGGACTTTTCTTCTTCTGGATTCGCCCCTCCCTTGTAGCAAGAACGGGATTTGGAACGGCGGGCTTGTTTTTGGTCATGCTAGACTCCGTTTTCTTGAGCATGCCATGTAGCTCCGTGATAGATTTATCCATACTATGCATATGATAACTCATGACGAATTGATCATACGCAGTGCGCAGGGACCATAGGATCAAATCAACAGCTAGCTCCCTCCCTATGGTAAATCCGAGCCGTTCCATGCGCTCCACGTTCGCTTTCATACGCAACACGTGAGCACTCACATTCCCGCCATCGGCCATCTTGCTACCAAGTACCATTTTAAGACACTCAAACCTCTCTTGTCTCGCTTGTTGCTGGAGCATTTCCTTAAGCTGAGTGATCAAGTCAAAAGCACTCAAATGATCCATTCGCTTTTGGAGCTCAGGGATCATAGTACTTAGGATGAGGCAAGTAATGTCCTCGGTATCCTTGACACGCTTCTCATAAGCGTCTCGGATAGCCCGAGTGGCATTGGCAACAGGAGCATAGGGTAGGGCCTCCTCTATGGTAACCATCTTCCCTTCTTGTCGTAAGACAAGTTTAAGTTGCCAAAACCAATCCAAGAATTTGTTACCATTGAGTTTCTCCTTTTCAAGGAAAACTCTAAGCGAAAAATGGTTGGTGGTGTTGGTGTTGCTTGAAGACGCCATCTAAAATAGCAAAGTAGTTTTAGTTAGTTTGGAAATCCTTGTTAAAATAAGTACCCATTGTTTTAAACAAAACAATTTATTTGTAACAAGGGCTAAGAACCTTATTTCACCTCGCACCGTGACGGGTTTACCGTGGATCACGTGGCGAAGCTATTTAGGCCGGCAACCATTTTACCAATTGTAATCTCTATTACAACTCTTAGACACTTGCGGGATCCGTTAACATTCATTATGCCGGTTGGCATGTTTGATTCCTTCCTTACACCAATCTTAATATATAATTTTTGTTTAGCTCGTGCTTAGCTCGACAACTAACCAAGAATTATATACTAAAATTGTAACTCGTCCGACAAGACACACGGGTGGCACTCTCGACCATTAATCAGCTCGTGCTTAGCTCGACAACCAATCATGCGAGTTACACCACTCACCTTCCACGCAACTACACAAGGAATGACTCGTGCTTAGCTCGACAATCATCCTCACTTCGTTAGATTCGGGTGGTGTGAGCTTACAGATGGTGCGTGATTTATGTTTTGAAAAACAGCATTTTGTTTCCGGTTTATAAAAACTTTTTTTGTGAATAAACAGAGTGTCAAAATGATTTTAAGCACTTTTAAATATAATACCAAAAATCCGGTAACATAAAATACAACCACGCAAATATATATATATATATATATAATTCGGTAACATGCCCAAAAATCGTATGCGTTTTCCCCGTGAGCCACAACGGGGAAAACGAGGCCAAAACCTAAGGACAAGGTATAGTCTCGTTGGGTGAGCTCCCATTGAATCCAACACCTCCAATATCGTGTTGATTCCTTCTCGCCAAGACGTCACCATCACGACTCCCGTTGATTTCTCCGGTTCTAATTATATACTATTTACAAATACATAGAATATATATAAACGACACGCAGGTCGCATTCCTATGATATTTATACAAATACATGGAATCAAAGAAACAGCATGCAAGCCGCGCCAACAAATAAATACTATTACAATAATACAGCACGCAGGCCACCAAAAACCAAAATAATCAACCACCGCAACACATAGGTCTAAGGGCATATCATGTTTCCGAATGAAACCAAACATATCAAATAGAAACATGGTGTGCCACACATAACCATGATATATATATATATATATATATATATATATATATTTCAGTTAAGATTGTCAAAACATCAAAGGCATGAAAAAGACAATCCTTGTACATATGCATTTGTGTACACTTCATGCCAAGTTACAACAAATATATAAATATAAAAACTAAAATATTAACAAGACTACAAATATATCAATTTTAGCCCAACAATATGGCTCTAGAAACCACTGAAGGTATTCGTTTTGCACAATCAAGTAGCAACGGAAGCAATATGTATAACAAAAATTAACAAAGCCAAACCAAGGAATACATCCAAGGACCAAAATCTAACCATGAACTTGCAACTATAAAGATAAACAAGATGGGAAGAAAAGATTATACCGCAATGCAAATCAAAAAGTAAACTTTTCTTGTTAAGAAGCTTAGAATCCAACAAAGAACTCCTCCAATGAAGCCCACCCCAAGCTTGTTTGATTCCCAAATGCTAGTTAGTTGATGTGTAATCACCAAGACAACAACCAAGAACAATATGTGTGTATTTCTTCTTTTGAGCACCAAAGAACTTGATCACAAAAATGCAAGAACAACCAAGAGAGAATATGAACTTGAACCAACACTTTGAATCACTCAAAAGTCACTTCAAGTGCAGAGAATTCATTGCCTCTTTGTCTACCACAATAAGTTGACATAAACACCATTAAACCAAGTGTTGAAGGCTGTTAATTCTGCTGTTACAACAGACATACACGGCCCATGTTAATCAACACGGCCGTGTAGGCCCAAAGTCCACGGCCCTGAATGGGCTAAGACGGCCTGTGTCTAATAGGTACAACATGGCCCGTGTTCATCTACACGGCCGTGTTGGCCCAAACTACACGACCTTGAACTGGGCCAATATGCCCCATGTATGTTGGACTAGACACGGCCCATGTTCAAGCACACGGCCCGTGTACCATCCTGTCAAAACCCATTTGTCCATTCTCTCGCTTTTGCTTGATCATGTTGGTGAAATCAATACTTGGCGTGTGACCCAATAGGCCTATACCTCATTGGTAGTGCCATTAACTTGTTCATGGCAGCGGGCATATTCCAACACTTGTAACTCCAATCTAGTTCACATACTCTCTCAAGTAACACATACTTAGAAGATAGATTGGCATATCAATCTTCAAGATGGTATTAGACCATTGGTGAAGCTTTTGGCGGCGTCCAAACATAGCTAGCATGTGGGGATCATCAACACTTGGTGTGGATATCAAAAGTTGTACACTATTATGGTCTGATAAAGTTGGATTTGTATTTGTTTCTTTTATTTGAAGAACTTGTCCTGAACTGACAGGTCCAGAAGCAACTTCCTTTTGATTTTGAAAATGATTAACATCCAACATGTTGTCGAATGTAATGTTTATGCTTTCCACAACACAGTTAGTCCTTTTGTTTAAAACTCTATAGGCTTTAGACTCATGTGAATAATCGAGGAAGATTGTTTCATCAGCCGTGGCCTCAGTTTTTCCTAGGTTATCTTTTTCATTGACTACCATGCACCTATTACCAAATATATTAAAATATTTTATATTAGGCACAATGCCATTTGCCAATTCGTATTGACTTTGATTAAAGCGTTTATGGATGAAGGAACGATTCTGTGTGTAACACGCCGTGCTGACAGCTTAAGCCCAATAGGAGGGCGGGAGACTAGAATATGACAGCATTGTATGAGCAGCCTCAACCAGAGTTCGTTTGCGTCATTCTACCACCCCATTTTGTTATGGAGTGTATGCTGCAGAGAATTGATGTGTGATCCCCACCAAGTCAAGATAAGCAGACAAAGTTTTGTTCTTGAACTCAGTTCCATTATCAGTTCGAATGGCACTGACAGTGTGTTCAAACTTGTTCTGTTGTGGTTTAATGAAGTTGATGATAACATGAGTGACTTCATCTTTTGATCTTAACATCACCCAAGTATACCGTGAATAGTCATCAACAATCACTAGGATATACGTCTTCCCGTTGCGTGCTTGGACTCTCATTGGACCACATAAGTCCATGTGAAGAAGTTCCATTGTCTTCTTGGTACTTGAAACTTGTTTGGTTTTGTGAGATGATCTTTTCATCTTTCCTTTCTCACAATCTGCACACGGGTGATCTTTGTTGAACTACAACTTTGGCTGGTCTCTTACCAGATCCCCAGTAACTAACTTGTTAATGTTGTGAAAGTTAAGGTGAGAGAGTTTTTTGTGCCATTACCAAGTTAAGTCCGATGAGGCTTTACTTAAGAGTCAGACTGAGGTCTTGGTTTTGTAACATCATCGATTTGGGCCTAGCTGTAAATCGCTTGTAAATGTACGTAAGCTAGTAAATTATGTAAAGGGTCCAAGTTGTATAATTGTATGTAAGTTAATTATATTAATGACAGTATATTTGTGTTAATTGTTTAAATGAAATATATATATATATATGTATATGTATAATTGTGTAATAGAAAATAAAGTATATATATATATATTAAAAGAAAGAAAAAGAATAAAAGAAAAAAGAATTCCAGAGGCGGTTGCCTCTAGATGTGGGTTTCGTATATATAGATATGTATGTGTGTAATTTGACTAAAGATAGTCAAAGTTGGCAAGAAAACAAAAGACACACTTACACACTAGTTCTATCTCGGGACATTCTTGGATTTTTGAGTTTGGAAGATTTGAGGTTGTAGAATCAAACAAAGGTTAGTATGATCTTTGTTTTGATGTTTAAACATGTTTGATATTGGTTTTGTGTTTAAATCATAGCTAAGACTCAAGTTTACTTCACAAGTGGGTTTTATTTTTTTGGTGTTTTTGTTTGGATTTGATGGATTTATGAAGCTTGTATGAATGTTATGTGAAGTTTAAAAGTATTTATGAATGTAAAACCAACAAGTTTGAAGTTCTGCTTGTTTTAAAAATGGTCAGAAGTAACAGTCAGAAGGTCCATGTGACATTTGCATTGTCCCATTTCATGCGACTGTCGCATGGTCCATGTGACATTTGCATTGTTCCATGTGACTTTCGTGTATCATGCGACTTCTGGTTTGTGCCATGCGACTTTTGGTTGGGTGGTAAATAAGCCATGTGACTTTCAGAGCTTAACCATGCGACTTTCGCATAATAAAACGCGACGCGACGCGTCCGGTGCCTAGACGCGACGTGTTGGGTGAATTTCAGAAATGGTCATTTTAAAGTTAAATGTTTTGAAAGCACAAGTTGTGCTAATTCATGTGAGTTTAAGCTAGGGTGTTGTAAAGCCTTAGATATGTCTTGTACGTGTTCTGGAAATAGAATCCGAAATATGTAACCGCTTAACGCATGTAATAATGATTCTAGGTAAGCTTTCCAAATTAGCTGAACCGGAGTTAAAGTAATCTGGTTATTTAAGCTACTCATGTGAGTACCGACTTCCGTAAGCCTCAATAGAGGGAGACTTGCTTGCTAAATGTATCGTATGTGATGCAAAGATGTTTTAAGTTGCATGCATGCTTGAAAGTGAATAAGTAAGTATTGTCATGCCACTTTAATGCACTATGCCATGTTAAATACTCGTTGAATGTAAGCTAAGTGCATGCCTGCGGAATTCAAAATTGGAGCCACCTAGTTAAGATGAATGATATGTATGACACTGATCCTAAATGGATCAAGTATGAGAAAGATTAATGATATGTATGCTAGGGATCCAGATTAGATCTGTAAGGATGAAATGAATGAATATGCATGCTTAATGAATGAAAATGCATGCTAAGAGAATGATCCAGATTGGATCAGCTATGTGTATGTGAAAAGTTCGCGGACATCTTCAAGCATGATTAAGGTCAACTCTATGGTTGGGATCCTGGGTTCCTTGATGAGGTGATTCGGGACTTAACAGTGATTTGAGGTAACATTCTGGATCATAGGTTCTGCAGAACCGTCGTGCCTTATATCATGAGGGGTAATCAGCCGGATGTAGTTGAGTTGCCTAAGGAACCTATGGTTCCGTAAATGATGCTTGGTGGACTACTTTATGCTCCCCTACCAGCGCGGATGGTCGTGTCTAATCCCTCGGTTTATTGTTATTGAGCGGGACTAGCTATCCTGCAAGAAATGACTTATACTGATCTAATAAGCACACCGAGATGTGATAGGATAACATTTTATGCTTATTCCTGTGATACATGTCATGATTTATTGATGCTTAGGTTAAGTTTGTACTCACTAGCTATGTGTATAGCTAATGGTGCCATGTTGACCTTTTGCAGATAAAGAATAGGTAGCCTGGTGAGCGGGGTTGCCTTCTGCTAGATGTTTATTTTGGGATGGAACACTTTTTGTAATGAAGTAATGTATTGTCGGTCGTAATGTTAGAGTAACACCAGTAGTTGATACTAAATATTTTGAATGTAAATATTTGATGTAAACGTTTTGGTTTAGCTTTCCGCTGCATAACTCAATGATATTTAACTGTTAATGAGTTCACGTTTATAAAAAACATAAATTTTTGCTAATTTTGTCGTTTTGCAAAACCGGTGTTACGGTGTTGTAATTGTTCAAGTCTATTGAGTATAGATTAGACTTCCTAGTTCCAGCTAGAAGTACGTCACCCGTTTGTGTTTTGACTGAACATGAATTTTTCTTGAACGTGACCTCGAAGTATTTGTCACAAAATTGTCCTATGTTAAACAAGTTGTGGCCCAGTCCTTCCACAAACGAAACCTTTTTGATTTTTATGCTTTTTCTTACTGTATATCCATACCCTAGAATCAGTCCTACATTGTCATTCCCAAAAGGAACATTCATGGAGTACTTGGGAACGAAGTTTTGAAGAATACTCTTATTGCCGGTCATATGTTTTGTGCTCCTGGAATCCAGGTACCAGAGATTAGGTTCCTCCACATTTAAAAGAAAGAGGGTTTAGGTCCCTATGTAGAGATGGGTCCTTGTGTGCTTGTTTCTTTTGAGTTCACAACTTCTTTGAATATACAATGAATGTTTTTCTGTGTTTGCCATTGAATCTTTTATTCTTTTGGGTTGAATTTTGAACTTTTAATCCATAATGGATCAGGAACAATTTTAGATTCAATGTGGAGAGGAATTTCTCCCTTTTCAATAATGAGCGACTGTGGAGAGGAACAATTTTTGGTTGTGGAACTGATGTGATCTTTGATGGTTTTTTCGTGATTACTGTTGGAATATGCCCGCTGACACGAACGAGTTAATTGCACTACTAATGAGGTATAGGCCTATTGGGTCACACACCAATTATTGATTCTGGCAACACGATCGAGCAAAAGAGAGAGAAAGGCCGAAATGGGTTTTGGCAGGATGGTACACGGGCCGTGTGCTTGAACACGGGTGTGTCTAGTCCAACATACACAAGGCGTATTGGCCCAGTTCAAGGTCGTATAATTTTGGCCTAAACGGGCCCTGTAGATGAACACGGGCCGTGTTGTGCCTATTAGACATGGGCCGTCTTAGCCGAATTGGGGTCGTGGACTTTGGGCCTACACAGCCATGTTCATCAACACGGGCCATGTACGTTCGCTGTAACAGCATAATTAACAGTGTTAAACACTTGGTTTAATGGTGTTAACATCTAATAATTGTGGTAGACAAAGAGGCAACAAATTCTCTGCTCTAGTAGAGACTTTTGGCTTGTTCTTTGTCTCTTGGCTGATACAAGAAAACTCTCTCAAACTTCATCTTGTTCTTGGTGATCATTTGATGCACAAGAGTCTAAGATATACACTTGATTGTTGTTTTGGTGATTGCACATCAACTTGCTAGCTCTTGGGAATCAAACAAGCTTGGAGTGGACTTCATTTGAGGAATTCTTTGGTGGATTCTAAGCTTCTTGACAACGAAGATTTATTTGTGTTTTGCACTATTGAGGTATAATAATTTGTTTGGTTTCATTTTTGTTGTACATATTTCTTCCGTTGCTACTTGATTTTGCGAAACGAATACCTTTATTGGTATCAGAGTCATATCTAACATGGCTTTGCAGTATCTAGTCTAGAAAAACAACAATGGTTTTTTTTATAAGAAAAGTGTTATCTTAAAATTGGTTTTTCATTGAGATTCTTGTTGTGCTAGAATAGACTCATTTGTAGTCTTGTTAATATTTTTGCTTTTTTATTTATATATTTGTTGTAACTTGGCATGAAGTGTACACAACTATATACTTATAAATGTATATATGAATATATGTCTCCAAAATGGTTTGGTACACTAATCCATATGTACAAGGATTGTTTTTTGGTGCCTTTGATGTTTTGACAATGTTAACTAAAATATAGATATATATATATATATATTTATGTATATTTATGTATCATGGCTATGTGTGGCACACCATGTTTCTATGTGATATGTTTTGGTTTGATTCGGTAACATGATATGCCCTTAAACCTATGTGTTGTGGTGGTTGATTATTTTGGTTTTTGGCGGCCTGCGTGCTGTATTGTTGTAACAATATTTATTTATTTATTTATTGGTGCGGCTTGCACGCCGTTTCTTTTATTCTATATATTTGTATAAATAGCATACGAATGCGACCTGCGTGCCGTTTATATATATTCTATGTATTTGTATATAGTATAGAATTAAAACCGGAATAGTCAATGGGATTCATGGTGATGACATCTTGGCGAGAAGGAATCAACATGCTATTTGAGGTGTTGGATTCAGTGGGAGCTCACCCAACGAGACTATATCTTGTCCTTAGATTTTGGCATTGTTTTCCCCGTTGTGGCTCACGGGTAAAACGCATAGGATTTTTGGGCATGTTACCGAATTTTAAATATATATATATATATATATATATATATATATATATTTGCGTGGTTGTATTTTATTTTTCCTATGCATGAATTAGGATTCGCATGCTAGACAATTTTTCTATAAAATAAAAAAAAAATACAACATTTGTTAAAATGGTTAACAATCTCGCACGAATAGAATTGACAAATAAAATATAAAGATGGTATTATATTTAAAAGTGCTTAAAATCGTCTTGACACTTACTTTGTTAATTCACCAAAAGGGTTTTTATAAACCGGAAACAAAATCCCGTTTTTCAAAATGTAAATCACACACCATCTGGAAGATGACACCACCCGAATCTAACGAAGCAATGATGATTGTCGAGCTAAGCACCAATCATTCCTTGTGTAGTTGTGTGGAAGCTGAGTGGGGTAACTCGCCTGATTGGTTGTCGAGCTAAGCACGAGCCAATTAATGGTCGAGAGTGCCACCCGTGTGTCTTGTCTCACGATTTACAATTTTAGTATATATTTCTTGGTTAGTTGTCGAGCTAAGCACGAGCTAAACAAGAATTATATATTAAGATTGGTGTAAGATAGGGATCAAACCTGCCAACCGACATAATCGATGTCAACGGATCCTGCAAGTGTCTAAGAGTTGTAATAGAGATTACAATTGGTAAAATGGTTGCCGGCCTACATAGCTTCGCGACGTGATTCGCGGTAAACCCGTCACGGTGAGAGGTAAAATAAGGTTCTTAGCCCTTGTTACAAATAAATTGTTTTGTTTAAAAGTATGGGTACTTATTTTAACGAGGATTTCCAAACTAACTAAAACTACTTTGCTATTTTAGATGACGTCTTCAAGCAATACCACCACCACCAATCATTTTTTGCTTAGAGTTTTCGTTGAAAAGGAGAAACTCAATGGTAACAACTACTTGGATTGGTTTAGGCAACTTAAACTTGTCTTACGCCAAGAAGGGAAGATGGTTACCATAGAGGAGGCCCTACCCGAGGCTCCTGCTGCCAATGCCACTCGGGCTATCCGAGACGCTTATGAGAAGCGTGGCAAGGATACCGAGGACATTACTTGCCTCATCCTAAGTACTATGATACCCGAGCTCCAAAAGCAAATGGATCATTTGAGTGTTTTTGACTTGATCGCTCAGCCTAAGGAAATGTTCCAGCAACAAGCGAGACAAGAGAGGTTCGAGTGTCTTAAGACGGTACATGGCACCAAGATGGCCGATGGCGGGAATGTGAGTGCTCATGTGTTGCGCATGAAAGTAAACGTGGAGCGCATGGAACAACTCGGATTTACCATAGGGAGGGCGCTACCTGTGGACTTGATCCTATGGTACCGCGTATGATCAATTCGTTATGAGTTATCATATGCATAGTATTGATACGTCCATCATGGAGCTACATGGTATGCTCAAGACAACGGAGTCTAGCATGACCAAAAACAAGCCCGTCGTTCCAAATCCCGTTCTTGCTATAAGGGAGGGGCGAATCCAGAAGAAGAAGAAGTCCACTTATACCCCTAAGGGTAAGGGGAAGGGGAATATAGGCGCTGCCAAGTCTAGCCCCGCTTCGGAGGGTAAAGGCAAGGGGAAGATGGTTCCCCAAGCCAAAACTCCGAATGAAGCGAAATGCTTCTTCTACGGGAAGAAGGGCCATTGGCGCGGTAACTGCCCGGGGTACCTAGAAGGTCTTAAGAAGCTCAAGGGGTTGAGCATCGGAAGAATTTCAATTCAGGTACGTACCTGATTGAACTCCATCATACTTCTACATCTGGTAGTTAGGTATTAGATACCAGTTGTGGCACTCACGTTTGTAATATTATGCAGGTGCTAAAGACAAGTAGAAGGATGGAGAATGGTGAGCTTGACTTGATAATGGGAAACAAGGAGATTGTCCCAGTCAAGGCTCGAGGAGAAGTCGAATTATCATTTAATTCCGGTTTTTCTATATTACTGTTAAACGTATGCTATTCGCCGCTTGTGGCGCAAAACATTATTTCTTTTCATGCTTTACACAACGATGGTTTTGGTTTTACTTTTGACAATGGGGTTATCGTATGTTTTAAAAATAATATTTGTTATTTTAAAGCTTATCATTGTCATGGTATTTATGAAGTAGATGCATACGTCGGTAATAATCGTTCAATCATAAATATTGATTGAACGTCTAAAAATGGTTTAGACAAATTGTCTTTGTGGCATGGTCGACTTCGCCATATAAACCTTCCGAGAACAAAGTATTTGTTGCTCGGAGGGCGGTCTTTTTAGAAAGAGAATTAATATCCAATCAGCAAGGCGGGACCAAGATTGATCTTGAAGAGGTTCAATAGTCAACGGATGAAAGACCTGACGTTGGAACTAGCCAACAACCTAGTGAGGTTGAGTCTTAGCATGACAATGCGGAGACTAACGTACATCCGTCACCTCCTCGTAGATCCGGTAGAACTCGCCATGAGCCAGAGAGATATGGGTTTCTCATATCTGAGGGCGACGAGTTATTGGTGGATCTTAATGAGCCCACCAACTATCGGGAAGCGGCAGCAGGCCACGAGTCTGCTAAGTGGAAGGAGGCAATGGATAACGAGATGCAATCCATGGAGGATAACTAGGTTTGGGAACTGGTTGATCCTACACCCAGTTGCAAACCAATAGGGTGTAAATGGGTCTTCAAGAAGAAGACGGACATGGATGGAAAAGTTAACACTTTCAAAACCCGACTGGTGGCTAAAGGTTTCATCCAGACACATGGTGTCGATTATGATGAAACTTTCTCCCTAGTGGCCATGTTGAAATCTATTAGGATACTTTTGGCAATCCCCGCATTTCATGATTACGAAATATGGCAAATGGATGTCAAAACCGCCTTCCTTAATGGGAAGCTCTCCGAAGAGGTGTGTATGACGCAGCCTGAGGGTTTTGTACATCCGAAGCATCCTAATAGAGTGTGTAGACTAAAGAAGTCCGTTTACAGACTTAAACAAGCATTTCATAGTTGGAATCTATGCTTTGACGAGAAAATCAAAGAGTTTGCTTTTTCGAAGAGTGTATACGAGCCATGTGTATACGTTAGGGCTAGTGGGAGTGCCGTTGTTTTCTTAGTCTTGTATGTGGATGATATCCTACTCATTGGAAAATATATTCCAACCTTGCAAAGTGTTAAAACTTGGCTTGGAAAATGCTTTTCAATGAAAGACTTAGGAGAAGCGGCATATATTCTGGGTATCAAGATATATAGAGACAGATCTAGAAAATTTCTCGGGTTGAGTCAAAGTACATACATTGACAAAGTTTTGAAGCGGTTCAAGATGGAGGACTCTAAGAAAGGAAATCTTCCTATGTCGCATGGAGTGATATTGAGTAAGAGTCAATGTCCTAGTTCTCAAGAGGAACTAGAAGTAACGAAGCGAGTACCATATGCTTCAGCCATGGGCTCGATCATGTACACCATGTTATGTACTCATCCTAATGTGTCATGCGCTTTGAGCCTTACTAGTAGATATCAGGGAAACCCGGGGCAAGCCCAGTGGGTTGCGGTAAAGAACATTCTTAAGTATCTTAGGAGGACTAAAGTGATGTTCTTGATCTTTGGTAGTGAGGAAGAGCTCATAGTAAAGGGTTACTCTGATGCTAGCTTCCAAACTGATAGGGATGACTGCCGATCACAATCGGGGTTTGTGTTCCTATTGAATGGTGGGGCTATTACTTGGAGAAGTTCAAAGCAAGACACAATAGCTGGTTCTACTGTAGAGTCAGAATACATTGCGGCTAGTGAAGCTGCGAAAGAAGCTGTGTGGATAAGGAAGTTCATCGGAGACCTTGGAGTGGTTCCTAGCATATCCGACCCTATTGAGATCTTTTGTGACTATGAGGGTGCGATAGCCTTAGCGAAGGAACCGAGAGCTCACAAGAGAACGAGGCATATACCTCGTAAGTACCACTTGATTAGAGAGATGATTGAAAGTGGTGAAGTCGCTATTAGTAGAGTAACCTCGGAAGGCAATTTAGCCGATCCGTTTACTAAACCGTTGTCACAAGCTTCTCATGATTCTCACACTATCGAAATAGTTGTTAGATTTGCTCATGACTTGGTTTAGATTTAGTTTTAATTTATGTTTGAACCATTATGTATTTGGGAACATTAAGCAAGAATGTCACTAATGTTTGTTTCGATTTATATAGTAGAGATCTATATATACGTGTATTGCGGTTACTTATATTTAGTCTTTATTGTGTTCTATCTTTGCATGTTTAATTTAATCCCTAGATTGTTTTACAATCTTTAAATCTAAACAATCGGTCATACTTTGTGGGAAGGAAGTATGAATTTAGATTGAGGTAAAGAATTGGTTTTGATAAAACATGATTCTTGTCTATACTTGAAAGGGGTTTTAGTGATTGGAGGACCCGCACCCGAGTTTACTTCATGGTTTTAGTGTTAGTCCCATGTTTAGAATAATTAGATTTGATGACACAAACTATAGATATGTATAGATGATAGGTTAAGAGTTATGAACTATGTAAGTCTGTTATAGACTGACTAGTCAGTTGAAGCTGAGTAGTCAGCGTATAAACAGATATAGACTTTTCTATGTAAGTACTAGATAGCTCAGTGACTTCTAAGCTGAGATAAGTTTTAAAAGTGAAGACTTGAAGACTTGAAGATTCAAGAATCCAAGATTCAAGAAGTCAGCTTGACAAGGTCAAGACTGAGTATGTCAGCTCAGGGTCAGAAGTCAGTTCAGAATTTAAGTAAGTTCTAAATTCTGTTATAAACTCTCCATATCTACGACATTTAAATTAGGATATATAAACCTAATTTAAACTATCTATTAGTTGGATAGAAATCTCAAACGGAATTAATTAGATATGTTCTAATTTAGGAGTTTGTTACATTTTAAAGAAAAGATATGTTCTATTTTTTAAAATGCTATTTGTTCGTAGGTATATCAAGTATAAGTATAAACCTTATGATGGGTTTTTATATATATGTTCTTACGTGTGTACGTGAACAAATACCGAACAACGATTACTGCATAAGTTGCAGAACTACGTAAGTTGCAAAACCTACTTGTGTTCGTGATACTTGATACGCGTGTGTTGCAATAACTTTGTAAGTTCAAAGTTATAGAAAGTTTTCAAGAGTTCTTGTTAATCAGTTTTAACAAGAAATTCGATCATCAATTAGTTTGTGATTCAAGAGTGTTTAGAGAGAGTTGAGGTTATAATCACTGTAATATCAAATCATCCTGTTGATTTGATTAGAGAGTGATAATAGTTATTGTTCTGTTTGATAATTGAATATACGTTTGATTAATTTGTTTAATTGTTTAAAGTGGTATCAACCCCCCTTCTACACTGTATCGGTTGCTTGTTCACCCTCTTTGGGTCCAACAACTGGTATCAGAGCAAGTTTCTTCATAAGTTGAAGATCAATATCTGCTGTCAAGAGGTTAAGATGTCTACTAGCAAGCAATCAAGTCATATACCAACAATGGCGGCAAAGGGTTGTCCTATCTTTGATGGCACAGACTATCCTATGTGGAAGTTTAGAGCCATGCTATATCTGAAGGCTGTGGATCACCAGGATGAGTACCGTGATTCTAGATGGCCCAATCATACCAATGATCCATATTACTGCCACTGACAAAATTGTTCCCTCTTGAGAAACTCCTAAGCCTTAAGCATCCTGGACTGAGGAAGATCGTAAACTGTTCAATCTTGATGACAAGGCACAAAGCATTATAGCAAATGCTTTGACAAATCCTCTTCTGCATACTATGGCTGGGTGCCAAATTGCAAAAGAGATGTGGGATACTCTCAGTGTCACATATGAAGACACTGACTTGGTCAAGCAACATAAGAAGACAAATCTGAGTCGTTCTTATGAAACTTTCTTTGCTAAAAAGAATGAAACTCTGGCAGATTTGTTTACCAGATTTAAATGCTTGATAAATGATCTGATCTTGGCAGGTGTCAAGAAAGATGAGAATGAGTTGGTACTCAAGTTCTTGGATGTGTTACCAGAACAATTTAATGAGATCACCATTGCACTTCATGCTGGAGGAACATTAGGAAAATATGATGTCTGATCTATCTATGGTTTTCTTCTAAATCATCAACATATCATGGAACACAAGAAAGTGGCCCAACAACAACTAAAAGAATCTATCAATAATGCTGGATCTGCATTAATTACAGAAAAGAAAAAGAACCAAAAAGTCTCAAGCTGAGACTGATTCTGTATCCGAATCTGAGGAAGTAAGTCTTAACTCTTGTTCAGATGATGAAGAGATGGATGCTCTTATTGAACAAATGGCAATGTTAGCAAGAAACTTTAGAAAGTTCAGAAGAGGAAGGGGCCAATCTGACAGAAGCAAAAGTGGTAAGTCTACTTTTGATCCTAAGAAAGCTAAGTGCTACAACTATTAAAGGATAGGACACATAGCTGCTGAGTGTAGAGTTAAGAAGGGAGAATCAGCTTCAGTAGCTGACAATAATGCCTACAGAGCTGATAAGTATAAAAAGAAATATCAAAGACTCAAAGGCAAGCCAGATGAAAACTCCAAAGGTCTTCTTGCTGAGACTTGGGATACTGAATCATCTACTTCAGATGATGAGCCAGATAGGTGTTTGATGGCCATTGAGGATGAAGAGGAACAAGTTGACTATGAGTTAGAAGACAGTTCCTTTGATGAGGATCTAGCAGAAGCGGCTAAGCTGAGTAAGCAAACCAGTAACTCGGATCCTGCCTCAATGTATAAGGTAAATAACTTTAGCTCTTACACTGATGAACAAAAATGTCTAATGTTCAACTATCTGTTGAATGACTTCAAAACCTCTCTCACAGTTCAATCTAGTTTGAAAACTGAAATTTCAAAACTAAAAGATGAACTTAAACACTCTGAAACTCTCTTAAATGCTGGTAAAAAGATTCAAAGTGATTATGAATGTCAGCTTCATATAAACAAACTTCTAAGTGAAGAACTACAATAATCAAAAGAACAAGCTGACAATCGAAGAAAAATCTGTCAATCTTGGTGTAAGTCATCAAGAGAAGCAGAAAAGTGTAACCAGCAGATACCAAATCAAGTAAAAGCAACGCTTGGGGGAGATTATAGTGCTGCTGCTGATGAAATCATAGAAGATCAAGTCAGTCTTGTAGACAAAATGATGAAATCAGATGACATACTCCCAAGAACATTCTTAAGGAACAAGGAAGCGAAACAAGTCAAAACCAATAAGTTTGTGAGACCAACCCAAAGTCCTCAAGTTATTCACTCAAACCATCAAGCTGAATGTTCCAGATCCAATAGAAACTGTAAGTCAGTTTTCAAAAGATTGGATTACAATCCTGTGAGAACAACTGTTTTTTGATAGAATATCTCATGTTAACTCAAAAAGACATAATTCTCAAGCCATATATGAAAGGATGTCTAAAAACAGGAAGTTGTCTATAAGTCAGACTTTACCAAATAAAGGTAACCATAAAGCTGACAAAGGTAAGTCCAAAGTAAGTGAAAATCAAGTAGACAAACTGTCGAAGAGGATTGAAAGGTTATCCACATCATATGACCCTAAAACTGAATCCAAATTTAATGTTGGAAAACTCAAAGAAATCACCCAAACACCCATCTTTAGAAGAAAATGTTATAAGTGTGGTGATAGAGGTCATGAGGCCAAAGATTGTGTAAGTACCAATCTTAGACCTAAAAACGAAAAGGATGATCAGTCCAAAACAGACACAGAATCTGTTTGAGCTGATCAATCAAACTCCAAAGGATCAACTAAGTGCTCATCCTCAGGACCCACCAAACAGTTGGTTCCAAAAAGAAACTAGTATGTTTAGTTGATCATGTGCAGGGCTCCTACAAGTGGTATCTAGATAGTGGATGCTCAAGGCACATGACAGGAAGCGAGGGGATTCTAAATGAATTCCAAAACAATGAAGGACCCAAGGTGACATTTGGGGATACTTCTCAAGGAAGGACTAAAGGTTGCGGAAAGATAAATGCTGAAAAAGTCACTTTCAAAAAGGTAGCATATGTTGAAGGCCTTAAACACAATCTGATAAGTATCAGTCAACTATGTGATGAGGATTATGAAGTCACCTTCAGAAAGCATGCATGGACAATTTATGATACGAAGGGAAAACCAATATTAATGGCAAAAAGAGAGAGAGATATCTAATTGTTAGATCTCAGCTCCGCAGATCCTTCAACTGAAACCTGCTTGTATTCTGACTTAACTCCCAAGCTGAGTTGGTTATGGCACAAGAGACTGTCTCATTTAAACTTCAAATATATTAACAAGCTGTCTAGCAAAGATTTAGTCTCTGGTCTGCTTAAGATCACATTTGCTAAAGACAAACTCTGCTCAGCTTGTGAAATGGGAAAACATCATAAGGGATCCTTCAAGTCCAAACAGAATTTTTCAATTACAGAACCATTGCATATGTTGCATTTGGACCTATTTGGACCTATTAGCACCCCAAGCCTAAATGGCAAAAAGTATACTCTAGTGATTGTTGCTGAGTTCACAAGATTCACTTGGGTAATCTTCTTAAAAGCCAAAAGTGAAGCTGCATATGAGTTAATCAACTTCATAAGACAAGAAGAGTTGCAAAAGGGTAAGTCTCTTAAACAACTCATAAGTGATCATGGGACTGAGTTCAGAAACTCAACCCTTGAAGGCTTTTGTGAAGAGAAAGGAATTATCTAGAATTTCTCATCTGTAAGAACTCCATAACAAAATGGAGTTGCTGAAAGGAGAAATAGAACCTTAATTGAAGCTGCCAGAACCATGCTATGTGAGGCAAAGCTCAAACTGAGCTTCTAGGAAGAAGCTATAAGTACAGCCTGCTATACTCAGAATAGATCGATTATAGTTAAAAGACATGGTAAAACACCTTACGAGATGTATCATGGCAGAAAACCCAACATTGGATATTTCCACATTTTTGGTTCGACATGCTATGTGCTAAACCAAATAGATCAGCTCCATAAGTTGGAACCCAAAGCTGATCAAGGGATATTTGTTGGATATTCTTCAATCTCCAAAGCTTACAGAGTTTTTACTCTTAAAAGGAACGTAATTGAGGAGTGAGTACATGTTACGTTTGATGAGACAAGTATTGATAAATCCAATAGAGCTCAAGCTGACCGGGTTAGTCTGAGTGAGCTTGAGAGGAGCAAAGAAGATCTCACATCAAATCCCATGTATGTTATGGATGATTCTGATGATGATGATGATAGTAAATATGACAAATGTGTATCATCAAAAGAAATTATCAATATTGAAGATAATCAACTTGAAGATCTAAGTGATCTTCCAATTCCTACTTAGACTGAAAAAGTAAGTCCTATTCAGGTACATGTCAGATTGAAGATCTAAGTGATCTTCCAATTCCTACTCAGCCGGAAGAAGTAAGTCCTATTCAGCCTGAGAGACACTGCTCTGACTCAGACCCAGAACCTCAGTCTCCTACAATAACCTTTAGAGTGTTAAAAGATCATTCTCTTGATGATGTCATTGGAAACATTGAAGATGGTGTGTTAACTAGATCTAAGGCAAATGCAAAATATGCTGCCTACGCTAGTTTTCTATCTCAAATGGAACCAAAGAAGACTGAAGAGGCTCCAAAAGATGAAGATTGGATTGAAGCCATGCAAGAGGAGCTGACAGAATTTCAAAGAAATAAGGTCTGGACCCTTGTCTCTGCCCCCAAAGGAAAAACAATTATAGGCACTAAGTGGGTCTATAGAAATAAAATGGACAAGGATGGAGTAGTGATCAGGAACAAGGCAAGGCTAGTAGCTAAGGGGTATCGACAAGAAGAAGGTATTGATTATGATGAGACATTTGCCCATGTTGCAAGGATTGAAGCTATAAGGTTGTTTCTAGCCTATGTAGCCTTCAAAAACTTTAAAGTGTATCAAATGGATGTTAAAAGTGCATTTCTAAATGGAGCACTATAGGAGGAGGTCTATGTGAAACAACACCCTGGTTTTATTTATGCTAAACATCCAGATTATGTCAATAAGTTGGACAAGGCTTTGTACGGACTCAAGCAAGCTCCAAGAGCTTGGTATGATACACTATCCACCTATTTGCTCTCAAATGATTTTCTCAGAGGAAGTATTGACATAACTCTTTTCGTAAGAAAGAGTAGAGGACATATCATTTTGGTTCAAATTTATGTGGATGACATTATCTTTGGATCAACTAACCAAGATCTGTGTGATTGGTTCTCCAATATAATGTCTAATCAATACAGAATGAGCATTGATGGGTGAGATGATGTACTATTTGGGACTTCAAATCTATCAGAAAGAAGATGGTATATGTATTAATCAGAGCAAGTATGTCTTTGATCTGATTAAGAAATATGGATTAGACTTAAGCCATCCTGCAAAGTCTCCAATGTTACACAATGTCAAGCTACACAAGGACATTGATGGAAAATCTGTATGTCAGACTACATATAGAGGAATGATAGGTTCATTACTCTATTTAACAGCAAGCAGACCTGATATAATGTTTGCTACATGTGTTTATGCACGATATCAGGCTGATCCAAAGGAATCACACTTGTTAGCTGTTAAAAGAATACTCAAATATCTGAAGGGAACACCAAACTTAGGTTTGTGGTATCCCAAAGGATCAGGATTTGAACTGATAGGGTACTCAGATTCAGACTTCGCAGGATGTGGTCTTGATAGAAAGAGTACTACTGGAGGATATCAACTTTTGGGTAGAAAATTAGTTAGCTGGACAAGCAAGAAACAAAACTCAGTGGCAATTTCAACAGCTGAAGCAGAATACGTAGATGCAGGGAGCTGTTGTGCTCAAATATAGTGGATGTAACATGAGCTTGAGGACTTTGATTTGCATTACTCAAAGACTCCTATATTTTGTGATAATCAAAGTGCTATTGCCATTACACACAACCCAGTGTCTCATTCAAGAACCAAGTATATTGAGATAAGACATCACTTCATCAGAGATATTGTAGAAAAGGGAAATATAGAGTTAGTCTTCATTGAGACTGAAGATCAGCTTGCGGATATCTTCACTAAACCAATAGAAGGCACAAGATTCACAACTCTACTCAGCAAGCTTGGAATGCTCAACCCTTAAATGGTATGTTCCACTCTTTATCTCTGTTTAATTTTTGGTTGTGTGCTACATTTGACTAAGTGTTAAAACTTGAGTTGAGTGCTCAATTTGATTTGAGTGCTACATCTGAAGCTGAGTGCTCCATCTAAGCTAAACATTTAGGATCAGCTGAGTGCTCCATCTAAGCTGAACATTCAGGGTCAGCTGAGTGCTTCATCTAAGCTGAACACTAAGGATCAGCTTAGTACTCCGTTCCAAAGTGTAGTCAGTTCCACATGTCTAGCTTAGTCCTAACAAATGGTATGTCCAACAATATGGTAAGTCCAAAATATTTACGGTGTGTTCGGTAAATAAACATCAGTTGTTTAGAAAATTTTCATGATAATTTTTTTTCATAAAAATATCTTTTCAATATAACAGTGTGAGGTTGGGTAACTAACAATAAATTTAGCCATTGTAACAAACTGCGTAGAAGTTTCTTACGGTAAAGGTCTTATTTATTACCCTCCGATAATGGTAATTTTTCTCTCACATTGAAAAGGTATAAATAAGAGAGATTGTTCATCATATTTCGTTTAAACTTCCAAAATATTCTTCTCTCTTAAACCCTAACGTTGCTGTGTGCAGAGTTCATTGCTCAGTGCTAATTCTTACTACTGCTAAGTGCAATCCAATACGATAAGTTCGATTTCAATGGAGGGCTATACTCTAAATCTAACTTAACAAATGATCCGTGGTGGAAATTTCAAGAACAATGCACTCCCCACCTACAAACAAAACAACGTCATCGCCGGTACCGACATTCCAAAGTCAAAAATTGGGAGGGGATATGAGGAGTGAGTCTCCTACATTCGCAAGGGACCCCTGGCACATGCATTTCTTCGTGGACCTGCTGTGCTCATTCCTCAACTTCTTACGGAATTCTGGTATACGTGTAAACTGGATGTAACTCAACCGGTTATACGGGGAACAGTCCTTAGTGGACAAGTTGCGATAGAAGTCGATGCAAACTGTCTCCACTGAATTCTTCATCTCCCGATTCATAATCAGTATGAAGCAACAGTTTCTAGGGAAACATCACGAAGCGTTTTACCCTTAATGGGTCATCCTCAAGTGATTGGCGTCATAAGAAAATCTGTTTTCCAGACGGCATGGGGATTTATGGTATCTACTGTGGTTCATTCCCTTGGATACAAGGTGGGAGGTCTGGATAATGTAAATGACTTTTAAATGCAACTACTATATAACTTATTTTATGATCGACGAGTCGATTACGCTGAGTTGATCTTTGAGGCATTCAAGTCATTAGTGAGCAAGAACATAAGGGACACCATTATACCCTTCGCAAGATTTATATCACTGGTCATCGAGGACAGACTGGGTAGAAGATATACTGCTCAATATGTATCAATCCCTACTCCTGTTCTTAGCTACAGAATGTTCGCTCATGATATTTTCCCTGGGCACCCTACAATGAGTGCTGAAACAGAGGAGGAAACTGCGGAAGAAGTAGGTGACGATGTTGATTCAGAGGCTGAGTCCCCTCAAGCTGATCAACCTAGGACTCACCTCAAACCCAGTGCACACATAATCTCATCCACCACTTCGAGTTCGGAGAAAAGGAGTCTGTTTCCTAGCTCTGAGTCTCCACTGCTAGGTTCAGCAGGTAATATTTCGCAACCCTTATCTCCTTCTCTCTCTTTTACTTCTCCGTCTCCAAACATAGGAGATAGGACTGAGTCAAGCCCAACTCAGTCTAACCTCCCTCCTCCACCTCGCACATCTCCATCTATCTTACAATTTACAGCCAACCTTGGTTAGCCTACTGCTACCAGGGATATATCCTACACCTATATAAGGAAAACTGCCAAAGGTGGTCCTTCACCTATAAAGGACACTGGAGTTGATATCACATTGATACCTCCACCGGCAGGAGCTGAGGGGGAGACATCTTCTCTTAAGGTGCCAACCTCTAGGCTCAGTTCAACCCTTAAGCCTATACCGGGTATGGTGTCTACTTAGCCCATACTTACTAGTGCCATGGGAGAGCCTACTTCTGTGTCTTCACAGCCCCATGAAGGTAACATTGAAATACTGACCAATCCCCAGGGTCAATTACCCCCCTCTTCACTAATAAGCCTAGCTCACCCCACTACCATACCTCACGACATTGTTCATTCTTCTCTTCCATTCTTACACACTCTCGAACGACCTGTCAATGAACCTATAATACACCAGGAAGGTTTACAGGGTCTCCATTCTGGCCCCTTTGATTCCATAGGTCATCACCAACCTTTAGATATGGGACCCACATCCTCACCTACTGAGGAACAATCAACAGCCACTCCTATGGTGGACATACACTCTTCCACTGGACAGGAGGACGTTGAGGTAAGAAGAAGACCTGAGGAGCCCAAGCTGATGACCACTAATGCTCAAGTCATTATGGACTATCTACAAACTCAGTTTGAGCTTCTACACAGGAAGAGGAAAGATGACAAAGCCAAGTTGATGCGCAAACTTACTGATTTGTCAACTTCAGTAGCCAACATGGAAAGCTTTATGCTCAAAAACAGACCCTCCCTATAGATGACAACAAAAAGGGGGAGGTAGAATCAAAGAAGTATGACAATAAGGTTGAGGGAGAGCATACAGAGGAAGTACAATTTGAACAAGCTCATGATCAGTTCATGAGTACTGTAGATCAGCCTTCTGAACAACAACAGGCTCCAACAGTCTAAATAACCACAACTTCACAAGCTCAACCAGAAACTCCACTTGAAGAAACATCTCAAGTTGTTCACACCAATCTTCCTCAAGCTAATTTGGCAAAAAAAATTCACAAATAGATAAAGGGAAGAGTAAGGTGTTTGAGATGGTAAAAAGAAAGAAAAGAAGTGTTATGCCTCTAGCGAGGAAAAGAAAGGTCATCATTGCTGAGCCTGAGCCTGAGCAACAGGGTAAGTCTCAACTAGTGGCACATGAATGACTCAAGTATTGAAGCTGATGCAGCACAGAAAGCTGGTGACATACTTGCTGAGCAAATGTTACAAGAGATGGCGAAAGAACTAGGCGTAAGAGTGGAGGAAATAAAAGAGCAGCAACGACAAGCTGAAGTTCAACGAGAAAAGGCTAAAGCGGAGGCTGCCAGAGCTGAAGCTGAAGCTAACTCCTCTGGTCCAAGAGCTGCCCCAATTCCCTACTCAGATGTGGATCTAAGGCATTGTTATAAAAGAACACATTTTAATAACAAGATTGAATCAATTACACTGAGTAGAAAAGGAGAATTGGTAATCATCAACTTTGTACTAAACAACAAACAAGAAGTTAGTCTAGATATGAGATGACTGTACAAGTTGGGATTCTCAGAGTTAAAGATCGTAGCCACAACTATCAAGAAGATGAATAAGAGTCAAATCAGACAAGAGATAGTTGATGTGCTTAAGACAATCTTCATAAGAATCGATCAGCTAGGTGAGATCCCTGCTGATGAAATTGATACTTTCCTTAATTGAGGCAAAGCTGCAAGAGTTAAAGCAGCAAGCCAGCGAGCTGAAAGAGATATCATTTTACAAGTTCCAGAGGGAGTTGAATTCAGAGAAAACACGTATATCACTCAAACCGTGGAAGGATTCTTGTATCTTGATGTGGAAAGTAATCAATGTTTCTTGAGGATAGCAGATCTTCATTTGGCAAATCTGGAATTGATTATGTACTTGAGAATTCTATGTGATGACTCAATTCAGAACTCAGTATTCAGATATCATCTCAACAAAGAAATAAGATCAAGGAAAACTGAGATGAGAGGGCTGCCAGAAGGTGTAGAGATTGTAAATGATGCTATCAAGAAAGCTGCGATTTGGGAACCTAAATGTTATTATATGTGGTTAGAAGTTGGAGATCCTATTCATAAAATAGATTAGTTCTATAAGTTTGTAAGCACTAAGTGTGCATAAGCAAATCATAAAGATTAAGCTAAAGTGTAAATGATATGTTCACTAATACAAACTCAAGTCTGATATGTTCAACTGTTTTATTATTTGTTATGTTCAAATTATGTTTGATATTTTCAAACAGACAGCTTTGTATGTTTAAGCTGATGATTGATATGTTCAATTATAAACTGATATGTTCAGTTGTATAAGTTTTGTAAGTTCAGAACTTAAATTACTTCTGATAAGTTCAGAATCTAAGTAGTTGTATATCCAAATACTTAAAATACAAGTCTTATAATAGATTTGTAACACAAACATCTTGTAAGTTCAAGATACGTGAATAAGTACGGATTAGTTCAATACTTATTTCAAGAACTAGCTTTGGTCAGTTCCAGAGTGGTTCAGCATAATTTTGTTAACCTATACCTAATTTGATTCAATGTTTTGTCATCAAGTGGTTCAACGCGAAACCGAGGTTTGTAACTCAGTGGGTGCCTGATGAATCTTCCCAGGTTTAGCACTTCATTGCAGCATTATTTCCAGAGTACAGGAGCACTACCCGCCTGGATGGATCGTTGTCTCAGGCTTTCATCTTGGCAAAATCTGTTGAGGAGGACATCTAGGCCAGGGATAGGCATACTCGAGATGAGGCAGCTTTGTTAAAGTCGAGGTATGATCAGGCTGGGGGTAGCCAGCAGAAAAAGAAGTGACAGGGTAACCAGTCCCATGGCAACCAAAGCAGAAAGGTATCCCCAGGGGATTCGGAGATTAAATCACAATGGTGCACGAGGTGTAGGTCTTCTCACATTGGGCAGTGTACTGCTCAGTCGATGCGATGTGTGCGATGTGGAAGACACGGGCATGAATCAAAGGATTGTCGGTACCCTCGAAACGTATGCTGGAACTGTCATCAGGAGGGGCATAGGGCGGGTGATTTCCCTACAAGGACAAGACCAGGGGTTGGGATAGGGGCAGGAGCGGTTGGGGGTTCGTCAGCGGCAGGAGATGATGCTACTGCCACTGATGATGTTATCACCGGTACGTTCTCTATAAACACCCTACCTGCTCGTGTATTATTTGATTCTGGAGCGAATCTCTCCTTTATTTCTGTAGTATTTTGTGCTAAGTTGAAATTGCCTACTACTATTATCTCTGTGCCGATTGATATAAAAGTAGCAGATGGTAAGATAGTACCTGTTACGACTTCCGTGTCGGGTGCTGAGATAGATATGATGGTAAGTCCTTTCTTGTATCATTCCTGTTGATGCCATTAGTGGGTTTTGATGTGGTTTTGGGGATGGGTTGGCTGAGTGAGCATAGGGCGAGTATTAAATGTCATAGGAAGCTGATTTATTTTCTGTTATCTAATGTGTCGCCTGTGGTGGCTCATGGGGAAAGGAACAAGTCTGCATTTCCTATCCTTTCTATGTTAAAAGCCAAGAAATCCTTGAGTAAGGGATGCGAGTGTTTTCTAGCATATGATATTGATGCTAGAAAAGAGAAACGGGCAGTTACTGATGTGCGAGTTGTATCAGAGTATCCTGAAGCGTTTGCGGATGTGTTGCCTGGGCTACCTCTCGTTCGAGAGGTAGAGTACAAGATTGATTTGATACCACGTTCTAATCCATTGGCTAGATATCCTTACAGGTTGGCTCCTTCTGAGATAAGGGAGATGATGACACAGATTTAGGATTTATTGGATCGGGGAATTATTCATCCAAGATCTTCACCGTGGGGTGCACCAGTCTTGTTTGTGAAAAAGAAAGATGGTACTCTGCGAATTTGTATTGATTACAGAGAACTGAATAAGAGGACAGTGAAGAATAAATACCCTCTGCCCAGGATTGACGATTTATTTGATCAGTTGTAGGGTGCTTCTTATTTCTCGAAGATTGATTTGAGATCGGGTTATCACCAGGTACGAGTTTCTGACGGAGATGTTGCTAAGACTGCTTTCCGTACCCGGTATGGCCATTATGAGTTTTTAGTCATGCCGTTCGGTTTGACTAACGCACCTGCAGTGTTTATCGACCATTTCTAGATAAATCTGTGATAGTATTTATTGATGACATTCTGGTTTATTCGAAATCTAAAGCTGATCATGAGGTTCATTTGAGACAGGTTCTTGAAACTCTGAAACAGGAGCAATTGTATGCCAAGTATTCAAAGTGTGAATACTGGATGCGAGAAGTTCACTTTCTGGGGCATGTCATTTGCAGTGATGGAGTCAAAGTGGATCCGGCAAAGATAGAAGCAGTAACGAACTGGGAGGCTCCGAAGTCGCCTTCTGAGATTAAAAGCTTATTGGGATTAGCAGGATATTACAGGCAGTTTATCAAAGATTTTTCTAAGATTGGGAATCCCATGACTAAATTGACTCAAAAGGAGGTTCCATTTAAATGGAGTGATGAACAGGAGAGAGCTTTTCAGTCGTTGAAACAACTCTTGTGCCAGGCTCCTATTCTTGCTTTACCGGATGGGACAGATGACTTCATAGTTTACTATGACGCGTCATTGGCAGGGTTGGGTTGCGTGTTGATGCAATGGGGTAGAGTGACTGCGTATGCTTCTCGTCAGTTAAAACCTAATGAGAAGAACTATCCCACTCATGATTTGGAACTGGCAGCTGTGGTTTTTGCGTTAAAATTGTGGAGACACTATCTTTATTGTATAAAGTGCGTCATTTATACGGATCACAAAAACCTACACTATGTATTTTCACCGACAGAACTTAATATGCTACAGAGGCGATGACTTGAACTTGTTAAAGATTATGATTGCGAGATTCGCTATCATCCAGGGAAAGCCAACATGGTAGTCGATGCTTTGAGTCGCAAGGGAGTTAGTGAACATATCAAGTTTATGCGAATTGAAATAGTCTCCGACTTGATTGACAGATTAAAAGCAGCTCAATTGGAGGCCTTGAAGGATGAAAACTTGAAGTCATAAATTATGACTAAGAAGAAGAATGATTTGAATGATGATTCTAGGGGATTGAAGGTTTATCAATCTCGTGTTTGGGTGCTTTTGCTTGGAGGTCTTTGGAATTTGATTATGACTGAAGCTCACAAGTCTAGACTATCTATTCATCCAGGTAGGACAAAAATGTATAACGATCTAAAGGTGCTGTATTGGTGGCCTACAATGAAGATGGATGTTGCACAATTTACGGAGTCTTGCCATATATGTGCACAGGTTAAGGTAGAGCACAAGAAACCCTATGGATCTCTGAAACAGTTGCAGATTCCAGAGTGGAAGTGGGAGCACATAACGATGGATTTTGTAATGAAACTTCCACGTACATAGAGGAATAATGATATGATTTGGGTGATCATTGACAGATTGACCATGAGTGCTCACTTCTTGGCTACCAGTGAGACGGCATCACTCAGTAAGTTGGCTCAGTTGTATATGGATGAAGTTGTTTCCCGACATGTTATACCGCTTTCAATCGTATCCGATAGAGATTCCAGGTTTGTGTCGAACTTCTGGAACAGTTTACAGCGGGAGTTGGGTATACGTGTGAATCTGAGTACAGCTTACCACCCTCAGACAGACGGGCAATTTGAGCGAACTATTCAAACACTAGAGGATATGCTGCGAGCATGTGTGTTAGAATATGGAGGTTCTTGGGATTCCCATATGCCGTTAATCGAATTCGCGTACAACAATTCTAACCATTCGAGGATCGGTATGCCGCCTTATGAAATGCTATATGGTCATCGTTGTCGTACTCCTACGTGTTGGTTACAGGCGGGTGAGAAACAGTATGAAGGGCTTGATATTGTGTAGGTTACCGCAGATAAAGTACCTATTGCGCGAGAAAAGTTGAAAGCTGCAAGGGATCGACAAAAGATGTATGCTGATCCACGTCGTAGGTCGGTTGTGTTTGTTGAGGGGGAATTGCTTTATCTGAATGTTTCTCCGTGGAAGGAGGTTATCTATTTTGGGAAGCGAGGAAAGTTGGTTCCTCGTTATATTGGGTCGTTTTGTGTCCAACGGGTGGTTAATGATCAAATGGTTACTCTCGATCTTCCGGCAGAATTGTCAGGTATTCACAATACCTTCAACGTTTGCTACTTGCGGATATGTAGAGTTGAGGATGAGAGTCAGATTCTACCTCTACATGATCTTAAAGTGGATTCCAGCAAGAGGTTAGTGGAAGAACCCATTGAACTATTAGAACGGAAAGTGAAGAAACTGCGAAAGAAATAGATTCCGATGGTTTTGGTTAAGTGGAAACACAGTTTGGGTTCAGACTTAACGTGGGAAACCTAGGCCGACATGAAAGCTCGTTACCCGCAGTTGTTTGATGAAGAATAGATTCCGAGGACGGAATCCAGTTTAAGGGGGAAGGATTTGTACCATCCTGAGATTGGGCCTAGTAGACACGTAGGCTTTGGTGAGTCAATACGTGATTAATTAAATTTTTGATGTTTAATTAATTGTTTAATCCTTCAAGTGATATATATAATTGTGTTGATATATAGGAGTATATGTGTGTACAGTATTATGCGTGTGAATGTGCTTAAGGAATCCTAATTGTGCCACCTCATGCTTACAAAAGTATATACGTGGGTTTTAATTCTTTTACTTAACTTTGAAGCAAGTGAGTATGTGTAAACTTGTGTGTAAACCGAGAGCAAGAAGAATAAAAGCAATCGGAATTGGTGGTTCTTGATTTGGTGTGATTCAAGCTAGCAAGGTTGTTGATTCTTATTGATTCTTGTTAACATGCTATTGATTGTTATAAGCACGCTACGGTTTTGATATACCCAGTTGGGTTTTGATATGAATATATATTATGAGTGTGGCAGATTTGGTGTTCTTGGGTGTAAAAAGGTGTTTTGATGCATGTTTGCATGTTTGAATGTGTTTATATGTGTTTTTATAAACTTGTATACGAATTGTATAATGTGGAAAGTTAAGTTATGCAAGTTTGAAGTTGCCGGATTCTTGAAATTATAAAGATAGCGGATTTTGGTGATAATGATGAAAACTGAGTGTGGAAAACCGGGTGTTGAATCCGGTACTTTAGAAATCCGAATCTTATGAAATCCGGTGCATAGAATCCAGAACATGATAGAATCCGATGGTGGATTCCAATTGTGAAATCCGATTGTGAGTGCCAAGAATAATGCAAGTGTGGAAATCCGATTGAAGCTGCAGATTCTCCTAAATCCGATTGGTGTATCGGATTCTTTGAAATCCGATGGCTCTTGGCGGATTCCGATAGTAGTGTCGGATTTCTTATGAAATCCGACAATTTTGATTTGTTGATTTTCATTGTTTAAAAGGTCTATGTTATATGTGCACACATATGTGAATCTTACATGTTTAAGTTTGATTAAAAGGATATAAATATATGTTTGATATATATTTATGAATTGAATAATGATGGTTGGTTGTTGTGTTCTCAGGGACAGGCAAGGCTCAGTAAAATTAGATCACTAAGTGGAAATAGCTGAGAACCAGAGGTGAGTGGATGTTTGCTCACGGGTGATATTAGTTGTACTGGTTTGGTTGCAACTATTGTTGGATATATTGTATATCTATTGGTTAATTAACTGTTGGATGTTAATTGTTGTATTCTGTGATATGTATACATGTTGGAAAGGAAGTCACTTTTCGACTGGGCTTATGGGCTGGGTTCATTTGCTATTGGCTAAGCAGTATTAGGATCTTGGGATGCATATGTTGCTACCAGAGGATGATACTGTGTGAGAATAGCAAATGGACTATCGGTAAACCTTTGCTTTGGCCGGCATTGGTTGTAGGTTCCTGTAGAACCGCCGGTCTTCCCAGTGTGTTTGTTTGCGGTTGTTGATATCATGCGGTTCAGGCTGATATATCTGTTGCGTGTTACTCCATTCACTTAGCTTTGTGCTAATCCCCCACCTCTCACTCTTTTTACAGGTTTTGGTAAGTTAGCGGCTTGGCTGAGAGTGGTTAGCTTGGGGAGTAATCACCTAGGACTCTAATAGATTGTTTGTGACGAGCCGTGTTTTGTAATACTGATATTTTAAACAGGGTGATTTATGTTTGGTTGTAAATACTTTCATGTTTATGAATGCTTCCACAGTGTAAATTAACTGGAAATTTTTGGGTTGAAAATACGGTGTTACAGAACTATTGGTGGATCATAGTGAACCGACCAACTACCGGGAAGCCATAGCGGGCCCTGAGTCTGCTAGGTGGAAGTAGGCAATGAACAGTGAGAAACATTCCATGGCGGATAATCAATTCTGGGACTTGGTAGATCCAGTACCTTGCCATAAGCCAGTGAGGTGCAAATGGGTCTTCTGGAAGAAGACTAACATAGATGGAAAAGTAGACACCTTCAAAGCCCCCGACTGGTAGCAAAGGGTTTCACTCAAACTCATAATGTAGACTATGATGAAAACTTTTCTCGAGTGGCTATATGGAAGTCTATTAGGATATTAATGGCTATCGGTGCATATTACGATTACGAAATATGGCAGATGGATGTCAAGACTGCCTTCCTTAACGGGAAGTTGGCAGAGGGGGTTTACATGGTACAATCTGATGGTTACATAAACCCCATATATCCTAATAAAGTCTGCAAGCTTAAGAGATCCATTTATGGACTTACGCAAGCATCTCGGAGTTAGAACATTTTGATGAAAAGGTCAAAGAGTTTGGCTTTTCTAAAATCAGGGATGAACCTTGTGTATATGTAAGGGCTAGTGGGAGTGCTGTTGTTTCCTAGTCTTGTATGTAGATGACATACTACTCATAGGAAGTGACGTGACTACCTTGCAGGAAGTGAAAACCTGGCTTGGGAGTTGCTTCTCTATGAAAGACAAGGGAGAAACAACATATATTATGGGGATAAATATCTATAGAGATAGATCTAAAAGACTCATTGGTTTGAGCCAGAGTACGTACATAGATAAAGTCTTGAAGAGGTTCAAGATGCAAGATTCCAAGAAAGTGAATTTGCCTGTGTTGCATGTTATGACGTTGAGCAAGTCTCAATGTCCTATTTCTCAAAAGGAACTAGAGGAAATGATTCGAGTCCCGTATGCTTTGGCAGTGGGATCGATCATGTATGCTATGCTATGTACTCGGCCTAATGTGTCGTATGCCTTGAACATGACGAGGCGATATCAGGCTAACCATGGTCAAAGTCAATGGGTTGCACTTAAAAACATCCTTAAATATCTTCGGAGAACTAAGGAAATATTTTTAGTGTTCGGTGGATCGGAGGAGCTCAGGGTTACTGGATATTCTAATGCTAGCTTCCAAACGGACAAGGATGATTGTCGGTTTCAATCGGGATTTGTATTCTTGTTAAATGGTGGAGCAATAAGTTTGAGAAGTTCTAAGCAAGATACCGTTGCCGATTCAACCACGGAGTCAGAGTATATTGCTGCAAGAGAGGCTGCTAAAGAAGCCGTCTGGATGAAGAAATTCATTCAAGACCTTGGAGTTGTTCCTAGCATCGCTAACCCTATTGAGATCTTTTGTGACAATGAGGGTGCGGTAGCTCTAGCTAAGGAACCAAGAGCGCATCGACGTACAAGATAATTGCTCGGAAATATCATTTTATCCGTTATATTATCGAGAATGGAGACATTGTGGTTTGTAGAGTACCGACTGAGTGGAACTTGGCTGATCCACTCACCAAACCTTTGTCACAAGTTAAGAATGATTCTCATGCTAAGTCTATTGGTGTTAGATTAGCTACTGACTTGGTTTAATTATTTTAATTATACTTTTTATTAAGAACATTAAAGCAATAATGTATTTCTTATTGTAATGACTATTAAATGGGGATTTAATATACGCGTGATGCGACTAGTTTATGAAACATTATTCTGTTCTATCTTTGCATGTTTAATACTTCCTTGAATTAACTTGTTTAATTCTAAATACTCCACGATCGGTCGTTCTTCATTGGAAGGCAGAAGTGAATTAAGATCGAGGCTAGTGGTGGGTAAATTTTTCATCTTGGCTTGAATACATGTTTACGCAACACTAGCCTGTACTTAATGGTGATTAAGTAATTGGAGGACTCGTACCTGAGTTTACTTCATGGATATTATCACGAGTAAATCAAGATGATAATATTATTTATCCTTTTACTCAAGATGCATGTGTTGCTTGATTATTAACATGGACTTGTATAGATTGCTTTCTAACGCAGTTCGTAACTGGCTGTTATAAGGGAAGTTTTCAGGTAAGAACTTGTTATTGTGATAGGGCGGTGTAGTCAAAGTTATTTGTTCCTCTTTTGAGAGATATCCTTGGGCCCCTCGTTGACTAAGCTAATGACAAACCAAAATGCATGGCCGTACTCAAGTTGAATTGTCAATGGATCAATTTTGCAACTTGTATTGTTATTCATAGTTAGTCTATATCGAGAAACATAATCGTGAATGATATGGGGTTGATCATGTTCCATGACCTGCATTCATACCGCATATCGTGAACGAAGAGATAAGTAATCACTTATCTGTAAGATCTTGTTGGAATATGCCCACTGACACACACGAGTTGGTATCACTGCCGATGAGGCATAGGCCTATTGGGTCACACGCCAACTATTGATTTTGGCAACACATTTGAACAAGAGAGAGAGAAAATGCCCAAATGGGTTTTGGATGGGCCGGACACGGCCGTGCCTTGTGAAGGTACAGGCGTGCCCTATGCCAGGTACGGGCCCAAGGCCAGCGTGCTTTTGGGCGTACCCATTGGGGCCGGCACGGGCGTGCCTCTTGGAGGTACGTCCGTGCCTAGTCCAAGAGCACGAGCCCAAGTCAGGCGTGACTTGGGTGAGCCCCTGGGCTGGCATGGGCGTGCCTCACACAGTAACAACCAATTCCACTAGACTTTTAGGTCCAGATTAAATGTCGCATTAAGGTTACTTAAGTCTAACTTTATGAGGACCTTTTCGGCTGGTTTTTGCTGGTCAAGAGCATTTCTACAAGTGTTAGACATGTTTATAAAATGGTTGATGAACATATGATCTTGTGTAGAAACCATATGAACTTGTAATTTCAAGTTAGTTCATGTTTCTCTCTTAACGTATACTTTTGGAAGATCGATTGGCACATCAACCTTCAAGTGGTGTTAGACTTTAGTCGGTGGTGCTTTTGGCGGCGTCCAAACAAAGCTAGCACGTGGGAATCTAATACAATTGGTGTGGATAATGGTAGAGGAATACAACATTGTATTCTCATATTTATCATCAACAAGGAGCTAGAAGAAAATATTGTGGTATATTTTCTTATACTTGTTCCTTTCTTTTGGTTGCTTTGCCATTGTCGTAGAGTGTGGTCCATTGGGTGGTGTGTTGGTGGCACAAAATGAAATTGTTTTATACTCGTTTTTGTTTCCGCTGCGTTCCCTAGATGCCACCAAAACCCAACAGTGGTATCAGTGCCATCTCTAACATGGTTTGGCATGAAGTACATAAAAATATATATATTTAAAGGTGTATATATGAATATGTAATTTTAAAGGTGTATTAAAATTACTAGTGCATATGTACAAGGATTGCCTTTTGTGCCTTGGGTGTTTTGTTGGCAATCTTAATCAAAATATGTTTGATATGGTTTTGTGGCACACCACGATTTTGCTTTGGTTGTGTTTGTGTAACGACCAGAAAATATTGTAAATATTCTTAGATGTGAATTATATATTTATGGAATTTAAGGATATACAAATAATAGAAATATATTCTTTGAATATATTAAGAATGTTTTTACTCCTAAGATAGGCGTATATATATATGTATATATATAAGTATTATACGTATAATAATACTGCCAATATATATTTAAATACTTTGTATTTAAGGAGTTTGAGGATAGAGATTTAAATAGAGTTATTAATTTACGTCGTAGAAATAAATTAAATTAAAACATTAAGGTTGAAGGTTTAATAAAAATTCAAACCTAACTAAAAGGACTGAAAGTGTAAATTAAGGGGGCCTAAGTGTAACTTGTAAATTTAATTTGAATTCAATTTGAATTCATGTGACCTTGCTTGTAGAGATGGTTTTTCTTTTTCTTTTGCAACTTTTACTTTTGCAGGCTTTGTGCTTTATATATATATATATATATATATATATATATATATCGATCTCTATATATAAATAGAGTAGAGTAGAAAGAGTTATAGAAAATAGAGAAACACGATGAGGAAATAGTGAGGTATTTTGAGCAGAGTCTCGTTTATACTCATATAGAAGTTACGGGAGACCGAAAAATATTGTTACGAGCATAGATTCGATCGAGGTTTTGCGAGAATTGATCCGAGAGGTATATTTCCTTAATCTTATGCTTCTATTTCGACTATGAAGATGTTTAGGTTACATGCATGTCGAGTTTATGCGTTTCTATGGAGTTTCTAAGCACGTGAAGCGATATTCTTTGGTTGGGAGTTGTTATTTCGCATGTCAAATTATTCTAAGCTAGTTTAGACTTCTCTAGAATCTTTGGATCGTGTTTTTAACATAGTAACCTTCATAGGTTATCTGTGGCGTTTGAGTTCCTGTTCTTGACGATCCGTGAGCGTTGTTTGTCTTTTCGAGCTCATGTGTTTCATTATATGGACTAAGGTGAGTTCAATATTTCTCAAAACCGAGTACTAGACAAAAATGATATATCTTCAAAAGTAATGATTTACTATAAAATGGTAATATGTGTTTATATATTACATATGCATGAAATATGTGATATGTATATATATGATTGTTACGTGTTATGAAATCGTATGATGATTATGATATGTTATGAAGTTATTAGTTTTAACGTAATATTTATTTACGAGACCTTGGGATGGGGGTAGTCCAATCCTTATTAATGATGCCTAGTAGTTTGAACCTTGTAGGAAAAGTGCTAGCCATTTGTGGGTTACCGAACGTTCATGACAAGTCCGGGACAACGTGATGATGTATTTATACTCATTGGAATGATATTTGGTACTAGAGGTTGTACCTTATTAAATATCATGCTGGTGTGAGGAGGTGTAAGAGGTAAAACACCATTATTACTTCACCTGAACGGCACTGTGGAATACGTTGTATACCACGTTGGCGGAGTAGCAATAGCGGGAGACGTTACAGCCTAAGAATTATTGGAAGTCGCGCTCTAATGACTCGTAGACGGGTAATAATGTAACTCGTGAACCGGGTCTATATCATGGGTTAAGATAATATCCCTAGACCATTAATGATGATTGTGATGATGACGATAGTTATGTTTACGAAAACGAAGTATATGAAATAACTGTTTGAGGTACTATGATTAGTTGACCGTTATGTGCTAAATGTCAAATGATGGGTTGGTCAACTATGTGAATGGGCGGGAATGGATTATTATTTATTCTGATATTACTGCCTAAAGTATGTTATGTTTTAATTGAATCTTTTCTTAACTCTATTGACTCACGAGGCTTTAGGCTGACACTTGTTTCTTGAAATGTGTCTTGTACTCGTGCAGGTTGCTTAGAAGATTGCTTGTGAGACAAGGACTTTGGGTAGTGTACTGTCTTAGATGATACCATTTTGTTTTATCGCATCAAACAATTTATGTCTTTATGATTAATGTTTATGAACGTGATGTCGTGATTTTTAAACTGATGTAATCTCTTATCGTTTTGGTAAAAAGTATTTTATGGCTAAAGACTTCCCTTGCATGTTTTTTCTGATAAAATGGCAAGATTTTTGTAATTGGTAAATTTTGGGAAATCGCGGTCGTCACAGTTTGGTTGTGGTTCGATAACTAGATTCCCTTTAGACCTACGTGTTGTGGTGTTTGGTTTATTTGGTTTTAGTGGCCTGCGTGCCGTATTGTTGTAATTTTTATAATTATTATTTGGTGCGGCTTGCATGCCATTTATTTATTCCTTTGTACTTGTATTAGTAGCATAGGATTGTGGCTTGCATGCCATTTCTCCTTCTATGTATTTGTAAAATAGTATAGAAGTTGATGTTGTATGTAATAAACCAACGGGAATCACGGCGTTGATGTCTCGGTAACGTGGAGTCCGGACTGCCTTTTGGAGATGCCAATTTCAGTAGGAGCACACCCGACTGGGTACTTTGGGTTTTGGGTCTTGGATTCCTTAGCTGACCTTGTTTTCCCGGTGTGGCTCGTGGGGAAGACGCATAGGATTTGGGCATGTTACCGAACTATTGTGTATGTGTGGTTGTTTTATATATTTATTATTTCACATGGATATGTAGGATATCGCATACTAGATAATTTTTCCAAAATATATAAAACACAAAAATTTATAAAATTAGTTTATATTTCTTTCCGTGTGTATAGGATTAACAAGATAATATAAATTTGTATCATATTATAAGTGGATAAAAATTGTATTTATCACTTGATTTCTTAATTCGCAAAATGGGTTAAAATTGTTTTAACCGGAAAAACAAAATCCTGTTTTTAAAATGTAAATCACGCGCCATCCGTAAGACGACACTACCCGAATCTATTGAAACTTGGATGATTGTCGAACTTTAGCACGAGTCATGCCGAGTGGAACTGTGGGGAAGGTGAGTGTGGTAACTCGCAATATTGGTTGTCGAGCTTAGCACAAGCCAATTAATGGCGAGAGTTCCACCATGTGTCTTGACGGGCGGTTTACAATTTTTTTTGTGACACTTAGGTGGTGTCGAGCTTTAGCCTAGTCATTTAAGGGGATCAAGTTAGAATTGGTGCGAGAAGGGATCAAACATGCCAAAAGACATTTTGATTGTCAATGGATCCCGCAAGGATCTAGAAGTTGCAAAGTGTTTGCAATTGGAAAAATGGTTACCGGCCTAAATAGCTTTGGTAATTATTTATACAAGTATTATATCTAAATTCACTAAAACGTGTACTCTAAAATTGTAGGTGACAAACGTTAACAACACAACCACCTGCTACCAACACAAGTTGGGCCACTAGATATGCCTTTGAAAAGCGTGTCGAAGACGCAAAAGATGTTTCTACGTTCATGTTGTCAACTATGAGCTGCGAGCTTCGTAAGCAAATTGGGCATATGAGTGTGTACGACATGATTAATCGGGTGAAGGACTTGTTCCAACATCTGATTAGAGAGGAACACTTTATGTGTGTCAAGGCCCTTGTCAGTTGCCGCATGTAGGAAGGTGGGAAGGTTAGTGTTCACGTGCTTTGTATGAAGGCATACATTGACCAAATGGAAATACTAGGATTTCCCATTGGGAGGGAGCTTGCGGTGAATATGATTTTCCGGTCCCTGCCCACGTCTTATGATGAGTTTAACAAAAACTATCAAAAGGACAAAATGGTAGTATCCTTAGTCGAGTTGCATGGCATGCTTAGGACTTTCGAGTCTAACATGGCCAAACGCAAGTTCGTTGCCACCCGGTTATTTGAGAAACGTAAAACCGAGAAAAAGAATACGACTCCTAAGGGAGAAGTTTGCTATTTCTACGGTAAATATGGAGATTGGCGCCGTCACGCTTGTCCTGAGTGTTCGAAGGAGTTAAAGCTTCCTATGAGGCAAGGGAATAACTTCTCGTCATCAGGTACATTCATGATTAGCTCCATTGCTTTTCTACTTCTTAGCTAGATTTGTTGAAATGCTGGCTATAATACTCACATTCGTTGCAAAATTGTTTGGTTACAAAGTGTTGGTGTTAAACGGAAGAAGTAGCTGATTAAGCATGGAGAGCTAGAGCTCAAGATTGGGAAACTTGGACGTTGTCTCGATTGAGAGGATTGGGAGTTTTGATCTCGCCATTTCATCTAGCTATTTTATTACTTTACTAGATAAATATATTATCTGCCCTGCGTGGCAAGGGAAATATTAAGTATATTATGCATTGGTTGACGATGGATATTACTTTGTATTTGATATATAAATTAGTGGTTTACTTTAATTTTTATCCATGTCATGGCATTTATAAGCTTTTGCTTAAAAATAATAAAGTAATTATGAATAATGTGTTTAAATCCAAAATTTGTTTGGATTAGTTATCCAAGTGACAAGAGTATTTAGCTATGTAAACAAGACTTGCTTCACCAAGTTCCGTGTGGTTTGGAATCTTGGATGCATTTGATAATTGATCAAATGTTGAGTGCGAGAATTGTTTATTAGGCTAAATGACTTGTACATCTTTCATCGGCGTATGTAAGAGGATTGAGAGCTTGTTGTAATTAGTTCACACTTGTGTGTTTAATTCGGTCAAGCAAATCCATGGGGATAACTACATGCACTTCGTTACCTTTACCCGTAGTGGTAGTAGGGATTGCTATATTTTGAAACCTTTGAGGTGTTCGATAGTTACCATAACAAGGTTTGTGGATGAAAGGTTAAGTTAATTAAATCTTGTAAAGATGTTGAGTATCTTAATTTATGAATTTTGTGATCATCATAAGAATTGTGGGATTTATCTCATAATTTATTTCTTCTAGGACAGATTTGCATATGGGTCGCATAGAGGTGGAACCGAACATTCTTGGGTATGTTCGGGCCTTAATGGATCACAAATTCATGCCCAAAGTGTTGGGATGCTTAAGTATGGCGGGCAATGTTCTATATATTAAATCAACAAAGATGGTTTAGTATGCATCTTAGGAGAAAAGACTAGAAAGAGTGTATTTGCTTGTCTATCTCAAAACCTAGATTATCTAGCCTACGTGTTGACGTGAGGTGGTAGAATACGGGGACAAAATATGCTACTCCATTAGGCATGAGATATTTGTTTCACGAACTTTTGAGGACAAGTTTTGTCACTCAATAGAAAATGGAAGTCTAATATCTATGGGAGCCAATGGGAGTAAAAGCTGATGTTGGCACTAGAATACAATCTGTAATGATTGGAACCTAGCACGACGATGTTGGAGTACCTGGCATAATTAGTTACTCTTCCTATTTCTGATATAAGTTGTCGTAAGGCCGGATAGATATATGTTTTATATCTATAGGAAGATAACTCGATGATGGATTAGTTAAATTCATCGACTATCGGAAGTCATGGTAGGCCCAGTGTCTACTAGAAGGAGAGAGGCAATGAGAATGTGATGCAATTCATGTAGGATGTCCAAGTATTGAACTTGGTTGATCCGATGCCTTGGTGTAAACCTAAGGGTATACATGAATCGAGATGTAGACAACTTCAAATACCGACTAGTGGTAAAAGTTCTGATATGATTGACCGTGAGGAGGTATCATGAAAGAAATTTTTCCTAGCGGTAATGTTGAAGTCTACTTGGATGACTTATGGTGTATCACTGCCTTTTTCTTTATTATGAAGGTATGATAGTGAAATGAAAAGACTCTATTCCTTTATAGGAATTTTGAAGAAGTGCGTTAATACTTTCCGAGAGTCTTGTACATTATTAGTATCCTCGTATGGTCTACAAGCCCAAGAAGTCTATTCATGGACTTGAACTTCAAATACCAACTAATGATAAATGTTCCGTTATGATTGACCATGAGGATGGTATCATAAGGAAATTTTCCTAGTGGTTATGTTGAAGGTTACTCGGATACATGTGTTTATCACTGCAATGTAAAGATCGTATTCTTTCATGGGAATTTTGAGGAATAGTGTTTCAACACAATCCGAAAGTGTCTTGTACATTGAAAGTATCCTCGTAGACTTGGATAAATATCGCAAGGTGGTAATCTCCACTTTAATGAGAAAATCGTATATTTGAGTTTTCGAAAAGGAAAGATTAAACTTAGATGTATGCCAGAGCTAGTGGGAGCGCTTGTGTTCCTCAAATTGCGTATCCATAACATACTTCATGTTAAAGATAATATCATAACTTGGCGGTTCTTAAAACCAGGGTTGACAAATTATTGCTTCATAAGAAGAATTGGAAGATACGAACGTGAACTTTTCGGAGTGACAAAACTAAGGGAGTGACATTGAAACTTGATGGACTAGTGTGCTAATTTAATTAGCAACTTGGTTTATCACATGGTTTCTTTTCTCTCATTTTGACATACTTGGAAGAACTCTTGGTACATTGTTCTTCAAGTTGATGTTCGGTGGTAACAAGGAACTTTGAGTAATGTATTATTCTTGGTGAATTGTTAATGTTGTGTTATTAAGTGGAATGTTATCAACTAGAATGGTTCTTTAAGCATCATTGACTCTAATTGGGTTCTTTTGAGAAAATAAGAGTATGATGGCTTGTATATATATGAACCATAGTCTTGTGCATCGTGACTTTATTGGGTTACTTGAAACAATAATACTACAGTGGCTCATAGACGAGAAAAATTGCTCGAAGCATCGTTAAGTCCATTGGGTTCTTTGAAACAATGAGAGCACGAAGGCTTGAACAAAGGACCATGATCTTGCCAACGCACACTTTATAAGTGTTTGGTCGAGAGAAGATATGGTGGTTGTTAGACTACTCATGGATGTCATTTTGTGAATCCGCTTACTAAGCTTTAGTCACAAGCTAGTGATGAACTTTCGTACTAGGCTTGTGAACACTTGGTTTACAAGTGGCTTTGCCTTGAGTTTGTTTTAGTTGAATTTAATGTGTTTTGAGTTGGGAACATTAAAAGCAAAAATGTGCTTTGATTGTATCGATTATCAAATGGAGATTTGATAATGCGCGCGGAGCGGGTACTCTCGTTAGCATTTATTGTGTTCCATCTTAGCATGTTTAACTACTTCCTTGAATAAATTTATTTATTCTAAATGCTCCACGATCGGTCATTCTTCATTGGAAGGAAAAGTGAATTAAGATCGAGGCAAGTGGTTGGTTAAGTATTCATAGTGGATTGAATACATGTTTTCACAACACTAGCCTATACTTGATAGTGATCAAGCAATTGGAGGACTCGCACCTGAGTTTAGTTCATGGACATGATCACGAGTAAATCAGGATGATAATATTGTTTGTCCTTTTACCGGAGATACATGGGCTTCTTGAACAATGATATGGTCTTGTTTAGATTACTTTCTAACGCAATTCGTAATTGGCTGTTATAAGAAAAGTTTTAAGGCAAAACTTATTATTATGACGGAACGATGTAGTCAAAGGTATTCGTTCCTCTATAGAGAGATATCCATGGGCCCCTTATTGACTGAACTGATGACATCAAAATGCATGGCCGTGCTCAAGTGGAATTGATAGTGGATCAATTTTGTAACTTGTTTTGTTCATCATAGTTAGTCTAGATCGAGAAACATAATCGTGGATGTTTTGGGGTTGATGATGTTCCATGACCTGCATTCACAAAGGATATCGTGAACAAAGGGATGAATAATCACTTGTCTGTAGGACCATTCTTTACAGGTTGGTACTTGTCATTGGTGAACTACCCTATGCCGACTTGGGGGCATAGATGCCTTGCTAGAGGCCGTTCTATGTCAGTGTTACCTTTCGTGGGTGTGTCATGTTCAAGTGGGAGTTTGTTGGAATATGCCCACTCACACACACGAGTTGGTATCACTGCTGATGATGCATAGGCCTATTGGATCACACGCCAAGTATTGATTCCGGCAACACCTTTGAACAAGAGAGAGAGAAAATGCCAAAATGGGTTTTGGATGGGCCGGACACGGCCGTGCCCTATGCTAGGTACGGGCCCAAGGCCGGCGTGCCTAGGGCGTACCCATTGAAGCCGGCACGCACGTGCCTCTTGGAGGTACGGTCGTGCCTAGTGCAAGAGCACGAGCCCAAGTCAGGCGTGACTTGGGTGAGCCCGTGGGCTGGCATGGGCGTGCCCTATGAGGCACGGCTGTGCCTCACACACTAACAGCCAATTCAATTAGACTTTTAAGTCTATATTAAATGTGGCATTAAGGTTACTTAAGTTTAACTTTATGAGGACGTTCTTGCTGGTCAAGAGCACTTCTACAAGTGTTAGACATGTTTATGAAATGGTTGATGAACATATGATCTTGTGTAGAAACCATATGAACTTGTAACTTCAAGTTAGTTCATATTTCTCTCTTAACATACACATTTGGAAGATCGATTGGCACATTAATCTTCAAGTGGTGTTAGACTTTAGTCGGTGGTGCTTTCGTCGGCGCAAAATGAAATTGTTTTATACTCGTTTTTGTTTCTGCTGCGTTCTTTAGATGCCACCAAAACCCAACAGTGATATCAGAGCCATCTCTAACATGGCTTTGCAATCTTGGTTTGAAAACCGTAATTTTCTGTCAAATATGAGTTTTCCGGTGACCGGGCACGGCCGTACCTTATGGGTTACGGGGCATGCCGGCGGCCGGGGCACGGCCGTACTGGTGGGGGTACGGGCAGCGCTGGCAGATTTCTTTTAATTAGCAACTTGGTTTATCACATGGTTTCTTTTCTCTCATTTTGACATACTTGGAAGAACTCTTGGTACATTGTTCTTCAAGTTGATGTTCGGTGGTAACAAGGAACTTTGAGTAATGTATTATTCTTGGTGAATTGTTATTGTTCTGTTGTTAAGTGGAATGTTATCAACTAGAATGGTTCTTTAAGCATCATTGACTCTAATTGGGTTCTTTTGAGAAAATAAGAGTATGATGGCTTGTATATATATGAACCATAGTCTTGTGCATTGTGACTTTATTGGGTTCCTTGAAACAATAATACTACAGTGGCTCATAGACGAGAAAATTTGTTCGAAGCATCGTTAAGTCCATTGGGTTCTTTGAAACAATGAGAGCACAAAGGCTTGAACAAAGGACCATGATCTTTCCAACGCACACTTTATAAGTGTTTGGTCGAGAGAAGATATGGTAGTTGTTAGAGTACGAATGGATGTCATTTTGTGAATCCGCTTACTAAGATTTAGTCACAAGCTAGTGATGAACTTTCATACTAGGCTTGTGTACATTTGGTTTACAAGTGGCTTTGCCTTGAGTTTGTTTTAGTTGAATTTAATGTGTTTTGAGTTGGGAACATTAAAAGCAATAATGTGCTTTTATTGTATCGATTATCAAATGGATATTTGATAATGCGCGCAGAGCGGGTACTTTTGTTAGCATTTATTGTGTTCCATCTTAGCATGTTTAACTACTTCCTTGAATAAATTTATTTATTCTAAATTCTCCATGATCTGTTGTTCTTCATTGGAAGGAAGAAGTGAATTAAGATCGAGGCAAGTGGTTGGTTAAGTATTCATAGTGGATTGAATACATGTTTTCGCAACACTAGCCTTTTACTCGTTCCCACCCGGTTATTTGAGAAATGTAAAACCGAGAAAAAGAATACGACTCCTAAGAGAGAAGTTTGCTATTTCTGCGGTAAATATGCAGATTGGCGCCGCCACGCGTGTCCTGAGTGTTCGAAGGAATTAAAGCTTCCTATGAGGCAAGGGAATAACTTATCGTCATCAGGTACATTCATGATTAGCTCCATGGCTTTTCTACTTTTTAGCTAGATTTGTTGAAATGCTGGCTATAATACTCACATTCGTTGTAAAATTGTTTTGTTACAAAGTGTAGGTGTTAAACGGAAGAAGTAGCTGATGAAGCATGAAGAGCTAGAGCTCAAGATTGGGAAACTTGGACGTTGTCTCGATTGAGAGGATTGGGAGTTTTGATCTCGCCATTTCATCTAAGCTATTTTATTACTTTACTAGATTAATATATTATATGCCCTCCGTGACAAGAGAAATATTAAGTCTATTATGCATTGGTTGACGATGGATATTACTTTGTATTTGATATATAAATTAGTGTATTATTTCAAAGTTTAATGAAAAGACTCTATTCCTTTATAGGAATTTTGAGGAAGTGCATTAATACTTTCCAAGAGTCTTGTACATTATTAGTATCCTCGTACGGTCTACAAGCCCAAGAAGTCTATTCATGGACTTGAACTTCAAATACCAACTAATGATAAATGTTCCGTTATGATTGACCATGAGGATGGTATCTTAAGGAAATTTTCCTAGTGGTTATGTTGAAGGTTACTCTGATACATGTGTTTATCACTGCAATGTAAAGATCGTATTCCTTCATGGGAAATTTGAGAAAGAGTGTTTCAACACTATCCGAAAGTGTCTTGTACATTGAGAGTATCATCGTAGACTTGGATAAATATCGCAAGGTTGTAATCTTCACTTTAATGAGAAAATCACAGATTTGAGTTTTCAAAAAAGGAAAGATTAAACTTGGATGTATGCAAGAGCTAGTGGGAGAACTTGTGTTCCTCAAATTGCGTATCCATAACATACTTCTTGTTGAAGATAGAGGTATTTGTTTTGGGAAGACAAACCTATGCTGACTTGGGGGCATAGATGCCTTGGTAGAGGCTGCTCTATGTCGGTGACGCCTTTCGTGAGTTTTTCATGTGCAAGTGGGAGTATGTTGGATTATGCCCACTGACACACACACGAGTTGGTATCATGGCTGATGAAGAAAGGGCCTATTGGGTCACATGCCAAGTATTGATTCCGGCATCCCAGATGCTCGAATGAAAGAGAAAACCATAAACTGGTTCTTGTGGTCCAAGGCACGCCCATGCCTCTATGAGGTATGGTCATGCCATACGGGTAGGCACGAGCCCATGTCGGGCGTGACTTGGGTGTGGCCTCTGGCTAGGTACGCCCGTGCCTCTGGGAGGCACGCCCGTGCCCTGTGCTCAATGGACAGGCACGAGCCCAAGTCAGGCATGACTTGGGCGTGGCCTTTTGGGCTGGCACGCCCGTGCCTCGTGAGGCTCGACCGTGCCCCGTGCTGTAACAGTCTTCTAAAACAGCTTTCAAGGCTGTTTATGAAGAAGATAATGGTGTTTTAATTGGTAACTGGTGGAGTATCAATGCATGCACGTTTTTATTCTCTTTTGTGGAGTCTATATAAGGTGATGCATGATTCAATTGTGAGGTTGCTAGCTCTTAAAGAATATACAAACACTTATTGCACACTTCTCTCTCTAAAACACAAAAGGTAGCCAAGGCTTTGGTTCATTGTGTGTTAGATTATTTGTGGTGTTTAGGTTTGCATACCTAACCCTCTAGCAAGTGGGAGACGATCACATCTTGGCGTGGACTACGATAGAGGTGTACACGTTAGTACATGTACTTCCAAACTCCAAATTCGATTGACTAAGGAAGATAGCTTCAAGGGTATGAGTCTATTCCTTCTTGTCTTTATTTGTTGGTTATCCATGTTTAGAGTTTTGGTCCATTTGGTGGGCGCATTCGTGGTCAAATTTTGAAACTCTTTTTCTACTCGTTTTTCTTCCATTGCGATTTTAGACCACGAAAACCCAACAGATAAATCAATTTTATTTGCAGCAACTTCTTCAAGTGCTAACTTTTCTACTGCTTGTCTCCCAAGTTCATCAGCCACTATCTTTTCTTTGGCTTTCAGAATTTCATCATCTGAGTCATCTTCATCATATGTACCCATTCTCATCAGATCATCGATAGAACTTATTATTGCTTTCCATTTACCTTTATCAGCCCGACTTGGTTGGCCACTAAGGATGGACATACTGATTGAATAGGGATCTGAGAAGCTTCAGCATCCCTTATTATTTGCTGACATTTAGCTTCAGCATGCCTTTGATCCAGGAGACGTTTGAGCTCCCCTCAGCATGTTCCTTGGCTTCTTCAGCTTTGGCCTTTTCGTCTTCAACTTTCGCGAGCCTAGCCTCAAAATCTATCGAGGCTTTATTTTTATTTTCTTCAGTGGCTTTGAGATGAGACACTTCATTTTCTAGTCTCTACATGGCATCAACTCTTGAAAATTTTCTTTGCCATTTGAGAAATTTTCGATCAGCGACAACTTTCTTTCTAATAATCTGACAGATTTTGGACTGTCTTCGAATTTTCTCCCCTTAGAAGCTGCAGAGAATCCTGAAGCTTCTATTGATCTGGATAGGGCCAAAATCTAATTTGAGAGGCCAGAGAAGGAGGGAGAAAATAAATCATGCAACTGACGGATTGCTGCTTCTGAAAGATTTACCGCATTAATGTTTTCAACTTTGGAGGACAAGGAATGTACAGATTGTGACAGAGTGGAGAGTTGGGAGTGAAGTTTAGAGAATTCCATGGTGGCATAATCAGCCATAGTTGTCACAAGACTCTGGAATTGCTTGAACATTCCTAGACGAGTCAAATTTTGACAATCAATGGTTTTGGAAAGAGATGTGAATTGGTGAGCAAGAGAATCAATAAGAGATTTGAGCTCTTTTTCGAGGATGGTTTGATTATTGGCTATACAAGACCCCTGAAAAGAATTGGTCTTAACTAACTGTGAAACAGAAGGGACAATTTTCAGATAGACTTTCTAGAGTGGAAACAATGTCTATTGAAGGTTCATAAGGTGGGGAGTGAACTGACTTTAGGGATTGAAGAAAATCAAAAGCATCACTGTCATCAAAAGGATTGAAAGTTGTTTGAGGAAAGGAGAGATCAAATAGTTTGTTGAGAAGAGATGTGGAGGCCATAACATCAGTAGGATTGACCGACGCATCACGGGCCTTGGGTAAAGTTGCTTCAGTTACAATCTGGTTTAAGACTGTGTCTTCATCAACATGGGTAATCTCAACTGAATGAGGTTGAACTTCAGTCTCATTGATTTTGGGAAGTTGGGCATCACTCTCAGTTTGGTGTGAAACTGATAAATCTTCTGCCCTGGAGGAATCCATAGTGTTAGTTGGGTTTTGTGACAAATCAAGGGACATGGGGACAGTTTCATCTTCAGGGAGAACTGAAGAATCATGAACAGGTGGGACCTCAGAAACTAGGGGAATGGTATTTTCATCATTGGTAATGGGTTGAGCATCAGAGTCAGTCGGTTTGGAGGCTGACACATCATGTGCTTTGTCTATATCCATAGCATCAGTTGGGTTTACTAACGCATCAAGGGATAGAGGAGGAATTTCAGCAGAAACAGGAATGGTAGTTTCGTGTACTGGTGGAACCTGAGTTGTAGTGGGTATGCTAGCAGACTCATTGGTGGGGATTGGTAAAGTCTCGGCTGACTTGTTTTTGTCAGTGTCCTGAACTTGTGGAAGTGGGACCTCAGGGACATCATGGGTTGTAGCTATCTCTTCATCAGTCAGGATGTGTGCAAAAAACTTAAGTAAAGGAGATTTTACCTGAGCAGCTTTAGTGGGTTTGGATTTCTGAATTTGAACTTTGCGGATAACCAAAGGAGTTTCAACAGTAGAGTCCTCACCTGAAGTAGAGTAGGAGAGGATGGGACTTGAGGGAATCATGGATTTTTGGCGTTTGGCGGTAGTGATTGATTTTAGTGGTGGATTTGTGATGGTGGTTGATTTTGGAACAGCTGAATGTTTGATTGATAGGTTGGAAGAGGTGGACATCAGTTTCCTTTTCTTTGTCTTAGAAGGGGAAGAGCGAATCACATTGTTTTGGGCTTTAGAGGGTGCAGATTTAGATGATAATCCTAAAAATGGCAGAGGGATGGTAGGGAAAGGATCTAGAGATGCAAGTGCAATCATGGGTGCAGTTAATTTGGGATTGAATGTTGTTGAAGATCTTGTCTACATTGAGCCTGGCAGAGAAGGAGAATGTAGCCGAACTGAAGGAGAGTTGTATTCTTCAGTTGTTAGCAAGGAGTAGATTACTAAGGACACAAACTAGGGAAAAGGAATGTGTTGAGTCCTTGAGCGTGCCGTCAGTGAGACCACAAGGCTTTCCAAGATGAGTTCAACATAGTCAATGTTTGTGACCATGAATGATGGCATAGGCCATTTTTAAAACTGCTTCATTATCTTGGTCAAGACCACCTGTTTTGCTTGTCATACAGAAGTTTAGGTGAGCAATAAGACAGTTCCACTCCTTTAGGAGGCGAGTGCGAACCATTGAGTTACCTTTCACCTTGTGCTCATCAGCGTACTGAAAGAAGGAAAAGAGAAGCTCCTTAGCATTGGCAGTGGAAGAAGTAAGTTCTTGGCCGGGAAGATGAAGAATAGTGGCAAGAAAATCCTTTGATATTTCAGCGGGCTTACTGCCGGAGAGCATGCTGAAATGAATGTTGTGGGCGGAGGTTTTAGGGTTAACAACTTCAGCAGTCATCCAGAACTCAGAGAGATGTTCTTCGAACATTGGAACTTTTGTAGAGATAGCAAAGTTCAACGGGCAGTTATGGAGTTAGGCCACGATTGGGTAAAGTGGTGAGGATGGAGGGGGAGTGGTAAGATCAGTAGAGTAGTTGTTATCCTTGAAGTAGATGGAACCGAGGGGAATTTTGGGAACCACATCACTGGGGAGAGTCACCTTCGCAGTACCAATCTTGGGAGCCATGGGATCAAACACAAAGAGGATTATCGAATTTGCACAAGGAGAAATCGCCGGAGAAAATGAATTGCAGGTAAAGAACTTGAAAAGGCGATTTGGGGGTTTTAAAGGGGTTTAAAAGAGCGTAATCTGAACGGTTGAGTAAATCAAGGGTGAAAATAGGCACGTCAATGCGGAATTTACACATGGATAACTTTTGTGATGTCAAACAGTTATTGGTGAAACCATTTACTCGGTGTAATCTTTGAAACAACTAATCTTCATCAACAAACCATTAGTAAAGAGATAAAACTTCACAAGGCAAAAGAAAAAAAATATCCAACTTTTGCTTTGGAAATTTTAATCTCACACACAAAAAAAAATTAACAGAAGCAGAAGTAAATAATAATAAATGAAAACTCAATGCCAACAAGAATAAGAACTAAGCTTGGATATTACTAATTCCATATTAACAAAAGATGATTACATGATTTCTATAATAATTTACATAGACTGCCAAAAAGATAAATTAAAACCATGCCTAAGATAAAATATATATTTGAGATGATACATCAATCCCAATTCCTTCGTCTGGAACGCGAACTATGATCACGTAGCAAACTGGAAACAAGACGAACGTAATGGTAAACTCCATGAGTTTTCAACGAAGGTGAAATATTTTTTTGATTTTTGCAGAAGATGAAAATTGAAAGAAAATCTATGGTTGTTTATAAAGAAAATTACTCATGATTACGCTTTAGAGATGATTTGACAGTAAGAGAGAGGCGGGGTAAAAGTAATTATTCGAGCTTAGCTGTTAGGGTGACTGGCATTAAATGTGACAAGAAAGAATGAATAGTAACAATCAAATTTACGTGAAATAGTTACATTTATGAAGGATTGAGCATTCCAATTTCTGCAACTAATAAATTGAACCTATGTTCATCCAGGGCTTTTGTGAAGATGTCAGTGAGCTGATATTCAGTAGAGATGAAGCGAAGCTCGATTTCATTCTTTGCGATGTGATCTCGAATGAAATGATGGTGTACATCAATATGATTTGTGCGAGAATGAAGCACTGGATTATTGGAAATTGCAATAGCACTGAAAATAAATGCCTTAGTCAGCTAGCTGATGTTGCATCCAAAGTATTTGTGCACAGCAACTCACAGCTGAAATGTATTCAGCTTCAGCGGTGGATAAGGAGATGGAGTTCTGCTTTTTGCTTTGCCATCTCACTAGTTTTCCACCAAGTAACTGACACCCACTTATAGTACTCTTCCTATCAATCTGACATCCGGCGTAGTCGTAATCTTAAAATCCAATTAGATCAAAGTCGGAGTCTCTGGAGTACCATAACTCTAGTTCAGGTGTTCCTTACAGATATCTGGAAATCTTTCTGACAGCTGTCAAATGCGATTCCTTTGGATTAGCCTAAAATCTTGCATACAGGCATGTGGAAAACATTATGTCAGAACGAATGGTTGTCAGGTACAAAAGGGATCCTATCATTCCTCTGAACGTGGGAAGATCAACTGCTTTCCCGTTAGGATCATATGTGAGATTTGTTTTTGGAACAATGGGAGTCTTCATCAGGGATGAGTCTGAAAGTGTAATACCCGCATCTTAACAATGTACAAGAATAATTGTAATGAATAAATATATATATATATATATGGTTTGAGATTATTCAAGAAATGAGAGTTATGTTGTATATATATATATATATATATATATATATTCTATGGATGATGATTCACTAAGAAGGGTTGGGCTTAAATATGTTACATCCATTAAGAAATTATGGTTCTATTTGGACTTGGAGGTTTAAGTTGGGCTTAGGCCCACAAGAGGTTGGAAATGAGTATAAATAGTAGTTTAGGGCACAGCCTCCCACACAAACCCTCAAATCACTGTTCCATCAATTCTAGCTTGTGTGTGTGTGGAGTGCCTTGTTGGAAGCCACGAAAAGAAGAAGAAGGAGGGTGAATCCACCTGTGGAAACTTGAGGTTCTAGCAAAGAAAAAGCATCAGGTAATGTTTCTCCAGCATTTAAGATCTAATAGACATCATTTCTTGCTATATTTGACTGTTGGATGAAGGTTTTAGAATCTAGGTTTTTGGGTTTGAAGGTTTAAGAAAAACCCAGGAGAAAGTTTAACCAAGAACACCTTGAAAGTTGATATAATATGATTTTAAATTTAAAGGATGGTTTTCTATAAGTGGAGAAATGTTTTGGAACAAGTTTGAGTTGAATGGTTGAGTTTTTAGAAAGCTTGATTATGGCTATGGAGGCTGGGTTTTTCAAAAAGTTGAACTTACAGGGAAGAAGTTGGTTCATGCGACAGTCACATGGGTACATTCATGTGCCATGCGACAGTCGCATGGACACATTTATGTGCCATGTGACTTTCAGATAACCCAGATATATGTTCATGCGACTTTGGCACTTTGTATGTTATTCCATGCGACTTTCATGTATTGCTCGTGAGTTCATGCGATTTCATGAGATAAATATCAGTTCATGCGACTTTCATGAGATAAATATCAGTTCATGCGACTTTCATTGTATGAGTATTGTGCCATGCAACCTTTAGCCTTGGTCCATGCGACCTTCACATGATGAATAGTGTTCCATGCAACTTTCATGTGTTATTTGTGAGTTCATGCGACTTTCATGTAGTAGGAAGGAATTCATGCGACTTTCATGTGTTGTTTGTGAGTTCATGCGACCTTGTGTATTGAGTATAAATCCATGCGACTTTCATGAGTAGAATACAAGTCCAGGCGACTTTCAGTTGGCTTAGGATATAGCCATGCGACTTTCATGTAATGTGTGCCAGTTATGCGACTTTCAGGCCATGCATGCATGGCATGTGACTTTCAGTAAGTAACAGTTAAGTACAGTAGTACCCAATGTTTAGACTTGGTCAGGTAACAGTCAGTTACAGAGCTAAACAAGGAGAGTCCTTCAGTAGGAACTGAGTAGCTAAGACAGCTAACAGGTGAGTATTCTCACTTATAACTTCAATAGTTTCCAAATGTTATGTATTCATGTGAATACCAGATATTTATGAATATACGTGTTAGAGTTGATTGTGCTTAGACCGTTTACTTCGGTAAAGGGTATGCTCAGACCGTACACTTCTGTGTCGGGTATGTTTAGACCGTTCAATCCGGTGACGGGTATGTTTAGACCGTTCACTCCGGTGACGGGTATGTTTAGACCGTTCACTCTGGTGACGGGTATGTTAGACCGTACACTTCGGTGTCGGGTATGAGACCAGCACTCCGGTGCCGGGTATGCTAGATCGTTGTGACGACAACGGGTGAGACGAGACCGTCCTAGTGACGGGTATGATGAGACCACTTACTACGGTAGTAGGTATGAGCTGAGTAGTATGTGAACTGTTTAAGTTGTAAGTAGTATACTCGCTAAGCCTTGGGCTTACAGTTGTTGTTTCATATCTTTTCAGGTAACGACCATGGCGGGGTTCCAGCACAGTGAGGATAGCTCTAATCCCAAGCTTCCGCAATCTTTTGACATAGTTTTCAACAGTATTAGTTTTAATTGTAGACAATGAGAATGATTGTAACTTAATGGATTATGGGTGTTTATTCAGCGAACAATTGTTGTGTAATTACGTTAACAATCATTTTGAATATCCATTATGAATGAATTATGCTTTAAAAAATATTTTGGGACGTTACAACTTGGTATCAGAGCCTTGGTTTAAGGGATCTAGATGCGTTTCGGCGTGTTTAGACTTAAACCTTGGTTCTCAAGGAATTTTCAAACGAAGTTCATAACTTGCAAATGATAAAAGTTTTTAATGAGCTATCAGCTGGAGCTAGTCCGAGTGGTCACGCGCGAGGTACAAGGTACTTACAGTATTATATTACATGCTAGTTTGTATATGGTTTCTGACAGTAGGCTACTCTAGAAAGGTAGCAAGGGGTTAGTGAGACCTTTACATGATTACTATATGTCAGAACCAGATGCTGTAGAAAGTAATGATACATGGCCCAAGCCAGTGAATCGGGATGTTCAAGGATAATGCTAGGATCCAGAACGTATAGTGTGTTGGTAATAATAGGGCCCATATTATTAGTTGAACACGATACTTACGGGAACCTACCAGCATCCAACGGAATCTTGTGAATCCGGTGAGGGGTACTTGTAGAGATAAGATGCCTGTAGCTAGGGTGCCTTAGAATTACTAGGGTTGCCTGCTAGCTAGGTCTTGGCATGCAATACTTGATATATGCTTGATATTAGCGAGGACTGTATGGCAATGCCGCCTATTGATTAGTGCACTGTCTATACATCCAGTATGGTGAACACGAGAAACCGAAGAGTTATTCCAGCAGAAAGAGTTTTTGAATACCCGCCAGACGGGGAAAATGCTACTGTGACTGGGGAGAGTGACCCCCACATGCAACCAGTAGTTAACCAGCCACTTCTGGAGAACGTGGCTCCTGAGAACACGGTACCGAATGACCCTGAAAGTGAAGAGTTCGGGTAAGCAGATATGACCGAATTGGTAACCACAGCGGTGACCAATGCATTGAAAGAACTTCTACCTAAGGTTGTAGAGGACCTGAGGTAGGATATGAGCACCATGATCGACCAGAAACTGGGTGCTCTGTGGGCCACAAAGGAGGCAAGTTTGACCGCGGCAACCACCTAGCTAGTGACACTAACTATTAATTAGGTACCTTCCGAGACTTCTCGGCATGTCAGCCGCCGACTTTTGAGGGACTACCAGACCCCGTACTAAGTACCAGATGGATTGCAGCAGTGAAGGGGGCGTTCTTCACCTGCAAGTGTGCCGACGATGTGAAAGTTTGGTATGCGTCTAACTTCTTAAGAGGAGTAGCGAAGGATTGGTGGAATTTGTTGCGTAAGATGAAGGGCGAGGCAATCACCAAAATGAAGTGGGAGGAGTTTACCGAGTTGTTCTATGCTGAGTATGCACCAAAGGTTGGGGTGGAAAGCGTCATGGATGAGTTCATGAAGCTAGAGCAGACCATGGAGACAGTCAACCAGATTACTGCGGTGTTCAAGGAGAAGTTGTTATACTGTATAGCTTATGCTAATGATGAAGGGTTACAGATGCACACGTACACCCAGATGTTGAAGGAGGATATTCGGGAGTTCGTAGCTAATGGTCAGTATTCCACCCTTGACCAGCTGATTAAAGGGGCCCGAAAGAGAGAATTGTATTTGACAGAGAGGAACAAGAAACGTACTGCAGAGCGGGCCGCTCTCGGTATCCACCAGGGGAAGCAGCCAGTAAAGAAACCGAATGTAGAGTCCAGGTGTGGACGATGCCGTAAAACGCATGTTGGGAACTGTCGACAGGGGGTGGATAGATGCTACAGGTGTGGAAGAGGCGGGCATCATGGGAAGGATTTCAAGGCCCACGTCAATGTGTGCATTAAGTGCAATAAGCCGGGACACCAGATGGCAGAGTGTCCCGAGTCGACTGGGAGCAGTGGAAAGACAACCTGGTAGCCGCCACTCAGGATCACCGTTGGGGAGAAAGGGAAGAGGCCCGAAGCGCCTAAACGAAGGGGTCGCGTTTTCCAGATGACAGTGGAGGAAGCCAAGAAGGAACCGGATGTGATAGCAAGTACTTTCATCGTTAACTCTTTACCTGCACTTGTACCTTTTGATTCCGGGGCTAGCAAGTCCTTTGTATCTTTGTCATTTTGTAAAAGTTTTATGGTGAAACCAGTTAAGCTATAAACACCACTAAAGGTAGAAAATGCCGATGATAAGGCTTTGAGTGTGTCTACCATCTATAAGAACAATGTAATAATAATAGACGATGTAAGGTTTCCTATAGACTTACTACCGACCCCGATGCGGGAATTTCAAGTGATTGTGGGAATGGACTGGCTGGGGCGTCACCAGGCTAGTATCTTCTGTAAGCAAGGCATCATACGGATCTAGAATCCAAGTGGGGGAGAAATCTCCATCTATGGCAAGAAACATAAGGGAACGACAGTATGCTGCACCGTAACCAAAGCCGCAAAGTATCTACGTAAGGGGTGAGTTGCGTTTATCGCACACGTCATCGACTCAAGGAAGGAAAAGAAGCAGTTGGAGGTATCCGACGTACCACTGGTGTGTGAATACCCCGAAGTATTCCCAGAGGATCTGCCAAGGATACCACCGGACCGACAAGTAGAATTCCGTATAGATTTGATACAAGGAGCAGCACCTATCGCGAAAGCGCCATACCGCTTAGCACCGCCAGAGATGCAGGAGTTAATGACGCAACTGCAAGAGTTGCTTGACAAGGGTTTCATCCAACCTAGTAGCTCAACTTGGGGAGCCCCGATTCTGTTTGTAAAGAAAAAGGATGGAACATTCAGAATGTGCATCGACTACCGAGAGCTCAACAAGGTAACAGTGAATAACAGGTATCCGTTACCTCGAATAGACGACCTGTTTGATCAGTTACAAGGTTCTTCCTACTTTTCAAACATAGACTTGTGGTCGGGTTATCATCAGCTCAAAGTCCGAGAACAAGATGTAGCGAAGAAAGCATTCCGAACGAGATACGGGCACTTCGAGTTCGTGGTGATGCCATTCGGCCTCACCAACGCGCCCGCAGCTTTCATGGATCTAATGAATCGGGTCTGCCGACCGATGCTTGATAAGTCAGTGATTGTGTTCATCGATGACATCCTAGTCTACTCCAAGACCGAGGCGTAACATGAGAAACACCTTCGGGAGGTGCTAGAAACGTTGAGAAGAGAAAAGTTGTACGCAAAATTTTCAAAATGCGAGTTCTGGTTATAGGAGGTGCAATTTCTCGGGCACCTGGTGAACCGCGAAGGGATCAAGGTGGACCCGGCAAAGATAGAGGCCGTAATGAGATGGGAAACGCTGAAGAGTCCGACGGAGATCCGAAGCTTTTTGGGTTTAGCTGGTTACTACAGACGATTCATCAAGGATTTTTCAAAGCTGGCAGTGCCACTGACAAAACTGACGAAGAAGAATACCCCTTTTAGTTGGGGAGCCGATCAGCAGAAAGCATTTGAGCCCCTTCGGGGCAAACTATGTGAAGCTCTGATACTGACCTTACCCGAAGGAATGGAAGATTTAGTGGTGTATTGTGATGCCTCTCACGTGGGGCTCGGGTGTGTTCTTATGCAGAAGGGGAAGGTTACCGCTTATGCTTCAAGACAGCTAAAACCTAACGAGTGTAATTACCCAACTCACGACCTGGAGTTGGCAGCAGTTGTGTCCGCGCTCAAGATTTGGCGACACCACTTATACGGAGTTAAATGCACCATCTACACAGATCACAAGAGCTTGAAGTATTTCGCCGATCAAAAGAATTTGAACATGCAACAGCGAAGGTGGCTAGACCTCGTCAAGGATTATGACTGCGAAATCTTGTACCACCCAGGAAAAGCCAACGTGGTGGCAGACGCGTTAAGTCGGAAGGCGAGTCTGTTGCAGTTTAGCATAAAATGTCTAAGGATGACGGTTACAACCTCACTTTTATAGATGATTTTGACGGCCCAGGTTGAGGCAGCCAAGGAGGAAAACCAGAAAGCGGAATGGATTAAGGGTCAATTGGCCTGCATGACTAAGGAAAGTCGGGGATTGTGGAGCCGTTACGGGAGGATTTGGGTGCTAAAAGCCACAGAAATTCGGAGTGTTATCCTAGATGAAGCTCACAAGTTGAAATTTTCTATACACCCGGGGGCTACTAAGATGTGTAGAGACTTAAAAATGGATTATTGGTGGCCAGGGAAGAAGAGAGACGTGGCGAGTTACGTAGAAAAGTGTCTGATGTGTCTACGGGTGAAAGCGGAGCACCACAGGCCACACGGTAAGCTGAAACCGTTAGAGATACCGGTGTGCAAATGGGAGCACATAACCATGGATTTGATAACAAAGCTGCCTAAGAGACCAAGAAATTTTGACACCATTTGGGTTGTAGTGGATAGATTGACCAAGAGCGCGCATTTCTTACCTATTTGGGAAGCTAGCTCGGCAGAGAAATTGGCAAATATTTACGTGAAGGAGATAATCTCAAGGCACGGGGTGCCAGTTACGATCATTTTGGACCGGGATGTGCGGTTCACATCCAGGTTTTGGAGCATGTTCCACGAAGATAAACCGCAGCACAGCTTACCACCCGCAAACCGATGGGCAGCGCAAGAGAACAATACAGACTCTTGAGGATATGTTAAGAGCTTGCGTGATAGACTTCAGTGGAAGTTGGGATTTGTACTTACCTCTCGCAGAATTTTCCTACAACAACAGTTACCATGCCAGCATCGGGATGCCGCCCTATGAGATGTTGTATGGGAGGAAGTGTAGGACCCCGATCTGTTGGGGAGAGGTAGGTCAGAAAGAGCTCGGTAACACCGAGATAGTTCAGAAGACGTCGGAGTACGTGCAACAAGTCCGCGAATGGTTGAAAGCTGCTTAAAGCCGGCAGAAAAGCTATGCAGATAAACGGAGATCGTTATTAGAATTTCAAGTGGGCGACCATGTGTTACTCAAGGTATCCCCATGGAAGGGGGTGATCCGTTTCACGAAGCGTGGGAAGTTGAACCCCAGGTTCATAGGACCGTTTAAGGTCATTGCGAGAGTTGGCAAGGTGGCCTATCGTTTGGAGCTACCAGAAGAGTTATCGAAAATACATAACACTTTCCATGTTTCACACTTGAGGAAATTCTTAGCCGATGAGTCGGCATTTGTGCCGTTGGAAGACATCACCGTGGATGAAAAGTTGAATTATGTGGAGAAACCTGTAGCGATCATTGAAAGAAGAATCAAACGGCTACGCAACAAGCAAGTAGGGATGGTTAAGGTGCAGTGGGAGCACCGAAAAGGATCGGAGTGGACCTGGTAGTCCGAAGATGAGATGATGAAGAACTACCTGGCGTTGTTCGAATAAGGATTTCGAGGACGAAATCGTGTTTAAGTGGGGGAGAGTTGTAATACCCGCATCTTAAAAATGTACAAGAATAATTGTAATGAATATATATATATATATATGGTTTGAGATTATTCAAGAAATGAGAGTTATGTTATATATATATATATATATATATATATATATATATATTCTATGGATGATCCCTCCCACACAAACCCTCAAATCACTGTTCCATCCATTCTAGCTTGTGTGTGTGTGGGGAGTGCCTTGTTGGAAGCCACGAAAAGAAGAAGAATGAGGGTGAATCCACCTGTGGAAACTTGAGGTTCTAGCAAAGAAAAAGCATCAGGTAATGTTTCTCCATCATTTAAGATCTAATAGACATCATTTCTTGCTATATTTGAGTGTTGGATAAAGGTTTTCGAATCTGGGTTTTTGGGTTTGAAGGTTTAAGAAAAACCCAGGAGAAAGTCTAACTAAGAACACCTTGAAAGTTGATATAATATGATTTTAAATTTAAAGGAAGGTTTTATATAAGTGGAGAATGTTTTGCAACAAGTTTGAGTTGAATTGGTTGAGTATTTAGAAAGCTTGATTATGATTATGGAGGCTGGGTTTTTCAAAAAGTTGAACTTACAGGAAAGAAGTTGGTTCATGCGACAGTCACATGGGTACATTCATGTGCCATGCGACAGTCGCATGGGCACATTTATGTGCCATGCGACTTTTAGATAACCCAGATATATGTTCATGCGACTTTGGCACTTTGTATGTTATTCCATGCGACTTTCATGTGTTGTTTGTGAGTTCATGTGACTTTCATGAGATAATATATCAGTTCATGCCACTTTCATTGTTTGAGTATTGTGCCATGCGACTTTTAGCCTTCGTCCATGCAACCTTCACATGATGAATAGTGTTTCATTCGACTTTCATGTTTTATTTGTGAGTTCATGCGACTTTCATGTGTTGTTTGTGATTCATACGACCTTGTGTATTGAGTATAAATCCATGCGACTTTCATGAGTAGAATACAAGTCCATGCGACTTTCAGTTGGCTTAGGATATAGCCATGCGACTTTCATGTACTGTATGCCAGTTCATGCGACTTTGAGGCCATGCATGCATGGCATGTGATTTTCAGTAAGTAAAAGTTAAATACAGTAGTAACCAATGTTTAGACTTGGTCAGGTAACAGTCAGTTACAGAGCTAAACAAGTAGAGTCCTTCAGTAGGAACTGAGTAGCTAAGACAGCTAACAGGTGACTATTCTCATTTATGACTTGAATAGTTACCAGATGTTATGTATTCATGTGGATACTAGATATTTATGAATATACGTGTTAGAGTTGATTGTGCTTAGACCGTTTACTTCGGTAATGGGTATGCTCAGACTGTACACTTCGGTGTCGTGTATGTTTAGACCGTTCACTCAGGTGATGGGTATGTTTAGACCGTTCACTCCGGTGACGGGTATGTTTAGACCGTTCACTCTGGTGACGGGTATGTTAGACCATACACTTCGGTGTCGGGTATGAGACCAGCACTCCGGTGCTGGGTATGCTAGACCGTTGTGGCAACAACGGGTGAGACGAGACCGTCCTAGTGACGGGTATGATGAGACCACTTACTAAGGTAGTGGGTATGAGCTGAGTAGTATGTGAACTATTTATGTTGTAAGTAGTATACTCGCTAAGCCTTGGGCTTACAGTTTTTGTTTCATATCTTTTTCAGGTAACGATCATGGCGGGTCTTCAGCACAGTGAGGATAGCTCTAATCCCAAGCTTCCACAATCTTTTGACATAGTTTTCAACAGTAATAGTTTTAATTGTAGACAATGAGAATGATTGTAACTTAATGAATTATGGGTGTTTATTCAGCAAACAATTGTTATGTAATTACGTTAACAATGATTTTGAATATCCATTATGAATGAATTATGCTTTTAAAAAAAAATTTGGGAAGTTACAAAAAGTTAAACTTTTTGAGTAAGTCGTTCACATATATCCCTTGATTGATGAAGATGCCTTGGTCAGATTGCTTAATCTGAAGCCCAATGAAGAAGTTCAGTTCTCCCATCGTCCTCATTTTGAACTTCTCTGACATGATTTTCTCAAATTTCTTGCACAAACGATTGTCAGTAGAAGCAAAAATAATATCATCAACATAAATTTGAACTAGAATGAGTTCACCTTTTTCTCTACATAGAAATTGAGTTTTGTCGATGTTCCCTCTCTGAAATCCATTCTTCATAAGATGATTAGACAGTGTATCATACCATGCACGCGGAGCTTCCTTCTGTCCATAGAGAGTTTTGCCGAGCTTATACACATAGTTTGGAAACTTGGGACTTTCAAAACCAGGAGGTTGTTGAACAAATACCTTTTCTTGAAGTTCTCTATTCAGAAAGGCGCTTTTAACATCCATCTGAAAGACTTTGAATCCTTTGAAAGCAGCAAAGGCGAGGAACATGCGTATGGCTTCCAGACGCGTAACTGGAGCAAATGTTTCATCATAATCTATCCCCTCCTCTTGACAGTAACCCTTTGCAACTAATCTGGTCTTGTTTTGTACCACTGATCCTGTTTCATCACGCTTGTTTTTGAAGACCCATTTTGTGCCAATAATGGACTTGTCTTCAGGTGTGGCAATAAGTTTCCAAACCTTGTTCCTCTCGAATTCGTTAAGCTCATCTTGCATAGCGACCACCCAGTTGGGGTCCTTCAGAGCTTCATCAACTTTCTTTGGATCGATTTGTGATATGAATTTAGAGAACATGCAGTTGGCAGAGGTAATTGAATTTCTGGTTTGCACGCCAGTGGTTGGATTACCAATAACATTTGTGATGGGATGAGCTCGAGTCCATTTTGTGACTCTAGTTGGTTGCTCATAAGAAAAAGAAACATTTGGTTCCAATACATCTTCAGTGACATGATTCACATCTACTGACACAATATTATTGACAGTTTTCACCTCTTGAGAGTAGCCATCCAAGTCATCATTGAATGATTCTTGTAAGAGAGTATCAAATTCTTCAGAGACAACTTGATCAGTATGATTTGAGGTTAACTGAGCATCGAATTCATCAAAAGTGACATTTATTGTGTCAACCACAGAATTCTTCTTGGGAAGAAACACATGATAAGCTTTAGAGATGTCAGAGTAACCTAGAAACACTCCTTGTTCCCCTTTTGGATCAAATTTACTTTTCTGATCATTGGTGTTCAGAATGAAGCATGTGCATCCAAATATCTTGAAGTATTGGCATTGGGTGACTTCAGCTACTGCAACTCATAGGGAGTTTTACTGTGTCGTTTGCCAATAATGGACCTGTTCTGAGTGTAGCAAGCAGCATTAACAGCTTCAGCCCAAAAGTGCCCTTTTAGAGATGCTTTAGCTAGCATAGTTCGGGCTGCTACAATCAAAGTCCTGTTTCTCCTTTTAGCAAACCCATTTTGCTGAGGGATATATGGAGCTGAGAAAATTTGAATGATACCATTATCATCACAAAATTCTTGAAGAGTTGAGTTTCTGAATTCTGTCATGTGTATCAAACTGTCTTTGGACACGATGAATGAAATTCATCAGAATTTCAGTAGTAGCACTCTTATTGCGCAAGAAAAATACCTATGTGAATCTGGTGTATTCATCAACAACCACCATGGTATATTTCTTGCCTTCCATACTGGGTGAGCTTACAGGACCAAAGAGATCCATATGAAGTAACTGAAAAGCTGAGTTGACTTGGTTACAGTGTTTGGATTTGAAGACTGACTTCTTATGCTTTCTCTTCTCACAAGCATGACATAGCTTGTCTTTCTGAAACCGAACTGACGGTAGACCTCTGGTAAGTTGAAGCTTAGAGATTTTGCTGATGTTTTTGAAGTTTAGATGGGATAACCGTTTATGCCATAACCAGATAACTTTGGAGTCGGCTTCTGAAAAGAAGCATGCATCTCTTTTAGAGGAGGCAAAATTAAAATCGACAACATACATATTTCCCTGTCTTTTTGCTTGTGAGACCTCCTTGCCTTTCTTGTTGAAAATAGAACCCTTCGTCTTCTTGAAATGCACTTCGTAATCTGCATCACATAGCTGACTGATGCTTATAAGGTTATGTTCAAGCCTAGTAACATGAGCAACATTTTTAATTTTGACTGAATCTTGATTCAGATAGCCATATCCATCTGTTTTGCCACACTTTCCTCCACCGAACGTAACTTTAGGGCCATTTACTGCTTGAACCCTATTCAGTAGGGACTTACATCCGGTCATATGCCTTGAACATCCACTATCAATACACCAAATGTTATCATGATGATCGCCCTACACATATAGTTTAAAGTTAGTTTATTTGATGAGCCCAAACTTTACTGGGCTTCAAAACACAATGATCAGAGGAGCAATTAGAACTTTTTCTTTTACTAGAACAAGAGATAGCTTCATGACCTCTTACCCCACACTTATAACACTTTCTAGTAGATTTAGAATTGTGTGCCTTACTCTTTTTATCCTTCTTATTTTTCTCTTTTTCTCCAATTAATTTTAAAATTTTGTGAAAGAGATTTTTTAACTTCCTTGAGTTTTGATACATGCAGAGCAAAGGTTTTGTCAAGACTAATGGGTTTGGAGGGTTTGGAATTTTTAGCTTTGGGTTTAGAAAATTCAACTAATGAATCTTCATCTAAAGGGATAATAGGGATAATGATATCATAAAAGACAATGGCTTTAAGAAGAAAGCTAGAGTCAGATAACTCATCCATTTTGTTTTCTGAATGTTTTTCAGAACCTGATTCAGAAGAAGATGGGTTGGTGGTTTTAGAACTTGTTTCAGATTGTGATAAAGAGAAGGATTCCTTAATTGTTTCAGATACAACTTCAGGTCAGGTTTTAGTAAAGGTTGAAGTAACAGGTATTTCAGGGATTGGTTCAGGAGTTTTGATGGCAAGTGTATCATACTCAGTGGAAGATTTCTTATTTTAGAATTTTTTCTTTCAGAAAAACATGGATTCAAAACTTCAGATTTAGTGAATCTCTGATTAAGGAGATTTCAATTTCCAATATCATTAATGCTTATATAATTAAAAATCACTTCATCGACATTTTTACACTTCTTGCTGAAAATTGCTGCTTGTTTAATGTGTCCAATGCCTACTCTCTCTCTGTGAATAATCATTTGATGATTTATACTCTCAAATGCTAGTTTGTTAGAACTTAACCATAGATCAATAATCGACTGACGATCTTTCACTTTTGCATTTGAGTAATGCAAATCCATTTTTACATTTTTGAGTTCATTTGTTAAGAATTCAAGATGGTTTCTTAAGGCATATGCTTCTTGAAGAAATTTTTCATTTTCCTTATCTACAACATTGATTTTAGAAGTAAGTTTGGTGATAGTTTGTTTAGATTTGTTTTGATTGTTATGAGCATCTGTCAGATCAGAACACAAATAAGAAAACATATCATCCTTCTCATTCATCGAATAATTTTTGAAATTAGATACCTTGTACATCATGGTGGGATTCCATCCTTCTGGTGAGCTCAATTTTTCAGCCTCAGCTAAATCACTGCTGAACATACTCTCGGTAGCCATTAAGCACAATTCAGGATGTGCAGATCCGAGGATTTCTTTAGCCACCAGGCACTTTCCTCTTACTTCAGTCTCTTCAACCTCATCTGAAGAGGTTTCAGAATCTGTCCAGTTCAGATCATCAGAAATCATGGCTTTTTCTTCCTTCTTCTTCTCACTGGATGCTTTCAGGGCTTTATACTTAGCTTTGTATTTATCAGCCTTCGAAGGAAAACCATTCTTGGGATTTGAAGAGGTTTCCTTGACAAAGCAGTTAGCTACATAGTGACCAAGCTTCCCACATTTGAAGCATTCATTTTTGGACCCTTCAGATGAGCCCTTTTTCTTAGAAGAGAACTTCTTCTCGAGCTTCCTTTTTCCATCAGATCTAAACTTTTGAAACTTCTTGTAGTTGTTCATGATGAAGGCTTTTTCTGAGCATTCATCGTTATATCTTTCTTTCTCCTCTGTTTCATTTATCTGAGGCTCATCTTCAGAATCAAAGTCTTCAGTTGAACTGTACTTGCCTCTTTAAGGATTTTCAGCAATGAGAGCCAGAGTTTTCTTGAAGGCTTTCTTCAGGTCAATTTTCAGAATGCGGGTTTGTTCGACATGCAGCAGAATTCCGTAGAGTTTACGCATGTTCATGTCCCTGAGCATATTGTTTGTTCTCAAGATCATTCACATGGTATCCAACTCAGACGAAAGAGAATCTAGAAATCTGTTTATGATTTGGAATTCCTCTTTGACAACTCCAACTTAAGTCATGTCATTCATAAGACATGTGAATCTTGTGTAGACCTCAGTGAGAGACTCTGAGTATTTAGCACAGAAGCTTTCATACTTGCGTATGATGTTGGTCTTTTTGTTTTCACGAACTTCAACAGTTCCTTCAAACGATATGCAAATACTCTCCCACATATCCTTAGTAGTTTTCAGATTGCAAACAGTATCGAATATTTCATTACGTAAAACAATAACTATATTGTTTCGTATCTTGGAATCTAAAACAACAAGCTTCTTCTCCTCCTCAGTCCATTGAGATCTTGGTTTTGGACACGAGGGAATAGAGGTTCCAGCATAACAAGTCTCCATGGGGATGGTTTGAGGAATGAAAGGACCTTCCTCCAAAATAATTAGAGAGTTGCAATCAAGATTTTCTAAGTAAAGTAACATTCTATTCTTCAACTTGAAAAATGTTCAATTGATAACTTTGGTGTTTTGGCAGAGGAGCCATTTTCGATGTAATCAAACTTCGACATTTTGAACAGATCACTAATTTATAAGTTAAATTAGAACCTGCTCTGATACCAATTGTTTTAGGATTAACTTCACCTGACGTTCACTCCAGAACAAATCTTCAGATGAACTTTAGGATTCTTTCTTCAGATGTGGTTCATCAGAACATTTTACAAAAGAATAAAGAATCCTCTTTGAGGTGCTTTCTTCGAAAGCTCCTTCAGGAATGGAATATATACAAATAAAGAACTAACAATCTCCCCCTATTTGATTATAATCCATGACTAATTACAAAAATAAATTAAGAATGGAAAGAATAAAGAATAAACAAATTACTCTACAAATTACTCATCCAGAATGTCTTTGACAGCAGGATCTTTAGGATCTATGAAGTACCTGAGAGATTTCAGATGAAGCATATCAGGCCTGTCAAATTCTGAAACTCTCTGAAAACGAATTTTATTGTTTGCATCAAGGAAGTAGAATCCCTTTGGGTTTGAGAGAACTTTTCCTACCTCAGGAATGAATCCAGGAGGTAAGGAAGTGTCAAAGCCTTTGCAGTTGGGAAGCTCTCCAATAGATATCAGCTCTAAAATTTGTTGCTGAGACTTTTTGTGTGTGAGCTTCCTTCTCTGAAATTTTAACTTTTCAGCTCTTGAGGGTCTATCCTTCTGAAGCAAGACCTCAGCATCAGATCCCCTCTTCTTTACTTCATCTTGGTAAAATTCGATCACTTTGGTGATCTCTCTCTTAACAAACTCAACATCCTCAGTCAACTTGTGTTTTGAGAGACAAGCCATTATCTCAGCCTATTCAGTGAAGGCACATTTGACCCTGACTTGTCCGACTGAGTATACAGCAAAGATAGGAAGATTTTTGCCCTGAAGGTTGAGTAAAATTTCATTTTTAACCTTCCTCAACCTTACTAAATTGATCTTTTCTAGATGTATTCTTTGATGCCGATAGCATATCCACTCTTCTTATCTAGCATCTATACAGCTTCACACGTTCTTTCCACTCACGACCCAGAGCTCGCAGGAAAACACAGTTGATGTCCATGTCTGTTCTTTCAATTTTGTTTTTCCTGAGTTCTTTTTGCAATTTAGAAAGATGACTGTAGGTGTCAATTAACAACTAATTTTCTTTTGTAGTAAACTCATGGAACATATTTACCAGTTGAGTTCTCTTGATGTGCTCCCCTTGCTCTGTACCTTGCAATTGCCTGTTTACCTCATCCCATAACTCTTTTGAAGTTGCTAAGCTATCTACCTTGATATACATCTCAGAAGATAATCCTAGTTTAAGGTAGTACTTTGCAAGCCTGTCTGCCTTCTTTCACTCTTTTTCTACTGCTGTCAGTTCGTCTAGTGTTTTCTCTCTAGCAACTCCAGGTATCTGAGGATTGTTACCTGGTTGGGCATTGATGATTGTGTAGAATTTCTCGTCACCTTTGAGTATAGAATCTATCATCATTTCTCCGTATGTCTTGTTGTGTTAAAAAAAATCCATAAACCTACCTTTCCAAATGATATAATCATTGTGAAAGAGGACTGGGGGTTCGAGTCTGTTCCGATAGCAAGGATCTCATTGGAACTCGACATTTTTCCCTACTTGAAATGGGTATTGACCGTTGACTTGAAAAAAGTTTGTGATTGGGTTTGAATTTGAATAATTCAAAATGAGTGTTTCTTGAATTCGAAGTGTGAAGTGAATGGGAAAATTGATATTTGAAGTGAATGTGAATTCGAAGTGAGTGAACACAAGTATTTGTGAATTCGAATGGGAGATTCGCAGTGAACTAAATTTTTTTGCTTCAAAGTGTCACTTGGTGAATTTATAGTATTTGTGAATTTGATTTTCGAAATCTGATTTTGTTCGAAGCTCAAGGAGTTTGAAATGTGAGTTCGAAGTGTTGATCTTCAAATGCGAAATGTATGGCTTGGTTTTCGAAGTGTTCTTTGGAGTTTAGAAACACGCTCGAAGTCAATAGGATTAATTCGAGATGAATGGAATTCGAATGTGGAGTATACAGCTTAGTATTCAAAGTGTTCTCATGAGACCAGAAACACGCTCGAAGTCTAAATGATGGGTTTCGAATTTCAAAGTTTCAGTTCGCTGTGTGAGAATTCCGAACTCGAAGTATATTGACTTCGAATTCGAGGTCTATTGGTTTCGAACTCGAAGAGTATTGATCCGCACGAAGTGTTCTTTATGCAACAAATTCTGGATTTTTAGGGACGTGCTTGTAACTGCCAAGCTCGAAGTGTACAGTTGTGTAACTAACAAGCTCTAAATCCAAAGGCAAACACCAAAATGTTCGAATTTTCCACCCAAATCGATCAAAACTTAAGATCTACACTGTTCTTCATGATCTTCATATGTTCTTGACTGAAAATTTGATTTCTTATGAAAACCAATGTATAAACACTCAAATTTGATATCCTTGACTTCACAATTCAATGTAGATCACTAATATCCCATCAATTCCATCATCCAAATAAGTTATGGTGCAATTTTAAGGCAAAAATCGTAGAGTATATCCATGAAAAACCTTCAAACTTCAATGAAATTTGATCCTAATCAATCCATCTTTTATTGTAATTGATTCTAGACTTGATTTGAGATGAACCGAATTAAATACCACAATAAACTCACTCAAACCTTCATTCTTCGAATCTGAACAGTAGAAACTGTGAACACAGCTTGTTTTCTTCGATGATTCTTGTTCTTCTTCGAGTAACACCCAATCACGAGAAAACTTAGATCAAGTATGGCTCTGATACAAATTGAAAGTGTGGTCCGATTATCCCTTCAAGTAGGTTGTAGAGAGAAAATCAATAGAGAGAAACACACACTACACCTTTTGAGCTAAAGCTTGAATATGAGTAATTGCATTCAATGCGCGGTCAAGTGTTTTATGGCCCTTGGCCACATGCCTATTTATAGGCTAAGCCTAATCGGCTTTTTCTACATTTTAATTAATCTAACAATAGTCCAACAGAATCCCACTTGCACATGACACACTTACAAAAGGCGTCACCGATATACAGCGGCCTCTAGCAAGGCATCTATGCCCCCAAGTCAGCATAGGGTTTGTCTTCCAAAACATATACCTAACCAAAAGGAAAAGTACTATAGATAATTGATTACTGATCCTTTCGTTGATGATATCCTATGTGAATGCAGGTCATGGAACATGGTCAACCCCAAATCATTCACGATTATGTTTCTCGATATAGACTAACTATGACTCACAATACAAGTTGCATAATTGATCCGTCATCAATTCAACTTGAGCACGGCCATGCATTTTGATTGTCATTAGCTTACTCAACAAGGGGCCTAGGGATATCTCTCTAAAGAGGAACGGATACCTTCGACTACATCGCCCTATCACAATAACAAGTTATTGCCTGAAAACTTCCCTTATAACAGCTAGTTATAAACTACGTTAGAAAGCAATATAAACAAGTCCATATTATTAGTCAAGAAACGCATTCATCTCTAGTAAAAGGATAAATAATATTATCATCCTCATTTACTCATGATCATATCCATGAATTAAACTCAGGTACGGGTCCTCCAATTACTTAATCCCCATTAAGTACATACTAGCGTTGCGTAAACATGTATTCAGTCTAAGATGAATACTTTAACAAATACTTGCCTCGATCTTAATTCACTTCTTCCTTCCAATGAAGAACGACCGATCGTGGAGTGTTTAGAATAAGTAAATTTATTCAAGGAAGTAATAAACATGCAAAGATATAACAAAATAATATTTCATAAAGTAATCGCATCATGCGTATATAAAATCCCCATTTAAAAATCATTACAATAAAGAAATACATTATTGCTTTAATGTTCTCAATAACAATTACAACCAAAATAATTAAACCAAGTCACTAATAAATCTAATGCCTATATATTTAGCATGAGAATCATGTTTAGCTTGTGACAAAGGTTTAGTGAGTGGATCTGCCAAGTTCCCCTCGGTCGGTACTCTACAGACCACAATGTCTCCATTCTCGATGATATTTTTGAGCAATGTGTCTCGTACGTCGATGTGCTCTTGGTTCCTTAGCTAGAGCTACTACACCCTCATTGTCACAGAAGATCTCAATAGGGTTAGCGATGCTAGGAACAACTCCAATATCTTGAATGAATTTCTTCATCCAGACAACTTCCTTAGCAGCCTCGCTTGCAGCAATGTACTCTGACTCCGTGGTTGAATCATCCATGGTATCTTGCTTGGAACTTCTCCAACTTATTGCTCCACCATTTAACAAGAATACAAATCCCGATTGAGACCGACAATCATCCTTGTCCGTCTGGAAGCTAGCATTAGAATATCCAGTAACTCTGAGCTCCTCCTATCCACCGAACACTAAAAATATCTCCTTGCCCATGATCGATCCACCGCCGAAGCATACGGGACTCGACTCATTTCTTCTAATTCCTTCTGAGAACTAAGACATTGAGACTTGCTCAAATGCCATACCATGCAACATAGGCAAATTCCCTTTCTTGGAATCTTGCATCTTGAATATCTTCAAAATTTTATCTATGTACATACTCTGGCTCAAACCAATGAGTCTTTTAGTTCTATCTCTATAGATCTTTATCCCTAAAATATATGTTGCTTCTCCCATGTCTTTCATAGAGAAGAAACTTCCAAGCCAGGTTTTAACTTCCTGCAAAGTATCACGTCACTTCCTATGAGTAGTATGTCATCTACATACAAGACGAGAAAAACTACAACACTCCCACTAGCCCTGACATACACACAAGGTTCATCTTTGCTTTTAGAAAAACCAAACTCTTTGACCTTTTCATCAATGAAAATGTTCCAACTCCGAGATGCTTGCTTAAGACCATAAATGGACCTCTTAAGCTTGCAGACTTTATTAGGATTTTTGGGATGTACGTAACAATTAGGTTGTGCCATGTACACCTCATCTGCCAACTTCCCATTAAAGAAAGCATTTTTTTACATCCATCTGCCATATTTCATAATCGTAATATGTAGCGATAGCCATCAATATCGTAATAGACTTTAACATAGCCACCAGAGAGAAGGTTTTATCATAGTCTACACCATGAGTTTGAGTGAAACCCTTTTCCACCAATCGGGCTTTGAAAGTTTCTACCTTTCAGTCCATGTTAGTCTTCTTCCTGAAGACCCACTTGCACCTTACTGGCTTGTGGGCGGGTACTTGATCAACCAAGTCCCTGACTTGATTATCCGCCATAGATTGCATCTCACTGTCTATTGCCTCATTCCACCTAGTAGACTCAGGTCCTGCTACGGCTTCCCGGTAGGTGGTTGATTCACTATGATCCACCAATGGTTCGTCACCTTCAGATATGAGAAGACCATATCTTTCTGGCTTATTACTAACTCTTCCAGATCTACAGAGCACTAATGGCTGTGTGTCAGGTACCTCATCCTCCATTGGTTGAGGTTCCACTTCTTCCGGTTCGTCGACCTCAAAAGTAGTACTAGTGCCAACATCAGGTTGATCATTAGCGTCATCTTGAATTTCTTCAAGATTGACTTGCCTCCCAAGGCCTCTATGGATATCAGCTCCCATTCAAGGAAGACCACCCTTCGAGCAACAAACACTTTGTTCTCGGAAGGTTTGTAAAATAAATATCCCATAGAACCAGCTGGGTAACCAATGAAACTACACTTTTTGGCTCTGGGTTCAATTTTGTCTTAAGCTTCACGTCTCACATAAGCCTCACAACTCTAGACTTTGAGATAGGCCAGAGAAGGAGCTCTTCCATGCCATATCACGAATGGTGTACTTGCAACCTTCTTTGTTGGTACAAGGTTTATGGTCCTAGCAGCAGTTTCCAAAGCATAGCCCCAAAATCTTGCGGGTAGCTTTGTGCGACTCATCATGGGCCGAACCATATCCAATAAAGTTCGGTTCCTCCTTTCAGCGACCCCATTTAATTGTGGTGTCCTGGGTGGAGTAAGTTGTGAAATAACTCCAGAACCCCTAAGATGATGAAGAAACTCGGTACTAAGATACTAACCAACCCTATCGGATCTGAGAATCTTAATCCGTTTGGCTAATTGATTCTGCACTTCGTTTTGGTATGTCATAAACACCTGAAAGGTTTTAAACTTATGCTTAATCAAATAAAGATAACCATACCTACTAAATCATCAGTGAAAGTAACGAAGCACCAACAGTTGTTTCTTGTAGCAGACCTGAACGAACCACACACATCTGTGTGTACAATGTCCAACAAGTCTTTTCCCCTCAAACTAACGCCAGTGAAGGGTGCTTTAGTCATTTTGCCTAATAAACATGAATCGCATACTTCGTTTGACCCGTGGTCGAACAATTTCAAAATCCCATCCACTTGGAGTTTGGCGATACGTTTTTTATTTATATGGCCAGACAACTATGGATAAGCTTTAAAATCAATGTTCATGATTGATTTATTACCATCCAAACACACACTTGTTTCATAAATACCACGACATGGGTAAGCTTTAAAATAATGAACACCATCTCTTAGACAAGAAATAATTCCATTACCATTAAATTGAAATCCATCGTCAAACAATGTGTGAAAGAAAATAATGTTGCGTTCCACGAAGGGCGAAAAACAAACATTAAGTAAGGTAATAGCAAGGCCTAAATGAAAGGCGAGATCAACACTTACAATCTGCTTGACATGAACCACCTCCTTGTTCCCCATGATCAGGTCAAGCTCTCCAGCACCCAGAACCCTATTTCTTTTTAGAACCTGCACATTATTACAAATATGAGTGCCACAACCGGTATCAAATACCCAGCCGTTAGAAGTAGCGGTGTTGTGAAGTTCAATCATAAACGTACCTGAGTTACCAGTTCTCTTCGGTTTTGCCCGCTTGACCTCCTCGAGGTACTATGGGCAAGAACGCCACCAATGCCCCTTTTCCTTGTAGTGGAAGCACTCGGCTTCCGTAGAATCCTCGGCTGGTTGAACCATCACGGCTTTCCCCTTACCCTTTAGGGCGGAAATCGGTGTAGGTTTTGTAACCTTTCCTTTTCCCTTTCCCTTAGAGGGGGGGAGCGCCTTATCTTTTGGTTTCGCCTCCCTAGATAGCTAGGACGGATTTTGATGAGGAGGGCTTCTTCGACATGTCAGACTCAACGGTCTTTAACATTCCATGAACCTCGATTAGGGATTTGTCCATGCCATGGACATGATAGTTCCACACAAATTGTGTGAAGGAACTGGGCAGTGAACGGATGATCACATCCACCGCTAACTCCCTCCCTAATGAGAATCCCAGCCTCTCCAAGCGATCAACCAATGCTTTCATCTTAAGCACGTGAACGCTAACATTTCCGTCCTCCTGCATGTGGTAGTCGATTAGGGACTTTAGGCACTCGAAGCGCTCAAGCTTAGCCTGGTGTTAGAACATTTCATTGAGTTGGTTAAGCATATCATAAGCCCCTAGATGTTCCATTTGCTTTTGAAGCACTAGAATCATCGAAGAAAGCATGATACAAGTCACTTCATTCGTTACCTTGACACTCTTATCATGTGCGTCTCGGACCGCCCTTGTCGCTCTAGCCGCAGGTGCTTCAGTCAGAGGCTCCTCGATGGCCCATATTTTCTGCTCATACCTAAGGGTTATCCTTAGTTGCATGAACCTGTCCATGAAATATTGGCCACCGAGTTTCGCCTTTTCAAGGAACAATTTAAGGGAAATTGAGTTCAATGATGTAGAAGCGTTGTTGGATACCATCTATAAAATTTAGAGTACCAATTTTAGTTGTCAAAACCTTGTAGAAATAATTACCCAATAGTTATAAAACTAATTATTTGAACAAGGCTAAGAACTGTATTTCACTCTATCCCGTGACGGGTTTACCGCGGATCACGAAATAAGTTATTTAGGCAGGTTACCATTTCACCGATTGCAACCATTGCAACTCTTAGATCCTTGTGGGATCCTTTTTACATCAAATGTCTAAATCATGCTTGATCCCTTCTTACACAACTCCTTTTATTATTCTTAAATGACTTGGCTAGAGATCAACATCATTTAAGTGTTATAAAAGAATTTGTACGTCGTCCGTCAAGACACACGTTGGTACTCTAGCCCAATCATTGGTTTGTGCTTCAGCTCGACTATGAATATTCCGAGTTGCCACACTTACCTTCCACACAACTCCACAAGGCATGACTCGTGCTAATGCTGGACAATCATCCAAGTTTCATTAGATTTGGGTGATGTCATCTTACAGATGGCGCGTGACTTACTTTTGAAAAACGGGTTTTTGGTTTTCCGGTTAAAATAATATTTTAACATTTTTGCGAATTAACAATTTTAAGTGACATAAACACTTTTCGATCACCTTTTAATATAGTCACCATTTATATAATACTGTTAATTCTTATGCGCGAAGAAATATAAACTCATTTATAAATCTCTTTCTTTTATATATTTCCAAAAAATTTCTACCATGCGAATCCTAAAGAATCATGAAAGAAATAAATTTACAATAACCACGCATATAAAATAATCAAAATCCGGTAACATGCCTAAATCCTATATGTTTTCCCCATGAGCCAAAATAGGAAAACAAAGTCATCTAGAGACAATAAGAAGTGCTCCGTCAAGATGGTGCCTCCAAACCGGCGAATCTCCCGGAATAGGCTCGTCAAGACACCAACACCATGTCTCCCGATTGGTTTGATGCAATATATATATATATATAATAAACTATGTACAATTACATAATAATAAGAAAACAAGGCGCAGGTCGCGATCCTAATAAACTATTACGAGTACAAATATATTAAATAAACGACATGCAAGTCGCACCAAAATATAAATATTACAACCATAAGGCAGGCAGGCCAAACCAAAACTAATCACAATCAACACAGAGGCTAAGGGCATATCAAGTTACCGAGCAACCACAACAAACACAACCAAACGAAAACAATGGTGTGCCACAAAACCATGTCAAACAAATATATATATTTTGGTCAAGATTGCAAAACAACATTTAAGGCACAACAAGCAATCCTTGTACATATACATTAGTAATTTTAATACACATTTAAAATTACATATTCATATATACAGCTAAAAATATATGTTTTTATGAACTTCATGCAAAGTCATACAAAACATATAGAACTAGGAATCAAAATATAGTACGGAAATATAGAACCAAGACTAGTCCAAAACAAATAAAACTGGATTTTAATTATAGTTTTAAACATATTGTTTCAAAAACAAAATCTAACCAAAAAACCAGAAGGCACGGGCGTACCCCAAAAGGGAACGGGCGTGTCTGCCCTTTTATCAGTGTACAGTTTAAACTGTTTTAATCGTTTAAAGAATTCGGTCGGCACGGCCCGTACCCCCACCGGTACGGCTGTGCCCCGGTCGCCGACACGGCTCGTACCCCTAGAGGTACGGCCGTACAAGGCCACCGGAAAACCAATTTATTGATAGAAGTTAGAAAAATCCGGTTTAACTCCAAAAGTGCAAAGCCATGTTGGAGATGGCTCTGATACCACTATTTGGTTTTCGTGGTCCAAAAAACACAGTGTAAGCAAAAAGGGTAGAAAAAGTTTTCAATTTTGACCACACAATATCCACCAAATGGACCAAAACTCTAGACATGACAAAGCAACAAAAGAAAGAGAAAAAGAGATAGTATCATACCCTTGATGCTAAGTCCTTCTTACAATTGAGATTGAGCCTTGGAAGGTATGTGTACTAAGTTGTACACCTATAATGACGTCCACACCAAGATGTTATCAACCCCCACTTGCTAGAGTGCTAGATATGCCAATCTATACACCACCAAATGTTTAACACAAAGGAATCACAAAGCCTTGTGTTCCATTTCTTCTTTGAGAGAGTATTATGCAATGTCTAACAACTTAGTGTATATCAATCAAACAACCAAACTCGTATAACTTCATGTGGCTTATATAGAACTCAAAAATGACTTCAAATTCTTGCAACACTAAGTTCAATAGCTGTTACAAGATTAATGCACATAAACACACCTTAACTAGGTTTGAAAGCCTAGTAAAGAAACTGTTACTACATTGGGCATGGTCGTGCCTCTAACAGGGCATGGGCGTGCCATCCTAAAAGGCCACGCCCAAGTCACGCCTGACTTGGGCTCGTGCCTGTCCATTGGGCACGGGGCACGGGCGTACCTAGCCACAGGCCACGCCCAAGTCATGCCGACTTGGTCTCGTGCCTGCCCGTAGGGCACGGCCATACCTCATAAAGGCACGGGTGTGCTTAGGCACACCAGAACCAGTTTATGGTTTTCTCTCTCATTTGACCATCTATGATGTCGGAATCAATACTTGGCATTTGATCTAATAGCCCTTGCTTCATCAACCATGATACCAACTCGTGTGTGTCAGTGGGCATAGTCCAACACAAACATTGTGAAATACCCACTCAAAATAAAAAATAGACCATTAAGAATAGAAAGTCAAGAACAGAATGTCAAACCTTATAATTCAACATGCCTAACTTAGACACTAACACATTAAAATGAGTTTCGTCCAATGGTTTAGTGAATAGGTCAGCCAGTTGATCTGCAGTCTTAACATACTTTAATTCAATCAGACCTTTTCCACGTTGTCCTTTATGAAATGATACCGTATGTCAATGTGCTTGGTCTTTGAGTGGTGAACTGGATTGTATGAGATGACAATGGCAGATTGTGAATCACACAATAATGTGATCTTATCATATTGCAAGACAAAGTCACATAACCGAGTCATGACCTACAAACTGTAAGAGCAGCACATTGCAACAACAACATATTCAGCCTCACCAATTGTAGTGGATACATAGTTTTGTTTTCTTGAAGCCCCAACAGACTAGTCTATCTTCTAAAAAGGGTGCACTGCCAAAATGACTCTTTCTGTCTAGCATGCATCCAGCATAATCTGCATCTGAAGAGGCATATAACTGCATACTTGAATCTCTTGGATACCACAGACCTAAATCAGACGTACCTTTAAGATATCTGAAAACTCTTTTCACTACCAGCAGATGTGATTGCTTTGGATTATCCTGGAATCTAGCACATAGACATGTAGAAAACATAATATCCGGTCTACTAGCCGTCAGATACAGTAATGAGCCTATCATACCCCTGTATGTTTTTAAATTAGCTACTTTTCTATCAAGATCAGCCGACATTTTGTTTTTGAAGCCATAGGGGTAGATAGTGATGAACAACCGAGCATGTCATACTTTTTCAACAAGTCTTTGATATACTTGGATTGACTTATAAAAATGCGTCGACTCAATTGTTTTACTTGTAATCCTAGAAAGAAATTCATCTATGCCATCATACTCATTTGGAATCGGTTTTGCATTGTAATTGCAAACTCATCATAGTACTTAGGGTTTGTAGATCCAAAGATTATGTCATCGACATAAATCTGTACTAGAATTCGATCTTTTTTTTGGCTTTGGTAAAGAGAGTGGTGTCAGCTCTTCCTTTACTGTAACCCACACCCAGTAGTTTTTCGGACAAGACATCATACCAAACTCTCGGGGCTTGTTTTAATCCATATAATTCTTTTTCAAGAATATAGACATGATGTGGGAGTTTAGGATTGACAAAACCTTCAGGTTGAGAGACATACACTTCCTCCTTGAGAATACGATTTAGGAATGTAGTCTTTACGTCCACCTCGAAAACCTTAAAGCTTTTATAGACAGCATAGGCTAAAAATAGTCTTATGGCTTCAATCCTAGTTACAGGAGCAAATGTTTCATCGTAATCGATTCCCTCCTGTTGGTTGTAGCCTTTTGCAACCAGCCTTGCTTTATTTCTCACCACTACTCCATCGGAATCACGTTTGTTCTTGAAAATCCACTCTGTACCAACAACTGATTTATCTTCTAGTAATGGTATCAGTCTCCAAATCTTTAAACGTTTAAATTAATTGAGTTCTTGCATAGCAATGACCCAAGCAGCATCTTGTATGCATCTGAGACTTTAGTGGGTCCAATCATGCTTAGGAAACTAGAGTGAAGGAACTTCTTGGCCATTGCAGAATGAGTCCTTACAACATCTTGAATGTTCCCCATTATCTGTGATTCTGGGTGGGACTGTGTCCTTCTTATTCCTTGGGGGTTGTGAATTGGAGGAAAGAATAATCTAATCTTCCTGCTAATTCCGTATCCTCCTAATTAATAATTGGTTCCGAATCATAAATTGGAGTACTCTCATAAACTGGCTCATGAGGTACAACAGCTAGACTAACAGTTGATATAGACGGAGAACCCATGGTAGGATGGGATGACGAATTGTAACGCCCCAATTTTCAAAATATAAATAAAACCATATTTCAAGGTCTTTTATAAATAAAAATGTTATCTTACAAACGAGCGGAAGCAAAAAAAGCAGTTTTGAACCCTCAGGTTCATACAAAAGCATGATAGTCACATATTTATATCAAAAGTCGTTTTCTCACAGTACAACCGGGCGATAAGTTTCAAAACACTGTTTTCCTTATACACATGACAACCGTCAAACTGAAGCTTTGCCCTTGCTTTTGCTAAAACCTGCAAAACATTTTAGAAATAATATCTAATAGGCTGCGAGAGCTTAGTGAGTAAACTAGATTGCAAATCATATAAACAAATGAAAATAAGCACATTATAAACACTGCCAACAACTGATAATAGTCTCTGAGTAACTAACTGAGCCACTACTGCACAAGGCAGCATGCTTTCTAATATAAATGATTAATTAACTGAGCCACTACTGCACAAGGCAGCATGCTTTCTAATATAAATGATTAACTAACTGAGCAACAGTACTGTGCTATTTCTGAGCGACTACTACACAAAGCAGCATGCTTAATAATAATACTGAGCCTTACTAAACATAGCCGTAAGATTATACACATAAGTATTTACTATAACATTAATGTATCACTACTGAACCTTACTGAGCATAGCACCCACATCTGAGTGACCTAACATGTCAATGACCTGATATAATAACACACATGCTGTAAATATGAATAATAGTCTAGAAGAATCACCTTATGATTGTTATGATAATCAATGATCCCCAAGTGATAATGATTCAAATATACAGTCAATCACCTTCCTATATAAACAATACAACAATGTATCACTTAACAGCAATCTGATCTAAAACAGAGCTTAAACAGGCCGTGTACCCCTACACGGGCCGTGTCCCTTAAACACTACACGAGCTGAGCTGGCTACATAGCCAGTGTTGAGTAGTCATCCTACACGGCCGTGTAGACCCACACGGGCCGTGTACCTCACACTCTACACGACCATGTATACCGACATGGCTCTGTAAACGCCTTCCACTCTACACGGGCCGTGTACCCTACAGACCCAGCCGACTGTTTGCTGTAACTCCGGCCAAATCACCAACATACTCACTTTTAATTCAACAAAACACTACTGGGGTGTTTTCCTACACTTCAAACAACTTATAAACTGAAAACAACAACAAAAACAAGCTTAAATCTCTGATTTAACATAGAATCAACTAAAAACCCATAAAACTTCAAAGTAAACAGTCAAGAATCCTTACCTCCACTTGTGATTAGCTAAAATCTGTTGTATCCACTTTTTCTTATTGTTCTAACTCCAAAAACTTCAAAGAAAACTCCTGCTCCAGAGCATACGTGAAGTTGTAGGTGAATTTGTGAATAACTTGACTACTGTTGGAATCTGCCCACTGACACACGTAGGCTAGCATCACTGCCAATAAAGCGCGGGCCTATTGGGTCACACGCCAAGTTTCAATCTCGACAGCCTACTATAAGAAGAAAGAGTAAAAATGGTCAAATTCCAGTTGACCTAGGCTTCACGACCGTGAAGGATGCTCCACGGGTCGTGAAGCAGCTCGTGTCCACGAGTCCTGTCGTGGGCCGCATGGTTTGTGAAACCCTAGGGCTTCACGACCCTACACGGCCCGTGAAGGAGGTCGTGAAGACACGAACCCTCACGATTCATGCACGGCGCGGCATGAGTCGTGGAGGATAAATGGCCAGTCGTGGCGCATTTATCCTTCACGGCCCGTGAGAGCCCGTGAAGAAGTCGTGAAGGCAGAATTCTAAGTGACACTTGTATTTGGTTGGACCATTTGGTTGGTCCAATGATGGTGTGCCACTTAGCTCCGACTCTGGGCTCTTTGAACAGATAGAATGCTTATAAAAGAGGTCCTTTTGGTGCATTCTATACTCTTGGTCATTTTTGTGCATTACACACATATTGTGAGTTCTTTCATAGAGAGAGAGAGCAAGAACAAGTGAAGGTGGTAAGTGCACAAGTGGTTACAAGGCTGTTCCAGAATCAAACCCTCAAGTGTTGGTGGTTTGGTGGCTTGCTAGTACAAGGAGAAAGAAGGTTAGCTTGGTGTGGACTTCTTTGGTGCTTGAAGCCTTTTGTTTCAAGAGCTCATCCCAAATCTCCAAGTTGTTCCAGAATTATCAAAGTCTTCGAGGGTATGATTTGGTCTCCTTCTTCTCTTTGTTCTTGTTTTTGGTTGCATGCATGTTCTTACAAGTTTTCACCACCATTGGGAAATCATGGGATCCTTTTGTGTGTTTTTGTTGCTTCCGTTGCGTGCTTTGATCCCCATGGATTCCCAACACTGGTATCAGAGCCATACTTGTAAGATGCATGCACCTTTGTGGCTTGAAAATCCATATTTTTGATTTTGGACATTCTATCCAGAAGGCCTTCACGGGTCGTGGAGCTTACTTCACGAGTCGTGAAGGCCACACGAACAGTCTCGTGAGGTAGTGGTCGTGAAAGGTTTTAACTGTTTCACGAGTCGTGGAGCGTACTGCCTTCACGGCCCGTGAGGGCCCGTGAAGAGCAGTAGCTCGTGAAGGCGTCGTGAACAGGCTGTTTTTGGCCTTTTGGAAAAGAAAACTTGATATGGATTTTAGCATTTGATTTTGGTGTTTCCAGAATCATTTTAGGCTGTTTAGCCTTGTAGATTAAGCCCCATAATATCCTAATTCTTTTATATGTATGTATTGGGTGGTTTTGGCATAAAATGCACACATGCATACATATAAATTGGGTATATATGAATATGGATTTCAAAGTGTTTGGAATCCTAATGCATATGTACAAGGTTTATTCTTGTGCCTTTAGTTTTTGAGTAAACTTGATTGGGATATTGTTTTGTGCATGGTTTGGTGTGGCACACCATGCTCTGTGGTTGTTTCGTTTTTTTGAGCACCGGTTTGAGCCTAGACCTTTGTGTGGTTGTTTGGTTGCTTTATTTGTTGTTCATTCATTTGGTGGTTTGTACCACATTTGGTTTGTAATAATTTATTTAATCCGGTTTGTAATAATTTATTTATTTGTGGCTTGCACGCCAAAGTATTTATTCTTTGTAATTGTATATTAGCTTAGAATAGATTGTGTGGCTTGCATGCCATTTCTCTTTAAATTATGTATGTAATGAGAAGAGAAGACCGGAGGCACCAACGGGAGTCTTGGGAGACGTCTTGGCTACCTCGGATCCGGAGGCGCGGGATCGAGTGGGAGCACGTCACAAAGTCTTGGATTTTTTTGTCCTTAGTAGACTTAGTTCCTCGGTTGGCTCACCGGGGAACACTTAGGTTGGCTCAAATCGGTTTTGTATGCGTGGTTGTATAGTTTTATTTATTTGTTTTTCTTGTGTGGTTGTAGGATCTTCGCATGCTAGAAAATCTTTTGAAAATAATAAAACTATATAGTTTTCCTTAATTGGTTAACAAACTCCGCTCGCTCACATGATTAACAAACGAATATAAAGTGTTTATGTTCAATTGGTGAAAAATGCGTTTTGTCACTTATTTGTTAATCAAAACGAAAAGAGGTTTTTTAACCGGAAAAACAAAAGTCCCGTTTTTCTTAAAAACGTAAATCACACTCCATCCAAAAGATGACACCACCCGAATCTAATGAAGCATGGGACAATTGTCGAGCTTTGCATGAGTTGTTCCATGTGGACTTGTGTGGAAGGTGCGTGTGCCGTCTTGAAATCATTGGTTGTCGAGATTAGCACGAGCCAATTATTGTCAAGGGCGTCATCGTGTATCTTGTTGGACGATTTGCAATTCCAATTTAATACGACTTGATAATTATCGTGCCTATACCAAGTTATCAAAGCGGCTTATTGAGGAATCGGTGTGGGAAGGGATCAAACATGCCAAACCGGTTTGTAATCACGGATTGCAATTGGTAAAGCATTTACCGGCCTAAATGCCTTCACGAAGTGATCCGCGGTAAACCCGTCATGTAGTGAAGTTATGTTGGGTTCTTAGCCCTTGTTAAATTTAAGTGTTAAACTATTGGGTAATTATTTAACAAGGATTAAAATATGTCGAACTAACCTTTTGTGTGCTTTGCCTTCTTTTAGATGTCATCTACAAGCAACACCGCGAAACACATTTCACTCCGTCCATTTTTGGAAAAAGAGAAACTCGTGTGCGTAAACTTTATGGATTGGCTTAGGCAATTGAGAATTTTCTTACGCCATGAAAGTAAGTTGTACGTTCTAGAGGAACCTCTTCCGGAGGCTCCTGCTACCACCGCTACGCGGGCCATTAGGGATGCTTATGAGAAGCGCCTTAAAGACACTAATGAGGTGACTTGCCTCATGTTGACGACCATGAGTTCTGAATTGCAAAGGCAATTCGAGGACGTTGGTGCATTTGACATGATCACGCAGCTGAAGGAAAAGTTCCAGCAGCAAGCGAGGTAAGAACTCTACGAGTGTGTCAAGGTCTTTGTAGGGTGTCGGATGCAGGAGGGCGGGAACGTGAGCTCCACGTGCTTCGTATGAAGCAATACGGGGACCAGCTCGAGAGGTTGGGCTACCATATGCATAATATGGATAAGTCCTTGATGGAGTTGCACAGCATGTTGAAGACCGCCGAGTCTAACATGGCCAAGGCGAAGCCATCGACCTCCGCACCCGTCCTAGCCATCCATGAGGGTGGTGCTAAGAGGAAGCGGCCCGCTTTAAACTCCAAGGGCAAGGGAAAGGGAAAGGCGAAGGTGGCAACACCCAAGCCCAAGCCACTCCCGGCACCGGAGCTAAAGGGGAAGGAACCTGCTCCTATAGCCCCCTCACCGGAAGAGGCCACCTGCTTCTTCTGCAGGGAGAAGGGACACTACCGGCGTAGTTGCCCCAAGTACACGGAGGAGCTCAAGAGGCTTCGCGCCAAGGAACAAGGCGCCTCCGGTACGTATATGATTGAACTCCATAACACTTCTACTTCTAACGCTTGGGTCTTGGACACCGGGTGTGGTACTCACATAGTTAATAATGTGCAGGTAATAAGAAGAAGTAGGGACTTGGTCGATGGGGAGCTGGATCTCATCATGGGAAACAAGGTGGTTGTCCCGGTTGAGAAGATAGGGAGCGTGGACCTCGCCTTTCCATCCGGCTTATCTATTACTTTATTAAATGTATCTTATTTGTCCTGCGTGGCAAGAAACATTTTATCATTTTATGCACTTGTTGATGATGGATTTGACTTTAATTTTTCTAATGGAATTATTTCATGCTTTAAAAATGATTTATTTTATTTTAAAGCACATCCATGTCGTGGCATATATGAGACAAGCGTATGCTTGCAAAGTAATAGATCAATCATGAATGTTGGTTCTAAATCCAAATGTGATTTGGATAAGTTATCTTTATGGCATGGTTGTTTGGGCCACATAAACAAGATATGCATCGCCAAGCTCCAAGCGGATGGGATCTTGGAATCATTTGACCATGGGTCGGATGAAGTATGTGAATCTTGCTTGTTAGGCAAAATGACCAAAGCACCCTTCACCGGCGTTTGTGAGAGGGGCAAAGACTTGTTGGATATCGTTCACACGGATGTGTGTGGTCCGTTCAAGCATGTCACTAGGGATAACTCAAGGTACTTCGTAACCTTTACCGATGATTTTAGTAGGTATGGGTATGTCTACTTGTTGAGACACAAGTCGGAAACCTTTGAGGTTTTCAAGACTTTCAAAAACGAAGTTGAGAACCAATTGGGTAAACGAATTAAGATGCTCAGATCGGATCGTGGTGGTGAGTATCTAAGTTCGGAATTCCGTGACTATCTAAAAGATTGTGGAATTGTTTCGCAATTGACACCTCCTAGGACACCACAATTAAATGGTCTCGCCGAGAGGAGGAACCGAACATTATTAGATATGGTTCGGTGTATGATGAGTCGTACGGATGTACCCATTAGCTTTTGGGGCTATGCATTGGAAACGGCCGTTAGAATCCTTAACCTCGTACTAACTAAGAAGGTCAAGAAGACACCCTATGAGATGTGGCATGGAAAGGTTCCATCGCTATCATATCTAAAGGTTTGGGGATGTACTGCCTACGTGAGACGTGAGGTGGAGGACAAATTGAAACCCCGAGCAGAGAGGTGTTTGTTCATTGGATATCCTGCCGGGTCTATGGGATATTTGTTTTACAAACCGTCCGATAACAAGGTATTTGTTGCTCGGAGGGCCGTCTTTCTTGAAAGGGAGATGCTATCCAAAGATGCTAGTGGGAGAAAGGTAGATCTTGAAGAGATTCAAGAACCCTCCAATGACCAACCTGAAGTTGGCACTACTTCACAAGTTGATTCTCAACACGGCATTGCTGGAAAACCTGACACGGATCCTTTGCCTCTTAGGAGATCCGGTAGGAGTCGCAACGAGCCAGAAAGATATGGGTTTCTCATGTCTGAGGGCTGCGACCTAGTGGTGGATCATGATGAACCATCATCTTATCGGAACGCTGTGGTGGGCCCTGAGTCCGCTAGGTGGAAAGAGGCTATGGAGTCCGAGATGCAATCTATGTCGGATAACCAAGTCTGGGATTTGGTAGATCCGGTGCCCGGGTGTAGACCCGTAGGGTGCAAATGGGTCTTTAAGAGAATGACCGGCATAGATGGAGAGGTAGACACCTTCAAAGCCCGACTGGTGGCTAAGGGTTTCACGCAAACCCATGGTGTAGACTATGATGAAACCTTTTCCCCGGTGGCTATGTTGAAGTCTATCCGGATACTCATGGCAATTGCCGCATTTCATGATTATGAGATTTGGCAAATGGATGTAAAAACCACGTTCCTTAATGGGACACTTAGCGAGGAGGTCTATATGACTCAACCCGAGGGTTTTGTACATGCTAAGCATCCGGATAAAGTCTGCAAGCTTAAGAAGTCCATTTATGGACTTAAGCAAGCATCGCGCAGTTGGAACCTGTGCTTTTATGAGAAAATCAAAGAGTTTGGCTTTTCGAAAAGCAAGGATGAGCCATACGTATATGTCAGGGCTTGTGGGAGCATAGTTGTGTTCCTAGTCTTGTATGTCGATGACATACTCCTCATTGGAAACGATGTCCCGACCCTTCAAGGTGTAAAAACTTGGTTAGGGAATTGTTTTTCAATGAAGGATCTAGGAGATGCGACTTATATTCATGGGATCAAAATCTATAGAGATAGATCCAAGAGGCTAATTGGGCTTAGCCAAAGTACGTATGTTGACAAAGTCCTAAAGCGGTTTAGGATGGAAGACTCCAAGAAGGGGTTCATTCCAATGTCACATGGTTTGGTATTGAGTAAGACTCAATCCCCTAGTTCCCCAGAGGAACGGGAAGTAATGAAGCGAGTGACATATGCTTCGGCTGTGGGCTCGATCATGTACACCATGCTATGTACAAGGCCTGATGTATCGTGTGCCTTGAGCATGACGAGTAGATATCAAGCCAACCCTGGCAAAGCTCATTGGACGGCGGTGAAGAGCATTCTCAAGTATCTTCGGAGGACTAAGGAGATGTTCTTGGTGTACGGAGGTGAGGAAGAGCTTAGAGTAAAGGGTTACTCTGATGCAAGCTTCCAAACCGATAGGGATGACTGCCGATCACAATCGGGGTTCGTGTTCCTATTAAACACCGGTGCTATATCCTGGAGGAGCTCCAAGCAAGACATCGTGGCCGATTCCACTACTGAGTCGGAATACATTGCGGCCAGTGAAGCTGCTAAGGAGGCCGTATGGATAAGGAAATTTCTGCTTGATCTGGGAGTGGTTCCAAGCATCAGCGACCCTATTGAGATCTTCTGTGACAACGAGGGTGCCGTTGCTTTGGCAAAGGAACCGAGGTCTCATCGACGCACGAGGCATATTCCGCGGAAATATCATTTTATCCGGGACGTGGTCGAAAATGGACACATCGTCATCAGCAAAGTACACACGGATAGCAATTTGGCGGATCCGTTCACTAAACCATTATCGCAAGCCACGCACGATGCCCACACACGTGCTATTGGGATTAGATTTTCTTGTGACTTGGTTTGAGTTGTTGGTTATTGTATTCGATGTATTTACTATGTTATTGGGAACATTAAGCAATATTGTATTTTTGAATGTATTGATTATTAAATGGAGATTTAATGATACGCGTGTAGCGAATACTTTCTTTAAATCATTATTGTGTTCCAACTTTGCATGTTTTATCACTTCCTTGAATGTTCTACATTCTAAACTGTCCACGATCGGTCATTCTTCAAGGAAGGACGTATGAACGAAGATCGAGGGAAATGATTGGTCATAGTGTTCAATAGAGATTGAATACAAGGGACGCAATATTTCGCCTATACTTGAAAAGAGTTTCAAGTGATTGGACGACCCAGACTTGATCTTACTTCATGGTACATGTCAAGAGTAAATCAGGATGATAATATCTTTTATCCTTAGAACGGAGATGCATGTGTTTCACTATTTTGGTTTGCTTTATTCTGATTGCTTTCAAACGTAGTCCGTATATTATAAAGGAGGCATTTGGGTAAAGTATTGCCATTGTATTGGAGGCAATGTAGTCGAAGGAATTTGTTCCTCTGTAAAGAGAGATATCCCTGGGCCCCTCGATGATTGGGAGCTGACACCAAAATGCATGGCCATGCTCAAGTTTGCAATGATTGTTGATCAGTTGCAACTCACCTTTTGGTCACCACCAATCTTTTTCGAGAAACATAATCGTGAACGATCGGAGAATGACTTTGTACCATGTCTCGTGTTCACTTGGATATCGCGAACAATAAGATAATTGATCACTTATCTATAGGACCATGTCAAACTCTTTTACTTTATCATGGTACTTGTCAGGGATGACATACCCCATGTTTAGTTAGGGCAGGGATGCCTTGCTAGAGGCCGCTCCCTGTCTGTGGTGCCCATACGGTGTGACATGTGCAAGTGGGAGTTTGTTGGAATCTGCCTACTGACACACGTAGGCCAGCATCACTACCAATAAAGCGCGGGCCTATTGGGTCACACGCCAAGTTTCAATCTCGACAGCCTACTATAAGAAGAAAGAGTCAAAATGGTCAAATTCCAGTTGACCTAGGCTTTACGACCGTGAAGGATGCTCCACGGGTCGTGAAGCAGCTCGTGTCCACGAGTCCTGTCATGGGCCGCATGGTTCATGAAACCCTACGGCTTCACGACCCTACACGGCCCATGAAGGAGGTCGTGAAGACACGAACCCTCACGATTCTTGCACGGCGCGGCACGAGTCGTGGAGGATAAATGGCCGTTCGTGGCGCATTTATCCTTCACGGCCCATGAGAGCCCGTGAAGAAGTCGTGAAGGCAGAATTCTAAGTGACACTTGTATTTGGTTGGACCATTTTGTTGGTCCAATGATGGTGTGCCACTTAGCTCCAACTCTAGGCACTTTGAACAGATAGAATGCTTATAAAAGAGGTCCTTTTGGTGCATTCTATACTCTTGGTCATTTTTGTGCATTACACACCTATTGTGAGTTCTTCCATAGAGAGAGAGCAAGAACAAGTGAAGGTGGTAAGTGCACAAGTGGTTACAAGGCTATTCCAGAATCAAACCCTCAAGTGTTGGTGGTTTGGTGGCTTGCTAGTACAAGGAGAAAGAAGGTTAGCTTGGTGTGAACTTCTTTGGTGCTTGAAGCCTTTGGTTTCAAGAGCTCATCCCAAATCTCCAAGTTGTTCCAGAATTATCAAAGTCTTCGAGGGTATGATTTGATCTCCTTCTTCTCTTTGTTCTTGTTTTTGGTTGCATGCATGTTCTTACAAGTTTTCACCACCATTGGGAAATCATGGGATCCTTTTGTGTGTTTTTGTTGCTTCCGTTACGTGCTTTGATCCCCATGGATTCCCAACAACTACCTCAAAATCAAAGGTGGTTATATATATACATATATATATATATATATATATATATATAACAGTGGACTAATTGCACAATCAGTACCTCAACCTTTCGAAGTTCTGTTTTGACGGTTTTAGCCCCTCTAGTTTATAACCACATACTATCTCATATATCCATTTGTAACTCATATACCACTTTGTACATTTCTCGCGGTAACTTAATAATAAGATTTTGGGTGTTACAACTCTTCCCCACTTGAAATGATTTCGTCCTCGAAATCAACTACCGAAGAGTTCTGTAACACCGGGAAACTCAAGCCATTTATTTTAAAACACTGCGGAAGCTTTAATTTAAAAAAACATTAATAACCAAAACACTATTTACAAATGTACATCATTGTTCACAAACCACAATATCATTTTGGTGTTACAAAAACTACAGGCTCGTTTCTTTAAAACAAAATATCAGAGTGGGGTCAACTTCTCCTTCATCATCTACAAACACGAACCTGCAAATCAACAACTGAGGGGAATTAGAACAAAGCTAAGTGAGTAGAGGCTAAACACCAAATGCAAACATTCACAATCAACATCAATCATGTAAACACATATCCTGAGAAGACCGGCGGTTCGGCGCAGAACCTATTACCAATGCCGGCCAAAGCAAAGGTTTACCGATAGCTCTCCACTGAATTGGCACAGTGAAAATCCCCCTCTGATGCAATATATGCACCAGTAAAGCTAACACTGTTAAACCAACATGTGAACGAGCCCAACCCAATTCTACGTATAGCTGACTTCCCAACGGAATTCAAAATCATCCTAAGAGTGCGTATCGACCAAATAGTCAAGCAGTAGATATCGATCATCAATATCACAATTAATCAGTTCAATCAATCAATCTCATCTCAAACACATCATGCATCACATCAATAACATTAATCGTAATCTTTAACATCCGCGATTAACGACCACTCACCTTTGGTTCTCAAATGGTAAACTCAGATATCTTATATCACCGAGTCTTTATGTTTACTGAAAACACAATCAACACAAGAATCAGTCTTTTCATCATAAATATATATATTCTTCCATATATTTATATTATATAAACCTTTCACATATCTTACAACTTTCACATAAAAATATACCAAGGAAATATTGCATTTAAACAATCAATATAAGTCAAATTCTGAAAACTGAGGGGTTGCGCCGCGACTAACTTAGTGTCGCGCCGCGAAACGACTTCTAACAGGTCTCTTCGAATGCGAAGCCACTTCGAGCGCCATCGAATTCGGAACCAACACGCGTCGCGTCGCGATAATACTTCGTGCGGATACTTTTTTCGAATGTGAAGCCTACAACTTCGAACGGGGGGGGGGGACTTCGAATTCGAAGTCATGCATCGCGCCGCGACAAATAGGTGTCGCGCCGCGATCTTGAAATTTCCAGATTCATGCTTCTTCTTCCTCACGAACAAACAATCAAAAACACCATAACTAGTTTTCCAGAACTTAACAAACTTACTATAATTTACTAAAAACATATCTAACCATCTTTAAACATAATTTCATGCATCCTAAACATCATTTAATCCAACAAAACACAAAATCCATCAAAACCCATTTCTTCATAAAAACTTCAAACTTGAACATGGTGATCCCACATATACACATGTAATTCAACAAGAAAACATGTTAAACTAAAACATAACATGATATAAACATATTCTCACATTTAGTTTGAATTATAATACACAAAATCTTGACTTAGAAATTCCATGTTCTTGCTTTGAAGGTTTCCTTCACCAATGGTTTTTCTCTCAACTTACACACACTACACACTAGCACTTTGTTAGAAAATGAGCAGATATTTCTTCAAGGCCACGTATACATACATATTTATTCAAGCAAGTAGGAGGTGGCAAATCCTCCTTTAATTTCTCACAAACACATACACATACACAAATACATACATATATTAACATACATACAAACACATGCATGTACATAATTATTCCAACTTAATTAATTAATTCACTAATTAACCAATTAATTGTATTAAAACAGATAAGCACATACCGCAATCCCCCTAATCTCCCCTACTTAAGAGGATTCCGTCCTCGGAATCCCTTCTCGTTGAAACAAGTGGGGGTATCTATCTCTCATCTCAGCCTTAGTTTCCCAAGTCAGGTCTGAACCTAAACTGTGTTTCCACTTGACCAATACCATTGGAATCTGCTTCTTATGGAGCTTGGTCACTTTACGATCCAACAGTTCGACATGTTCCTCAATCAGTCTATTCTTCGAATCAACTTTTAGTTCCTGCACTGGGAGAATCTGGCTTTCATCTTCAACTTTACATTTTCTTAAATAACAGAAGTTAAACATATCATGAATCCCGGCAAGCTCTGATGGGAGATCCAGTGTAACTGTTTGATCATTAACTATTTGACAGATGCGGAAAAGACCAATACAACGGGGAGCCAACTTCCCTCGTTTACCAAAACGGATAACGCCTTTCCACGGTGACACTTTCAGATACACTAACTCTCCCACATCAAACGTTACCGGACGACGTCGCGGATCTGCATACATCTTCTGTCTATCTCTGGCCGCTTTCAATTTTTCTCTGGCTATAGCAACCTTGTCAGCAGTCATCTGAACAATCCCGGGTCCTGCAAACTGTTTCTCACCCGCCTCTAACCAACACGTTAGAGTACGGCAGCGACGACCGTACAACATTTCATACGGAGGCATTCCAATACTGGAGTGGTAAGAATTATTATACGCAAACTCTATCAAGGGCAGGTGCGAATCCCAAGATCCACCATACTCGATTAGACAGACACGTAGCATATCATCGAGTGTCTGTATGGTTCGCTCAGTTTGACCATCAGTCTTGGGATGGTAAGCAGTACTCAAATTAATTCTCGTCCCCTACTCCCTCTGTAGACTCCTCCAGAAATTATAAACAAACCTGGAGTCTCTGTCAGATACTATCGACAACAGTATACCATGCCTTGCAACGATCTCATCAATGTACAATTGTGCCAACTTGCTAAGAGAAGTCGTCTCACAGGTAGCTAGAAAATGGGCACTGTTCGTTAGTCGATCCACGATTACCCAAATCATATCGTGATTCTTCTGAGTTCGCGGAAGTTTAGTTACGAAATTCATCGTTATATGTTCCCATTTCCACTCAAGAATTTTCAATTGCTTAAAGGATCCGTAGGGCTTCTGATGCTCCTTCTTTACTTGCGCACAGATATGCCATGACTCCACAAAATGAGCCACATCTGCCTTCATAGTAGGCCACCAGTAAAGCACTTTCAAATCATTGTACATTTTAGTGCTTCCTGGATGAATAGATAGTCTTGACTTGTGTGCTTCAGTTAAAATCAACTTTCTCAATTCTCCAAGCATAGGCACCCACACTCGAGTCTTATACATCTTCAATCCGCGAGAATCGTCAGTAAGTTCACCCTTACGCTTCTTCATCAATTCATTCTTCAAATTTTCCTCCTGAAGTGCTTCCAGTTTGGCAGACTTCAGTCTATCCACTAAATCACATACAATCTCCATACACATGAATTGAATGGAATTCCCTGCTCCCTTGCGGCTCAAGGCGTCTGCTACCACATTCGCTTTCCCAGGGTGGTATCTAATCTCGCAATCATAGTCTTTTATCAGCTCCACCCATCGTCTCTGTCTCATGTTCAATTCTTTTTGTGTAAACACATACTGGTGACTCTTATGATCAGTACAAATTACACACTTGGTGCCATACAAATAGTGCCTCCACAGTTTTAGGGCAAATACGACAGCTGCCAGTTCTAGATGATGAGTCGGGTAATTCTTTTCATGTGGTTTTAACTATCTTGAAGCATACGCAATCAGCCAATCCCTCTACATAAGCACGCATCCCAATCCAGCAAACGACAAATCATAATAAATAGTAAAATCATCTGATCCAGTTGGCAATGCAAGAATGGGAGCTTGACATAACAACTGCTTCAAAGTCTGGAAAGCCTTATCTTGTTCACCACTCCAAACAAACTTCACGTCCTTCCGAGTTAACTTGGTCAAAAGACCCGCAATCTTGGAGAAATCTTTAATAAACCCGCGGTAGTACCCAGCCAAACCTAGAAAACTTTTAATCTCAGACGGTGTCTTTGGAGCATTCCAGTTCATTACAGCTTCCACTTTAGAAGGATCCACTTTTATTCCTTCGTTACAAATAACATGCCCCAAGAATTGAACTTCCCTCAACCAGAATTCGCACTTTGAGAACTTAGCGAACATACGTTCTTTCTTCAAGGTTTCCAAAACCTATCTCAAATGCTGTTCATGCTCCTGTTCAGTCTTTGAATAGATCAGTATATCATCAATAAAGACTATCATAAAATCATCCAAGAATGGTCGACAAACCCTGTTCATCAAATCCATAAAAATCGCAAGAGCATTGGTTAAGCCGAACGGCATAACCAAGAACTCATTATTCCCGTAACGCGTACGAAAGGCCATTTTCGGCACATCTTCCTCAGAAACACGCACCTGATGATATCCCGACCTCAAATCAATCTTAGAAAAGAACGAAGCTCCCTGCAGTTGATCAAACAAATCATCAATTCTCGGAAACGGATACTTGTTCTTTATTGTTCTCTTATTAAATTCATGGTAGTCGATACACATACGCAACGTACCGTCTTTCTTCATTACAAACAATACCGGTGCTCCCCACGAGACAAACTCGGACGAATAAACCCTTTATCTAGCAGATCCTGAATTTGCGTCATCATCTCCTGAATTTCTGAAGGTGCCAACCTGTACGGAGCCTTCGCTACTGGTCTAGAACCAGGTATTAAATCTATTTTGAACTCCACTTCACGAACCGGAGGCAATCCTGGAAACTCTTCTAGAAACACTTCGGGGTATTCCGTTACCACCCGGATATCAGTTATTGCATGCTTTTGTGTCTTTCCATCGATCACATACGCCAAATAAGATTTACACCCCTTACCCAATGCCTTCTTTGCTTTCAAACACGAAATCATAGGAATCACAGACCCAGCCTTCTCTCCCCTTGCTATTACCCGCGTACCATTAGCTAGCAGAAAAGAAATCAACTTCTTGTGACACTTAATACTGGCTTGATTGAGACTTAGCCAATCCATCCCAATCACCACATCAAACCTAGATAATTGCACAACAAGAAAATAAACAGGAAAACACACACCATCTATGTCAGTTTTAGCCCCAGCCACAGAAGTCGTGACTGGAACCATCATACCATCAGCTACTTCTATCTCTAAAGCAGTAGCAAGTTCAATCACAGGAACATTTAATCTATCACAGAATTCCACAGAAACAAAGGAGCGATTTGCTCCTGAATCAAACAATACTATAGCAGGTGTAGAGTTTATTAGAAACATACCCGTGATCACATCGTCGGTGGTGGTGGCATCATCCACCATCATTTTGAATGCCCGACCCTCAGTAGTGGGTGGGTTCTTTGGTTTTTGACCAGCCGAAGACTATCCTCCCTCTCCTCCTCACCCTAACCCCGACGCTGTCTTTTTGCTCATCGGGCAATCACCAACTCTATGCCCTTCCCTCTAACAATTCCAACAAACGTTCCTCGGGAACCTGCAGTTTTTCAAATCATGGCCAAACTGGCCACAGTTCACGCATCTCCTTGTCTGGGGCGTACACTGCCCGTTATGATAAGATTTGCACCTACTACACCAAGGTGCCCGTTGAGTAGACCCACCCGAAGTAGGTCTCCTATTTTGCTCCCCCTGCCTGCCCCCGTTGCTCTGCCCTCCCTGCCTCTGTTGAGGGTTATAATGTTCAAATCTCGATTTTTGTTCGGAAAGTTTCTCCCCACTCAACTTATTTCTTGCAACAATGTCCCCTTCAGCCAATTTGGCCAAAGTGAAAGCCTGGGACAGCATGGTAGCCCACCTGGTGGCGCCTCGGTAATCCGGGTGCAGTGCCCCCACAAAATGGGCAATCTTCCATTCCTCATCTGGTACCCAGTGTTTGGCAAACCTCATTTTCTTGTTAAATTGTTTAATCAATTGATCCAGAGTCATGTTCTCGGTCATCTGCAGATCCATGAATCCCTTTTTGATTTTAGCCATCTCAAAATTCCCACACAAATTTTCCTGGAATTGACACTAGTTGATGCTCTCCTGTTGTTTAGTAAAATGGCCGGTAATGGAATCCCACCAGACTAATGCATGTCCTCTCAACATTCATGATGCATACTTGACCTTCAATTCGTTTTCGCAGTTATAGGCATCAAGTGCCTTTGCCATCTCCCTCAACCAGTTCAATGTTGCATTGGGATTAGAATTCCCGTGATATTCAGAGGGTTTACAATCCAGAAATTACTTGTAGGTGCACGGTTGTTTATATCCAGGGAACGCAAACGGATGATCTTCTGGTTGACGGTACGGGTAATAAAATAGTGGTTGTATCATTTGTGTCATAGGTGGCAACGATGCTGTCACTGGTGCGGTTGTCGCCTGTGTATGAATCGCAGTCGGCGCTGGGGTTGGTTCAGGTTGCTGTTGTTGCTGTTGTTGTTCCATTCTCTGAGTTCAACCACCTCGTTTTCCAACTGGTATACATAATCACTATTATCTTCTTCACGGGCTTTACCCAACGTTCTCGCAGTAGTTGTGTCTCCCAAATGCTTAGTCACTAAAGCTTCAGTTGCAGTTTGGGTCGTAGGAGGAAGGATAGGAGTATCTCTATCAGCCATTATTTGTTACAATCACATCACCTCATAACTCATTAGCATAAACGTTAGTACTCAAAATACGAAATACTACTGACAACTCTAACTCACCCCAATTCCCCTGACGAAAAGCTTGACCTCTCACGAGCCAAGATTTGGGAATGCAACACTCTAGTCGTGCATGTATCGCCAAACCTAGGCTCTGATACCAAACTGTAACACCGGGAAACTCAAGCCATTTTTTTTAAAACGCTGTGGAAGCTTTAATTTAAACAAACATTAATAAACAAACCATTATTTACAAATGTACATCATTGTTTACAAACCACAATATCATTTTGGTGTTACAAAAACTACAGGCTCGTTTCATTAAAACAAAATATCAGAGTGGGGTTAACTTCTCCTTCAGCATCTACAAACACGAACATGCAAATCAACAACTGAGGGGAATTAGCACAAAGCTAAGTGAGTAGAGGCTAAACACCAAATGCAAACATTCACAATCAACATCAATCATGTAAACACATATCCTGAGAAGACCGACGGTTCGGCGCAGAACCTACAACCAATGCCGGCCAAAGCAAAGGTTTACCGATAGCTCTCCACTGAATTGTCACAGTGAAAATCCCCCTCTGATATAACATATGCACCAGTAAGGCTAACACTGTTGAACCAACCTGTGAACGATCCCAGCCCAATTCTACGTATAGCTGACTTCCCGACGCAACTCAAATTCATCCTAAGAGTGTGTATCGACCAAATAGTCAAGCAGCAGATATCAATCATCAATATCACAATTAATCAGTTCAATCAATCAATCCCATCTCAAAAACATCATGCATCACATCAATAACATTAATCGTAATCTTTACCATCCGCGATTAACGTCCACTCACCTTTTGTTCTCAAACTGGAAACTCAGATATCTTATATCACTGAGTCTTTGTGTTTCCTGAAAACACAATCAACACTAGAATCAGTCTTTTCATCATAAATATATATATATATATTCTTCCATATATTTATATTATATAAACCTTTCACATATCATATAACTTTCACATAAAAATATACCAAGGAAATATCGCATTTAAACATTAAACATAAGTCAAATACTGAAAACTGAGGGGTCGCGCCGTGACCAACTTAGTGTCACGCCGCGACACGACTTCGAACAGGTCTCTTCAAATGCCAAGCCACTTCGAGTGCCTTCGAATTCCGAATCAACATGCGTCGCGTCGCGAACTTGGCCGCGTCGGGTCGCGACAATACTTCGAGTGGGTACTTCTTCAAATGCGAAGCCTATAACTTCGAACGGGGGGGCTTCGAATTCGAAGTCATGCGTCGCACCGCGACAAATAGGTGTCTTGCCGCGATCTTGAAATTTGCAGATTCATGCTTCTTCTTCCTCACGAACAAAAAATCAAAAACACCATAACCAGTTTTCCAGAACTTAACAAACTTACTAGAATTTACTAAAAACATATCTATCCATCTTTAAACATAATTTCATGCATCCTAAACATCATTTAATCCAACAAAACACAAAATCCATCAAAACCCATTTCTTCATAAAAACTTCAAACTTGAACATGGTGATCCCACATATACACATGTAATTCAACAAGAAAACATGTTAAACTAAAACATAACATGATATAAACATATTCTCACATTTAGTTTGAATTATAATACACAAAATCTTGACTTAGAAATTCCATGTTCTTGCTTTGAAGGTTTCCTTCACCAATGGTTTTTCTCTCAACTTACACACACTACACACTTGCACTTTGATAGAAAATGAGCAGATAATTCTTCAAGGCCACGTATACATGCATATTTATTCAAGCAAGTAGCAGGTGGCAACTCCTCCTTTAATTTCTCACAAACACATACACATACACAAATACATACATATATTAACATACATATGAACACATGCATGTACATAATTATTCCAACTTAATTAATTAATTCACTAATTAACCAATTAATTGTATTAAAACAGATAAGCACATACCGCAATCCCGCTAATCTCCTATCCCGAGTTTGCGGGTGTTACATGTTCTGAATAAATATCATAATTTTCTATTCAGGCCCTTATACATATTCTAACCCCTTTCTATACTTTTACTGGTCCTTGACCCATCTACTATGTTTATTACAGATTCAACTGCTAAATACCTTCTAAGATATAACACACGAAAGGTGTTATGAATATATGACAACTCTTCTGATAATTCTGGTCAATAAAAAACCTTTCCCCACACATACAACAACTTTGAATAACTATTTGAATTTCGGACTTAATTTTCCCACCTTTCTGAATCTGATCACGTCTTTCCACAGTGACACTTTCAATAATATATACTTCTCTATTGAAACTGATTTGGTGATCTCTGTTTATCTGTAAAACCCTTCTGTCTATTCTGGGTGTCTAACATTCTATTTGATACCTTCTGAATCTGTTTTGTCTTATGTTGTACCATTTCGGTACTACCTCATAATTTTTGACTCACATCACCCAATATATTGGAGTTCAACATTAATATCATACATTGGCATCTTGGTGCTGGACTGGTATCTGTTATAATATGAATTTCTGTCAAGCAAATTTATACCCTCATTTTCCATCTGAATCGATAACATATGTTTTCCATCATCTGTATATTCCTTTCATTCTGTTTGTACTGAGATAAGACTTATCCCTTAACTCAATATGAAATCTGTTCCGAATTCTGAAAATAAAATTGGCAACCTTGTCTAGTTCAGTAGAGACTGATATACTATGACTAGATACAATTCCTTTCACACACACATCTGCTAAATGTTCTGAATAATATGTTTCTCTAATAGAAACATGTTATATACGTTTAATGACATTTCTCCACTTGTTTGACTATATCTAGTTTCAGCTCCAGCTATCAATAATCCATCCTCAGGTATTCATACCCTTGGTATCTTCTGGTTACACAACAAATTCAAACTCATGAATTTCATATAGATGTGTCTTGTACGCATCCACATAACCTGATACTCATATACGATCATATCCAATTAATATACCATGACTGTTTTTAATCGGATTAACTACTTGTCCTCTTTTATTCATTCTTTATGATACTTTTCACCTTTGATCACTTTTCACTGAACTGTCCTTATCACATCTGAATACGACTGTTGTAACCGTTACTTAAATAATTAATTCACTTAAGTATTATTTCTGATTTCCTGTTCAACTGTCGGCTATAACATTAGCCTTACCCGAAAAATACAACATTCTACTCATAATCCTCCACTGATTCTAACCCATGTTTCTGTCGCCTTTAAAGGTCTTTCTCATTCAACTATTATTTCCAAATTTTATAAATTTCGTGTAAACAACACTTCACATAAAAACACATAATCTCATCATATCATACTGAATGCTACCGTAGCGCACTAGCGGTAGTCTTACATCTCCTCATCTCTAAATGCTATCGTAGCGCACTGACGATAGTCTTACATCACCTATGAATGCTATTGCGGCGCACCAACAATAGTCTTACATCCACATATCCACCCACTATCGAGGTATAATCATTACGTATCATATAAATAACATGCCACATATACTACTATCAGGTGCAAGTCTGTGTATTCACTCTCATACAATTTTAACTGTCTAAACGTGTAAGCAATAATTCTGCCCCTCTGCATTCAAACACAATCCATGCCACTGTACAAAGCAATCTCAAATTACTATCATTTCTTCAATCGTTTTAGGTAGCGCAAAAACTGTCGTTTCACAAAATTTCTGTTAAAAATCCCATAAGTATACTAACCACAATCTGTCTGTCTGACGGTAACCTTGGTATTTCCTTGGTTTACATATCAAATATTCGTATACTACTTTCGCATCTTTAAACTCATTTGTTTCTTTTCTAGCTAATACTCGTAACACAAATTAAAGAAATAGTATATCCACACTGAGGATACTTCCTATTTCTATAAACTAACCACACATATATTTAGTTCTTCCCCACTTGGGATATGAACTCATATCACTTTCTGTTCACATAATACTATAACCTTGTTACAATCAAACCAGTATATTCCAATTATCGTTTGGAATTCTCTCATAGTCATGGATATAATTTCAACAGGGAATCTAACTGTATCTAGTTCTAACACATTTGATTGAAATCTTTGTAGAAATAAATAGATATGAATGATTTACTTGTAGCAGAATCAAATAGCATATGAGTAAACTAGCTATTGACAAGATATATACCTGGAACTACACATGGCTTTGTTTTATACTCTTTCTCCCTCTTCATCTCAGGAATACGCATAGACGGTAAAGTTGGAGTAGACTTGAAATCGGTAAGCGCTATTATTGTGGTTGGATTGGGACATTCAAACCTCTAATGACTTGGCTGATAACAATTATAGCACACCTTGATTGGATTCTTGCAATCTCTGCTCCAGTGATCAGGTTTCCCACATTTATAACATGCCGAAGAACCAATCCTGCATTCTCCCAAATGACAATTCTTGCATGTTGAACAAACTGGATATGTCTTCTATACAATTGTCTTTTCTGGAATTTCAACTCTCGGTTTCTTATGCACTGGCGTCACCTTCTCTAGTGGCTTTCTTTCAGTTTCCTGTCTTACCAATTCTAACTCTCTAGCCGTTGCAGCATCCATCATGGATTTCACTGTTTGATGCTTACTAGCTTCAATAAACTCTCGAATGCTAGGCTTGAGCACCATGATGTACCTATACATCTTCATCTTTTCATTTGCAACATAGTTTGGGTAAAAACGAGCTTTCTCCATAAACTTCGAGTTAATCTCTAGTACAGTCTCCTTTGTCTGTTTCAATTTGTGGAATTCATCCACAATCTTATCAATTTATGTCTGTGGTACAAATTGTTAGAAAGTAATTTCTTTGAACTCTTCCCATGACATAACTTCTATCTAAACATAACCTCCTTGTTTTACCTCTATATCCCACCAATCCTTAGCTGCACTTCTCAGTTGATAGGTTGCATATCTTACCTTATTCTCAGGTTCACACGAACAGGTGTGAAACGCACCTAGAATTTCGGAGATCCATCTGTGACTGACGACTGGATCAGTTGCCCCATGAAACAACGGTGGCTGACAAGCTGCAAAGTCTCTGAACGTATAGCTTTTGGGTGCTTCTCGTATAATAACTTGAGGTTAAGGATTAACCCCAACACCCGCAGCAGTTAACCTATCTGCAATTTCCTGCCCAATCACTTCCTTATTCTAATCAATTACCTGATCTATAACTTGTTTTATGATATAAGGAATACTTCGTTCCAACCCTTTACTAATTTCCCTCGCTACAATTTCTGCAATTGCAGTTTCTTGTATTTCCTGATTTATCTCTATGGCTCCTCCCTCCCCATCATGCTATGTTCCTAAAAGAATATGCTCATGTGTTACGCTGGTCTCTACTCCTTCAGGTCTATGACTGGGACCACCCTTAACATTATTAACTACTCTAGAACCTCTTGTATTAACCATCCTAGTAGTATAGATAAAGCATTAAGGCAAAAGGTAGCTTTATCACACCATCCACTATAACAAACAGTTACTAGTACATCCAACATATTAGTACACCTATTATCTGATCCAAAGTATTTCTATATATATATTAAGGCATTCTATATATCTATAATCCCAGGTGTACTACTTTTACAAGTACCCCTCACCCGATTCATATGATTCCTCATGATTCCATGAAGTTCCAACATGTATCATATGTTTGTAATAATATGAGCTCTTATATTATAATAAACACATTACACACGTTCGATCTTAACTTTACCACAAAAAATCCCGATTCACAAGCTTAGGCCATGTATCACCAATAAATTATATCACATATTCATGTCACAATTTATTTCATCCTGACTACACATATAAAACCAACTCTTAACAGTTGTATGCACACATATCATATCTGTCCTGAACACATCAGGTACTGACACATAATGCTCACATAACACATATATCAATAAAATTACTAGTATACTCACCAAGCTGCAAGCCTCCAGTTTGACCAAATCCGCAGAACCATGGTTTAAATCCAGAAGATGCATAACACACCTCCAAATCCCTCAAACCATGGCTCTGATACCAACTTGTAACGCCCCAATTTTCAAAATATAAATAAAACCATATTTCAAGGTCTTTTATAAAAAAATATTATCTTACAAACGAGTGGAAGCAACAAAAGCAGTTTTGAACCATCAGGTTCATACAAAAGCATGATAATCACATATTTACATCAAAAGACGTTTTCTCACAGTATAACCGGGCGTTAAGTTTCGAAACATTGTTTTCCTTATACACATGACAACCGTCAAACTGAAGCTTTGCCTTTGCCTTTGCTAAAACCTACAAAACATTTTAGAAATAATATCTGATAAGCTGCGATAGCTTAGTGAGTAAACTAGACTGCCAATCATATAAACACATGAAAATAACCGCATTATGAACACTACCAACAACTGATAATAGTCTCTGAGTAACTAAATGAGCCACTACTCCACAAGGCAACATGCTTTCTAATATAAATGATTATTTAACTGAGCCACAGTATTGTGCTATTTCTGAGCCACTACTGCACAAAGTAGCATGCTTAATAATACTGAGCCTTACAGAACATAACAGTAAGCTTAATACGCATAAGTATTTACTGTAACATTACTGTATCATTACTGAACCTTACCGAGCATAACACCTACATCTGAGTGACCTAACATGTCAACGACCTGATATAATAACACACATGTAAATATGAATAATAGTCTAGAAGACTCACCTTATATTTTTTATGATAATCAATGATCCCCAACTGATAATGATTCAGATATATAGTCAAACACCTTCCTATATAAACAATACAACAATGTATCACTTAACAACAATCTGATCTGAAACAGAGCCTACACGTGCTGTGTACCCCTACACGGGCCGTGTCCCTTAAACACTACACGACCTGAGCTGGCTACATAGCCAGTGTTGACTAATCGACACACACGGGCCGTGTACCTCATACTCTTCATGACCATGTATACCAACATGGCCCTGTGACCGCCTTCCACTCTACACGGGCCATGTACCTCTACATGGGCCGTGTACCCTACAGACCCAGCCGACTGTTTGCTGTAACTCCAGCCAAATCACCAACATACTCACTTTTAATTCAAGAAAACACTACTAGGGTGTTTTCCTACACCCCAAAAAACTTATAAACTGAAAACAACAAGAAGAACAAGCTTAAATCTTTGATTCACCATAGAATCAACTAAAAACTCATAAAACTTCAAATTAAATAGTCAAGAATCCTTACCTCTACTTGTGAATAGCTAAAATCAGTTGTATCCACTTGTTCTTCTTGTTCTAGCTCCAAAAACTTCAAAGAAACCTCCAACTCCAGAGCATACGTGAAGTTGTAGGTGAATTTGTGAAGAATTTGACTATCTCAAAGTCAAAGGTGGTTATATATATATATATATATATATATTTATACATATATATATAACTATGGACTAATTGCACAATTAGTCCCTCAACCTTTCCAAGTACCGTTTTGACGATTTTAGCCCCTCTAGTTTATAACCACGTACTATCTCATATATCCATTTGTAACTCATATACCACTTTGTACATTTCTCGCGGTAACTTAATAATAAAATTCTGGGTCTTATAAGAATTGTCAACCTCCATTGCAGTTGTGGTCGGTGAAACTGCATCATTCTTGTGACCAGCATTAAGAACATTAGATTTAGATTGAAAGAAATCTAATAGGAAATAAAAATCATATTCAGTAGGATTAGGATTTTTATTTTTTTTCTTGACTTTGAAGAACTTGTCCTGAACTGAGTTGTCCAGAAGCAACCTCATTTTGTTTTTGAAAAATTTTAACATCTAACATATCGTCGAGTGTTACATTGATGCTTTCAACAACACAGTTTGTTCTTTTGTTTAACACTCTATAGGCTTTTGGCTCTTGTGAATAACAAAGGATATTTTCTTCATCAGCCTTGGCCTCAAATTTCCCAGGTTATACTTTTCATTTAGTACGAAGCACCTATAACAAAATATGTGGAAATACTTTATATTAGGCACAATGCCATTTGCCAATTCATATGGAGTTTTGGTAAAGCGTTTATGAATGAAGGAACAATTCTGTGTGTAACACGCTGTGCTGACAGCTTCAGTCTAGTAGGAAGGCGTGAGACCAGAATTGGATAGCATAGTTCGAGCAGCTTCAACCAAAGTTCGGTTGCATTGTTCTACCACCCCATTTTGTTGTGGAGTGTATGCTGCAGAAAATTGATGTGTGATCCCCACCAGGGCAAGGTAAGCAACCAAGGTCTTGTTTTTGAACTCAGTCCCATTAGTAGTCCGAATGGCACCAACATTATGTTCAAACTTGTTTTGCTATTGTTTGATGAAGCATATGATTACTTGAGAGGCTTCATCCTTTGATCTTAGGAACTTGTCCCAAGTATATCTGGAGTAGTTATCAACAATTACCAAGATATACTTCTTCCCACTACGTGTTTGGATTCTCATTGGACCGCAAAAACCCATGTGTAGAAGCTCCATTATCTTCTTGGTACTCGAGACTTGTTTGGTTTTGTGAGAAGATCTCTTCATCTTGCCTTTCTCACAATCTGCACATAGGTGATATTTGTTGAATTATAACTTAGGCAGACGTCTCACTAGATCACTAGTTACAAGCTTGTTGATGTTATTGACGTTGAGACGAGAGAGTTTTTTGTGCCATTGCCAAGTTAGATCCAATAAGTCCTTGCTTAAGAGGCAGACTAAGGTCTTTACATTGTAGTTGTTCAAGTCAATGGAATAGAGATTTGACTTCCTTGTTCCAGCTACAAGTAATCCCCTGTTTCTGTTGTGACTGAAGATGAGTTCTTCTTGAATGTGACCTCCATACCTTTATCACATAACTTGCTGATGCTGAATAAATTGTGGCCCTGTCCTTTGACAAAGGAAACCTTTTTGATTTTTATACTTTTCTTTATTATATATCTATACCCAAGAATTGGTGCCACATTGTCATTCCCAAAATGAACATTCCTGGTGTACTTGGGAACGAAGTTTTGCAGAAGACTCTTGTTTCCTGTTATATGCTTTGTGCACCCTGAGTCCAGGTACAAGAGATTAGGTTCCTGCACACAGAAAAGAAACAGGATTTAGGACCCCAGGTAGTAATGGGTCCTTGTGTGTTAGTTTGACTGAATCAACAACCTCTTTTATGATACAATGTATGTTTTTCTATGATTTCCAACGACTCTTTTGTTCTTCTAAATTGAACTTGGAGTTTTTAACCTAAAATGGATCAGGAATAATTTGAGTCACAATTTTCAGTAGAATTTTTCTATTTTCCAGCACTAGGGATTGTGTGGTGATTTTAGGTTTCCATACTTGAACCATTTCTTTTTGTTTCGACACTTGAACCAGTTTTGGTTGAAGTTTAATCTTGGATTTTTGCTTTGATGGCCGTTTTGTATGGTTTGGCTTGGAAACACTTGTGTTTGATTTTGCTGGTTTTGCCATGTGTTTGGCTTTTGATTGCTTTGGCATTGATTTTGACTTAGAGATTGATGATTTTGTTCTTTATGTATGTGATAAATTTTGCTTCCATGATCGAGCTTCAGTGACATTCCATTCTTTGACGAATTCCTTGTACCCTCCATGCCTGTATGCTTCTATTTCTTGTATTGTGATTAAGCGATTAGTGTAATTCAAGTGATTCATCATATTTAATGCATACTTAAAGATCCACTGATGAACAATTACACCTTTTGAAGTGATAAATGGAGCATTACATTGATTTGTGTATTGAGTTTTCCATCTTTCACATGGTCGAATTCCAAAAGATTTTCTAAGTTTATCATATTCACAGTTGAATTCAAAGTGACCATGCAGAGAACCATTACTCACACAGAAAGAAGTGGATGCTTTCATTTCATTTGTATTAAAAGAAGTACAACTGTTTGCAAAATTGGAAATGTGATGACACTTTTTTGAAAAATTACTGTAAAATCTAGCAGCTCTAGATGTATCTTTACTCCAAGTTTTTTTCCTTTTAAACTCTCTTGTGGATTTGCCAGCTGTCCTCACATTTGAAAGGTTAGTAAAATGATTAGTTGTGCTTTGGTATGAATGTTTTGTGACAAACTTGGCATGATTTATTTGTGTTAGATGTTTTGAGATTTGTCTTTGAAATTGCATTGAGTTGCCTACTCGTGGATGCTTGATTTTGATGGTGTGATTTTGGAATCCACTATTGAGAATTAACTTCCTCTACTTTCATCTTGCCTTTTTCCGCTCTTGACCCCTTCATAGTGGGTTGGGGAGTAAAAGTCGTTGTTGAAGTTTGTTTTAAGGTTTTCTTTTAATAGTGAAAGAAAGAACCTTTTCTGATTCATTTATTGTGTTTTCTAATTGACTCATGATGATCGTTTGAAAATAAAAAGCCTCAAGTGCTTCGAGTCACTGCTGTAATACCATATGAGGGATATAAAGTCTAGCTTCTCGAATTACTTCGGGCTTTTTCAGCTTATCCGGATATGTAAGCACTGCATCATTTGACTCACTGGGTTTTTATGACCCAGTTGAAGTAGATTCATTCAATTCCTGATAATCAAAAGGTATCTTTGTTTTTAATTTTTTGTGATGCCATCGTTCATGTGATTAAAATCGTACAATTGCTTGGCAGTCACTCTCTCACCTATTCTTGGGTTTTCAAAGCCCAGACTATCGTAGGTCCATTTGGAGAATTTTCTTTCTTTGGATTTCTTGAGAAAGATTGTTTGTTCTATCTCGCATTGTTTGATCAATGTATCTTCCAATTCTTTTTTTTTTGAAAAGTGTTCTCCTTTTTCTTTGATTATATATTCAGTGTCCTTATCAGCACTGATCTTTTCTGTTTTCAGATCATGGATTTGGGTGCTCATTGAAGCAGTTAATTCAATTAGTTCATGTTCCTTTTCACTGATTTTTGTTTTGAGATTGGATAACTCTTGTTCAGATTGCTCTATGAGTTTATGAGTTTCCATCTCCTTTTGATTTATCATGGCTTTTATTCTATCTCTTTTTATGTGAGACTTATGTAATTTTCTTTCCAATTTCTGCATGCGTTAAATTAATATTTGAACATGTTCCATGCTGAATCTTGCATCATAAATCGAGTTAGAATGTATCTGTGTTTCATCCTCGGCATCAAGCTCTTCCTCGGAGTTGTCATAATGTGCCTCTTGCTCTTCGTCATTGTTAGTGAATTCCTCCTCCACGTCAGCCATGAGATAGATTTGAGCTTGTGCCTCTTCCTCTAGATCACTGTCATCAGTATCTGACAGAAATTGATCTTTCTGTACCATAATAGCGCTACCTGCACTTTTCTTTTTAGATAGTCTGAGTTTTTGTCTGTAATACTTAACATTCTTCTATTTCTTTTGTGTGTAGTCTTTGATGTAGTGATCATTTCCCTCACAGTTGTAACACTTGCGTTCATCCTTCTTCTCTTGTTTAACAACCTCGGTTTATTTGCAACCTTGAAGGTATCTGGTCTACGAGACCCAGATGTGTATCTTTGACGGTTGTTGGTTTTGCAGTACCGGTTCTTGAAAACTTTTGTTATGAAAGACATGGCTTTGATTACTTGCTCAATTTCAATTCCATCTGAATCATCAGAATTTGAGTCAGAGATAGCCACTTGTTTATACTTTTGAGATCTTGAAGGTTCGCAAGGGATGGTTCAGCAGCTACAAGTGCAAGAGGATCAACAGACATCTTGGATGATTTGGAGACCTCATCTTGATATTGTTAGAGGTCCTCGAATATGTTGTGGTAGGTAACAATTGTTAGATTTATGTTTATATGCTTGTAAAGTTTGACATGCGCCTTCAATTATGGACCTAGAGCCCTTAAGTAAACACAGTTAATGTCCAAGTCAGTTCTTTCTTCCTTGTTTGTTCTCAGTTCGTTTTGCAACTTGCAAAAACGGCTGTATGTATCGATCAGTAGTTCATTTTCCTTGGCACAAAACTCGTGGAACGTGTTGACAAGTTGAGTTCTTTTATGTGTTCTCCTTGCTATATTCCTTGTAGTTGTCCTTTGATCTCATCCCAGATTTCTTTGGCAGTGGCCAAACTATCTACCTTCATGTACATTTCAGATGATAGTCCTTGTTTCAAGTAGTATTTGGCCATCCTATCTGCTTTCTTTCTCCTTCTCAACTACTGTGAGTTCATCAGGTGTTTTCTCTCTTGCTACACATGGGATTGGAGGATTATTGTCAGTTGTGCATTGATGATCCTGTAAAATTTCTTATCTACATTTAGGATACATTCAATCATCATCTCTCCATAGGTCTCATTGTGTTCGAAGAAATCCATGAATCTCCGCTTCCATACGATGTAGTCGTTGCGGAATAGGATAGAGAGTTTTGAATCGGTTCCAATTGCAAGGATTTCAGTTGTTCTTCATGACCTTCAAGTGTTCTTCACCAAAATGTTGAATTTCAATGAAAAACCATGAAAGAGCCTTCGAAATTAATTCCTTGAACTCGCAATTCACTGATCTTAATCAATATCCAACCAATTCCATCTTCCAATTGATTTTAAATGGAATTTAAAGGCAAAAACCGCAAGAACACTTCACGAAAAACCCTTAAACACCAATCTAATTAGCTTCAACTCATTCCATACTGGATTGTATTTGATTCTAATGTCAATTCTGAGTAGAACATAATAAAAAACAGTGATAGAACAATCAAACCTTCATCTCCGAATATCAAAAAAATAATTTATTTGTTTTCTACACAGTACTTACGTTGAATTATGCTCTTTGATGGTTGAAACCACAATCACAAGCCTACTTTGATCAAGTATGGCTCTGATACCAATTGAAAGTTCCGATTTGAATCAAGTATTGTGTAGAAAGAACGAGAGTAGAGAGAAAAACACACAAACACCTTGGCTAATGCTGTGAATAAGACTTGATTAATTGTGCAAAATCTTACAATGCCACTAGGCATATCCCTATTTATAGGCATAGGAATAGGCGTAACTTTCTCTTCATTTTACAATAATCTAACAATAGTCCGAGCAGCCTCAACCAGAGTTCGGGTGTGTCGTTCTACCACCCCATTTTGTTGTGGAGTGTATGCCGCAAAATATTGATGTGTGATCCCCACCAGGTCAAGATATGCAGATAGAGTCTTGTTCTTGAATTATTTACCATCATCAGTTTTAATGGCACCGACGTTCTGTTCATATCTATTCTGCTGTTGTTTGATGAAGGATATGATAAGGTGTGTGGCTTCATATTTTGACCATAAGAACTTGACCCAAGTATATCTTGAGTAATTATCGACAATTACCAATATGTACTTTTTACACTACGTGTTTGGACTCTCATCGGACCACATAGATCCATGTGCAGAAGTTCTATTGGCTTCTTTGTACTTAAGACTTGCTTTGTCTTGTGAGAATCTCTTTTCATTTTTCCTTTTTCATAGTCTGCACATATATGGTCTTTATTGAACTTTAACTTTGGCAGACCTCTCACCAAATCACCAGTTACTAGCTTGTTGATATTGTTGAAATTGAGCTGAGAGAGCTTCCTGTGCCACTGCCAAGTTAGATCCATTAAGGCCTTGCTGACTAAACAAACAGAGGTCTTTGCATCATAAATGTTTAAGTCAATTGAATAAAGATTGGACTTCCTTGTGCCAGACAAAAGTTCATCTCCCATTTCGGTTGAGACTTAACATTAGTTCTTTTTGAATGTGACCTCCAGATCCTTATCGCAAAATTGTTCAATGCTAAACAACTTACGACCTAAACCTTCCACATAAGAAACCTTTTTGATTTTTATGCCTTTCTTGATAATATTTCCGTACCCTAAAATCAGTGCCACATTGTCATTCCCAAATTGAATATTCACAAAATATTTTGGAACGAAGTTTTGAAGAAGACTCTTGTCACCGGTCATATGCTTTGTGCATCCTGAGTCTAGGTACGAGAGATTAGCTTCCTACACATTGAAAATAGAGATTTAGGTCCCCATCTTGTCACCGGTCTTATATTATTATTAACACATTACACACGTTCAATCTTAACTTTACCATAAAAAGTCCCGATTGGCTTAGGCCATGTATCCCCAATAAAATATATCACATATTCATGTCACAATTTAGTTCATCCTAACTGCACATATAAAACCAACTCTTAACAGTTGTATGCACACATATCATATCTGTCCTGAACACATCATGTACTGACACATAATGCTCATATTACACATACATCAATAAAATTACTAGTATACTCACCAAGCTACAAGCCTCCAGTTTGACCAAATCCGTAGAACCATGGTTTAAGTCCAGACGATGCATTACACACCTCCAGACCAAATCATATTTTCAAAATACAAAAGAGCAGAAGCAACAAAAGTATTTTTGAACCCTCGGGTTCATACAAAAGCATGATAGTCACATATTTACATCAAAAGAAGTTTTCTCATAGTACAACCAGTCGTTAAATTTCAAAACACTGTTTTCCTTATACACATGACAACCATCAAACTAAAGCTTTGCCCTTGCGTTTGCTAAAACCTGCAAAACATTTTAGAAATAATATTTGTTAAGCTGCGAGAGCTTAGTGAGTAAACTAGACTGCCAATCATATAAACACATGAAAATAACCACATTATGAACACTTCCAACAACTAATAATAGTCTCTGAGTAACTAACTGAGCCACTACTGCACAAGGAAGCATGCTTTCTAATATAAATGGTTAATTAACTAATCCACTACTTCACAAGGCAGCATGATTTCTAATGTAAATGATTAATTAACTGAGCCACAATACTATGCTATATCTAAGCCACTACTAGACAAAGCAACATGCCTAAAATACTAAGCCTTACAGAACATAGCAGTAAGCTTAATACACATAAGTATTTACTGTAACATTACTGTATCACTACTGAACCTTACTAAGCATAGCACCCACATCTGAGTGACCTAACATGTCAAACACCTGATATAATTACACACATGTAAATATGAATAATAGTCTAGAAGACTCACCTTATGATTGTTATGATAATCAATGATCCCCAAGTGATAATGATTCAGATATATAGTCGATCACCTTCCTATATAAACAATACAATAATGTATCACTTAACAGCAATCTGATCAGAAATAGAGTCTACACGGGCCGTGTACCCCTAAACACTACACGACCTAAGCTGGCTACAAAGCAAGTGTTGACTAGTCATCCTACACAGCCGTATGGACCCACACAGGCCGTGTACCTCATACTTTACACGACCATGTATACAAACATGGCCATGTGACCGCCTTTTAGTCTACACGGGCCCTGTACCCTACAGACCCAACCGACTATTTGCTGTAACTCCGGACAAAGCACCAACATACTCACTTTTAATTCAAGAAAACACTACTAGGGTGTTTTCCTACACCCCAAACAACTTATAAACTGAAAACAACAACAAGGACAAGCTTAAATCTTTGATTCACCATAGAATCAACTAAAAACCCATAAAACTTCAAAGTAAATAGTCAATAATCCTTACCTCCACTTGTGATTAGCTAAAATAAGTTGTATCCACTTGTTCTTATTGTTCTAGCTCCAAAAACTTCAAAGAAAACTCCTGCTCTAGAGCATACATGAAGTTGTAGGTGAATTTGTGAAGAATTGGAGTATCTGAAAGTCAAAGGTGGTTATATATATACATAACTATGGACTAATTGCAAAATTAGTCCCTCAACATTTCCAAGTACCGTTTTGACAGTTTTAGCCCCTCTAGTTTATAACCACATACTATCTCATATTTCCATTTGTAACTCATATACCACTTTGTACATTTCTCGCGGTAACTTAATAATAAAATTTTGGGTCTTATAAGAATTGTCAACCTCCATTGCAGTTGTGGTAGGTGAAACTGCATCATTTCTTTGACCAGCATTAAGAACATTAGATTTAGATTGAAAGAAATCTAATAGGAAATCTAAATCATATTCAATAGGATTAGGATTTTTATTTTTTTCTTGACTTTGAAGAACTGGTCCTGAACTGAGTTGTGTAGAAGCAACCTCATTTTGTTTTTGAAAAATTTTAACTTCTAACATATCGTCAAGTGTTACATTGATGCTTTCAACAACACAGCTTGTCCTTTTTTTTAAAACTCTATAGGCTTTTGGCTCTTGTGAATAACAAAGGAAATTTGCTTCATCAGCCTTGGCCTCAAATTTCCCAGGTTATCCTTTTCATTGAGTACAAAGCACCAATTACCAAATATGTGGAGATACTTGATATTAGGCACAATGCCATTTGCCAATTCATATTGGAGTTTTGTTAAAGCGTTTATGAGTGAAGGAACAATTTTGTGTGTAACACACTATGCTGACAGCTTCAGCCTAGTAGAAAGGCGGGAGATTAGAATAGGATAGCGTAGTTCGAGTAGCTTCAACCAGAGTTCGGTTGTGTCGTTCTACCACCCCGTTTTTTTGTGGAATGTATGCTGAAGAAAATTGATGTGTGATCCCCACCAAGTCAAGGTAAGCAGAAAAGGTCTTGTTTTTGAACTTAGTCCCATTATCAGTCCGAATGGCACCAACATTATGTTCAAACTTGTTCTGCTATTGTTTGATGAAACATATGATAACTTGAGAGGCTTCATCCTTTGATCTTAGGAACTTTTCCCAAGTATATCTAGAGTAGTCATCAACAATCACCAAGATATACTTCTTCCCACTACGTGTTTGGACTCTCATTGGACCGCAAAAATCCATGTGCAGAAGCTCCATTGTCTTCTTGGTACTGGAGACTTGTTTGGTTTTGTGAGAGCATCTCTTCGTCTTGCCTTTCTCACAATCTGCACATAGGTGATCTTTGTTGAATTTTAACTTAGGCAGGAGTCTCACTTGATTACTAGTTACAAGCTTGATGATGTTGTTAAAGTTGAGACGAGGGAGTTTATTGTGCCATTTCCAAGATAGATCCAATATGTCCTTGCTTAAGAGGCAGACTAAGGTCTTTACATTGTATTTGTTCAAGTCAATGGAATAGAGATTTGACTTCCTTGTTCCAGCTAGAAGTAATCCCCTGTTTCTGTTCTGACTAAACATGGGTTCTTCTTGGATGTGACCTCCAAGTCTTTATCACATAACTTGCTGATGCTAAATAAATTATGGCCCTGTCCTTCCACAAAGGAAACCTTTTTGATTTTTATACTTTTCTTTATTTTATATCTATACCCAAGAATTGGTGCCACGTTGTTATTCCCAAAACGAACATTCCCTGTGTACTTGGGAATGAATTTTTGTAGAAGAATCTTCTTTCCTGATATATGCTTTGTGCACCCTGAGTCCAGGTACTAGAGATTAAGTTCCTGCACACAGAAAACAAAGAGGATTTAGGTCCCCATGCAGTAATGGGTCCTTGTGTGTTAGTTTGACTGAATCAACAACCTCTTTCATGATACAATGTATGTTTTTCTATGATTTCCACCGACTCTTTTGTTTATCTAAATTGAACTTGGAGTTTTTAACCCAAAATGGATCAGGAACAATTTGAGTCACAATTTTCAGTGGAATTTTTCTGTTTTCCTGCACTGGGGATTATGTGGTGATTTTAGGATTCCATAATTGAACCATTTCGTTTTGTTTCGACACTTGAACCAGTTTTGGTTGAAGTTTAATCTTGGATTTTTCTTTGGTGGTTGTTTTGTATGGTCTGGTTTGGAAACACTTGTGTTTGATTTTGCTGGTGTTTGCCATGTGTTTGGCTTTTGATTGCTTTGGCATTGATTTTGACTTAGAGATTGATGATTTTGTTCTTTGTGTATGTGATGAATTTTGCTTCCATGATCGAGCTTCAGTGACAGTCCATGCTTTGAGGAATTCCTTGTACCCTCAATGTCTGTATGCTTCTAGTTCTTGGATTGTGATTAAGCGATTAGTGTATTCAGGTGATTCATCAGATTTAATGCATGCTTAGAGATCCATTGATGAACAATTACACCTTTTGAAGTGATGAATGGAGCATTACATTGATTTTTATATTGAGCTTTCCATCTTTCACATGGTCGAATTCCAAAAGATTTTCTGAGTTTATCATATTAACAGTTGAATTCAAAGTGACCATACAGACAACCATTACTCACACAAAAAGTAGTGGATGCTTTCATTTTATTTGTATTAAAATAAGTACAACTAATTACAAAATTGGAAGTCCGCAAGAGAATTCCTCTAAAGAAGTCCACCCTAAGCACACTTGATTCCACAATGCTAGTAGGTTGATGTAGACACGAAAACAACACAATCCAAGTACAAGAAACACCTTTGTGCATCAAAGCTAGATCAGAAAGTGTATATCACCTTCTCTTGTGCATCAAACTTGATCACAAAAAGGAAGAACCACTAGAGAGAATGATGAACATGAACACGAATTCGTTAACTCCCAAAAGACTGTTATTGGGCACAGAAAACCATAGCACACTTAACACACCACTTAATACCATTAAAAAGTGTGTTTAAGAATGTTAATTCTGTTGTTATTGTGATCGTACATGGCCCGTGTTGGTCAACACGGCCGTGTAGGCCCATGGTCCATGGCCCTAAATGGGCCAAGTTAGCCCGTGTCTAATAGGCTTAACACGGCCCGTGTACAACTACACGGCCGTGTTGGCCGAACGCACACGACCTTGAATTGGGCCAAAACGCCCCGTGCTTGTTGGGCTAGACACGGCCTATGTTAAGCCACACGGCCCGTGTACCATCCTACCAAAACCCATTTTGGCCTCTTTCACTCTTTTGCTTGATCGTGTTGCCGGAATCAATACTTGGTGTCTGACCCAATAGGCCTATACTTCATCAGTAATGCTATTAACTCGTTCCTGTCAGCGGGCATATACCAATAGTTAGTTTTATCAAAAATCATTCTAATAAACATTTAATCATGATAGAAATAACATCTAACCTTGAACTTGAATTAAAATCAGAAAACCTTTGAAATCCGATTCCCTTTGTTCTTTCTTTTTTTCTTCCGGTTCGAGAGAAAAAAACACACAACACTTTCTTTTCTTTGACGATAATGAGCAGGTTATTTGCATGCTAACATCATTAATTTACACATACACACACATTTAAGCAAGAGGTGGCAAATCCACCTCTTAAACTCGCATATAACTACACGTATACAAATATATACATGCATACCCACATACGGATACAAGAATACGTACACCAACATACATACATACAATAAAATACATGCATAAATATATTAACATATGTCTAGATTAATTAATTAACCAAACAATTAGCCATTTAATCATAACAAAACAGATAAGCTCATACCACAAACCTACTAATCTTCTAGCCTAGGATTGCGGTTGTTACAGAGAACATGAGCTTTTCTTAAAGATGACCTCCATTCCTTTATCGCAGAACTATACTATGCTAAACACATTATGCCCTAATCGGTGAAACTTGGTCGTTCCCAAACTTAACATTTCCCTTATACTTGCTCACAAAATGTTTGAGAAGACCTTTGTTACCCGTCATATGTTTCGTGCAGCCAGAATCCATGATGATCCTTTTGCACATGGAAAAGAAACTTGTTTGATCTTTTCTGTTAGAGATTTTAGATGTTGTATCAAGATTTGATCTTTTCACTATCCATTTCTCAGTTGGAATTGCCCTTTTGTTGAGTGAAAAAGTGGTTTTATCATTCTTTTGTTTTTCAACAAACATTGATTTCACATTGGATTTGTTTGACACAATTGTATTCATTATTTGTCTTTGATTTTTATGTGATTTTGGTGTCATAGATGAATAAGAATTAACTTTCATTGGAACCCATTTATTTGAAGTGAATTTGTGTTGTTGAGTTTGTTTCAATGGAGTTGTTGGAAGTTTTTAATTTGCAGTCATGATTTTGAGATGTTCCTTCCATTGTCCTGGTCGAACCGGTATCTTTCGATTAGCATACCTTTTCAAATATCCCATTCGTTGATATTTATGAATCCATTGATGAATTATGAATCCATTTTTATTGACAAACTAGAACAGAATTTTATCTTCGTTAGGATTTTGGAAGTTCTTCTTTGAATACAATCCTTTCTTCATCCGAGCTTGATGATAAGCACATTTGAATTCGCAATGACCTTCAACACAACCAACATGAAAGTCCTTTATAGTGAAGAAGATGAGTAAACAATTAATACTTGAAGTAACGATGATGAAGTTTAGTGTGAACAAGTAAGAACACTTTGCATGAACATGAAGATTTTCTCTTGTATATTGCTTGAACGTAATAGTGCAGAGAATACAATTGCAAAGGTTACCTTGCAAACTAGGTTTGCAAGGATATAAATACATAAGCCACATGGGCCCAAGTCTAAACACTTAAGCTAAACTAGGAAATACATAAAGAAAGTGGGCCAAACCCATACCATAATGTAGTCTAGGAATATATAGATTACATACAAAAGAACACAAGGCAAACAAACTAATTAATACCTAACAATCTCCCCCTTTTTTGCCTTGTGCTGAAGCAGGAATTTTTCATCTTCTTCTCTGACCTAGGAGTCTTTCCCAGCTCCGGATGGCCTTTCTTTTTTGAATCTTTTCCTCCAACTGATCTGCAATTCGGGTCATTTTCACCAATTCTGATTGTTCAGGAAAGTGTCGGTTTCAGAAGCATGTTCTGCGGAATTTAGATATGCATCTTTGAAGCGTCCCGTCAGAATATGCACTAAGCTCTGAGAGTCGAAGGAATGCTTTGTCGCCGTTAAGATTTGGCATGAAGAATCCATCGGCTCCTTCGTAATCTTCATCAAAATTTTCTATGATAGTGTATTTTCTGTGTCTGTCTAGCTTGGAATGTTGTTGGTTAGGCCTTTGAAGATTTATCTTTGCAAGATCAGCCTCAGCACCAAGCTGTAGATCATGGGTTCTGCACAGGATGATCTTCTTTCGCATGAAGTCTCTGAGGACTTGGAGAGCTCTTTGTTCCTCTCGATTCTCTTCAAGCTTACAGGCCAGCTCATCTTCCATATGTGTTATATCCCCCAAATTTAGAAATCTAAGCTCGGCCTCGTGAAATGTACACCTTTTCCCATCTGCTCTGGTTACATGAAAGTGAACCATTTGGTAGTTGAGGAAGTTACGCAAGTAGACGAACTCGATCTTGACGATCGGATATTTGGAGGCCACTTGTTGTCTTTTGCTTGTATGGAAGGTGGCGGCGAATCGGACGGCTTTTTCATGCTCTTCCGAGTTCAGTACATACAGATTGTCAACCTCTCTGACCACCTCTGAGAAGATACCCGGAATTCTTTCTTCAAGATAAGGACTATTTAGCCATTGAGTGGGCTAGCAAGGTTGGTCTTTTGCTAGAGCTTCTCTAGGCCTGATGTTCCTGATATTTGGCCTTTCTACTATTACTCTCTCATGAGTGGCCAAGGGCATAAGTCCTCCATGGTAAGTTGCAGGTACCGGCCACTCACCCTCTTTCTGCTCAGATCCTTGAGGTTGCTGCTGACTTATGAGACCGATGGGCATGATGTTGAATTGCCCCTGTTCAGGTGGAAAAATGTCAACCAGCTCCCTGTTTACAGTTGTAAAGACCTTGCGTATGTTGATCAGTGGAGTCTCTTCTACTTCCTCAGTAATCGGCCTTTCGCCTTTGGATTTTTCAGTTGAAGATTCAGGAAGAGAGGATTCTGGTTCTTTTGGATGTGTTTGGATTTGCGGGATTCGGATTGATGGAGTTTGGATTGTTAGGAGGATTGTTAGGGTCTCTTGTCTTTCCGTCTCTGACTCTTCCCCCCTGATCTGCTTCACACTCAAATTCTGCCATTACAGGCTTAGTTGCAGGCTCAGTTAGTTGTTGTTTACCCCATTACCACTGCCGCTTTGACCCTCTGACGGCCTTGACACTTGGGCGGCTTCAATTCTGAGTACGGTGCATTGAGCCCCAATGTATCACCGCTGCCGCTTCTCCCCCTCATGATGTCCTGGATCTTTAGGATCATCATGCCTATGCTTGTGAGATTCGGATTGAGCTTTGCAAGACTCCTCCACTACTTCCAGCCTTTTGCTTATACTTGATACGGTGGAGGTTAAGGCATTCAAGGCTTGTAGGACTGTATCTTGGAAGGTGGTGGAGCTGGAGGAAGAGGGCTGGGGTTATTGTTGAAGTGCTGCAAGTATGGTTGATTGTTCGGGTATAGGATTGGCAACACTATTTATTTTGGCATGTAGGAGGTCCTTGAGTTCGTCGATTGAATAATCTCTCTCAATGACAGTGGGTGGGCGGTTTTCCAGGGCTCGTATTTGGGCTCTGAGGGAATTGATTTTAGAATGGAGTTGTGTGTTGACATACTCCCTCACGCCGGAGTCAAGAGAGGAGAACTTAGAATTCAGGAAGGATCTAAGCCCTAGTGTAACCCCGACCTCACTAAGAGGCTCGGTTGGCACAGGTCTTTCAGACCCGTGGCCCTCACACAGTCTTGGCAGAATGGTAGCAGCGGAGGGACTTCCGCTCGATCCTTGCGTTACCTCTGCAGTATAGGCCACTACGGGCGTTCTTGCAACGTCACGAAGACGTGCTAGTGGTGATGGTGTCCTAGAAAAATATTGGAAACCTGTCAAGGTTGGCGCTAGACTCGATTGTGCCTGGAGAGAAGATGTGGACGGGGGAGGATGTCCACTGATTTCAAAGCTAGCAAACTTCGAACGAGTCGCCGACTGCGTATGTGATAAATCCCCGTGCAATGAAACTACTTCCATTTGAGTGGAAGCAAAGTGGCTGGTGGGGTGAGGTGCATGCACTGCTGGGATGCTAGCGTCTATTTCAATACCAGCCGGAACAGTGTCCCGACCGGTAGTGGATGAGACTTCCCGACTCTCTCGGTCTGGGTACTGATATCGCAAAATTTAGATATATATTTTAAGCTATATCTATTTTATTTTAGCCTGTTATTATTTATAAATATGTAAAAATTATTTAATTATCTTCATTTGTTGAATTTCAGGTCAAAAATGCGGATGGTGAAAAGTTTTGAGCAAAAAACGGAAGAAAACGAAGGAATAGGAAAAGCTGTCCGCGCCGACACACCTCCACTGTTTTGATCATATCTCACTCATACGAACTTGGATTGAGGTGATTCAAAAAGCCACAGAAACTAGACTCAGAGGGATACAAAATCATTTTTATGGTCAAAGTCTAAAAAAAGCGATGTCGTGGCGCGACGCGACCTGATCAGAATTTCAAATTTTAAAAGAGTTTTGGATCGCGTCAAACTCACCCGTCGCGACGCGACACTTACTTGTCGCGACGCGACGCCCCTGTTTTCAATTTTCTACATAAACGAACATCTAGATCGGTTTTGGGGTGAACAACGCAATTTATACTACCTAAATACTCCCAAAACATGTCCAAAAGCATTCTAAGGGCTGTGGAGCTCAACTTTTATGGATTGGAGCTTATTTTTCGAAGATTTCGGCTTAGATTCATCACGGTTCTATCATTCTTATTATTTATCTTCTGTGTTTATGTTGTTCTTAATTTCCAAAAGCTATTTTATGGTGTTTCTAGGCTAGTTCTTTCTTGTTTTCCTCCCTAGAGGAGATGAACCTCAATAAAGTTGATTAATTTATGTTAGTTTGGACATGTTTGCTATATAATTTGTCTTGTATTTCTTAATTGATGATTCACATATGTTTTGGTTTATGTTTTTAGAGTTTTTTTACTGAGTTTGCACGAGTTGGAGGACTAATCCGCTTGTGTGACTTGAATCTTGATTGTTTAGGACCAATAGACAATCTAGACTAGTGATAGACCAATCCTAGGTTAAACTTCTAAAAAAGGAAACTTTAATGTGTGTGATGAATATATAATGACCAATTATATGTTAATACATGTTTTGTTAACCTAAACAAACATAAGGATTAAGTCTTTCTTGACACGAACTTAAAACCGGATAACTTTGTGTTTTAATCGAGTTCATGACCTTAAGTTTGATTAAATTGCATAGTTAATAAAGTTAGTTAATCCGATCAAGATACTAACAAATATAGGAATCATTATATGGTAATTTATTGTCCTTTGCATGCATTAATTGAATTAATTAGCTAAAAAGAGGTGAAATCGAGTCTAGGGAAGAAAACCTTTGAATTGATAAGTTTAAATCCATAAAGTTGTTACTTTCCACTTCTTTTGGTTTGTTCTTGGTTCTTGTTATTATTATTTAGTGAGTTGGATAATAAAGTTTGAATCTTTATTGATAAGATTTCAAAATTCTCCTTTAGTTGTTTTTATTAGTTTACTATTTAATTAGTATAGTTATATTCAAAATCATACTCGTTCCCCTTGTGTTCGACACTCGTACTTATTTACTATACTACGATACGATTAGGTTCTCTTGCCTATTTGTGTTGTAGTTGTGCTAAATAACTCGGATTTTATAAATTTAAAACCGATACGCTACACGCACATCAGGTACTCTCACCCTCATTCTTTTCCTTCTCAGTTTCACTATCGCTCACCACAACATCTACTTCTTCATCTTCTTTTTCCATTAACGGTACATCACCAAAAGTTGCATATATGTCAGAGAGATCGTGATGGTTGTCCTCAGGATGATTAGATACTTACTGCGTGTTAGTGGATTCAACACAGACTGGAGAAGGTCGTGGGCCAAATGAGATTGATTGCCTAGAGGAGGACGATTCTGTTTGAGTCCTTTCTATTGAGGACTTTTTCTCTGATTCGGCATGGGTGGAGGCCTCTGAGTCACTTATCACAACACCCTCGCTCTTGTGTATCGCTCCTCCCTCACCACTTCCACCACCCCTCTCTACTGATTCTTCCCTCTCAACCACAACCTTGCTTGGGGCACCCCTGCGCACCCGAGCCCTAATACCGCTAGGACCCTCACCAGGTGCTACTGCTCCCGGGGCAGGCACAACCGGTTCTAGTTGCGCTAGGGAAGCAATCCTATTGACTCTCATGTACTCACGCACTGCCTCACTTTCCTAATTTTGGATTCGAAGAAGGGCAACAGGCACGGTCATGGCTACGATGTTGGGGAGGTCTCTGATTCATAGGAATCTTGTGATGCATTGTACTTGGACCTGCGGGTTGTTGAGTCGCCGAGGAACGATGTGGTAGGTTTCCAGATCGGTGGCGATGAATATGTTCAGGAATCGTTGAAAGGGTATGAAGGTTTTCTATGCGAATGATCTCCTCAAATATGATAGTGGTGTAGTCTAGGTGGCGGTGGTAAGCAACACCAACCAATAGTAGTAGGGAGTAGTAGGATCCGCCATCTGTACCTCGGTGAATACCAGTAAGCGTACGGGAGATTATAGTGGGAAGCATCTGCCAGAGAGGCACAAGATTTGTTCGGCTGAACTGGTTAATTTGGTTCAGCTCCCCTTGATATCCAAGACCTCTGATTAGGTCTAGTACAACATCAACACTAGGATTTTCATCAAAGTCAGCTTTGTTTGGATAGTGATCAGCAGCAGGTAGGTGTAGTAGATTTCTCAGCCTGACAGCAGAAAGAGTTGTGCGGAGATTCTCAATTCTGCCATGGAGGCACTTGTGATCAGCAGCAGGAACGTGGGTGGGTGATGTGTTTTGGTTTTCAGTGATGGCCTGGCGGAGAGGATGGGCACGGATAGTTTTAGTGATGATAGGGATTTTGGTATCTGTGGCTAGGTGAAAGTACACGTTGTTACTCAGTGTTTCAAGCCTGTCAGCAGCAAGGACTAGGATTTCCTCAGGAAGGGGTTGGTTAGCAGCCATCTGTCACAGAGAAGATAGATCAGATTAGTGCAGAAGAAACAGATAGTGTCTAATGCACATGTGAATATATGAATACGTGTTTTGGAGTTCAATGCACATGTGAATGTTTGGTTTTGACTTTGACCTTGATTTTGTGACTAATAAATTTTTTTGACTCTTGTTTGGAATATTTTGGACTCAAATCAAAAATTTTCTAAATGTTGAAAGTTAGATGGACTTAAGTTATGCGAAAGTCGCATGAGGTGAATTTCGCATGGGTTTTTTAACTTGAAACTCGCATGGGTTGTTTAACATGAAAGTCGCATGAGTATAACAGTCATGTGGAAGTCGGATGGGCTTAATTCATGCGAAAGTCGGATGGTTTGAAATATGCGAAGGTCGGATAACCCAAGTTGCATTCAAAATTCGGATGAACACATTCTATGCGAAAGTCGGATGAACGAAATTCATCGGAAAGTCGGATGGGCAAATGAGTCATGCGAAAGTCGGATGGAATAGTTTCATGCGAAATTCGGATAAAATAGTTTCAGGCGAAAGTCGGATGGCATAAAACTTAGTCTTTTCAGTGTTAATGTGTTTCGAAAGTCGCATGGTGTAAATTTATTCATTCGAAAGTCGCATAGAACAAGGTTCATCCGAAAGTCGGATAGACCAATTTCATCCGACTATCGGATGAATCACATTTCCCTTCATCCCACTATTATGAACACTCAGTTTGTTCATATGTTAAGTCCAAGCATGATTTTTGACAAAATGTAAACTTATGGACTCAAGTTTAGTATCAATAGACTCGGATTTTAACTTCAAACAATTTTGTACACTCAATCAAACCTAAATAGCCCTAACTTTTACACATTTTGTCTCGAAGAACTCTGTTCTTCACAGCGAAGAACATTACCCAAGACCAAACAATAAACTTCCAAATTACTCGATTGTGTGTGTTTTTTAACATGATTTTGGTTCCATTGTGTTCGCATACATTCAAGGATCTCTCTATGCCATTCAAACACAACAAACAACATCATTCACGATGTTTTTGATTCAAAAAAACCCATAAGGCCTGACTGTTCGATAAACAGGGGTTCTATGACAAAAATAACGATTTTCATGTGTAAATGTGGAAATGATTCACCACTTCTTGTTCAACCCTTCTTACCTTGCAGTTTGATGTTTAAAATAACACAAGGATTTCACTAGAACACGATTTCGACCTAGAGCAGTTAGGAAGGCAAGAAGATGAACAACTTTTTGAAAATTTGAAAGTTTGGAAGCATGAAAGGAAAGATAGTCAAATAGTCCCCTTTTATAGACTATCCGATAGTTGGGTGGGTCGGGGATTTGATCAGACTGTCGGATCGACCCGGTTTGACACAAACTTTATGATTGGCCCAATATATTCTATTTAAGCCCAAGGATTAAACTTTAACATTATTTAAGCCCAAAAATTGATTATTATTTCTTTTTGTTGTTTTCTACTTAATTTGTTGATTATTATTTCTTTTTGTTGTTTTCTACTTAATTAGAATGAGCAGCTGTCAATAAATCATCTGAGAAGATGAATTTTGAACATTTCTCCCCTTACACAAATGCACGGAAAACATTCGTGATAACCAGTGAACCGCATCGCTCCCCCTAGACAGGAGCATCTGTATAGCTGCACAGAGAATAAAAACAATGCGTAAATCTGTTCAAGACAGGAAAGCATGAATGAATTATAGTTTGAGATTCAACATCCCAATTCTTGACACCAGAAATGAGAAACGGGCTTCGTCCAGTGGTTTAGTGAACAGATCAGCCAATTGATGATCAGTAGGAACGTACTGGAGCTCAATCAGACCCTTTTCGACATTGTCTTTCAAGAAGTGATACCTGATATCAATATGCTTGGTTTTAGAGTGATGAACAGGATTGCAAGAAGTGGCAATTGCACTATGAGAATCACACAACAGTGGAATCTTAGAGTAGGTATGACCAAAGTCCCGTAGCTGGGTTCGCATCCACAGACTCTAAGAGCAGCAACTGGCAGCAGCCACAAATTCAGCTTCAGCAGTTGATGTAGACACACAGTTTTGTTTCTTTAAACTCCAGCAGACCAAGCGATCGCCCAAGAAGTGTGCACTCCCTGACGTGCTTTTCCTGTCCAACATACACCCGGCATAATCCGAGTCGGAATACGCAAGTAGTTCAAATGATGAGTCACCGGGATACCACAGACCAAGGTCAGGGGTCCCTCTCAGGTATTTGAGGATACGTTTCACGGCAAGTAAATGTGATTCTTTGGGATTTGCCTGAAAACGAGCATAGAGACAGGTAGAAAACATTATGTCCGGTCTACTAGCCGTGAGATACAGTAAAGAGCCTATCATTCCCCGATAGGTTTTCCAGTCAACTGCCTTTCCATCAGGATTAACATACAACTTGGTTTTGGAAGACATGGGGGTTGATTTGGACGTGCAGTCCGACATTTCATATTTTCTTAATAAATCGTTAATATATTTAGACTGATTTATGAAAATGCCATTGGAAAGTTGTTTGACTTGTAAGCCGATGAAGAAATTCATTTCCCCCATCATGCTCATTTCAAAGTTGCTCGCCATTACTTTCGAAAACTCTAGACTGTACTGTGGGTTCGTAGAGCCAAAGATAATATCGTCTACATATATCTGAACTAGGATATAGTCATCCCCAATTTTCTTGGTGAAGAGTGTGGTATCAATTCGTCCCTTTGAATAGACTTCACAAACCAGGTAGGCCGAGAGAACATCATACCAAGCCCGTGGAGCCTGTTTGAGTCCGTAGAGGGCCTTATCAAGTATGTAAACATCATTTGGTCGTTTGGGATCAACAAATCCTTCTGGTTGAAATACATAGACTTCCTCCTTAAGGATTCCATTCAGAAATGCCATTTTGACATCCATCTGGTATACCTTGAAGTCCCTATAAGCAGCATACGCGAGAAAAACTCGGATGGCTTCAATACGGGCAACAGGAGCGAAGATTTCATCGTAGTCAATACCCTCCTACTGGTTGTATCCTTTAGCCACCAGTCTGGCTTTGTTCCGAATCACCACACCATCAGAATCTTTCTTGTTCTTGAAGACCCACTTGGTGCCAACGATGGTCTTGTCATTGGGTCGGGGCACCAGTCTCCAAACCTTTAAACGGGTGAACTGGTCTGACTCTTCTTGCATAGCAAGAATCCAGTCCAGGTCCTGCAGGGGGTCAGCAGTCCGTGTGGGTTATAACAGACTAAGAAAGCTGGAGAATTGACAGTCATTTGCTGTGGCAGTTCTGGTCAGAACGCCGGCATCCTTGTCTCCAATGATTTGCGTTTCAGGATGTGCAGCCATCCACTTGGTGATATGGGGAAGGGAGTTATCAGCTATTTCATCAGTAGCATCCCGAGGAAAGAATTCATCCAGGCATTGTGGAATAGATGTTTCACCCTCAGGAGTAAATGACCCTGGGAGGGACTGAGGTGTTCTATTTTCGTGATCCTCAGTGGCAGCATCATCGACAGTGTTTGTTCTAGAGTTGGATGCAGTGTACCATTCACCCATAATGAGGAATGGGTCAACAAATGAATTAGCAGGCCCTGAGGTAGATGCATTGGCAGTTTGTTGCGTGAATTCAAGAGATTCCTGAACAACATCTGTAGGCCTGTCAAGAGGTACACTATTAGTTCCAGAATCATCAGCATCTAAGAAATCAAATATATACTTTAAATCTGAAGATTCATTTGCGTGTGTTATATTTGTTTCTTGTCGATTAAGTGCCGGTCCTGAACTGATGTGTTTAGAAACGATTGCAGGTGACTCGGGTGATAAAGATGTAGTAGTTAAGGTATCATCAAAAGTCACATTAATACTTTCAATCACAGCATTTGTTCGTTTATTTAACACACGAAACTCTTTAGACTCTGAAGAATAACCAAGGAAAATTCCTTCATCAGCTTTGGGGTCAAATTTTCCTAGGTTAGCCTTTTCATTAAGAACAATGCCCCGATTACCAAACACGTGAAAGTGTTTAATATTGGGCACTATGTCATTTGCAAGTTCATAGGGAGTTTTGTTAAAGCGACGGAGCAAAATTGTGCGGTTTTGCGTGTAGCATGTTGTGTTGACAGCTTCTGCCCAATAGGAAGGTGGCAAATCAGCATAGGACAACATGGTTCGAGCTGCTTCTACAAGTCTTCGATTTCTTTGTTCGACAACCCCATTTTGTTTTAGAGTATATGCTGCGGAGAACTGATGCATGATTCCCACTGACTCAAGGAAAGAATCCAAGACTTTATTCTTGAATTCGGTGCCATTGTCGGTACGAATGGTGCCGACCTTTCCTTGTGATTGATTCTGCACCTATTTGAGGAACGAGATGATTGTAGATGGAGCTTCATCTTTCGCCCTCAAGAACTTGACCCATGTGTATCTCGAATAGTCATCAACTATCACAAAAATGTACTTCTTCCCATTTCGAGATTGAACCCTCATCGGCCCGCACAAGTCCATGTGCAACAGTTGGAGAGGTGCTTTTTTGCTGGACACTTGTTTCATTTTGTGAGATGCCCATTTCATTTTGCCCCTCTCACAGTGCTCACAGAGGCGCTCTTTTTCAAAGTTCAGTTTGGGCAATCCGCGAACTAAATCACCGTTGACCTATTTGATGATATTCTTGAAGTTTAGGTGAGATAATTTGCGATGCTACATCCATGTCAGTTCCGATGAGGCCTTGGACAGAAGACATACTGACTGTTTTTCTTCCAGATTTGCGAGATCAATGGTGTATAGATTTGACCTTCTAGACCTAGTCAATCACACATCACCGTTTTCAGTCTTAACTGAGCAAGTTTTGGCCTTCAAGTTAACTTCTAACCCTTTGTCACAAAATTGCCCAATACATAATAGGTTGTGTCCCAATCCCTCTACATACGATACTTTGCTTATTTTTATATTTTCTTTAATAATGTCTCCAGTTCCCATTATTGGTGCCACGTGGTCGTTTCCAAAACGAACATTTCCCGAGTATTTTGGGACAAAGTTCGTAAGGAGACTCTTTTCGCCCGTCATATGCTTCGAGCAGCCGGAGTCCAGGTACCACCGGCTAGATATCTGCACATTGAAGACAAATGTTGTTGAGGTACCCATTGTGTAGTGGGTCCTTCACTGTTAGCAAAAACAATAGTATCACATGTAGCTTCAGTTAATGAATTCGTTGTTAGAGTGTTGGGAGTACAAACTTTTGCTCTGGATGTGACGACAGATTGTTCAATTACCACGTGACTACAGCCTTCTGGTAGTGAGACATCATCGTCGATGTATTCACTTGGTTTCTTTGGAATTCTTGTCTTGGTTGTTTCTGTTATCACGTTGATGGATTTATATTGAATTGTAGGTTGTTTATGCTGTATGAATTGAGTTTTCTTACTCAATTGATTTGTGACAGTTGGTTTGACAGCATTTTGATTGGCGTGATTCCAATTGTTCTGGTATCTGCGATTTGGAGTCCATGAAGTGTGCCGATAGGTGGAATTTAATTCAGAATTATGTTTAAAGTATACACTTTCATTACTCATTCGGAGTTTTGCTCTTGTTGAGCGTTTCTTTCGCCAATAGGTAATTTTGTTACCTCTTCTGTTTATGAAGGAAGCTTGTTCATGAGTGGATTGAAAGGATTTATAGTTCGGATTCGGTTTGATTCCTCGGTTCTTTCGATCATCATCATACACACATTTGAAAGTACAATGACCATCCATACAACCATCACTCATGCAAAATATTTCAGTTTGAACAGAATTAATTAGAGTTCGAACAGGTTTAACATTCAAAATTGACGAATCAATACAAAGTAACAGAGTTGTTTGTTTATTGAAAGTAGCAAGGTAAATCAAACACTCTTCGTCATGTCTTCCTCCATCTTTCTCTCCTGGCTTCTTCCGCCATCCAAACATCTGTTTTCTTTCGCTCTTCACATTTCCACCTAGAAGGACATTTGGGTTAGAAGCAGGCATTACCAAACGATCATTCTTGGAACGAGAGGGAGTTGTTTGTTTCTTGATTATCTTTGTTTTGGATTTGGATGGTTTTGAGATACTTTTATTATGTGATAACCGTGTATCAATTGCCTTGGATTTTCCCTTAAAGTTGATGGATTCAATTGTTTTCATTCTGAAAAAATCATTCTCAAGTGCATTAAGTTTCTCATGAAGAGTGAACAATGACTTTTCTGATCTTCTGCATTTTTCACAATTTTTACCAAGATTTACTAAGGATACATCACTTGTATGTATGTCGGATCTTGAATTTGCAGATGTTGAACATTCACCTTCTTGCACGTGTGGAATTGGGATTTCGGACGTGCTTAGGGCAGCAGAGTTTTGTGGTTTGGTATTTTCAGTTGCAAGGGGATTGATCAGGTTATGAAGAATTTCCTTTTCAAAGTCAAAGATAATGGATCTATGGACAAGCTCAAGTTCAACTAACTCAAGGTGTCGCTATAGATCCATATGAGGAATGTAGATGCGAGGCTCGGGTGGAAAATCTGAGATTGATGGTAACGACTCCATTTCTATTTGGGAGTAGCTTCGGAAGTAGTCAGCAGAGATTGTGGGTTTGAAAACTCCGGTTATGTACGACTGATTTAGGCTTTCGTAGTCGTATGAGGTTGAAGCTCTGTTCGTGATGCGTCTCTTGTGTTCCTCCTCGGCGAGTTCATCGACTTGTCCAACGAACACCATTTTCTCGGTTAACCCTAGATTCATTCTTTCAAAGTCGTATAGCTGTTTAGCACTTATCTTGTCACTTATGTGAGGATTAACGTAACCTAAACATTCGTATGACCATTTAGAAAATTTAACATCCTTAGGTTTGTTTAGAAAAATGGTTTGTGCTGTTTGATCTCTTTTAATCAACATGTCTTCGAGATCTTTTACTTTTTAGTATAGTTGACATCGTTCTTTTTGCAAAAACTTGAAATCTTCTTCAACTGAGATTTTGGCCGCTTTTAAGTTATGAATGATTACCTCATTTTCACTTCTTAAGGTGTTCAGTTCATTTTCTTTTGCGGTTAATTCTGTTTGAAGATTGTCTAAGTTAGATGTTGATTGATTCTTGATTCTGTGTTCCAACTTAGAGATTTTACGGTTTTGTCTTTCGATGTGTTCAACTAATGTTTGTGCATACTCGATGTTTACTTTCCCAGAAACACCTGCATCATCATTGTGTGTTTCTTCAAATTCGTCAGCATCATCAGCTTCATTCTCATCCTCATCATCTGAGGAGACCCCATCGTTAGCCATCAAGCAAATGTGAGCTTGATCGATACCGTCTTCGTCTGAATCATCAGTGTCAGTCAGAAATTGGTCTTCTTCTACAAGCATCACTCTCCCACTCTCCTTTTTCTTTGTCAACCGCAGTTTGTTACGGTAGTATTCGGCATCTTTGGTCTTCGGTTTTCTGCAGTCGTTGATAAAATGCCCCGTTCTACCGCAGTTGTAGCATTTCTTTTCCTCCTACTGAGGTTCTGTGGGTTTGTCAGTCTTCCTCTTCTCATCAGCTACCATCCCTTCACCTTTTCTTGTTCCGGATGTGTACCGCTGTTGGTTGTTGGTCTTTCCATACTTGTTCTGCAAAGCTCTCGTAATCAATGACATGGCCTTCAGCACTGCATCCTTTTCTGACATCTCCATCTCTCCTTCAGAGGAGTCGGACTAAACCATTATCTCCTTTCCCTTGCTACCCCTTGATGATTCCCGCGGTCTCCTATCTGCCACCGGTGCAACCGGGTCAGATGGTTGCTTCATTGAGAGTTTGGTGAGGACCTCATCTTGAAATTGATTCAAGTCCTCATAAATCGAGTGGTGAGATACCGCCTTTAGATTCCGATTAACATGTTTATACAGGCGAACATGTTCACTTCATTCTGGACCAAGTGCATTGATCCAATTGACATTTATATCTAGATCGGATCTCGTCACGCCATGATTCCTCATTTCGTTCAACAGTCTGCAGAAACGACTGTAAGTATCCTGAAATAGTTCTCCCTCCCTGGCCTTGAATTCCATGAAGGTGTTAAAATGTTGCGTTTCCCTGATGAATGACCCTTGCTCAGTACCCTGCATCTGTTGATTTACTTTGTCCCAAATTTCTTTGGCAGAAGTCAAACTGTCTATTTTTTAGTAGATTTCCGCGCATAGCCCTTGTTTCAAGTAATATTGCATTTTTGTCTACGCGTGCACGGTCTTTCTCTTCCGCAGTTAGTTCTGATGGGAACTTCCGTCTCCTTTCAGCAACAATTGGTGGGTTGTTATCCGGAACAACCTCGATAATTTTCTCGAAAATGGCATCACCGTTTAAGATGTTGTCTTTCATCATCTCACCATACTTCACATTGTTCTCTATGAAGTCCATAAACCTTCCTTTCCATAGATTGTACTCATTTCTGAAAAGTACTGGAGGTTTAGTGTCTGTTCCTATGGCAAGAATTTCATTGCTTGAACTCATCTTTTCTTTGGATCTTTCTCCCTGAACTAGAATGGTTAGTATGTGTGTGAGAAAACTTGTGAACGTCAGATGAAGTGTTTGAAGATTGAGTGAGGTTATCCGTCTGTCGGATTGTTTGCTAACCCGACTGTCGGATTTGATGCGACTGTCGGATGATCCGAAGGTCGGATGGACTAATGGGTATCGGATTTGTGTTTTTGTGACTGTCGGATTGTGACTATCGGATTTTTGTGTGGTTCGACTATCGGATTTTATTGACTATCGGATTTTGGTGACTATCGGATTTTGGATGCAAAAGTCGGATGAACTTTAGGGATCCGAATGTCGGATGAGACTAGTAGTGATCCGAAAGTCAGACGAGTTTTTCAATCCGAAAGTTGGATGAAACTGGTGATCCGAATGTAACACCGGAAAATCACTAGCCATTTTTTTAAATACGTTGCGGAAGCTAAATCAACTCAACTTAAATATATTAAACTAATATTTACAAAGATTCAATCATTTGTTCAAAAGAAAACAACATCATCATCAATTGTTTGGTGTTACAAAATACGACTGGCTCGTCTCTTTTTCAAAATAAGTATCAGAGTAATGGTCAACTCTTCCTTCTTCAACTAAAACACTAACCTGCAAAACATAAACTGAGGGGAATTAGCAGAAAGCTAAGTGAGTAAAGGCTAAACCATCAAATGCAAACATTATCAATCAGTATCAATCATGTAATCACATATACAGAGAAGACCGGCGGTTCGGCGCAGAACCTACAACCAGTTAGCCAAGCCCAACCCAACTCCACGTATAGCTTACTTCTCAAACGCAACTCAAAATCATCCTAAGAGCGCGTATCGACTAAATAGTCATGTAGCAGTTATCAACAATCATTATCACATTTAGCAGTTCAATCAGTTCAATCTCAATCCACAATCATGCATCATATCAATAATATTAACTGCAATCTTTACCATCCGCGATTAACGTCCACTCACCTCAGTTTCAGTTTGAACTCAGATATCTAATTTTACTCAGCTTTTGGATTGCCTGAAAACATAGCAATAACCAAGTCAGTCTCATACTCATAAATATATCTATCCATATATTTATAAATCATTCATCAAGCAATAACAAACAATAAACAAATACAAATTCCAAATCAAAGGTATCGGATTCTATAAAAACTATCCGATTTCTACAAATCCGCTACCCAGTGTCAGATTCTTGCAAAAATGTCGGATTTCACCTTAAACCGGATTATATCAATCGGATTTCTAGTCTCGGATTTGGTTCTCGGATTTAAGGTATCAGTTTCTAAATCATTCTTTTCCAAGTATTGGATTTCATGTCTATCGGATACAAGAGTGTCGGTTTTCATATGTATCGGATTTGGGTCCCGGTTTCTCAAGTGTAGGATTTTATATATATAACAATCGGATTCAAAAATATCAGATTCTCATGAATCGGATTTAAACTTTGGTTTTACAAGTACCGGTATTCCAACTATCGGAATTCACCACAATCGGAATTTCTCTTCTTCTTTATCCCCAAATCCGATAGTTTATGGATAATTCAAATCCGCAATCTTTCAAGTCATCATATCTCAAAACCCAGAACCTTAAACATTCATTAAATCAATTCACAAACTTGTTTAAACACTTCTAAACATAAATTCATGCATCAAAACATCATTTAGACTCATAAATCTTATGAACACACAAAACCCATAAAAACTCATATTTCAACAAAAACCGATTCTTGTGTTCATATATTTGTGTTTATATAATCATCAAGCTAATCAAACTAGCATGCAAACATTTCAAATATATATATATATATATATATGTAACCTTTATCATGAATTCAAACACCCTAAACTTGCAAATCCGATGGTTCCTTCTTTTTTTTTGTGTTCTTCGGTTTCTTCTTTTTGGCCGAGAGAAAACACTCAAAGCATACACACACTTCACCTTCTAAATTTTGAGATAATGAATAATTGTTTGATAATTACCAAGTTTACAACATACAAGCAAGAGGTGTCGGTCACCTCTTAATTCACATAACACGTGTACATGTACTCAATACATGCATGCATTCCTACAATATAATTCTATACATACATACGACACATACATACAATACATGCATATAATTATATACAATACATGTATAAATAATAATCACATATTGAGAATTAGTTTAACCAACTTAATTAAAAAACTTAATTATAACAAAACAATTAAGCACATACCATAATCCCTGCTAATCTCCTAGCCCGGGTTTGCGGGTGTTACAAAGAAAGTCGGATGAGTTTTTCAATCCGAAAGTCGGATGAGACTGGTGATCCGAAATTCGGATGAGTTTTTCAATCCAAAAGTCGGATGAGACTAGTGATCCGAAAGTCGGATGAAACTTTTAGAATTGAAGGTCGGATGAGTTTTATAATCCGAAGGTCGGATGAGGCGAAAGTCGCATGCCTTTTAAAACCAAGTTCGGATGAAACTAGAACAAGAGTCGTATGACCTTTGGGAAAGTCGCACGACAGTCGGATGATCCAAAGTCGGATGAGCTAAGAGTCGCACGACTGTCGGATGGGTAATAATCCAAAACTTGCAGGATTGTACTCTGTTATCGAACAAACTGCTAATTTTGCCCAAAACACACTAAAAACTCACTAAGCTTTTGTTTTGACCTTCCTTTTTACTAGAAACACTTCCCTTTACTGATTTCGACCCAAAACAACAACAAATTTTTCAAAAATTTGATGAAATAGTAGAAAACTCTAAGAACTTGAAGAACACTAAATTTTCAAGAACACTACCCAGATGTTGTTTGTTTGTCCTAGAACACTCAAAAAGGTTTTATCCTTCTTAAATACTTCTTAGATACAACAAATAACTTGAAACGCAAGAGGTTTTGACTAAATGGGTTTTCTTCTTTCTAAGCTTTACGTAAACAAGAACAGAAGCAGCTTCTAGGTTTTGTTTCTCACACAGACTAAATGTTTCTTTCAGGTAATGTTGAACCAATCCAGTAGAAAGTTGGCTCTGATACCAATTGAAAGTCCTTTATAGTGAAGAAGATGAGTAAACAATGAATACTTGAAGTAAAGATGATGATGTTTAGTGTGAACAAGTATGAACATTTTGCATGAACTTGAAGATTCTTTCTTGTATATTGCTTGAACGTAATAGTGCAGAGAATACAATTGCAAAGGTTACCTTGCAAACTAGGTTTGCAAGGATATAAATACATAAGCCACATGGGCCCAAGTCTAAACACTTAAGCTAAACTAGGAAATACATAAAGAAAGTGGGCCAAACCCATACAATAAACTAGTCTAGGAATATATAGATTACATACAAAAGAACACAAGGCAATCAAACTAATTAATATCTAACACAACTCCAGCACAAAACATGTTTTTCTCAGTAATTTGAGTTTTTGAAATTTCATTTTTAGCTTTCCATGCAAACAAAGATTCACAGTTTTTATTACAATACGAGTTATGAATAGTACATAAAGGTTTCACTTTTGCCTTTGATACAGATTTCTCAGTCTTCACTTGTTTGTCTTTCAATCTGTCCTTTTCAATCCACCGCATTTGAGCTGTTGTTGCTCTTCCAACGTTCACATCTGATTTGCTTGACCCTCCTTTTCTTGTTTGTTGATCTGATTTTGAATTAGAAAAGGAAGTTTTGTCAGTGACATGAAGTGGTTTAATGTTCTTTGAAACTTGTGAAGATGATGATTTTTTGTTTTTAACATTCATCATTTTAAGAACTTGTTTTGTTCCTGAAGACGATCCTTTCTCATGTATGCTGTTGGAATCACAAAATTGATTGCATTTATGTGACATGAAATTCCTGCAAGCTTTTGGACGTTGAGGATATTTAACACTAAGATGTAATTCCAAATCATCTAACAACCTTATAATTTTCTCTTCTTGCATCCTTCTTTCAATAGCATTCAAGACAAATTATGGTATAAAAAATTGTGCTAAATCTTAATCTTTGTTGCAGCGGAAGTTAACTTTTTGTTCAAGTTAAAGATTGTTTCTTTTAGAATTAGATTCTCTACTTCAAATTTTATTTTCTGATCTATGCATGCCAACTAAAACAGTTCCTGCCTCCTTTGCAATTCCATGTGTGGAATATAAATTCTTGTAGTTGGCTTTTCTTCTTCTACAACTTTCTTTACTTCAGGCGGGATAGGAATTAAACACTCTTCAGAGGAACAACCACCACTTTTCTCAGCATCTGCATATGGCGCATTCAGTTCATCATAATTGAGTGAGTTTTGCATTTTTGTTGTGGTTTTTCTTTTCATTTCTTCTTCCTGTTTGATTTCCTATTCACCCACACCATCTTGGATGTCCATCCCTGATTCATTCTCTCTAGTTGGTACAGTTGAGTGCAATTTATTTATGAGAAAAAGTTGTTTTTGTCATAACCTAAACCTTTATATCTTTTCTTAACATCGGGTTGAAGGTTTTTGAAGATTGTGTGACGAGTTGTGACTTGTTTCTTCACTATTTCCTCAAGGTTTTGTACCTTAACATCCAAATTCTTTTTCTCTTTTATTATTAAATTAAGATTAATCTCTGCAGACAATTTGGCTGCATTCAAATCATGCACTTTTAGTTCTATTTCTTTTTGCATCTTGATGAGTTCATTTTCTTTATCTTTTATTTCCTGTTGAAGTTGTACTATTTTTGATGTTTGATTCGATTGTTCAACTTCAAATTTGGATGCTTGTTCCATTTTTAGACTTAAGTTCTTATGTTGCAGATTTTGGTTCTTGGAAGTTAAGTGCTCCACCTGTTGCATGAGAGTTAGAAAATATTCAGTAGGAAAATCAGAATCATCAGTCATTACCTACTCTCCATTGTCTTGTTGATCAGCAACAGTTGGGTTTTTGCTTTTAGAAGCAGCGTCATCTTCTATTTCTTCTTCTTCTTCATACTCACTTTCAATATCTGACTCATCAAATCTATCCATGAATCTAGAGTCAACTCCAACGATTTCATCTTTACTTTCACCATCAGTTTCATCGAACTCAAATTCTTTTACTTCAACCATCAAGACAAACTGGGCGTGGACATTAGGATCTTCATCACTGTTGTCAGTGTCAGACATAAATTGATCCTCTTCAGCAAGTAATGCCTTCCCATTGTTTCTTTGTTTAATGAGGTTGAGTTTAGCCTTGTAGTTCTCTGAATCTTTGACCTTAGGCTTTTTGTAGTCTTTTATGAAATGCCCAGTGCCACCACAGTTGTAGCACTTTCATTCCTGGGCAGTTTCAACTTTACGTTCATATCTCCTTTCCAATCTTTGACCATCCTTCTTTTGGAATTGGTCTTCCCTTCGTCTCGATCTAGATGTGAACCTCTGTTTGTTGTTTGTCTTGTTTTTAAGAAACTTATTCTGCATCATGTTTGAGAGATAGGCCATAGCCTCCATGATTTTGTCATTATCAACTTGAGTTTCTTCTTCTTAATCTGAACTTTCAGTCTCTTGAATTTGTTTCAGTTTGACTGAGTTAAAAGAACTTTTGGCCCTCTTTTTATTCACTACCAAAGCCAGTGGATCTACAGTTTCCTTCTGTGCACTCATACCAACATCATCTTGATATTGGTTTAGTTCGTCGAAAATCATATGATGAGTGACTTTGTTGTGGTTTTTCTAGTTCATTTGTCTGTAGATGGCCACTTGGGACTTCCATTATGACCCAAGTGATTTAAGAAACCTTGTGTTTTTTGTTAGGTTAGAATAATCATCCAGCTTCTGGCTTCTCAAATCATTCAGTAGCTTACAGTATCGACTGTAAGTTTCAATTAATGCCTCACCCTCTCTAGCTTTGAAGTGGTCAAAATAATTGACCAAAGTTGTCTCTTTGATCCAGACCCCAGACTCAGTGCCTTCCATCTGGCTTTTTATCTCATCCAATATCTCTTTTGTTGTATTCGATCCATTAACCTTAATATAGAATTCTAATGAAAGACCATGTTTCAGATAATATTTTGCTTTTCGATCTGTAGTAGCTCTGTGCTTTTCTCCAGCTTATATTCTGATGGAAGCTTTTCCCTGTGGATTTCATCTAATGGTGGATTATGGTTAGGTTTTGCTTCCTGATGTATTCTGAAAATACCACTACCTTCAAGTATACTTTTTCTTCATCTCCTCACCACATTGCTCATTGTTATCTATGAAGTCCATGAAACGTCCCTTCTAGACATGATACTCACCTCTGTACAAGACTGGTGACTTAGTGTCAGAACCAAACAAAAGGGTTTCACTGTATGTACTCATTACTACTTCAGGATCTTTTCTTTGAAAGATATTGATTGAAGAATCTGCAAGTGTTAACACAAATCCGATACTATCAAATCTCTGAAATCCAAGAATTCAAATCCGATGACTTGAAATCCCAGAAAATTTTAAAATTCCGACAATTTGAAAATCCGATTGAAGAGGAAATCCGATTCCTTCAAATTCCGACAATTTTGAATTCTGGTTTATGGAAATCCGAGAAATGTAAAATCCGATACTTTGGAAATCCGAATTGTAAATCCAAGAATTTCCAAATTCCAATAATTGGAAATCCATTTAATGTGAAACCAATCAAATTCCAATTCTTGGAAATCCGATTGAAAATCCGAGAATTTCCAAAATCCGATGATTTGGAAATCCGAAACTCAAAACCGAGTGAGCAAATCCGGAACTCAAAATCCGATAGCAATCAATCTAACCAGTCCGATAGAATCTTAAAACCAAACAAACCAACTCCAAATCCGCAACTCCAAATCCGATTGTCAAAATCCGACACTTAGAAGAATATCGGAATCCCATAGAAACTTTCGGATTTGAGAAATCCGACTGTTTGAAATCCGCAAGTTCCTTCAACAGTGCAATCCGCCAAGTTCCAAAAATTCAAATATCTTCGAATTTTGATCAAATTTGAGAATTTCTTCATCCACAAGGTTCGTAGACTAGCGTATTACATTTTAGAACCGACTTTACAACAAAAATCAACCACTAGAATACATTTTGGATCAAATTTTTCTCAAACTTGAAAATTACAAAAATTCTAATTCAGTACAAACTTATGTAATACACCATCGGGGACTTACACAGACTTAATCCAATGATGATTGCGAGTAAAACCTCCTCAAATCTGATAATTTGAATTTAATATTGTTGTTTTCGCTTGAATTCTTCAATCAAGAACCTTATCTTATCAAAGGTTAGGCTCTGATACCAATTGTAGAGAAATAAACCAGCCCAATATAGAATCTAGATGAGAGCAATTGGTAGAAATCCCCTTTAAGTGTGTGTAGTACATTTGAATATATGCCAAAGGTTACAAAGATAGAAGTCTATGTCGCTATTTATACATATCTCTAATTAGTGACATATTAAGTACAAAGTTAACTATTAAAGCACTAAAAAGTATCTAGACCACAAACACAAATATAGTTCTAACATGTATATATACTCTGGCTTCTAGGACCACTTGCGGCTTTTTAAAATCATCAGGATAGGTGAAACCAGTAGGCTCATCTGTTTGACTGAGCTTTTGAGGCTCCGATAAGATAGATTCATTTAATTCGTGATAGTCAAAAGGGATTTCAGATTTTATTTTAGAATTTCTTTTAAAATCTTCTTCCACAATCTCTTCTTATTGACCAACAAATACCATTCTGTCAGTGATGCCGGCATTCATCAAGTTGAAATCATATAATTGTTTGGTCGTCACTTTATCACTAATTCAAGGGTTTTCAAATCCAAGACCATCATAGGTCCATTTTGAGAATTTTCTTTCTTTGGATTTATTGAGAAAAATTGTTTGTTCTGTTTGACCCCTTTTTATCAGTGTGTCTTCAAGTTCTTTGATTTTAGAGTATAATTCACCCTTTTCCTTGAGAATAAATTGTGTCATTTTCTGTGCTGATCTTTTATGCTTTGAGGTCATGTAATTGGGTACTCATGTTTGCAGTTAACTCAACTAGTTCGTTTTCTTTTTCAATGATTTTGGTTTTAAGTTCTTCAATTTCTTTATCAACCTGGAAAGTTTCCATTTGTTGATTTCTTATGATTTCTTTTAGTTTTTCTTTATCTGATTTTGACTTTGGTACCTTTTTCTCTAACTTTTTCCTGTGTGACATGATGATCTGAACATGTTCCATGCTCAGACCATAACCTGTTAAGGAGTTAGAGTGTACCTCATCATCAGCATTTTCAGCATCAAGCCCTTCATCATCGGTATTGTCATAATGTGCCTCTGGCTCTGCTTCTTCATCGGTGAACTCATCCTCAACATCAACCATTAGGAAAAATTGGGCTTGTGCTTCCTTATCCAGATCACTATCATAAGTATCGGTGAGGAACTGGTCTTCTTCTACCATCAAGGCCCTTCCTGCACTTTTCCTTTTTGTCAGCCTAAGTTTTTGCTTATAGTACTCAACATCTTTCTTCTTTTTCTGAGTGCAGTCTTTTATGAAGTGGCCATTTCCTCCACAATTGTAGCATTTTCGTTCTTCTTTCCTTTCCTCCTTGGCAAATCTTGGTTTCTCAGCAACCTTAATGTTTTTTGGTCTTCGACACCCGGAAGTGTACCTTTGATGTTATTGGTTTTGGAATACCTATTTTTGAATGCCTTTGTGATGAATGACATGGCCTTTATGACTTGTTCCATTTCAGTACCATCTGACTCATCAGATTCTTAGTCAGATAGGGCCACTTGCTTGTATTTTTGTGTTCTCGAGGACTCGCGGGGAGATGTTTCTGAAGCTACTAGGGCTAAGGGATCAGCAGAAAGTCTGGGAGATGACTTTGAGACCTCATCCTGGTATTGTTGAAGGTCCTCAAAGATATTGTGGTATGTGAAAATTGTAAGGTTTCGGTTGATGTGTTTGTAAAGTTTCACATGCTCTTTCCATTCAGGACCTAGAGCACGAAGAAACACGCAGTTAATATCCAAATCCGTCCTTTCAACCTTGTTCGATCTGAGTTCATTCTGGAGCTTGTAGAAATGACTGTAAGTGTCAATTAACAGTTCGCTATCCTTGGTAGTAAATTCGTGAAACATGTTCACCAATTGTGTTCTTTTTATATATTCTCCTTGCTTAATTCCTTGCAATTGTCTTTTGATCTCATCCCAGATCTTTTTGGCTGTTGCTAAACTGTCAACTTTCATGTACATCTCAGAAGATAAACCTTATTTGAGATAATATTTAGCAAGCCTGTCTGCTTTCATGTACATCTCAGCAACATTTAACTTGTCATGAGATTTCTCTCTCACCACTCCGGGAATTGGAGGGTTGTTATCAGGTTGTGCATCAATAATTTTGTAGAATTTCTTATCTCCGTTGAAGATAGAATCAATCATCATCTCACCATACACTTCGTTGTGTTACAAAAAGTCCATGAACCTCCCTTTCCCTACTAAATAGTCATTGCGGAAGAGAACATGGGGTTTTGAGTATGTGCCAATGGCCAAAATCTCGTCGGAAATTGACATTTTGGTTTAATTACTTTAAAGTTTAGAAGTGATCGTTAACTTGAAAGAGTTGGTGATTGGGGTTCGAAGATGGTTTCTTCGAAGAATGTTTTGTATTGATGGTTTCTTCGAAGTGCTGAATTCAAAGTGAATGTTCTAGGAATTCGAAGTGAATTAATCAAGGAATTCGAAGTGAACTTGGAAATGAACTTCGAATGGAATAGTTGTATTTGGTCTTTTGAGGGAATATTTCAAAGTGTTTTCGACAAGTAATCTTCGAATGCGAAATGAGGTAAGCCTTAGAAATTTGTTTTCAGAGTGTATTTGGAATGGAGAACACGCTCGAAGTCAATGTGTTTTGTTTTCGAAGTGGATTTGTAACTTTAATGAATGCGCTCGAAGTCAAGGTGTGAAAGTGAATTTCGAGTTCCAAGTTCACTTGGGGATTTAAGTCCGCTCAATGTTTTCTAGAATGTGTTTCGAACTTGGAATTTTGTGATGTTGATTTCGAACTCGAAGTGTTAAGGCTTCGAATGCGAAATATGCTTTCTTCGAACTTTGAGGATTGATACGCTCGAAGTCTACTGTGAGCAACAATTTTCGGATTTTGAGGGATCTGTTCTCAACTGCCAAGCTCAAAGTCTTCTTTGAAATAACTAACCCGCTAGAACACAACAGTAAAACACCATAAACTTCAAAATGTTAATCCAACTCGATCAAAAACTCAGATCTAGGCTGTTCTTCATCATCTTCAAGTGTTCTTGACTAAACTTTTAATTCTTATAAAAAACAATGAAAAACCACTCGAATTTTATATCCTCAAACTCGCAATTATTTGTAGATCAATAATTTTCCAATGATTCCATCATCCTCATGAAATCTGATGATCTTTTGAAGCAAAAAACCGTAGATGTTTCCACGAAAAACTTCAAATACTCAGTCGCTTTTGATCCAAATCAAAACATATATGATTGTTTTCGAACACATAATAGATTTAGAGATGAATTGGATCTGATTCAATACGAAAAATAGTCAAACCTTCATTACTTCGAATTCTGAACAGTAACCTCTTCGATGTAGCTTGTTAATCGATGATTCACACAATCATGAGCCAACTTAGATCAAGTTTGGCTCTGATACCAATTGAAATGTCTAAACTGTGATGAACACCTTCAAGTAATCGTGTAGAGTGATGGTAATCGAGAGAAAACACACAGTTCACGTTTTACTTTAATATATGTATTGCATTAATTGTTCAAAACGTTACAAAGGCCAAGGGCCTAAGGCATATTTATAGGCCACGCCTATAAAGTAGGCTTTCCTACATTTTTCTAAAATAACACTATGGAAGAAGAACTCAATCAATTCGAATGTTTAAGGGTTTGGAGACTTGTACCATTACGAGAACATAAATCAGTTGTAGGTACCAAGTGGATTTTAAAGAACAAACGAGATTCCGATAGAGTGGTGGTGAGAAATAAAGCAAGGCTACATCCAACAGGAGGGAATAGACTATGATGAAACATTTGCACCTATAGCTATGATAGAAGCCATAAGACTATTTTTATCCTATGCTGCCTACAAAAGCTTTATGGTTTTTCAAATGGACGTCAAGACTGCATTCCTAAATGGTATTCTCAAGGAGGAAGTGTAGGTCTCTCAACCTGAAGATTTGTCAATCCAAACTCCAACATCATGTTTATATTCTTGACAAACAGTAATGTAAGTACCGACACCACTCTCTTTACCAAAGGAAAGGGTCTAATTCTGGTACAAATTTATGTGGATGACATCATTTTTGGTTCTACAAATCCTAAGTACAGTTATGAGTTTGAACTTACAATGCAAAATCATTTCCAAATGAGTATGATGGTTGAGATGAATTTCTTTCTCGGATTACAAGTTAAACAACTGAGTCATGACATTTTTATAAGCCAATCCAAGTATATCAAAGATTTGTTGAAAAAGTATGACATGATCGGTTGTTCATCACTATCAACCCCTATGGCTTAAAAAACAAATCTGTTTGCTGATCTTGATGGAAAAGAGCTGATTTAAAAACATACAGGGGTATGATAGACCCATTACTGTATCTGACGGCTAGTAGGCCAAATATTATGTTTTCTACATGTCTGTATGCTAGATTCCAGGGTAATACAAAGGAATTGCATCTACTGGCAGTGAAAAGAATCTTCTGATATCTCAAGGGTACTCCTGATTTAGGTCTATGGTAGCCAAGAGATTCATGTTTACAGTTATATGCCTATTCAGATGCAGATTATGCTGGATGCATGCTAGACAGAAAGAGTACTTTTGGCAGTGCACACTTTTTGGGAGATAGACTAGTCTGCTAGGCTTCAAAGAAACAAAATTGTGTATCCACTTCAACTACTGAGGCTGAATACGTTGCTGCTGCAATGTGCTGCTCTTAGAGTTTGTGGGTCCGGACTCAGCTATCTGACTTTGGTTTGCAATATGAGATGATCCCATTATTGTGTGATTCACAATCTACCATTGCCATCTCATGCAACCCATTTCACCACTCGAAGACCAAGCACATTGACATACGACATCATTATATAAAAGACAATGTGGAAAAAAGTCTGATTGAATTACAGTTTGTTAAGACTGAAGATCAACTGGCCGATTTGTTCACTAAACCATTAGACGATACTCATTTCAATGAGTTAGTGTCGGAATTAGGCATGTTGAGTTATAAGGTCTAACATTCTATATTTCACTTTCTATTCTTAATGGTCTATTCTCTTTCATTTTGATTGGGTATTTCACGATGTTTGTTCATCTTGCAGATACCGAGAGCATAATTTGAGCGGGAGTGTCAATCATACGTACAAGTTACGCATGCTTGTAAGGAGAGAAATTTAACAGAAAGTTTGAAAATCACAAAAACATTCACAAAATAATGAAAATTCCAAAAATATTTGTGTTTTTAATTTGATAAATGAAAAATCCAAAAATATTTGTGTTTAATTTGATACAAGAAAAACCCAAAAATATTTTCTAAGCTTAAATAATTCTCTGGTATACCCTTCTAATTCGAAACATACACTTCGAATTCGAAATGCGTGAAGTCCGAGTGAATTCATTTATCCCAAGATAGATTTTTCAAGAATGCATGAGACTTTGAATTTGAAATATCTGCAAATCTTCTTCGAATTCAGAAATTGAGCTTCGAATTAACTCGCATTTGTATTCTAAAGCCTTGACTTTGCAGTGGAAGTCTTCGTGATAATGAAGACTTCAAGTGCCTTTCTTGGCTTCGCATGAAAAGTCAGTTAACTTCGAATTCAAAATACACAAGTGCAAGAAGGCTTCAAATGCTTTCTTACTTCGCATTCGAAGTCAGTACACTTCGAACTCTAAACAATGAGCTAATAGTTCACTTCGAGCGCTCATCAATAGTGATCCTTCAAACTCGAAGTATTCACACTTCGAATTTGAAGTCTTCTTACTTCGAATTCAGAACAGTACTCTATGCAGATTTCGAGCGCGTTTTCCAATTAGGAATACGTTCACTTCGAGTGCGTTTCAATTCGAAATCCTTCACACTTCGAGCGGTTTCTCTTTAGTTCTATAAATAGGGTTTTCGAACTTGACTTCTTCTTCACGGATTCAAAGAATTTGAATTTGAAAAATCTGGTTAATCATATTTTCATCATCTGATCTAAGTTGCTATCCAAATTTTTCACTTTTGTACTATGAACTCTGATTTTCATTACTCAGTTGACAAAAACATATGAGTTGAATACTTTTTGCTAGGACTCAGTTGATACATATTGCTCAGCTGATCATATAGATGCTCAGTTGATCAATAGTAAACTTAGGAGGACATAAGCTCATGTATTTGTATGATCAGTTGATCAAGAATGCTCAGCTGATCATTTAATACATCAGTTTATGTGAAGAGATGACTTACTTAGCTGATGCTCTGGACCTCAGCTGATCCATTTGTTCAATCAGCTAACGGAGTAGTTGAGCAAAGTCCTTACTCAGCTGATGGTTTAGGCACTCAGCTAATCAACTTTCTTCACTCAGCTGATGGTTTATTTTCCTCAGCTGATGGTCTTTTTTACTTGTTTTCTTTATCTGATGCTCCTTGGTTGATATCCCTTGGTTGATACTTTGAGTAGGATCTGATGCTTAGCTAATGGTCAACTGATGGTTCCATACTAAGCATATTTTTACAGAATCTAATTCAAACAACACATGTTTGAATTCTTTCTAAGTCATACTGAATGTAGGGTTTGGTTATCATCAAATTCTATGTTTTAGAATAGGCAGAGTTGATTATTACGGTGAAGTGATTATCTCCCCAGCAATCTCCCCCTATTTGATGATGACAAAACCTTTTTCTTTTTGAAGAATCAGTTTGACTTCGAATACAAGAGATTTAAACTTTTGAAGTACATTTGGCTACCTAGCTATCTGTTTTTGGTAGATCCTTTTATTTTGAACCTTGTTCTGTTTTTGGTTTCTTTTCTAGTGTTCCATTTTGTTCTATTTTTGGGGAATCTTTTTCTGTGTTGTACCATTTTGTTCTGTTTTTGTGGTATCTTTTCATTTTTCCATTTTTATATGTTTTTGATTTTCCGATATACATAAACATTACTTGAAATAACAAAATAAAGAAATGTACAAAAGTATTTACAGAGATTAACTACTAACTAATCTAATCTAAACATAATATATAATCAACTAATATCAACAAACCTTCAGAGTTAGATCAGTATTCAATCATCCCACCATTGTTCTTCTTTTACTTCAAAATCTTTGGCATGGGGATCTACTTCAGCTAAAACTTCACATTGGGCTTGGACAAGGGCTTCAAAATGTTCATTTCCAGTTCTGTTTCTTGTAGATATCCTTAGCCCAAAGAGAAAGTTCTTGCTAGCTTTGTGGATTTCAGACTGTCTAAAGAACCTCCAAGTGCCAACTTTGTCCAGAAAGAATATACCTTCAACAAGCATAACTATAAACTTGTAAAGCTCAGGGGTTATGTTCAGTGGTAGAGATGTGTTGAGACACTCAAAATCATATAAGTACTCATGCTAGGGAAGTACCTCTCTTAGCTCAAATGGTTTAAAGGGTTTGGAACCTTTCTTGTGAAGATTATCAACTGTGTGCACATGCCTATAATAATCATCTGGAGTGAAGGCCCTTTGTGACACAGCTATAGCTATCCAATTTTAAATCTTTAGTATGAATTGAAGTTTGAGCTTGGATTTGGATTTGAAGAGAAGGTACAGGATCTCAACTAACTCTGTGAACCCGTAGATGTGGCACCTCTCATATGATACAACTTCACAGCTGTTGAAGTTGTTCTGCCTTATAGCTTTGAAGTAGGGTTCACCATCACCTTTGTGCACAGTGGCTGTTGTGATTGGAGTTGGTTCTGTTCTGTTTCTTAAGATGTTGATCTTTTCTCTGTAGCTTTGTAGCCTTTGTTGACATAGATTGTAGGGAGTAGATAGATCAAGGTTGAAGAGGGTTTTGATGGCATCCGCATGAGATCTAGCTTTGAGCAGTTCAGATTGAGATTTCTCCCTTGCCAGTTTGTGTTGAGGAGCAGCTTGATTTTGAACTTGTTCTTGTTCTTGCTGATATGCTAGCTCCTTGGCTTGGTAGATCTCTTCAACTGGAACACCCAATGCTTGAGCCATTTGGGCATTCCCCCTTTCTTCTTGCTCTTTGAGTACAAGCTCCCTTTGCATTTGTTCATCTGCATCAACTTGCTCAGATGTCATTTTCTTTTTGCCTTTGTCTTTAGGAGTAGAGGTTGAATCCTTTTGGACTGATGGAGTTGATTGGACTGGTGGAGTAGATGGTTTTGGGTTGTATCTTCTTCTTCTGAGGATGTCAGAGAGTGGAGTATCATCCTCATCATCAGAATCAGACTCAATGGCAATTGGTGGAGAGCAACCCTCGGCAACTTTCCTTCTTGGCTTTGGCCTGTTAGCCATTCTTTTTAATCTCTTGGGAAACCTTTGCTCCCCCTCAGAATGTTCTTTTCTTTTGAGAGGAGGAGGAGCTATTGCTTTGGGTGCTTCATGCTACAAAATTTTGGTGGCAGTTTCATTGTAGGCAGCATCAATCTCCTCAGAATCAGGATCATCCTCCCTAGAAGAACTTGAGAATTTCTCCCCCTTTTGGTATCATCAAAAGGAGGAGGGGAGTCACCTGTGGTTGGCTTTAGGGATGGGGTAGGGGCAGGGGTAGGTGTATGAGTGGAGGAAGGAGTATAGGTTGAGGTAGAGGCAAGCTTAGAAAGTTGGAGGGAGAGGTCATCCTTGAGATCCTTTAAGGCTTTCCACAATGAGAGATGACTCATTCTGGATTGTTTAGTGAGGGCTTCAATGTCATCAAGGATGCCTTTAAGGTAGGCAGGCATGGGAAGGAGTTGTTCCGGGATAGGAACATAAATGTTTGGGTTTATTAGGCGTACGGTTTGGAGTTGGGATATTAGGTTTGAGATGGTTTGGTTCAAGTAAGAGATAGTGGATTGAGGAAGGATGGGAATGTGTGGGTGAGATGGGATAAGGGTAGAGAGATGGTCTATTTTGGCTAAGATGGGGGTAAGATCAAGGGTAGAGGTAGTAGGTGCAGGGGAGGGTTGGGTAGGGGTTTTGAGGGACTCAATGTCTTTGGTGAGTCTAGACAGTTGAGTGGAGGTTTGGATTTGGAAGGCTTGGAAGGTTTGGGTCAGGTTATCAAGGTTCTGGTTTATGGTTTGAATAAGGTTAAGGTTTGGTGTTTAGGTAGAGGTAGATGGTTGAGAATTGTAAGGGGTGGAGATAGGTTCAAAGAAATTGGGTAAGGTGTGTATTCCCTCATTTGAGCCTTGGTGTATAAGCTCAAACTCATTGGGAAGGACTGTTGAGCCCTGTACAAGTGGTTGGTTTGTACAACTAGCATTGGTAGGCTGTGCTTGTGTAAGAATTGAATTGATAAGACGTGCAAGATAAGTGGAGTGAGTGTGGGATGCACTCAGTAGTAGGGAGTCCCTTATTGGATCCACATTCTGTTGTGAGAATGTGAATGGTATAGGCTGTCTCAATAATGGGGTAGACACAGTATGACCTTGGGTTGTGGTCTGTCTTTTAATGAGATCAACCTGTTGGGAGGTTGTCTCAAATTGCGGTTTACATCCTATTTTTACAGATGTATCCTGTTGTGAGAATACATCCACTAGCTTAAATGTGGCAACATCCAATTGCTCCCCCTTAACATGAGGAAGGGTAATTGGAGTTGAGGTCAGAGGTGTGGATTGCACTCCCTCAAAGTGCTCATAATAAGTCACTTATGTTGACCTTGTATATATGGGGCTACGAATGGGAGTAGAACTAGTGACCACATGAGGTTCACTAGAGCTTGGTTGTTGGATTCGTGTATGGACTAGAGAGGAGGATAGGCTATCAAAGGTTGGGACTACCATTTCAATATCCTCCGAGGTGTAATTAGAACTGTCCTTACCTTGGGACATGATGTGCCTACTCCTGTCAATGAGCTCAAGGAGTTGCTCAGAAATTTCTTGTTCTTGGGCATCACCATCACCACCAAGAGGACTCAAAACCATTGGACTTATGGGAGTGAATTCACAGCATCATCATCACCAGCATCATCATCACCAGCTTCATCATCACCAACATCATCATCACCGGCATCATTATCTTCATTGTTATTGCGAGTGTGACTTTCTTCAGCATCATCACCATCATTATCATCATCATTCTCATCATCATCATCACCAGCATTAGCATTGTCATTGGCAGCATCTATTAACTCTTGCATTTAGGTAGTGATTGGAGGACCTCTGTTTGCCTTAATAAAGTGGAATACCTTTTCACCCATGGCAGGGAAAGGAATATGTTCTTGATGTTCAGTTAAGCCCACATAATCATTTTCACCAATCTCCCTCATAGCTATCAGGCTTAAGAATCGAATGTAGGGCTCCCGAGACGTTGATGATTTCTTGTTCGTACTCTACGTGATCTTATCAACAAGATCAGAAAATATAACTTGAGCAAAGTCTATGTTTACCCCAAAGACTAGGGCATAGAGCACCAGAAGCTCCGTTTGATTGATGAGGTGGTGGCTTCCAGATTTGGGACCAAAACAACGTATGACCACGTTGGTCAAATACTTCCAAGGATGAGAAAGAGCAAGGACTTTTACTTGACCATGCACTACAGGCTCATTGTAGCCGATGGTTTGCAGAATGGTTTGAACTTCAGCTCTGGAGGGAAAAGCGGTGTAAGGTGGGAAGTGAGGAATACCAGTGGCTTCGCGAAGAGTTTCTGTGATGATTTGGAGATGGTAGTTTCCTATTGCTAGGGTGCAATGGATGGTATTATCGTTTAGGTTGTAGGTTGCAGAGTACCATAGCTCACCAATAATTGTGGGGTTGATATACTGTGGATCAGCAGTGAGACTATCGAACAAAGGATGAGTCTGAAGAAATTGTACCATTGGCTCATAACCTTGGTTTTCTCGCTAGGCAAGGATGGTGGTGCAGAGCAGAATGTTGTTTGGAGTTATGTTCATTGGTTGGTTGGGTTCAACATTCTCACCAGGGTTGACAACAGGGTCTGGAATATAAGTAGCCATTGGGTAGGGATGATGAACAGTGAGTATCGAGAGAGAAAAGTTAGGGTAGTTCTATTTAGAGAGAGAGGGAATGTAGAAAGTTTGAACAGGTAAAGGTGAATGAGAGAGGAAATGGGATTTTTATGAGGGTTTGTTAACAAAGATCGTTAGATACTGACAAAAATTCTAACGGAAAATAAATTAATTAGCTATTAAATAAAATCTGACATGCGGAATAAATAACTAGGGTTAAAAAGCATTAAATGAAAGTAAAAGATGAAAATTTACTAAGTATTCAACCATCAGCTGATCATTGATATGTATCAGCTGAGGGGCATCAGCTGATAGTGAAAATTTAGAGTATCAGCTGAGGGAAGTACTTAGCTGAGCATTTCCTTCTTATCTTAGGGTGATCAGTTGAGTAAGTTTGATCAGCTGATAGGTATCAGCTGTGCACAGTTACTCAGTTTACACAGATTAAGTAAGACTTAGAAATGCTTATATAAGTAATTCATGATTTTCAACACTTATAAATCAACACAAACTAAATTACCACTATTCTAAACTAAAAATTAAGCATACCTAGTTTGGATATTAGGAAATTGAACCTTCCTTCATCTAATGGCTTTGTGAATAAATCTGCAAGTTGCAAACTAGTGTTGATGTAGTGCAAAGTTACCTTCTTCTTTTGCACATTATCTCTGAGAAAATGATGTCTGATTTCAATATGCTTTGTCTTTGAATGCATGACTGGATTATTTGAGATGGAGATTGCACTTGTATTGTCACACAAAATTGGGGTGTCTTCAAACTTCACATCATAGTCAAGTAGTTGATTTTGTAACCACCAAATTTGAGCACAACAGCTTCCTGCAACAATGTATTCTACCTCTACAGTGGATGATGACACTGGATTCTGTTTCTCGCTAGACCAACTAATCAATCTTCCTCCTAGAAGTTGACAACCACCTGAAGTACTTTTTCTGTCTAATGTACACCTTGCAAAATCAGAATCAGAATATCCAACTAACTCAAAATCTGAGTCTTTGGGGTACCAAAGACCAAGATTAGGAGTTCCTTTGAAATATTTGAATATTCTCTTAATAGCAGCAAGATGTGATTCCTTAGGATATGCTTGATATCTTGCACAGAGACATGTTGAAAACATTATATCTGGTCTACTTGCAGTGAGGTATACCAATCATTCCTCTATAAGTAGTAATGTTCACTGATTTGCCATCAGTGCCCTTTCCTAACTTGATAGAAGTAGACATAGGTGTTTTCACTGAAGAACAATTTTCAAAATCAAACTTTTTGAGTAAATCTTTGACATACTTTGTTTGATGAATGAAAATACCATCAACCTCTTGTTTAATTTGTAAACCAAGAAAATAGTTTAATTCACCCATCATGCTCATCTGATAGTTATCAGACATGAGTTTAGAAAACTTTTTGCATAGTTCCAAATTAGTAGACCCAAATATTATATCATCTACATATATCTACACAAGTATCACATCACCTTTGTACTTCCTTATAAACAAAGTGCTATCAATGCATCCTCTTGTAAAACATTTGTTAATGAGAAAAGAAGATAGGGTATCATACCAGGCTCTTGGAGCTTGCTTAAGACCATATAAAGGTTTGTTTAGAAAGTAAACATGATCAGGTAAGCTTGACTCCTCAAAACCAGGAGGTTGTTTCACACACACCTCTTCTTTCAGATCTCCATTCAGAAATGCACTCTTCACATCAATTTGGAACACTTTGAAGTTCTTGAAGGCAGCATAGGCTAGGAACAGTCTGATAGCTTCCAATCTTGCAACAGGGGCAAAGGTTTCATCAAAATCAATACCTTCTTATTGACAATACCCCTGTGCCACTAGCCTTGCTTTGTTTCTAATGATTTGCCCATTTTCATCTAGCTTATTTCTGAACACTCACTTTGTTGCAATGATGGATTTATCCTTTGCTTTGGGTACCAAAGTCCATACATTATTTCTTTTGAATTCTGCCAGTTCCTCTTGCATGGCAGACACCCGGTGGGGATCATTGAGAGCTTCATCAACCTTCTTTGGTTCAATCATCGAGAAAAATCCAGAATATAAACAGATGTTGCAATCTTTTGATCTTGTTCTAACTAGATCATCTATATTGACTATCACCAAATTATGAGGATGGTGCTTGAGGTCTTTGAAGGCTTTTTGGAATTCTTGGGAATTGGGATTCATTTGGATTTGGGGAGAAGAAGTTATATGTTGGTTATCAGCAGTAGAAATGAGTTCATTTTGAGTGGCTGATATAACTTCATTGTTGCAATCTGTGGGTATCTCTACTGAAGAGGGAATGTGTGATATGGAATTAGAATCCAATGATGTTGAGTCATTTTCCACATGATTCAGTAGAGGTATAGGATTTGATGAGGATGGTTGTACATGGTTAAAAATTTGATAGGAACAGGTTCATCTACATCATGAGTAGCTGGTGGAGAGGGATAAACTTGCTCTGGAGTGTCTTCTCCAGTTTGCATGAGATCATTAAATTATTCACCTGAAACATGATTAGAAGAATAGGAAGCAACAAATTCATTTTCATTAAAACTTACATTGGTGGATTCCTCTATGACTTTAGTTCTGAGGTTGTATACTCTGTATGCTTTAGAAATCACTGAGTAACTTACAAACACTCCTTCATCAGCTTTAGGAGCAAACTTCTGCAATTGATCTTTTTGATTGAGTATGAAACACTGACAACCAAAAATATGCAGAAAGCTGATGCTTGGCTTCCTTCCCTTGAGCACTTCATATGGAGTTTTGTTGTGCCTCTTGATAATAAGGGACCTGTTCTGAGTGAAACATGCACAACTTACAGCCTCAGCCTAGAAATTAAAGGATAACCCACTTTCACACAACATGGTTCTGGCAGCTTCAATCAATGTTCTATTTCTTCTTTCAGCTACACCATTTTGTTGTGGGGTTCTTGGAGCAGAGAAGTTTTGGATATCCCTTTCTCATCACAGAAGGATTCCAGAGTTTGATTTTTGAATTCAATTTCAGGATCTCTTCTAAGACTCCTCACCAGATTGTCATTCAACGCTTCCATCTTCTTGATAAAACAAATAATTTCTTCAGCAGCCTCACTCTTCGCTTTAAGAAAGAAAACCCAAGTGTATCTTGAGAACTCATCAACCAATACAAGAGCATACTTACTTCCACCAATACTAGCAGTTGCAACAGGATCAAAGAGATCCATGTGCAACATATAGAAAGGTTATGTAATTGAGAAGTCCTGCTTAGATAGAAATGATGTGTTATGCTGCTTTGCCTTCTCACAAGCAGTGCAAGGTTTAGGCTTAAGATAAGTCAGAGAAGGTAATCCTGACACTAGTTCACCCTTGCTCAACTTCTTGATATTTTTGAAATTAAGGTGGGAAAGCCTCTTGTGCCACATACAATTTGTATCCTCATTATCCTTGGAGTACAAACATGTTTCCTTTGAAGGGTAACTAGAGGACATGTCAAGTGTATACACATCCTTGGTTCTCTTGGCACTAAACACTGTATTACCTTCTTTATTTATTATGGAGCCTCCTGTCTTTGTGAAATGGACTTCATTATCTCCATCACACACTTGACTTATGCTTATGAGATTGTAATTCAGCCCTTTGACATATGAAACTTTGGACAGTTTGAGGTTCCCATTATGAAGTTCACCATAGCCTTTTGTTTTCCCATGGTTGTTGTCACAAAAGGTCACCCTTGGACTTTTCTCCTTCTTGTAGTTACTGAGCAAAGCCTTGTTACCTGTCATGGTTCTTGAACATCCACTGTCAAGAAACCAAGAACCAACACCCTGTACAGATTGAATGAAAGAAGAGTTAGTGACATAAGTAGGAATCCACTATATAGTGGATCCCTGTGGAATGCACCTAGCTTTCCACTTCATCTCAGGTTCCTTATGTTGAAAGGAATGATTATGTTACCATTACAAGTCCGTTGCCTTGAATTCTTTTCTAAAGAACATTCAAATGCCTTATGCTCTTTGCTTCCACATTTATAACATTTTTGGGATTTTGTGGCCATGGAGCATTGAACAACATTGTGTGAATGCCTATGTGTTTTCTTATCAGTCATTTCAAAATTATCAGTCATCATTATACTAACTTGACCATTCAGCCTATGAAGCTTATCTTGTAGATTTTTTAGGTCTTTATTTACAGGCACATTAGATGGATCTTTGTTTTTAGATAGTTTTTGACCAATCTTTGGAGTGGCAGAAATGGGAACAATCTGAACATCATTCTTTTTACTCATAGTTTCTTCTATTGAAATAGAGTTGATTACTTCTAGATCAACTGATTGTTTAGAAGATGAGCTATGATCAGCTGACAGGTTATCAGCTGAGCATTTGTCAGCTACTAATCTATCAGTTGATGGAGTAGTATTAGCTAATGATTCTTCAGTTTGTGAAATACTAAGATTTAAGCCATCTGATTTCAAGGTTTGACAACATAATATCTCTGAGGTCTCAACCAATGATTCCTTTCCTTTACTTCATCCTTTGATTTTGTATTCTTAGGATTTTTACATTCCGAAATCTTAATAGAGGATGATTCAACAGAAGAAATAATTGATTCTTTTGAGTGGGAACTTTTGCTTCTAACAACCTTATTTGTGAATACACTTTTGCCTTTAACAGTTTTGTGAAAAGTCTGTGGCAAAATGTCAGCTTTGTCTAAGATATTAAGGTTCTTATTAGAATCAACATAGTTAGCAGCCTTAGAGTAATTTCCACCAATAATAGCTTGAACTTGCTTGGGTATCTGCTCCATGACACACTAAGTGGTCTTTTCTGCAGATACACACCAAGACTTTACTACTTTTTGGATGTCATTAAACTTTTTGGTTGATTCACTAGTTTCTTTTACTAATATCTCATTAAGTATCTTTTGATTAGCTAGCTCATCATTGAAGATTGTTATCTGCTTAAGTTCGTCATCCTTAAGAATTAATTTTTCTTTTAGTGATTCTACTTCTAGTTTTAGCTTATTCTCTCTTTGAATAACATACTGGAAATCAATACACAAGTAATCAAACATAGCATTCTTCTCATTATCATCATAGTTATAAAATTTTCCAACCTGGTACATAGAAGAAGGATCCCAGTTGGTAGTTGAATAGGCTTTTGCAGCCTTTTCCATGTCTTCATCAAAGGAACTACCATCATTGTTGTTGGCCATCATGTAGAACTAAGCAGAGATCACCTCATCTTCATCTGAGGAGAGATCTTTTCTACCCAATCTTCTTCTTCAGCAACAAGAATTTGGCCCTAGGCTTTCTTCTTCTTCTTCTTGTCAAGGAAAGCAACAAGGAGTTTCTTATACTTGCCTTCATAATCAAATTTGCCCTCCTGCTTTTGCACAGATGAAGAACCAGTGTTATATTTAGACTTACAGTCACTGGCTATGTGGCCAATCTTGCCACACTTACAACACTCTGATGTGGAGGCATCAAATGTAGATTTGGGCTTGACTAACTTTGATGGCCTCTTGCTAAACCTGTTGACACCCTTTCCCATCTTGAAAGGTCTGAACTTCTTAACCATCATTGCTACACCTTCAACTAACTTCTCTAAGTTACTCTCCTCACAACCATTCTCCTCATCACTTTCTCCAGCACTCTCCTCTTCATCTCCTTCATCATCAGAACCAGAACCAATAGCTGCAAAGCTTCTCATCTTTGTATCTCTTGATACAAGGGCAATTGGTGCAGCTTTCACGACCTCCTTCATCTCCTTGGATGACAACTTCCTTTTCTTGACTCATTACTCATGGTTTAGTAAGTTACCATAGAGAGAAACGAGAGACATTACCTTTATCTTCTCACTATGTCTTAGAACTATGACAAAGTGATCCCATGTTTTAGAGATGGAGTCTAGAAACTTGTTCACCGAAACAAAGTTGCTCTTGGTTATGTCTGCCCTTTTCAAGTCATTAACTAGGTAGTTGAACCTGGTGTATGTCTGTGTAAGACTCTCACCTTTATGAGCAAAGAAGAATTCATACTCTCTGCTGAGGAGGAGCTTCTTGTTCTCCTTCACCTCTTCAGTCCCTTCATAAGCAACTATGAGTGTATCTAACATCTCTTTAGCAGAAGTACAGTTAAGCACTTGATGATAGATCTCATTGGGTAGCGCGAAGACAATAGCTAATCTAGCCTTAACATCTAGGCTAACCAACCTCTTATCTTCATTTGTCCACAGATGCATGGGTTTAGTTATGATTCTTTCTGTTGTAGAGGTTTAACCTTCAGATTCTGATGGAACGGATAACACTGATGTTGGAACATAAGGACCACCAGTGACTATTTCAAGCATTTGGATATCAAGGGTGCATAAGAAAAGATGTGCTCTACTTTTCCACATGGAGAAATTTTCTGCATCAAACATGGGACATTTTGTTAAAGACCCAGTGTTTGAGATGTTCATGTTGTTTGCTGATGAGGCCATTTTGAGAGGGGTAGAAGCAGTTGTAGAGTAAGCAAAACAGATCTAGATATTGATTATCTAACCTGCTCTGATACCAGTTGTTAGTCCCAGATTGAGTACACAACAACAAATGTTTGTAGAAGGGGGGGTTGAATACAAACTTTAGATTTAAAAAAATTAAAAGACGCACCGATATACTTTTATATAATTCTTATTGATATTGAATCAAGAATTACATGTACTAGAAGCGGAAATTCTAAGTACAATAAAAGGTGGCAATCTATTTGTCTAACACATAGACAAGCTAACTCTAAAACAACTATTGTATATAGAGTGTTCAACACATGAAAAAGTTTGATTCTACATAATGCTTAAACTCTACAAAATTTTCAACTAATGAGATTTTCTTTTTGTGTAGTAGAGATTTCACTGTGTTCTTTTTGCATGTCCACCATGCATGAGTATATATAGAGATCTTCGTGAATCCGGTTTCATGCAGGTAGGAGACAAAGAGGATGTGGAAATATAATATTTTAATTGTAATGGTAGTGGGTGAAGAGTAAATTTACTTTAATCAACTGTTTGATAAAATTAATTGTACTTTTCTGTAAAAGTGCAACCCACTCAAAATATAAAATATTAAAGCCCACATCTACTATTGTGTGGAAGTTTCTTTCCCTTTCCATGCTTGTACTTTAAACAACACCATGCTTCTGTTTGATTTGACTTTACCAAATATGGGATTGCCAGCAATACTTAGTTGTTGAACAAATCTTCAAGATCTTCGTCTGTTTGAGGTATCATTATCCTTTTCGACAGGATAAGATCAAACCTTTTTGTCTCATACTTGATCCAAAAAGTGCATTTTACTTTTACAAACAAATATCTAAGGCATAATAGAACAACACATGTTCTGCCTTTTACATATGACTTACAATCTGAAAAGATAGTGCAGATTTGACATTTTGCACGACTCAGCTAACAGATTGTACTAAGAACTCTAATTTTCACTACTCAGTTGACAAAAACATATGAGTTGAACACTTTTTGCTAGGACTTAGTTGATACATATTGCTCAGCTGATCATATAGATGCTCAGTTGATCAATAGTAAACTTAGGAGGACATAAGCTCATGTATTTGTATGATCAGTTGATCAATAATGCTCAGCTGATCATTTAAATACATCAGTTTATGTGAAGAGATGACTTGTGTAAGAGAAGACTTACTTAGCTGATGCTCTGGACCTCAGCTGATCCATTTGTTCACTCAGCTGATGGAGTAGCTGAGCAAAGTCCTTGCTCAGCTGATGGTGTAGGCACTCAGCTGATCAACTTTTTTCACTCAGCTGATGGTCTTCTTTACTTGTTTTCTTCATCTGATGCTCTTTGGCTGATAATTTGAGTAGGATCTGATGCTTAGCTGATGGTTCCATACTTAGCATATTTTTACAGAATCTGATTCAAACAACACATGTTTGAATTCTTTCTAAGCCATACTGAATGTAGGGTTTGGTTATCATCAAATTCTATGTTTTAGGATAGGCAGAGTTGATTATTAGGGTGAAGTGATTATCTCCCCAACAATTATGACTAAAAGTCACCAAATGAATGAATACATAAATAAACAACCAAACAACCAACACATTGGTCTAAAGGGCACGGCATTACTGGACACAACAACAACAACCACAAATAAAACATGGTGTGCCACAACAAAACCATGCAAAATATATCTCGATTAAAATTGTTCAAACAAGCAAAGCACACAAGGCACAAAAAGGATCAATCTTTGTACATATGCATTAGTATCCCAAACACTTTGAGAACACATATTCATATATACACAATATAAGTATATGCATATGTGCATTTTATGCCAAAACCACCCAATACATATAAATATATGAATCAAGACACATATAAGGGGCTTTTCAAGTGTCCAAACAACAAGGACAGATTCTGGAAAAACAGAACTGAGAGGTGCAAAAACCAAAAACTTATTTCTTTTTATAACCAAGCATAAAAACACTGTTCACGAGACCTTCATGGCCCAGAAGACTTCACGGGCCCTCACGGCCCGTGAAGCCCATGAGCTCCACGGCTCGGACACGGTCAAAACCTTTCACGACCGACACCCCATAAAGCCAGTCGTGTAGGCTTCACGACCCGTGAAGCCAAAAGCTCCACGACTCGTGAAGCTATTCTGGACATAATGTTTATTTTCGGTTTTCAAGCCATCAAAGTGCAACTTCTTTGTAGAGACGGCTCTGATACCACTGTTGGATCTTGTGGGGTGCACAAACATAGCGGAAGCAAACAATAAATGTAGCATGCAAGACAAAAAACGAAAGCACACACAAAACCCACTACGAAGTTCAAATGGTCGAATACACTACAAAGCAGATTGCAACTCAAAGGAAAGAAGAAGGAGATGAAATTACCTTCTTACCATGGCTGTAAATCGAGCTCCATGAAGGTGAGATGAACTTGTGGAAACAAAAGGCTTCCTCTTCCATTCCTAGTCCACACCAAGAATAACTTGATCCCCAAATGGTAGTGAGCCATAGATAAACATCCTACAACGACTTCATCATTTGGAACAGCCCATGTAGAGTCTCCTCTTGCACCATGAAATTCACCATAGCACTCAAGTAACAAACATCTTAGTGTATATGTATTTCTTTGTACTAAGAGAGAATATCATGTAGAGAGAGAGAGAGTAGTTGCATGTGCGTTATGTAACCAGCCTCAAAAATAGCCTCAAAACCTCTCCAGGGTCGGCAAAAAGGATGGTATCTAATTGGACCATCAAATGGTCCAACAAAACATAAGTGTCACTTCAGTTACCCTCTTCACGACCCCTCACGAGCTCTGAATCCTAAATGCGCCATGAGGGGACTTAGAACTTCACGAGCCATGCCTCCCGGTCGAGGATTCGTGAGGGTGTCTCCTTCACGACCCCTCACGACCTCGTCACCGGTCGTGAAGCCTAAAGGTTTCACGACACGTGGCGGTCGTCGAACAATCGTCAGGTTAGCTTGCTTCACGACCCGTGGAGCATCCTTCACGGTCGTGAAGCCCCGAATCAAAACACTTTTGATTCTTTGACTTTCTCCTATCACATAAAGCTGTCGGGATCAATCCTTGGTGTGTGACCCAATAGGCTCGTGCTTCATTAGCACTGATACCGGCATACGTGTGTAAGTGGGTAGATTCCAACAAATTTATGCTTTTCTTTGTAAACATAAGGAAACACTCACTCACATCACGATGTTATTCACGAAACAGTCGTTTGGAACACCCGCAGGTGGCATTACTTAAGGTGTCATACGAGGACCGGGTGGAAATCTCACCGGGGTCAACACTACAGTAGCCCCGATCATGAGTAGTTCTGCCTCTGTGGAATAATCTTCAACGGGTACTCTAAGTGAGTCCCAGTTTGTTACACAGGAATAGTTGCAATCTGCTCTTAACCCGATACACGAAAAGTTGTATGATATCAAGCAAACACTTGCATCTTTAAAACCTAAGGTTGATGATGGCATGGGCTTATCTGTGGATACTCTAAAATCACTGTTGCATGGAAAACTTCTTGAAAAGGCCCCATACACGGAATAAAACCATGATCTACTCCAAACCTTGCAAAAAGAACAAATCTATAAAGGGAGTAACCTGGATAAATTTATAGAACACATTCAAAATTCGGTGGAGGATCTTGGGAATGGATTTTATCATAAACTGGATTATGTGGAGAACCACCTAACCATTCTAGAATAAAATTGTAAAGCCCAAGCTGCAGGGTCAAAGCGCAAGCATGACGACGATGATCCCGACCATGATCGTCACGAGGGGGAGAAACGTGCTCGTGTTTTGACCTTTACGCCTCTGACCGAACGACTTGCAGTAGCAATAGGCATTGGGGCTGAATATGCCGAGACCTCAACAGAAACACATCAACAAAAGCAATAGCAACAACAACAACAAGTATAACAACACAACAGCAACAACAACAAGAACAAGCTCAACAAGTACAACTACATGAACCAGACATCCCAAAATTTGAATATCAAACACACACTGCTGATCAAGGGGATAGGGATGAGTCTGATGAGTTACTGAAACAGATCGATGAGTTTACTTTTAAGAAATTCCTAGAAAGTGCAACAGAAATAAGGATTGTTGGCATATTTAAGGATATGCCTCTTCAAGTGCCCAAACAGTCTGCTACTTCAAAGGTTGCAAAGCCTACGAACGAGCACGTAACCAAAAAGCAGATCGAGGAGGCTAACCGAAAGCTAAATTTTATAAGGGTTCTCCAAAGCATATAAGAGGAAGTTCATAACTTATTTCCTCCGGAACCCAATCAATTCCAGGTGCCAGGTTCCGACATCCTGAGGAAAAATCTTCGCATAGAGCAGGCTTCTCAATTACAATCAGTGTTAGACTGGACGCTACCTCCAAATGTCTAACCAACTCCTCTAGTACTCACTTCAACTGACCCAGGCCTTGATAGAAACATCATGTTTACCCGAGATGCAATGAAAAATCCTTTAAGGGGTAGGTATTGGGTTAATGCTGCTTATCTTGAAGATCGGATCCCAACAATCTTTGCCAATCAAATCAAAGACAAGATTCCTCCAAAGCTAAGGGGTCTTGATGATCAACAAAGGAGACTATATGAACAGATATATAATGAATATAAATCTCCAAGAGAGCAGATCATTTCAGTATACCCAATCAGCAAAGTCCTCAGAGTCTTCATGAAGAAATCATTCAGGTATAAATTTGTATTGTATGATGTACAGAGAGCAGATGGCCAAAAGATCTCACTGAATGAAGCTGATTTCCGTCATGTTAAACTCCACGACAAAGAGTTTATCTATGAGGAACTCTCCACCAAACTGAAAAAATCTTATGAGGAACAACATGGAAGATGAGCTCTAATGAAATACATGAGGAAGTTCATTCAATTCATACAAGAGCATGATGTGCAATTGGAAGCTGAAAGTAATCAAATTGAGGTCAACTTGCTCAGACCTGTGCATAGCCATTCAAATCTTCAAAGTCTTAATGAACTGAGTGTAATTGATGAATATCATGCAAACTTCTCTAGCCAAAGAGGTGTCGTCTTCACAAAGCAACGAAAATGAAAAATCTTCGTCACAATGGTTGATATGATGGCATACTCTGATGGTACTCTCAAGATTCTGTATCACAAACTTCATGAAAGGGCTGAAAATGAATAACTATCTCTAAGTGAATCTGAAAAGGCTGGGTTGGTCAGTTCTATGGAAGCTATAAAGAGCACATTGGACAGCAGAAGGATAATGAGGAGGTGGCAAGTTATGTTTGGTATTCTTAATAGATCTCAAATGTAATATCTTTCATTTCTTTAAATATAATAGGCTTTCTCTCCTTTAGGGGGAGATTGTTAGATTACTATTAAATGTAAAGAAAGCCACACCATTGCTTTGGCCTATAAATAGGTATATGGCTAATGGCCTTTTACGCTTTTGCACCCTTATTATTGAAATATCAAAAGCATTAGCCAAGGTGTTGTGTGTGTATTCTCTCTACTCTCAATCTTTCTACACCATACTTCATACAAATAGGACTCTTCACAAACCAATGAGTCTTTTAGATATATCTCTATAGATCTTTATCCCCAAAATATACGCTGCCTCTCCCATATCTTTCATAGAGAAACAACTTCCGAGCCAAGTTTTAACCTCCTGCAAGGTAGTAACGTCGCTCCCTATGAGTAGCATGTCATCAACATATAAGACAAGGAAAACTACAGCACTCCCACTGCCCCTGACATACACACAAGGTCCTTCCTTGCTTTTGGAAAAGCTAAACTCTTTGACCTTTTCATCAAAGCAAATGTTCCAACTACGAGATGCTTGCTTAACACCATAAATAGACCTCTTAAGCTTGCAGACTTTATTCGGATATTTGGGATGTATGTAACCATGAGGTTGTGCCATGTACACATCCTCTACCAGCTTCCCATTAAGGAAGACAGTTTTCACATCCATCTACAATATTTCATAATCGTAGTAAGCAGCGATAGCCATTAATATCCTAATAGACTTCAACATAGCCACTGAGAGAAGGTTTCATCATAGTCTACACCATGAGTTTGAGTGAAACCCTTTGCTACCAGTCGGGCTTTGAAGGTGTCTTTTCCATTCATGTTGGTCTATTTCAAGAAGATCCACTTGCACCCTACTGGCTTGTGGCCGAGTACTGGATCAACCAAGTCCCAGACTTGATTATCTGCCATGGATTGCATCTCACTGTCCATTGCCTCCTTCCACCTAGCAGACTCAAGGCCCGCTACGGCTTCCTAGTAGTTGGTTGGTTCATTATGATCCACCAATAGCTCGTCGCCCTCGGATATGAGAAAACCATATCTTTGCGGCTCATTACGAACTCTACCAGATCTACGGAGCGCTAATGACTGTGTATTAGGCACCTCATCCGCCATTGGTTGAGGTTCTACTTCATCCGGTTCGCCGACCTCAGAAGTAGTGCTAGTGCCAACATCACGTTGTCCATTGGTGTAATCTTGAATTTCTTCAAGATCGATTTCCCTCTCACTGGCCTTTGAAGATATCAGCTCCCTTTCAAGAAAGACTACCCTTCGAGCAACAAACACTTTGTTCTCGGAAGGTTTGTAAAACAAATATCCCATAGAACCAGCTGGGTAACCTATGAAAATACACTTTTCAGCTCTGGGTTTTAGTTTATCTTGAGCTTCACGCCTCATGTAAGCTTCACAACCCAAGACTTCGAGATAGGCAAGCGAAGAAACTCTTTCGTTCCACATCTCAAACGGTGTACTTGCTACCTCTTTTGTTGGTACAAGTTTCAAGGTCCTAGCAGCAGTTTCCAAAGCATAGCCCCAAAAACTTGTGGGTAGCTTTGTTCGACTCATCATCGGCCAAACCATATCTAACAATGTTTGGTTCCTCTTTTTAGCAACACCATTTAATTGTTGTGTCTTGGGTGGAATAAGTTAAGAAATAATCCCACAACCCCTAAGATGATCAAGAAACTCGATACTAAGATACTCACCACCTCTATCGGATATGAGAATCTTAAACCACTTGCCTAATTGATTATGCACTTCATTTTGGTATGGTTTAAACACCTCAAAGATTTCGCACTTATGCTTATTTAAATAAACATAACCATACCTACTAAAATCATTAATAAAAGTAACAAAGTACCTATAGATATTTCTTGTAGTAGACTTGAACGGACCACACATATCCGTGTGAACAATATCCAACAAGTCTTTGCCCTTCTCACTAGCGCAGGTGAATGGTGCTTTAGTCATCTTGCCTAATAAACAAGAATCTCATACTTCGCTTGACCCGTGGTCAAACAATTCCAAAATCCCATCCACTTGGAGTTTTGCGATACGTTTCTTATTTATATGGCCAAGACGACTATGCCACAAAGACAACTTGTCCAAACCATTTTTGGACATAAAATCAATGTTCATGATTGATCAATTACCATCCAAACATACACTTGTTTCATAAAAACTACGACATGGATAAGCTTTAAAATAATGAACACCATCTCTTAAACAAGAAATATAACCACTATCAAAAGTGAAATAAAAACCATCGTCGTAAAGTGTAGGAAAGGAAATAATGTTTCATTCCACACAGGGCGAAAAGAAAACATTTAACAACATATTAACAAGGCCTGAAGGAAAGGCGAGATCATCACTCCCAATCCGTTTCACAGGGACCGCCTCTTTTTTCCTCATGATCAGGTCTAGCTCTCCAACACCAAAACCCTACTTCTTTTTAGCATCTGTCAGTATTACAAATGTAAGTGCCACAACCGGTATCAATAACCCAGCCGTTACAAGTAGCGGTGTTGTGGAGTTCAATCATAAACGTACCTGAGTGACCAGCTCCCTTCGATTTTACTCGCTTGAGCTCGTCAAGGTACTTTGGGAAAGATCACTGCCATTGCCCCTTTTCCTTGCAGTCGAAGCACTAGGCTTCCGTAGGGTCCTCGACCGGTGAATCCACAGCCTTCCCCTTACCCTTTGGGGCTGAAATTGGGTCAGGTTTTGCAACCTTTCCCTTTCCTTTTCCCTTGGAAGGGGGAGTACCTTTCCTTTTGGTTCCGCCTCCATGGATAGCTAGGACGGATTTGGACGAGGAGGGCTTCTTGGACATGTTAGACTCTACAGTCTTCAACATTCCGTGAAGCTTCATTAGGGATTTATCCGTACCATGAACATGGTAGTTTCACACAAATTGTGAATAGGCACTGGGCAGGGAACGGAGGATAACATCCGTCATCAATTCCCTCCGAGTGGAAATCCCAACCTCTCTAACCAATAAACAATTGCTTTCAACTTAAGTACGTGAACGCTTACATTTCCGCCGTCCTGTATGTTGCAGTCGAAAAAGAACTTTAGGCATTCGAAGCGCTCTAGCTTGGCCTGTTGTTGGAACATTTCGTTCAACTGGTTAAGCAAGTCATATGCACCAAGATGTTCCATTTACTTTTGGAGCTCAGGAAACATCGAGGAGAGGATGATACAAGCCACGTCGTTAGTCTCCTTGACACGCTTATCATGCTCGTCTCGGACCGCCCTAGTCGCACTCGCCGCAGGTGCCTCCGTCAAAGGCTCCTCAATGGCTGACATTTTCTGTTCATACCTGAGGGCTATCCTTAGTTGCATGAACTAGTCCATTAAATTTTGGCCATCGATTTTGGCCTTCTCAAGGAACAATTTTAGGGAAATGGAATTCGATGATGAAGATGTAGAAGAGTTGTTGGATGGCATTTACAAAATAAGAGTACCACTTTTAGTTGTAAAATCCTTTTAGAAATAATTACCCAATAGTAATAAAACTAATTATTTGAACGAGGCTAAGAACCGTATTTCACTCTATCTCGTGACGTGTTTACCGCGGATCATGAAATAACTTATTTAGGCCGGTAACCATTTTACCGATTGCAACCATTGCAACTCTTAGATCCTTGCAGGATTCTTTTTGACATCACAATGTCTAAGGCATGCTTGATCTCTTCTTGCAACAATCCTTTTATTATTTTTGAATGACTCATCTAGAGATCGACATCATTTAAGCGTCATAAAAGAATTTGTAAGTCGTCCGTCAAGACACATGTTGGTACTCTCGACCAATCATTGGCTCATGCTTAAGCTCGACAACCAATATTGGGAGTTGCCACACTCACCATCCACACAACTCCACAAGGCATGACTCGTGCTAATTGTAACATCGGCTTTACAATCACCATAATTTAGCAAAAATTTGCGTTTTTCATAAACATGAACTCAATCACGATTACATAACATTAGGTTAAGCAGCGGAAAGCTAACCAAAAAGGTTTATATCAGTTATGTACATTCAAAACATTGTATCAAGTGTTGGTGTTACTCTAACATACAACCGACCATACTATCATATTACAAAAAGAAGTGTTCCATCCCAAAGGTGCAATAGTATGTACAAGCAAACCGCCACACCAGACGTTCTATTCTTTATCTTTAAAAAGAGTCAATGTAGCACTATTAGCTATACACATAGCTAGTGAGTAGAAACTTAGCATAAGTATCAGTAAAGCAAGTCATGCATCACGAGAATAAGCATACAATGCTATCCTATCACATTGCGGTGTGCTGACGAGATCGGTATAAGTCGTTTCTTGCAGGATAGCTAGTCTCGCTCAATAACAATACACCGGGGAATCAGACACGACCATCCGCTCTGGTGGGGGAGCATAAAGCAATCCACCAAGCATCATTTACGGAACTAGAGGCTCCTTAGGCAACTCAGCTACAACCGGCTGATTACCCCTCATGATATAAGGCACGTCAGTTCTTCAGAACCTACGATCCGGAATGTTACCTCGAATCGCCTGACGATGTCTGCGAAATTTTCACATACACATAGTCGATCGAATCTGGATCATTCACTTAGAATGCATATTCATTTAATTCATTAAGCATGCATATTCATTCTTTTCAACATTACGGATCCAAATCTGGATCCCTAGCATACATATCATTAAGCTTTCACATTATTGATTCATTCAGGATCAGTATCATACATATCATGCATTTAACTAGGCGGTTCCAATTCTAGATTCCGCTGGTATACACTTAACTTATATTCAACAAGTATTTAGCATGGCATTGTGCATAAAGTAGCATGGCAATACTTATATTTGCTCTAAAGCATACATGCAACTTAAAACATCTTTTAAATTACGTTTAACGCAGTTAACAAGTAAGTCTTCCTCTAGTGAGGCTTACCGAAGTCGGTACTCACCTGAGTACCTTAGAACAAACAGTTATCTTACTTCTGCTTTACTTAACACGTCAAGTTCACCTAGACATTATTACTTACATTAATCATCTTTATATACAAAGAATGACTACTAAACAACATAGGAATCCCCAAATCCGGACCTAACACAAATCCGACAAAACTGTCGGATTATGAGAAATCCGATACTTACATGCGGAATCCGACCATCTTGGCGGAATCCGACACATTGGGAATCCGACACACAAAGGAATCCGACATATCATCGGATTCCAGTATACAATGAAATCCGACATACTATCGGATTCCGACACTTAGACATTTTTGACTTATGGATTTGACAAATTAGCGGAATCCGACATTCTATCAAAATCTGAACATTACGAGGAAATCCGACATGCATGCGGAATCCGACATCTTGCGGATTCCGACACACTAGCGGATTTTGATAAACTTGCGGATGCCGACACTTTTTTAGGGAGGAATCCCGCTACCTTAATTCTTCCATTTCTAGAATTCCATTCTTGTTAGTTTTACATTTAAAACACATTAGAGCTGCATATATCATCTATATGAACCTCAAAAACACAACCACACCTTTTAAAAACATCAAACATACCAAAACCCACTTTCAAGTAAGCTTGATATGCTTATCAATGGAGTTTGGCAAGAATTCCAATTCTAATTATGATTTAAACATAACACTGTTTTCAAACATGTTTAATCTTTACAACAAATAGATGTTTAACTTGTTTAGATTCGAAAATCACCAAATCCTTCAATCTTCATGAAATCCGAGAGATTCACGAGAGAGAGAAAGTTTATGTGTTTGTAGGTTTTGCCAACTGTGACTATTATCGTCAAAGTATACATATCCTACATGTATATATCAAACCACGTCCGGAGGCAACCGCCTCTTGACTCTTTCCGTTTTCTTTTCTTTCATTCTTTTATTATATTTGATACACACACACACACACACATATATATATATATATATTACACATACTTACATTTAATCATTTAAACACATTTCATTTAAGCAATTAATACTCATATATATACAACTTTGAAGTACATACACTCACTAATCATTAACTTACCTATAATTACAAACGTTTTACAACTAGGCCCGAATCGAGGATGTTACACTAATGCTCGACAATCATCCAAGTTTCATTAGATTTGGGTGGTGTCGTCTTACGGATGACGCGTGACTTAATTTTCAAAAATGGTTTTTTATTTTTCCGGTTAAAAGAATATTTTAACATTTTTGTGAATCAACAATTTAGGTGAGAAAAAAAAAACAATTTTCGACCACTTTAAATATAATGACAATTTATATGAATATTGTCAATTCTATGCGCGAAGAAATATAAACCCATTTATAAATCTCTTTGTTTTATAAATATTTTTCAAAAATTTTCTAGCATGCGAATCCTATATATCTATGCAAGAAATAATATATAAAAACAACCACAAATACAAAATAGATAAACCCAGTAACATGCCCAAAATCCTATGTGTCTTACCCGTGAGCCAATACGGGAAAGACAAGGTAATCTAAGGACAAAATAAATATGCTTCGCCGCCGCATAGGTTCATCCAATCCAACGAATCCAAAACTCTTGGAGTAGGCTTGCCAAGACGTCAACACAATGACTCCCGTTGGTTTGATGTAATATAAGAATTATCTATTTACTAATACATAATAATGAGAAAACGGTGCACAGGCTGCGATCCTAATAAACTATTACGAGTACAAAGAAATAAAATAAACGGCATGCAAGCTGCACCAATAACATAAATATTACAACAATATGGCACGCAGTCCAAACCAAAACCAACCACAACAACATATAGGCCAAGGACATAACACGTTACTAGGCAATCACAACCAGACACAACCAAAGCAAAAACAATGGTGTGCCACAAAACCATGTCAAACATATATATTTTGACCAAGATTGCAAAAACCATTTAAGACACAAAAGCAATCCTTATACATATGCATTAGTAATTTTAATACACCTTTAAAATTACATATTCATATAAACACCTCAAGATATATGTTTTTATGGAATTTATGCCAAGCCATACAAAACATATAAAATTAGGAACCAAAATATAGTGGGGAAAAGCAAAATCAAGACTAGTCTAAAACCAACAAATCCGGAATTTTAACTTTTGTTTTAAAACTCTGTTTCAAAAACTAGTTTATGGCCATTAACACGATGAGCACGGGCATGCCCGCCCATGTGCCTTTGTACAATTTAAATAGTTTTAAGCTTGAAAATGCTTCTGCCGGCACGGCCCGTACCCCTACTAGTACGGCCCTGCCCTGGCCGCCGGCACGCCCTGTACCCTAAGAGGTACGGCCGTGCCCGGTCACTGGAAAACAGTTTTTGACAGAAAACATAAAATTCCGATTTCAATCCAAATGTGCAAAGCTATGTTAGAGATGGATTTGATACCACTTTTGGGTTTTGGTGGTTCATATAAAGCACAGCGAAAGCAAAAATGGGTAAAAGAATTTTTTATTTATGAACTATGACCCACCATGCGGACCAAGACTCTAAACAAAAGAAAAGAAAAGAAGTAGGATTATACCCTTGATGTTAAATCTTCCTTACAAATGAGATCACGACTTGGAAGATGTGTATACTAAGTTGTATACCTTTAGTGAAGTCCACACCAAGTTGCTATCAATTCCCACTTGCTATAGTGTAGATATGCCAATCTTTACACCACCAAATGTCTTAGCAAAAGAACCACAAAGCCTTGTGTTCTTTTATTCCTTTAGAGAGTTTAGTATGTAATATATGTTAACTAGTATCAAAGTTCAAGCAACCACCTCATATTAGCCTTTAGCACTACTTATAGAACTCATATTTGAGTTCAAATTCGTGCCTCATTAAGCCACATATCAGTTACACAAATTAATATCATTAAACCCACTTTTACTAGCCTTAAATGCCTAGTAAAGAGGCTGTTACTGCATAGGGAACGGTCGTGCCTCTAACCAGGCACGGGCGTGCTAGCCCAAAAGGCTACGCCCAAGTCACGCCTGACTTAGGCTCGTGCCTATCATTGGCCACCTACGGGCATACCTAGCCATAGGCCACGCCCAAGTCACGCACGACTTAGGCTCGTGTCTACCCGTAGGGCATGGTTGTACCTCATAGAGGCACTGGCGTGCCTTGGCCCACAAGAACCAGTTTTTGGCTTTCTCTCTTCTTTGACTATCTGTGTTGTCGAAATCAATACTTGGCTTGTGACCCAATAGGCCTTTGCTTCATTAGCCATGATACCAACTCGTGTGTCAGTAGGCATAATCCAACATGATTTTGGAACCCATTTTTGAGGAACATCTTCTTCCATCTTCATCTTGTCTTTTTCAATATTGGAAGCCTTCCTTGTAGTTGTGAAGTAGAAGTAGTTGTTGATGTTGGTCCCAAAGAGGGTAAACAAGCAACCAATACAGTGTAAAAGGGGGGGATGAACACACTTTAAACAACCAATCAAATTTAATCAAATGTATATTGACTAATCAAATGAACTGATTACAATTTTTACTCTCTAATCAAATCAACGGGATGATTTGATATTACACTGATTATAAACTCAACTTCTCTCTAAACACTCTTGAATCACAAGCTAATTGATGATCAAACTTCTTGTTAAAACTGATTAACAAGAACTCTGAAAACTCTCTTTAACTTTGAACTCACAAAGTTATCGCAACACATGCGTATCAAGTATGAACAAAGGCTTCGCAACTTATGTTGTTCTTGCTCTGTGTATCACATACTACGTGTAAACCCATAAAAGGTTTATACTTATACTTGATGTATCTACGAATAAATCGCAGTTTAAAGATAGAACTTATCTTTTCTTTAAAACCGTAACAAACTCTTTAATTAGAACATATCTAACTAATTCCGTTTGAGATTTCTATCCAACTAATAGATAGTTTAAATTATGTTCAGATACTCTAATTTAAATGCCGTAGATATTGAGAGTTTATAGCAGAATTTAAAATTTACTTAAATTCTTTAAACTAACTTCTGGCGCTAATCTGACTTACTCAGCTTGACATTGTCAAGCTGAGTTCTTGAATCCTTGGTTCTTGAATCTTCAAGTCTTCAATTCTTGAAACCTATCTCAGCTTAGAAGTCACTGAGTTATCTAGTACTTACATAGAAAACTCTATATTTGTTTGTACGCTGACTACTCAGCCTAAGCTGACTAGTCAGTCTACAACAGACTTACATAATTCCTAATATTTAACCTATCATCTATACATATCTATGGTTTGTCTCATCAAATCTAACTTTTCTGAACATAGGACTAACAATCTCCGCTATTTGATTATGAAAAAATGTTGAATCAAAGTAAGTATAGGTTAAAGAATTATGTTGAACAACTCTGGAACTGACCAAAGTTAGTTCTTGAAATAAGTATTGAACTGGTCTATACCTTTTCATCATTTCTTGAACATATCAAACTTGAATTTTCATTAATAAACATATCATTTACATTTTAGCTTGATCATTTTGATCAGCTTATGCACACTTAGTGCTTACAAAGACTTATAGAACTAATCTATTTAATCAACAGGATTTCCAACTTCTAACCACATATCATAACACTTAAGCTCCCAGATGGATGCTTCTTTGATAGCACTGATAAAAGTTTCTTCACCATCTTGATATTCTTTCATCTCATCCCTTTTGGACTTGATAGACCTGTTAAGCTGATATCTGAATGGTGAGTTCTGAACTGAGTCATCACATAGAATCCTCAGATATAGAATTTGCTCCAAGCTAGCCAAGTGCATACTGGCTTCTTCCAAGAAACATTTATTTCCTTTGACATCGAAGTACATGAAGCCTGCTAGGGGTTGATCAATATATGTATTCTCCTTGAATTCAACACCCTTGGGAACTTGTAAGCTGAGAGTTCTGTCTTTTCTTTGCCTTGCTGCTCTTTCTCTTGCAGCTTTGTTTCTGTTGTAGAAAACATCGAACTCAGCTGTGGGAACTTCTCCAAGCTAATCAATTTTAATAAATATTCTCTTCAGCTCATCAATGACCTCTTGTTTGATCTGACTTTTATTCATCTTTCGCACAATTGAGGCCACTATTTCTAACTCGGAGAATCCCAACTTGTATAATCTTCTCAGATCCAATCCTACTTCAGCTTTGTTTTCTAATACAAAGTTGAGTAGCACCAACTCACTTTTTCTACTCAAAGTATGTAATTGGCTTAACTCTAGGTCCAAAATAGTCAGCCTCGGCTTCAGCTAGTGCAGCATCAGCTTTGGCCTGTTCTCTTTGTAGTTCAGCTTGCCTCTGCTGTTCTTTCAACTCTTCTAATGACATACCTAGTTCTTTGGCCATTTCTTGTAACATTTGTTCAGCTAACATATTACTGGCCTTGTGTGCTGCATCAACTTCATCACTAGATTTAGAGTCAGCTTTAGCAACTTGGGACTGACCTTGTTGCTCAGGCTCTGAAATGATGACTTTCCTTCTCTTGGCTTGAGACTTAGTACTTGTTCTTTTCTTTCTCTTTACCATCCAAAACACCTTGATTTTCCCTTTATCCATTTGTGATGTTGGAACAGACTCAGCTTCAACAAACTTTGGTAGCCCAGCTTGAAGGGGTTCAGCTTGAGGGATCACAGCAAATGGAATGTCTGGTTGAGTTGAATTCTGTTGAGAGGGTTGATCTACGGTACTCATGAACTGATCATAAGTTTCTTCTTCTATTTGCACTTCCTCAGTATTCTCCCCCTCAACTGTATCATCATCTTTATTTGATTCTTCCTCCCCCTTTTTGTCATCATCAATAGGGGAGGGTCTTAGTTTGAGCACAAAGTTCTCCAAATTGGCTACAGAGTTTGATAGATCAGTCAGCTTGCGCATCAACTTAGCTTTATCACTCTTCCTCTTCTTGTGCAAAAGCTCAAATTGAGCTTGTAGATACACCATGATGGAGTTAACATCAGTGTGTTCAGCAATTATAGGCTCCACCGGTTGAGTGTTCCTCAATAGGTGAGAATGTGGGCCCCATATCCATAGGTTGGTGCTGACCTAAGGAATCAAGGGGGCCAGACTGGGGACCCTCTAAACCTTCCTGGTGTATAAAAGATTCATTCACAGGTCGTGCAATAGGGTGTGAGAAGAGAAATGAAGTAGAAGGACCAATGTCATGTGTTTGGGTGATTGGTTGGGCTAGTCTGAGTGGTGAGGAGGGGGTTAGTTGATCCTGGGGAGAGATCAATTGTTCAATGTAACCTTCATGGGTCTGTGAAGGCACAATAGCGGGTTCTCCCATGGCTAGGATAGGTATGGGCTGAGTAGACACCATACTCGGCTTAGGCTGACCGGTTAAACTGAGCTTCGAGGTTGGCACCTTAAGAGAAGGTGTCTCCCCTTCACCTCCTGCCGGTAGAGGTGTCAATGTGACATCAGCTCCAAGGTCCTTTCGAGGTGAAGTACCACCTTTGGCAGTTTTTCTAGTATAGGTGTGAGATATAACCTTGGTAGCAGTGGGCTGACCAAGGTGGGTTGTAGAGTGTAAGATAGATGGAGAAGTTTGTGGTGGAGGAGAGGGGTTAGACCGAGTTGGCCTTGACTCAGTCTCATCTCCTTGTTTAGGTGTTGGAGAAATATGAGAGAAAGAAGGAGTGGAGGGAAGAGAAGTTATACCTGCACCAATTAGCGGGGACTCTGAGCTAGGGAACATACTCTCTTGCTTAGAGCTGGATGTGGAGGACTCAGCTTCAGAAGCATTGATGCTTTCTATTTTCTCCTCATCATTTGTAACTTCCTCAAATTTACTAGACTCTGGGGTCGGAATCTGTGCATACACCCTCATCTGAGCACTCATTGTAGGATGCCCCGGGAAGATGTCATCCTTGAACATTCTGGGGGTGAGGGCAGGGGTTGGAGTGGTTTCATATCTGCTTGCATATAGGACTCCAAGCTTATCTTCGAACACCATTGATAGAAAGCGGATGAAAGGCACATTGACATCTCTCACCGCTTTGGTGACTTGTGATCTGAGAACTTTAAAGATTAACTCTGCATAATCTACATTTCTCCCATAATACATGTTGTATATGATCTACATCTCGAAGTCGTTTACATTATCAAGACCACCAACCCAGTACCCCAGTGAACGTACCACTGTAGATACCATAAAGCCCCAACCGGTTTGGAAGACTGACTTCTTGATTACACCGGTTATGTGCGGATGACCCAAGAGTGGGAGCACACTTCTGGATGTTTCCCTAGAAACAGGGGCATCATAATGATTAACTATAGGCAGGTGTAAGACCGTTCGTAAAACATTAACATCAACCATAATTCCTTGTTGTCCACTTAGGACAGTTCCCCTTATTAGTCGTAGATCAGCTTCATAGCGACAGGTATACCAGAACTCAGTCAACAGTTGAGGAACTAGGATGTCACGACCATCAGAAAGGCATGAGATAGAGGTCCTTTGCGAATGTAGGAGACCCACTCCTCATATCCGTGACCTCGTTTTGATTGAGGAATGTCGATGCACGCTTGTACATTGTTCTGTTTGTACACCGGAAGGGCATTGTTCTTAAACGTCCCTCCTCGGATCATCTGATTTGTCAGATTTCGAGTGTAGCCCTCCATTGATTTCGAACTGATCATATTTAATTGCACTTAGCAGTAATAGGGGTTAGCTAAGAGCAATGATGCTGCAACAAGCGCGATTAGGGTTTTGTAGAATAGAGAAGTAGATGGAAAATTTGGAAGAGTAAACGAAATGAGATGAGAAGACTCTCTGATTTATACGTTTTCAATGTGAGAGAAAAGTTACCGTTGTTAGACGGTAATAAATCTGACCGTTACTGTAACACCCGGCTAAGCAGTTTCTTATAACGGCTATATTCAATGTAAGTTACCCAAACTTACACTCTTATATTAATCCGAATTTTATCAAGATCAGTGGAATTACCCTGAAGAACAAATCTTTAAAAAAAATTATAAACGACTTACGCTTATTTTAAAATAGGACATTCCGTTAATATTTTGGACTTACCATAGGGTTGGACTGACCATTTGTTAGGACTAACCTAGACATGTGGAACTGACCACACTTTTGAACTGATTGCTCAGCTCAGATTGAGCACTCAGCTCGGAATGAGCACTCAGCTCCGAATGGGCACTCAGCTCAGAATGAGCACTCAGCTCAAACTTTGACACTTAGTCAAGGTTAGCACTTAGCATATAGTAAACAGAGATAGAGAATTAATGGAACATACCAAATTAAGGGTTGAGCATACCAAGCTTGCCAAGTAGAGTTGTGAATCTTGTGCCTTCAATTGGTTTAGTGAAGATGTCTGCAAGCTGATCTTCAGTCTCAATGAAGACTACCTCTATCTTTCCCTTTTCAACTATGTCTCTGATGAAGTGATGTCTTATCTCAATGTGCTTTGTTCTTGAGTGGAAAACTGGATTGTGTGTAATAGCAATAGCACTTTGATTATCATAGAATATGGGAGTGTTTGAATAATGCAAATCAAAATCTCTTAGCTGATGTTGCATCCACAGTATTTGAGCACAACAGCTCCCTACAGCAACATACTCAGCTTCAGCTGTGGAGATTGCCACTGAGTTTTGTTTCTTACTTGTCCAGCTGACTAACTTACCACCCAACAGTTGACATCCTCCAGTAGTACTCTTTCTATCTAGACCACAACTTGCAAAGTCTGAATCCAAGTACCCTATCAACTCAAATCTTGATCCTTTGGGATACCACAAACCTAAATTAGATTTTCCCTTCAGATATTTGAGAATTCGTTTAACAGCTAGCAAGTGTGATTCCTTTGGATCAGCCTGATATCGTGCACAAACACATATAGCAAACATTATATTAGGTCTGCTTGCTGTCAAGTAGAGTAATGAACCTATCATTCCTCTATAAGTAGTCTGACATACAGATTTTCCATCAATGTCCTTGTGCAACTTCACATTGTGTGACATTGGAGACTTTGCAGGATGGATTGAGTCTAATCCATATTTCTTAATCAGATCAAAAACATACTTGCTCTGATTAATGAATAAATCCATTGGAAGCTGACTGATCAGCTTGAACAGATTATGAGTCTGTTTTAGACTGATCATCCTTTACTTTTTCAGGCCTAAGATTAGTACTTACACAATCTTTGGCTTCATAACCTCTGTCACCACACTTATAGCATTTTCTTCTAAATATAGGTGTTTGAGTGATTTCTTTAAGTTTTCCAACATTAAATTTGGATTCAGTTTTAGGGTCATAGGATGTGGATAACCTTTCAATCCTTCTAGACAGATTGTCTACTTGATTTTCTCTGACCTTGGACTTACCTTTGTCAGCTTTATGGTTACCCTTATTTGGTGAAGTCTGACTTACAAACAACTTCCTGTTTTTATAACTTCTTTCAGAACTGACCAGAGAGTTATTTCTCATTGACTTATTTGGAGTTATTCTGTCAAAGACAGTTGTTCTAACAGGATTGTAATCCAATCTTTCGAAAACTGACTTACAGTTTCTGTTAGATCTGGAACATTCAGCTTGATGGTTTATATGAATAACCTGGGGCTTTGGATTGGTCTCACAAACTTATTGGTTTTGACCTGTTTTCGATCCTTGTTCCTTAAAAACGTCTTTGGAAGTATTTCATCCGATTTCACATTTTTGTCTTCAAGACTGAGTTGTTCTTTGATGATCTCATCAGCTGCAGCATTATAATCTCCCCCAAGCACTGCTTTTACTTGCTTTGGTATCTGCTGGTTGATATATTTTTCTGCTTCCCTTGATGACTTACACCAAGATTCACAGATCTTTCTTAGATTGTCAGCTTGTTCTTTCGATTCTTGTAATTCTTCACTTAGAAGTTTGTTAATATGAAGCTGACACTCATAATCACTTTGAGTCTTTTTACCAGTATTTATGAGAGTTTCAGAGTGTTTAAGTTCATCTTTTAATTTTGATATTTCAGTTTTTAAATCAGATTGAACATTGAGAGAGGTTTTGAAATCATTCAACAAATAATTGAACATTAAACATTTTTGTTCATCAGTGTATGAGCTGAAGTTATTTACCTTATACATTGAGGCAGAATCCCAGTTGTTGGTTTGCTTACTCAGCTTAGCCGCTTCTGCTAGATCCTCATCAAAGGAACTATCTTCTAACTCATAGTCAAATTGTTCCTCTTCATCCTCAATGGCCATCAAACACCTATTTGGCACATCATCATCTGAGGTAGATGATTTAGTATCCCAAGTCTCAGCAAGAAGACCTTTGGTGTTTTCATCTGGCTTGGCTTTGATTCTTTGATATTTCTTTTTATATTTATCAGCTCTGTAGGCGTTCTTGTCAGCCACTGAAGCTGATTCTCCCTTCTTAACTCTGCACTCAGCAGCTATGTGTTCTATCTTCTGACAGTTGTAGCACTTAGCTTTCTTAGGATCAAAAGTAGACTTACCACCTTTGCTTCTGTCAGATTGACCCCGTCCTCTTCTGAATTTTCTAAAATTCCTTGCTAACATTGCGATTTGTTCAGTAAGAGCATCCATCTCTTCATCATCTGAATCTGAGTTAGGACTTACTTCTTCAGATTCAGATTCAGAGTCAGTCTCAGCTTGAGACTTTTTATATACTTTCTTCTTCTTTTCTGCAACTAATGCAGATCCAGCATTATTGATAGATTCTTTTAGTTGTTGTTGGGCCACTTTCTTCTGTTCCATGATCTGTTGTTGATTTAGAAGGAAATCATAGATAGATCTGAGATCATATTTTCCTAAGGTTCCTCTAGCATGAAGTGCAATGGTGATCTCATTGAATTGTTCTGGTAACACATCCAAGAACTTGAGTACCAGCTCACTCTCATCTTTCTTGACACCTACCAAGAGCAGATCATTAATCAAGCATTGAAATCTGGTAAACAGATCAGCCAGAGTTTCATTCCTTTTGGCAAAGAAAGTCTCATAAGAACGACTAAGATTTGTCTTCTTATGTTGCTTGACCAAGTCAGTGCCTTCATACGTAACACTAAGAGTATCCCACATCTCTTTTGCAGTTTGGCACCCAGCCACAATATGCAGAAGAGGGTTTGTCAAAGCATTTGCCATAATGCTCTGTAACTTGTCATCAAGGTTGAATAGTTTACGATCTTCTTCAGTCCAAGATGCTTCAGGCTTGGGAGTCTCTCCAGAGGGAACAGATTTGTCAGGGGCAGTAATATGGATCATGGGTATTATTGGGCCATCTTGAATCACGGTACTCATCCTGTGATTCACGGACTTCAGATATAGCATAGCTCTGAACTTCCACATAGGATAGTCAGTGCCATCAAAAATAGGACATCCTTTTGCCGCCATTGATGGAATATGACTTGATTGCTTGTTAGTCGACATCTTAACTTCTTGTCATCGGATCTTGATCTTCAACTTACGAAGAAACTTGCTCTGATACCAGTTGTTCGTCCCAAAGAGGGTAAACAAGCAACCAATACAGTGTAGAAGGGGGGGGATGAATACACTTTAAACAACCAATCAAATTTAATCAAATGTATATTGACTAATCAAATGAACTGATTACAATTTTTACTCTCTAATCAAATCAACAGGATGATTTGATATTACACTGATTATAAACTCAACTTCTCTCTAAACACTCTTGAATCACAAACTAATTGATGATCAAACTTCTTGTTAAAACTGATTAACAAGAATTCTGGAAAACTCTCTTTAACTTTGAACTCACAAAGTTATCGCAACACACGCGTATCAAGTATGAACACAGGCTTCGCAACTTATGATGTTCTTGCTCCGTGTATCACATACTACGTGTAAACCCATAAAAGTTTTATACTTATACTTGATGTATCTACGAATAAATCGTAGTTTAAAGATAAAACTTATCTTTTCTTTAAAACTGTAACAAACTCTTTAATTAGAACATATCTAACTAATTCCGTTTGAGATTTCTATCCAACTAACAGATAGTTTAAATTATGTTCAGATACTCTAATTTAAATGTCGTAGATATTGACTTAAATTCTTTAAACTGACTTCTGGCGCTGATCTGACTTACTCAGCTTGACATTGTCAAGCTGAGTTCTTGAATCCTTGGTTCTTGAATCTTCAAGTCTTCAATTCTTGAAACCTATCTCAGCTTAGAAGTCACTGAGTTATCTAGTACTTACATAGAAAACTCTATATATGTTTGTACGCTGACTACTCAGCCTAAGCTGACTAGTTAGTCTACAACAGACTTACATAATTCCTAATATTTAACCTATCATCTATACATATCTATGGTTTGTCTCATCAAATCTAACTTTTCTGAACATAGGACTAACAGTTGTAGATTGTTCGAAGGTTTCCTTATGACAGTGACAAAAAATAGCTTTTTCTGATTCAGTTATTGAATTTTCTAAATGACTCATTATGATTATTTCAAAATAGAAAGCCTCAAGTGCTTCAAGTTGTCTTTGTAAAACCATGTGAGCGATATAAATTCTTGCTTCTCGAATTACTTCAGGCTTTTTCAAGTCATCAGGAGATGTCAGCACTAAAGTATCTGACTCACTAGGTTCTTGAAACCGAGATGAAGTAGATTCATTCAATTCTTGATAGTCAAAAGGAATTTCCGTTTTTAATTTTGAATTTCTTTTATATTCTTCTTCAGTTACCTCCTCCTATTGACCAACAAACACCATGTTTTTCGTGATTCCATCATTCATGAGATTGAAATCATATAGTTGCTTGACAGTCACTTTCTCACTTATCTTGGGGTTCTCAAAACCTAGACCATCGTTGTAACGCCGGTCTTTAAATATCAGAATATATATTTTTATTAAAAACACGTGCGGAAGCTAATTATTTATTTCACATTTACAACTTATATAAATATAAGTTATAACAAAAGAGTATTGTTTAACAAACATTTCAAACGTTACCAACTCGTCCGACCATTACCCTAATTATTACATAACATTGTCTTTACATAGTGTTCCCCAAAACCTATCATGACATCCCTGCAGGTACCCATGCTCACCTTCAATCTATTTACCTGCATATGGAATGTACATGAGAGGGTTAGCTATGAATAGCTAGTGAATAACAATTAAAGCGGAAGCAGTATATTAACAGTATCAAAAAACATTTCATGCATCGTATAATCTCATTCAAGTCTATCCTAACACATGGTGAAGCACCGGTTAGTCAGCACGCATCACGTCTTGCAGGGTTATAAGCCCGACTCAATGATCCTCACTGAAGAAACCGATACTTCCTCCGCGCTAGTGGAGAAGCGGGTAGCGGTCCACCATTGCGTTATCGATAACATATCCCATTTGTGATCAGTGGGAACTGAGAGCCCCGAGTTAGTATCGAGGGGCGGCGGTTTAGCAAGAACCAAGATTTGTGATCATCGAATCTCCGCACATCCTAGCTGGCGACACAAGCCCCAACTCAAGACCCAGATAAACTAGCCCCAATCTCTACAAGTAGTACCGGCACTCAAACAATGACCTATTCCGGCCTTAGCACAAACACAAATGGCCTACTCCGGCCCTTAACATATCAAGAGTGACCTACTCTGGTCTTTAAACATGCATAAATATCATTAGAATTACACAAATGGTTTATGAAACCTCTAAACATGCATATCTACAATTTCATAGATTGTAACATACAAAAACATCTTATAATAATATTAATATCATGCTCGAGTTAACTGTTACTCACTTGTGGTGTTATAACATGTAAGTACTATGTCACAGGTGATTCTTGAGCAACTGGTAGACCTAAACATGTTAATAAATACAATTAAACACTTAAATATAATCTGCTAGAAGCAGGGTACGAGCATACCTCTAGGGTTAGGCACGCCCGTGTCCCCATAGGTACGCCCTTGGTCACGATCTGTTCTTGAGAGGCACGCCCGTGCCTTTCCATTTGCAACAGCAGGTTCGACAAGAACCTGTTGTTTCCCAGCCAAATAATCACCAAACATTACCAATACCATTTCCAGTTGATTTCTAAGGTTCACATATGAAACAACACATAAATTACAACCTAAAGGCACCATTTTTACATCATTTAACAACAGATTCAGAGTTTAGGACCAAAATCCTACTTTTGACCCATTTGGTCTTTAATTCACAAAACAAATCAAAATCAAGTCTTTAATTCACAAAATGAACTTCTGTGAATCTAAAATCAACGTAGAAACTAATTTGTAACATTTAATTTCATCTTTGGCATCAATTGGTGATTTTCACCCAAATACCTAAAACTAGAAAACTTGAAGAATTGAACACAAGAACTTACAAGAACAAGGAATGGATTAGAAGGAGAATAACAGCAGATTGAACTTGATTTAATCCTTGAACCACAACAGATTGAAGCTTTGATTGATCTTCACTTGCTCTCTCCTTGAACTCTCTAACACACAAGAACACACACAAAAGGCAACAAGTGAGTTGTTTGTGTGTGTATACGTGACTAAGCAAGAGTTACATGCTTGTGGATTAATATTATCCACAAGTGGGTATTTTGTTCCCCTTTTCAACTTACAACTTAACGCACGAGTACCCGTTTTAACTAACGGGGATATTTTTGGAAACCTCGTTCTAAATCATGTAATATTTAATTATCCTTTTCTATTTTTATCAACATTTTATATTTACTCATTTAATAAGTAATTTAATTATTTTTCCTTAAGATCTTTAAATATATATATATATATATATATATATATATATATTATTCAATTTATTACACGTACCACATCAGCTTGCGTCTAGGCCCATATGGAGGATGTTACAAATCTACCCTCCTTAAGAAGATTCCGTCCTTGGAATCTGCTCGGCAATGAACAAGTGCGGGTGGCGTGCTTTCATCTCATCCTCAGTCTCCCATGTCAAGTTAGGACCCAGATTATGCTTCCATTTGACGAGTACTAACTTGATCATCTTTTTACGCAGCTTCTTGATTTTGGATTCCAAAATCTCAACAGGTTCCTCCACAAGTTGTTTAGCTGAATCAACTTTCAACTCTTGCAGAGGTAGGATGTCATCATCATCCACCTCCTCAAATAGCACACATTGAATGTGTTATTAATACCATATAGCTCTCGAGGAAGTTTAAGTGACACAGTCTGTTCATTGACCCATTGCAGAATTTTAAACGGACCGATATATCTCGGGCTTAACTTACCCTTACGGCCAAATCGAATCACCCCTTTCCAAGGTGAAACTTTCAAGAAAACCCGGTCACCCACTTCAAAAGTAATGGGCCTCCGTTTTGGATCCGCGCACATCTTTTGCTTGTCTCATGCAGCTTTCAGCTTTTCACGTGCGATCTTGACTTTATCAGCTGTCATCTACACAATGTCAGGACCTGCGTATTGCTTTTCGCCAGGTTCTAAACAACACGTAGGCGTACGGCATCGCCTACCGTACAACATCTCATATGGTGGCATGCCTATACTTGAATGATAGGAGTTGTTGTAGGCAAATTCAATCAAGGGAAGATGTGAATCCGAAGAATCACCAAATTCAAGAATACAAGCTCTCAGCATATCTTCAAGAGTTTGAATAGTCCTTTCGGACTGTCCGTCTGTCTGGGGATGGTATGCTATGCTAAGATTCACCCGCGTACCAAGTTCACGTTGAAGACTATGCCAAAAGTTTGATGTGAACCGCGAATCTCGATCCGAAACAATAGATAGAGGTATGCCATGTCGTGACACCACCTCATTGATATACAATTGTGCCAAACAATTCATAGGTGCACACTCATTAGTTTCAAGAAAATGTGCACTCTTCGTAAGGCGATCAACCACAACCCAAATCATATCATGCCCCTTTGCAGTTCAGGGTAGCTTAGTGACAAAGTCCATGGTAATGTGATCCCATTTCCACTCCAGGATGTCTAGTTGTTGTAGACTACCATAAGGCTTTTGGTGTTTAGTTTTGACTTGCGCGTACACTTTGCATTTCTCTAGAAATGAAGCTATGTCACGCTTCAATGTAGGCCACCAATACAAGCATTTCAAGTCTTGATACATTTTCGTGCTTCCGGGATGAATAGACAATCTAGATTTGTGTGCCTCGTGTAAGATTGTCTCCCGATTGCCACCAAGACTCGGTACCCAAATTCGGGATTGAAATGTCTTCAGACCCCGACTGTCTTCTCCCAATTTCTTTGATAATTTGATCATTGTCTCAGCTTTCAAGTTGTTTTCTTGCAATGCCTCTTGTTGTGCTACCTTCAACTGAGCAATGATATCATATTCAACAGTGATTTTCATGAATTTAGCCATTGTAGGAGAGTTCTTTCGGCTCAGTGCATCAGCTACTACATTCGCCTTACCCGGATGATACTTGATCTCACAATCATAATCCTTGATCAGCTCCAACCGTCTTTGTCTCATGTTTAGCTCTTTCTGCGTGAACACATACTTCAGACTCTTATGATCTGTGCATACAACACATTTGGTGCCATACAATTAATGACGCCATATCTTTAAAGCAAATACCACAGCTGCAAGCTCCAAATCATGTGTAGGATCATTCTTCTCGTGTGTCTTCAATTGACGAGAAGCATATGCAATCACCTTGTGTCGTTGTATCAAAACACAACCTAGACCTGCATATGAAGCATCACAATACACAATAAAGTCTTTGGACCCATTAGGCAATGTTAGAATTGGTGCTGGGCATAACAATTGCTTCAGAGTCTGGAATGCTTTCTCTTGATCTTCACTCCACACATACGCAACATCTTAGCGGGTCAATTTGGTCAATGGACCTGCAAGTTTAGAAAAATTCTGGATAAAATGTCTGTAATATCCAGCAAGACCTAAGAAACTCTTTATCTCAGAAGGTTTCTGAGGAGTTCCCCAGTTCATCACAGCTTCAATCTTCACTGGATCAACTTTAACACCATCCTTGCATATAACACCATCTTAGCGGGTCAACTTTGCATCTAGTTGTTCTCGCTTAAGTGTCTCCAAAACAATACAAAGGTGTTGCTCGTGTTCCACCTCGGATCTAGAATAGATAAGAATATCATCGATGAACCCGATCACAAATTTATCAAGAAGAGGGCGACATACGAGATTCATCATATCCATAAAGATAGCAGGAGCGTTGGTTAAGCCGAATAGCATAACCAAGAATTCGTAGTGCCCATATCGTGTTTTGAATGCAGTCTTAGTGATATCATCTTCCTGAACTCGGACTTGATGATAGCTAGAACGTAAATCAATCTTTGAAAAGCACGTGGCACCTTGCAATTGATTAAACAGATCATTAATGCGAGGTAACGGATATTTGTTCTTTACAGTTCGCTTATTAAGCTCCGAGTAATCGATACACATTCTGAGAGTCCCGTCCTTCTTCTTAACAAAGAAAACAGGAGCTCCCCACGGTGAAGAACTAGGGCGAATAAAGCCCTTGTCAATTAGTTCCTGGATTTGGGACATCATCTCCCGGATTTTAGATGGAGCTAGTCGATAGGGAGATTTTGCTACAGGTGTAGCTCCAAGAACAAAATCAATCCGGTATTCTACATCCCTGACAGGAGGAAAACCCGGTAGATCTTCAGCAAAGACATCAGGGTATTCAGAGACAACCCTGATATCATCTATGATCTTTGCTCCTATCTCAGCATTAATCACATAAGCAAAGTAGGAAATACAATCTTTTGAAATTATCTTTTGAGCTTTTATCACAGAAATCAGAGGAATGGCAGACTCCCTCTTCCCCCCTCGAGCTATAGCAAACGAACCATCGGATAAAGGGAATCTGATTAGCTTCTTGGAACACAAGATCTCAGCATCTCGACTACTGAGCCAATCCATACCAACAACAGCATTGAAGCCCGCTATCGGCATGACAAGAAAGGAAATAGTGAAACTATTCCCATCGATATACAGAATAGATGTTGGAAGTTTTTCAATAACATGGACTACCTTACCATCAGCTACTTCAACTTTAACAGGATCAGATATTAGAGTAAGAGGCAATTGAAGCTTTTCACAATAAGACTTAGAGATAAAGGAGTATGTAGCTCCCGAATCAAACAAAATGCATGCAGGAATATTATTAATGAGATAAGTGCGTGTAATCACATCACCTGCATCCTTGGCTTCATCAGCCGTCATTTGGAAAGCTCTCCCTGGTGCACGAGGAGTGCCTCCTGGTTTCGGAGCTGTAGCTGCCGAATAACCCCAGCACCCGTGGCTGGCCATGTCTGGCTTACTTCAATTTGGTGCCTAGGTTTATGACACCTGTAAGACACGTTTTCCTTGTACCTGCATTCATTAAATTGATGCCCTTTCTTCCCACCTTTTGCACAACTCGAATCCCAGTCTTCAGACTTTTAGGACGTATTACCACGCGATTTACCACCAGATCCACTCTCTCCTCCTTTCTGACTAGACTGCTGATCAAATTTCCTCTTACCTCCCCAGATGGTTGTTGTTGCTATTGAGATCTAGCCCTCTGCGTATAATCTTTATCAGTAGTTCTAGCATTGTTAAATGCTTCATCCAGAGTTGCTGCAGATCTCACAGATGATCGATATTCCGAAGGCAAAGTATTGGCAAACTGTGTGATCTTTGCCTTTTCATTGGGCAACAGATGAGTTACAAGCCTCATTTTGTCGGTAAATTTGGAGATTAGATCCTCCAAAGGCTTGTCACCTTTTTCAAGTGCCCTGAATTCATTATCAATCCTCATCATATCGTAGTCATAGCAATACTTTCCCCGAACCTTCCCCTTGAACCCTTCCCAGGTCATAGCCTCTAGTGTGGCTGGTGGTGTGATAGCAATCACAGTGTCCCACCAGGCCAATGCATGACCTCTAAACATACGTTTGGCAAAATTTACCATCTTGTCTTCATCGCATTTGCTAGACTCAAAGGTATTTTGCATTACCAATGATCCAAGTCTCAACAGCTGATGGATCATTGGTTAGGCCAGCGAAAGTAGGAGGTTGACAGCTCAGGAAAGTCTTAAACTTTGTGGGCTTGTTAGTTTCTTTGCCCGATCTAGTAGACTCGCGCTCGTTGGCTTGTTTAAGCTGAGCCTCTAATTTAAAGATATAAGCATCCTTATCACCAGAAGATCCTTCCATAATGAGTTAGACTTCTATACACATTCAAAATAAAGATCTTTAGTATACTTCATATATATATATATATATATATATATAGCTCTTATCTTATCTTAACTTATACTTTCTTAACACATAGTATGAAACATACAAATCACTCTTCACACCCCAATACCACCCTAGGAACACATAGTAATGGTCGAGTTTGAACCCGCGTTTGAGACTGAATACTATTTATAGTACTCAATTCACTCAAACTAAGGCTCTGATACCAACTTGTAACGCTAGTCTTTAAATATCAGAGTATATTTTTTTTATTAAAAACACCTGCGGAAGCTAATTATTTATTTCACATTTTACAACTTATATAAATATAAATTGCAACAAAAGAGTATTGTTTAACAAACATTCCATACATTACAAACTCGTTCGACCATTACCCTAATTATTACATAACATTGTCATTACATAGTGTTCCCCAAAACCTATCATGACATCCCTGCAGGTACCCGTTGCTCACCGCCAATCTATTTACCTGCATATGGAATGTACATGAGAGGGTTAGGTATGAATAGCTAGTGAATAACAATTAAAGCGGAAGCAGTATATTAACAGTATCAAAACACATTTCATGCATCATATAATCTCATTCAAGTCTATCCTAACACATGGTGAAGCACCGGTTAATCAGCAGGCATCACGTCATGCAGGGTTATAAGCCCGGCTCGATGATCCTCACTGGAGAAACCAATACTTCCTCCGCGCCGGTGGAGAAGCGGGTAGCGGTCCACCATTGCGTTATCTGGAACATATCCCATTTGTGATCAGTGGGAACTGAGAGCCCCGAGATAGTATCGAGGGGCGGCGGTTTAGCAAGAACCAAGATTTGTGATCATCGAATCTCCGCACATCCTAGCTGGCGACACAAGGCCCCAACTCAAGACCCAGATAAACTAGCCCCAATCTCTACAAGTAGTACCGGCACTCAAACAATGACCTATTCCGGCCTTAGCACAAACACAAATGGCCTACTCCAGCCCTTAACATATTAACAGTGACCTACTCTGGTCTTTAAACAAGCATAAATATCATTAGAATTACACAAATGGTTTATGAAACCTCTAAACATGCATATCTACAATTTCATGGATTGTAACATACAAAAACATCTTATAATACTATTAATATCATGCTCGAGTTAACTGTTACTCACTTGTGGTGTTATAACATGTAAATACTATGTCACAGGTGATTCTTGAGCAACCGGTACACCTAAACATGTTAATAAATACAATTAAACACTTAAATATAATCTGCCAGAAGCAGGGTACGAGCATACCTAGCTAAGGCGCACCCTGGACTTAGGCAAGCACGCCCCGTACCTGATACTCAGGTATGCCCCGTAACTACAGGCACCACCCCGGACCCTCTAGGGTTAGGCACGCCCGTGTGCCCATGGGTACGCCCTTGGTCACGGTCTGTTCTTGAGAGGCATGCCCGTGCCTTTCCATTTGCAACAGCAGGTTTGACCAGAACCTGTTGTTTCCCTGCCAAATAATCACCAAACATTACCAATACCATTTCCTGTCGATTTCTATGGTTCACATATGAAACAACACATCAATTACAACCTAAAGGCACCATTTTTACATCATTTAACAACAGATTCAAAGTTTAGGACCAAAATCCTACTTTTGACCCATTTGGTCTTTAATTCACAAAACTAATCAAAATCAAGTCTTTAATTCACAAAATGAACTTCTGTGAATCTAAAATCAACCTAGAAACTAATTGGTAACATTTAATTTCATCTTTGGCATCAATTGGTGATTTTCACCCAAATACCCAAACCTAGAAAACTTGAAGAATTGAACATAAGAACTTACAAGAACAAGGATTGGATTAGAAGGAGAATAACAGCAGATTGAACATGATTTAATCCTTGAACCACAACAGATTGAAGCTTTGATTGATCTTCACTTGCTCTCTCCTTGAACTCTCTAACACACAAGAACACACACAAAAGGCAACAAGTGAGTTGTCTGTGTATGTATACGTGACTAAGCAAGAGTTACCAGCTTGTGGATTAATATTATCCACAAGTGGGTATTTTGTTCCCCTTTTCAACTTACAACATAACGCACGAGTACCCGTTTTAACTAACGGGGATATTTTTGGAAACCTCGTTCTAAATCATTTAATATTTAATTATTCTTTTCTATTTTTATCAACATTTAATATTTACTCATTTAATAACTAAATTAGTTATTTTTCTTTAATATATTTAAATATATATATTTTATTCAATTTATTACACGTACCACGTCAGCTTGCGTCTAGGCCCATTCGGAGGATGTTACAATCGTAGGTCTACTTAGAGAATTTTCTCTCTTTAGATTTGTTGAAGATGATTGTTTGTTCAGTTTGGGCTCTTTTTATTAACGTGTCTTCCAGTTCTTTGATCTTGGAATAGAGTTCTCGTTTTTCTTTAATGATGAATTCAGTGTCTTTTTCTGCACTTATCTTTTCGGCTTTGAGATCATGAATTACCGTGCTCATTGAACCAGTTAACTCAATTAATCAAATTTCTTTTTCAATGATTTTTATTTTGAGATTGGATAAATCTTGTTCGGATTGTTTAATTTCTCCTTTTGATTAATTATTGTTTTCATTCTATCTCTTTTTATGCTTGACTTTTGTAATTTTCTTTCTAATTTTTGCATGCGTTCAATTATTATTTGAACATGTTACATGCTTAGTCGTGCATCAAAAATTGAGTTAGAATGTACCTTTGTTTCATCCTCTGCATCAAGCTCTTCTTCAGAATTGTCAAAGTGGGCCTCAGGCTCTTCATCCACATCAGAATATTCTTCCTTCACATTAGCCATAAGACAAAACTGAGCTTGTGCATCATCTTCAAGCTCACTCTCATTAGTATCTAACAAGAACTGGTCTTCTTCCACCATCATGGCCTTTCCTGTAGTCTTTTGCTTGGATAGCCTGAGTTTCTATTTGTAGTACTCGGCATCTTTTTTCTTTTTCAGCGTGCAGTCCTTGATGTAATGGCCGTTGCCCCCATAGTTATTGCATTTTCATTCCTCCTTCTTCTCATCCTTGATGAACCTAGGTTTATCTGCAACCTTAAATGTATCTGGTCTACGAGACCAAGATGTGTATCTTTGATAGTTGTTGGTTTTGGAATATCGGTTCTTAAAGACTTTTGTGATGAAGAACATGGCTTTTATCATTTGTTCCATTTCAGTTCCATCTGACACATCGGAATCTGAGTCAGAGATAGTCACTTCTTTAAACTTTTGAATCCTTGATGGTTCACGGGGGCATTGCTCAGCAGCAACAAGAGCAAGAGGATCAACAGACATCTTTGGTGATGATTTGGAGACTTCATCTTGATAATTTTGGAGGTCTTCAAAGATGTTGTGGTAGGTAACTATTGTCAAATTTCTGTTGATGTGCTTGTACAGTTTGACATGTTCCTTCCATTCTGGACCCAGAGTCCTTAGAAAATGTAACACCGTATTTTCACCCATAAAATTTTCATTTTAATTAACATTGTGTAAGCGTTCACAAAACATAAAAGTATTTACAAGTGAAGATAATCCACTGTTTAACTAAACCAATCAGTTTCAAGTATAGTATTACAAAAACTACGGCTTATCACAATTCCTATCAGAGTGCCTGTCAGTTATTCCCTAGATACACCCCCTCACAACTGAACCGGAGAACTTACCGGCCACCTGTAAAAGTAGTGAGAGGTGGGGGATTAGCACAAAGCTAAGTAAATGAAAGTAAACCACCACAGATATATCAGTCACATAACCGCATGATATCAACAACAGTAAACACATAATCGCCTCACGAGAAGACCGGCGGTTTTGCAGGAACCTACAACCAATGCCGGCCAAAGCAAGGGTTTACCGATAATTCATTTGCTATTCTCACACAGTATTATCTTAAGTTGCAACAAATGCATCAAAAGATCACAATACTGGTTAACCGATAGCAAACAAACCCAGCCCATAAACACAGTCGAGACTGACTTCACAAACACAGGCGCAACAATTAATTAACAAATCACCAGTTAATCAATTAGCACACAAACAGTCTATCCATGCAACAATTCACATACAGTTGCAACTAAACCAGTTACAACTAATATCACCCGTGAGTAAACATCCACTCACCTCGAGTTCTCGAACTCCCACTCAGTGGTCTAATATTACTGAGCCTTGTCCTTCCCTCAGATCAGAATAAACTGAATCAGTAACTGATTCATAAATAAATACCAAACACATATATTTATATCCTTTTGATCAAACATAAACATGTAAGATTCACATATGTATAAGCATATAACACATAGCTTTAAACAAAGCAAACAACCAAGAAAATCCTCAAAACCGCGGACGCGTCGCGTCGATGCATAGTGTCGGATTTCACAAATCTGATACTCATATGTCGGATTTCAAGTTCCAAACTCCAAGTTCCGGATTTCCACCGTCGGATTTCACCCCTCCGGATTCCAAATCATCGGATATTGGGTCTCGAATTGTATCTAGCGGATTTCCTCACGGATTCTCCAAGAATCTGATACTTCACAAGAACGCGACTCATTCAAGAAGATGATGCGTCGCGTCTCTCTAAAACCTATATCATCTTCTTCATTTTCCAGCCGACTTAACTTTTCCAAAATCACATATCTTCACTCGAAATCCGTTATGAACACTTCTAAAACATGTATAAACATCTTATAACATGCTGGCAATAACAAAACATATTAATACCATTTAAAACACCAAATCACACAAAGCCCAATTGTCAAGTATGGATCTTCAAGCTCCATTCATGGTGTTTCACTATATAAACATGTGTTTCATCAGAAAAGCACACCAAATTATTACTAAATATGACATAAACATCATCATACCTCTTGTTTGCTATAACAATCCACAACCTTCACTTTCACGATTTCAAGTATACAACTTTCTTGTTCTTTTCTCTCAAAAACACATACAAACCCACTTTGTCGGTTTTTCTAATGAGAACATATCAGATGTTAACTCCTAAAAAGCCCATGTATGATTCCTCAATTTATGAAGCATGAGGCGTCACAATACATGCAAACATACACACACACACTTGCATACATATATACTTATATATATATATATATATATATATATATATATATATCCGTACATATATATATATATATATAAATATCTCAACTTTAATTAATTAATTTAACAATTAATTCAACTAAGTCTAATTAGTAAATAATTAAATTTATAATAAAATATTAATCACGTTAAAACATACCGGAGAGTATGCAAACACTAGGCCCAAAATCAGGATGTTACAAATCCCCTCTCCTTAAAAGGATTCCGTCCTCGGAATCTCACTGCACACACAATCAACCACGATGTCAACTCTTCATGTCTTCTTCTGACAGTTTGACCAGAGAAACTACATCGCACTTTCAACTTTTAATATATAACCACACAAGCCTTACTGCTTACCCTTCTGAACTCATTTTCAAACCAAAAGTTAGTTCATCTCCTGAATTTATGTCTAACTTAGTCATAATTCACAATAGCTTTCAATCATTTACTATATGCCATATCAAGGTATTCACATGTACTTTATCACTTACTTCAAGTCAACAGATTGAAGTATCATCACCACAATCTCATAACTTCACACAAGGTATTCTGATATCTTAGTGTCAGAAATTATTTCACCCACGCAATCAAAATAGACATGAGTTCCACAAATCGTCGTATTTCAATCACACATTCGGCTATCCATCAGAAAAATCTTGTTACATCGTTCAACTATCGTTTCAACCTTCGTTTGTAAACTCTTCATAAGTTTAAGCAACTATCCATTTTCCATCACAAGCCATAAAATATGAATCATCATATCTTCAAATCATCCCATTAAATATTCAATTAAATCCATATGTCCAACAGATACCGTCTCACTTATAGTAAAAATACTAAACAGTCAATAACCACTTATAACATATCCAAGTTTCTCTTTATACAATCAAATCAAATACAATTTCCATCATGTCTTGTCATCATCACCTCATAGATGTCTCAAATATCTCAAGGTTTCATAAGTTTCCGGTATACTATTACAACTTGCACTTCATATGTCAAATTTCATATCACATTTTTTCTCTGTTCTCATAGTATGTCTTCTATACTCAGCCTGCAGGTCTTTACTCCACAATATGACATTGGCAATTAAATTCATAAATCCCTGTAAAGTTTAACTCTAATGTTTAGCGAAGGCACTTCCTAGCAAAGGCATCTCCAAGTCAAGGCATCTCCATGCAAAGGCATCTCCTTGCTTAAGATCCATAAGTTTTCACTCCATAAGTTCAGGCCATTACAATCCTCTTTTCTCTTTCTCATTCTCAAAGGTTTCAACCTTTTCATTCTTCAAGACTTTCTTGCAACAGAAATCTTGGTTCATCCACTAAGTCAGAGGTACTTCCAACTCGCATATACAAGATGTTATCATCACTAGCTCTTTCACAGATTAACACATCTGTCATCATGTCATCTTTTCAAGGTAACATCAAATTCCACAATCACTTTCTCTGATTTAATCCGATCACCGTCTCAGTCATTCGGATAACTTCTTCTAGTTAGGCATTTAATATATCTCTCATTGACCAAGTCAATCACACATGTCTTCTCTTACAGTTAATATATTCATAACATCACTACAATCATATCAACTATAATTTCAAAGTCATGGTAAAATTTTGTCTCGTGATATCTCAATTAACACAAGATATCCACTATACATCCAACCTCAAAGCATAGCATCACATTTCAAACCAACAAATGCGATTTCCCATCATACTACAAAATTCTTTTAAAACCACCATTCATCCTCATGGATCAACTATACTCAGTAGATTAAATATCCAGTTATTCTCTCAATCACATCTTTTACCCAAACAATACTACACATTCCAAACTTGTCAAATACGCAGTAATCCAACTTTTTTTTCTTCTTTCTTTACACAATTGAATTCACATAAACACACAATGTATATAAATCATAGTATACACATTATACCATACAATTCAATTAATCTGAACATATCCCCCTATGGTATATCATGCTCACTTAGCATTTAAACCAAGTATCACATACTTATCAACATACCATTTGCTTACAAATATATGATAACTCACGATAGAAAATCATTTACTATCATTTAGTTCTATTTCTAGAGAATCAATCTCATCTGAAATAAACTCAAACATTTTAGCACATACTATGCATAAATATCCACAATTAACTTAAAGTTAATTAACACCCATACAGGTATAAAGTCTTATCAAATCATACCCGTTTCATCTTTATCGGCGGTGGCATTATCATTATCCATCATATAATACACCCCACCCTCTCGCGCAGTAGGGTTCTTTCTCTTTTGCCCTGCCGATGATGATCCCCCAACCACTTCTGCCCCAGTCCCCGTCCCAGTCTTCCTCCCGGAAGGACACTCACCAGCCCTATGTCACTCATTCTAACAGTTCCAAGACACACTCCGGGGAAAACCACATTCCCTAGCTTCATGCCCTAACATTACACAACTAATACATCGCATGGTCTGAGTAGTATACTGCCCAAAATGGGTAGATCTACACAGTCCACACCATTGCGGTTTCTGACTAGAACCCTCAGTGGTTACCCCACTATTTTGACTTCCTTGTGATTGGTTTCCTTGCCAATTCCTCTTTTGCTAACTACCAGTCTGTTCATACCTCAGCTTCTGTAAAGCCGCCTCATCTCGGTTTTGCTTATCTCTTGCCTGTATGTCCCCCTCAGCAGACTTGGCTAAGGTGAAAGCCTGGGATAACGATCCAGCTAACCGAGTTGTGCTCCTGTACTCAGGAAGTAATGCCGCAATGAAATGTTGAACCTAGAAAGATTCATCAAGCACCCACTGAGTCACAAATCTCAGTTTCGAGTTAAACTGCTCAATCATTTCATCCACGGACATCTTTTTCGGCATACGTAGCTCCATGAACTCCTGCCTTATCATGTTTAGCTCAAAAGCATTACAATACTGTTCAAACAATTTACTTCGAAATTTCTCCCATGTAATCGCATCCATATGAGCTTGGGGTAGATGTGTAGTGATAGAATCCCACCATACCATTGCTTTTCCCTTCAACATCCTTGTAGCAAAACAAACCCTCATTTCTTCTTCACAATTGCAAGCATCCAGAATTCGAGAGATATCTCGCAACCAATTCATGGTAACATTTGGATCGGTGCTACCATGATATTCCTCGGGTTTGCAATCCAAGAACTGTTTATAAGTACACAGTTGTCTAAATCCCATACCAGGTGGAAATCCCATGAAAGGATATGGCACTGATCCTTGAGAAAACATCGGGTAGTAGAATGGTTGAGACGTCGGTTGAGAAACTGGTGGAAACGGTATTGACATAGAAGGCATCCCTGTAGTCATAGTATTTGTTGGAAAGATTGGTGGTATCTCAGGTGTAGTAGTAGCTAATACAATAACCGGTGGTCTATTCGCAAAATCTTGTCTCTGTTGATCCAACTCTTTTCTCAAATCCAACAATTGCCCTTCCAACTGAAAGATATATTCATCCCTGTCATCTAGCACTGTACCTGACATACTTGCAGGAGGAGGAATCTCTGTTGCTATTGTAGAAACTTCCATTGTTGCTCGGACAATAGGGGCGCCATTTGAGTTCTCATTATCGGCCATTGTTTTCTGTAACAATCACAACTTCTCCAATTGATTAGATATAACCGTTAGTATAACATATACTAACCTTCAAAGCAATACTCTCATTCACCCTAATCCCACACTCAAGGAATAATTGACCCCAACTCGAGCCAAGATTTGGGAATGCAACACTTCCACTGTGCCTACATCGCTAAACCAAGGCTCTGATACCAAACTTGGAACACCGTATTTTCACCCATAAAATTTTCATTTTAATTAACACTGCGGAAGCGTTCACAAAACATAAAAGTATTTACAACCAAACATAATCTACTGTTTAACAAAACCAATCAGTTTGAAATACATTATTACAAAAACTACGGCTCGTCACAATTCCTATCAGAGTGCCTGTCAATTATTCCCCCAGGATACACCCCCTCACAACTAAACTGCAGGACTTACTAGCCACGTGTAAAAGTAGTGAGAGGTGGGGGATTAGCACAAAGATAAGTGAATGAAAGAAAACCACCACAGATATATCAGTCACATAACCGCATGATATCAACAACAGTAAACACATAATCGCCTCACGAGAAGACCGACGGTTCTACATGAACCTACAACCAATGCCGGCCAAATCAAAGGTTTACCAATAGTTCATTTTCTATTCTCACATAGTATTATCTTAAGTTGCAACAAATGCATCAAAAGATCACAATACTGATTAGCCGATAGCAAACAAACCCAGCCCATAAACCAAGTCGAGACTGACTTCACAAACACAGGCGCAACAATTAATTAACAAATCACCGGTTAATCAATTAGCAGACAAACAGTCTATCCATGCAACAATTCACATACAGTTGCAACCAAACCAGTTACAACTAATATCACCCGTGAGTAAACATCCACTCACCTCGAGTTCTCGAACTCCCACTCAGTGGTCTAATATTACTGAGCCTTGTCCTTCCCTGAGATTAGAATAAACTGAATCAGTAACCAATTCATAAATATATACCAAACACATATATTTATATCCTTTTGATCAAACATAAACATGTAAGATTCACATATGTATAAGCATATAACACATAGCTTTAAACAAAGCAAACAACCAAGAAAATCCTCAAAACCGCGGACGCGTCGCGTCGATGCATAGTGTCGGATTTCACAAATCTGATACTCATATGTCTGATTTCAATTTCCAGACTCCAAGTTCCGGATTTCCACCGTCGGATTTCACCCCTCCGGATTCCAAATCAACGGATTTTGGGTCTCGGATTGTATCTAGCAGATTTCCTCTCGGATTCTCCAAGAATCTGATACTTCATAAGAACGCGTCGCGTTCAAGAAGATGACGCGTCGCGTCTCTCTAAAACCTTCTTCATTTTCCAGCCGACTAAACTTTTCCAAAATCACATATCTTTACTCGAAATCCGTTATGAAGACTTCTAAAACATGTATAAACATCTTATAACATGCTGGCAATAACAAAAACATATCAATACCATTTAAAACACCAAATCACACAAAACCCAATTGTCAAGTATGAAGCTTCAAGCTCCATTTGTGGTGTTTCACTATATAAACATGTATTTCATCGGAAAAGCATACCAAATCATTACTAAACTTGATATAAACATCATCTTGTTCTTTTCTCTCAAAAACACATACAAACCCACTTTGTCGGTTTTTCTAATGAGAACATATCAGATGTTAACTCGTAAAAAGCCCACGTATGATTCCTCAATTTATGAAGCATGAGGTGTCACAATACATGCAAACATACACACACACACAATTACATACATACATACTTAAATATATATATATATATATATCAACTTTAATTAATTAATTTAACAATTAATTCAATTAAGTCTAATTAGTAAATAATTAAATTTATAATCAAATACTAATCACGTTAAAACGTACCGGAGCCTATGCAAACACTAGGCCCAAAATCAGGATGTTACAAAAAAACAACACTTGATATCCAGATTAGTTCGTTCCACTTTGTTTGTTCACAGTTCGTTTTGTAGTTTGTAGAAATGACTGTATGTGTCAATTAGCAGTTCATTCTCTTTTGCACTGAACTCGTGGAACATATGGACAAGTTGTGTTCTTTTTATGTGTTTTCCCTACCCCGTTCTTTGAACTTGTCTTTTGATCTCATCCCATATTTCTTTGGCAGTGGCTAAGATATCCACTTTGATGTACATCTCAGATGAATGTCCCTGCTTTAAGTAGTACTTGGCCAGTTTGTCTGCTTTCTTTCTCTCCTTTTCAGTTGTTGTTAATTCATTAGGTGTTTTCTCTCGTGTTACACCTGGAATTGGAGGATTGTTATCGGGTTATGCGTTTATGATCCTATAGAATTTCTTATCTCCATTCAGAATGCAATCGATCATCATTTCTCCATACACCTCATTATGCTCAAGGAAATCCATAAATCGACCCTTCCATACGATGTAGTCATTGCGGAATAGGAAAAGGGGTTTAGAATCGGTACCAATTGCGAGGATTTCGTTTGAACTTGACATCTTTCTTTTACTTGATTTCAAACTGATCGTTAACTTGAAAAAGTGAGGTATGATTGTGTTCGAATAAGGAATTAGAAGTGGTCTTAGAAAGTATTGTTCGAAGTTTTTTTAAAAACATGTTTCGAAGGGAATGGAAAACTTGGTTCAAAGTTGGTTCAAGAAACTTAGTTCGAAGTGGGTTTGGTTCGAACTGGGATTTGAAGGAAATAGAAATGATTTGTATCTATGTTTGAAGTGTATTAAAATTTTGGTTCGAAGGATTTGTCTTGATTCAAAATGTCAAAGGAACTTGAAGAAATTCGAAGTGAGTATTGGTTCAAGGTTTGTTTGAAGTGGAGTTTCGAATTCGAAATGAACTTGGTAAGTTTCGAATTGAGTTTTGAAATCGAAATTGTAACTTGAGTTTCGAATTTATTTTCGAATTCAAAATAAAGTTTGTTTGAACTTCGAATTCGAAGAAAACTTGGATGATTCAAGGTTTTTCTAGCGCTCAAAGTCCGTTGTAACTATCTTCGAAGTAAGAAGCTTTGAGTTCGAAGTGTAAAGGTTTAGTTTTCGAAGTGCCCAGGAAATCAAAACCCCGCTCGAAGTCAATAATAAGTATCACACTTAGTTTTCGAAGTGTACCAACTTTGTATTCAAAACCCAATTGTCTGCTCCAAGTCTATTGACTTCGTATTTGAAGTGAACTTGAACTTCAAATTCAAAGGAATTTATCCGCTTGAAGTCTTCTTCCTTCAACGGTTCCTAGATTTTCAGGGATTTGGTTTGTAACTGACAAGCTCGAAGTGTATAGGCACGTAACTATACCATAGAGCAACTTACAAACACTTTTCCTTTCGATTAATCAACAAAAATTGATCAAAAAACTCAGATCTGCATTGTTCTTCAACATCTTCAAGTGTTCTTCAACAAAATTTTGAATATCAATGAAAACCATTGAATAAAGCCTTCGAAACTGATCCGTTAGATTCGTAAACCAACGATACCAATCAAGAACCAATCAATTCCATCTTCCACTTGATTTTATACAGGATTTAGAGGCAAAAATCACAAGAGTAACTTACGTAAAACCTTTAAAATCTGATAAAAACTCCTTTAGATCATTCCATAATAGATTGTAATCAATTCAAGGATTATTTTCGAGTAGAGTGGAATTGATTTCAAATAGAAAGACACTCAACCCTTTATCTTCGATTTATGAACAGTAGATCTCTTCGATTTTTGCCTAGTACAGTCGATGAATTCTGATCTTCGATGGATGAGTACATAATCACAAGCCTACTTAGATCAAGCTAGGCTCTGAAACCAATTGAAAGGACCGAGAATCAAGTAATGTGTATAGAATAGATGAAGTTTCAGAGAAACACACACAAACACCTTGAGCAACTACTTAGAATGAGAATTGATAATATTGCAAAAGCTTCCTTACACTAGGCGCCATATCCCTATTTATAGGAAAAAGGGATGGCGAGGCATATCTCTCCATTTTACAAATCTAACATTCAGGCAAGAGAAAGAAAGGTGCCCTAGCCTTCCCTTACGATTGAGCAGACCCACCACCACGATCTGGACATCCATTCCCATCCCTCTTCTGATGCTAAAATTGATAAAAGTGAAGCCCAGCTTTTCTAATGTACCATTATTAAAATGGAGATCTGTTAGTTGATTTTCGGGGTGTTCTCTTTCTTGTACACAATGATCTTCATTGAAATTTTACTTGTTTTTTTGGTTTGCTAGCTAGGCCTAACATTTGTCGTGAACAAAAGATGGTTATGCTATGGTTTCCTTATGAACATATAGTGAATCAAAATGGTGTTTTTTATTATTTAATTTAGATTTGGTTTTGAGTTGATAAATTAGTTGTTGAAATGAGAACACATAAGGATGAATTGTTATTTTTTTCGTTTGTTTTTTTATATGTGATAGAAATTGAAGTAAAGAAAATTTTTAGTTTCTTTTATTGTTCATCGGTGGACATTCTATAGTGTTTGGTTATCATTAATTATTCTTATTCTTGTTTTCATTAACTTGATCTACAAGTGAGTATGAAAATAGGAGAAACCAATCAAATATATCACTAGTGAATATGTAAAATTAAATCAATTTTAACTAACCTATGCATTAGCCACATAAGACATTTACAGGTGAACATACGATATAAAACTTGTTAATAAACATAAAAGCCAAATAGAATAACATTGTTGATGGTTTGTTTTTAATTGATAATAGGAATGACAATGGGGTGGGTTTGGGCGGGGTAGACAATCCCCGTCCCCCAACCCAATAAGGAAATTTTGCCCCATTCTCTGTCGGGGAACTTATCAATGCGCCTTATTGGGGCTACAGCTTACCCTTATCCCCGCCCCATTTATCATTTTTGCCTCAAACTTTGTACATCCATTCACCAAAATACAAAATGCAAACATAGAAATATCACTGAAAAATGAAGATTTTGGCTGTAAAATCATCCATAAAATACAATACAAATTATTTATGTATATATATATACATATTAAATAGTATAAATATATATATAATATATAAAAGTATAAATATAATATATAATCGGGGCAGGGCGGGGCAGAACAAGGCATCCCAGTCAGTACCCCAAAACTCGAAAAAAACCCCGTTAATGCCCCGTCCCCCGATAACGTCTACCCCGCCCCACCCCATTTAATTCGGATTTCGGGTTTTCCCGTCGGGTTCGGGTCTTTTTGTCATCCCTAATTGATAAACAATTACATGTAGATTGATGAACAAAAAAAATTTGCTTTTAAAAAACTCATATTGTTTACTGCATTTATTAGTGTTCACCGTAAAATCGATAAATTATTGATAAATCATTTTTAGTTTGTTTTGTTTTTTATTTAAAATTTAGGAAAAAGAAAATTAAGAGAGAGAAATAAAATGGTAGAGAAACAAATTAATTTACTATTATGCCCTTTTGAAATATAAAAAATTAAAAGATATGATTAATAAATGTCATTAGATCAAAACATAATTAAAAGGTTAGAATCACTTCTTGCACTTTTTGCAAAAATAATTATTCTCGAATGAACATTTCCCTATATATATATAAAACAATTTAAGTATTACATTTTATTTTATTTAAATACGTTTTTGATGGATTCAATTCGTTTGATCAGTTTCATTTGTAGCTAAAATAGTTTAGTTCTACCTTTAAAGGGGTTAGTGACGATAAACTAGTCGTAAGCAATGGCTCTCAATGATTTTAACTTGTGTTTTCTCTCGATACGGGTTTACAAAAAATGTTTCATGTCACAGTAAACTCTCTTGATCTAGGTGACATGTTAGCATTCTTTGTGAGGTTTCTATGTATGAATTTGTGTATAGCCCCTTGAGGTTTTTGGTACAACTTTAGTAGTTGACTATGTAAGAGGATGCATCAATTTTGACATCATTAGCATTCATTGTTCCTTGATTTTGACATAAATATTATGTATCAAATCCATATGTTCAAATTTAGTGTGATACTGCGATGTACACCATGCCGGAAATCACATTGACAGACGCGGTTGATGGGGTGATCACAATGTGTAAAGGAACACCATATCATGTCCAATAATGCGGTATTGTTTTATTCATCACTTTTTTAAAGCATTTAGGAGCTGTTTGCTAAAACAAAATGATAAGCATTGAAGGATTCTATAGCCTGAATAATTTAAAGGGTTTAAATGAAGCCGTTTTTTAATGTGACATGCTATTTGATAAGGTTCTGAATAAACAATTTGAACGTTGCAAATTACCATTTTAACAAGTCAACGTGTGAAAGAACAGGTATTTGGGTAAATACTTTGTGCTTAATGATTCATAATTTACTATAAAATGGAATGATTCAACAACGTTTCTCTTGTTTCATTCAAGTATTGCACAATCATGTCTTGCTTTTCTGTTGTTACCACTTTCATATCTCTCGTCTTCAGTTTGATTTCAGAAACACAAATCCACCTCAATGCTGAAAACACTCGTCGTGCTTTTTTCGTGTTCGAAGACTCGTTAGTTGACAATGGAAACAATAATTACTTGGCTACCTCTGCACATGCGGATTCATCTCCTTACAGGGTTGGCTATTTCAACAATCGCTCCACTGGTTGTTTCTTAAATGGCCTCGATCTCGCAGATGTCATAGGTCAATCTCTTGGTCCATTCCACCTTGTTTTAAATATCTTATAAAAAAAACTCAGCTAAGTAAAAGTTAAACAAAATTCTTACCTATGAATAATATTGATTTAAGGAGAACATATTGGTGTGGATCCGTTATTGCCATTTTTGGATCGAGAATTTAAGGGTTAAAAGTTGCTAAACGGAGCCAACTTTAGAATCCTCAATGATAGCGGCATTCAATTTGTAAGTGAATAATAATAATAATAATAATAATAATATTTCTAGAGTCTTGCTTTTTTTCTAATTTATTTATTATTAAAAAAGTATATATTCTTAGACACGTCATAATAACATATTAGAATTCGTATACTTATAAGACTTCTTACAAATTACAAAAAAATAAAATAAAATTAAAGGGAGATAACATTTTATTGCTAAGTTATTCTTGTAAAATAATAATACAAATGAGATGATTTGTACTTGTTATTTTCTAACCATTTGCTTTGTTTTTCTAATATATTTATTGTCCGAAACTATATATATATATATATATATAGAGGATCAATATACAACCTAGTCTTAATTATAGAACCTAAAGAATAAATCTGGACCATTGGATCATCTAAATTAATGGTTAAGATTTGAAGGTGACAATATTGTAAATAATATGAAAATTATATTAATTAACTGCATAATTAAGGGCAAATATGGAATTCTGTTTTTGATTTTATTTATGGCTCCACCTTCCGAAAATACAAAATCAGAACCAAAATGCAAATCATTGGGGTATTAACATGTTAATGACTTAATGTTATTTGCATTTTCGATTATTTGCATTTCTGTTATCTTCTTTTATGTCGGTTGCATTTTGTATTTTCGTCAAATAATTTGTATTTTTGCTATCTGTTTTTTTTTTATTTTCGACAGCATTTGCATTTTTGTCAAACAATTTTTCATTTTTATCAAACAATTTGCATTTTCGTAAAAAATAATTAGAAAACATTTCGATCCTGGTCTTGATTTAAAGAGAATAAAAAACTGAATCTAATCATATATTTTTTTTGCTAAAATTCTTAAGCATGAATATATTATGATAATTTGAATGTTTATTAAGATTTTTTTTTTAAAAATGGAAGTCTGGAGGTTGAAAGAGAGAGAGGGGCATGAGTATTAATTTCTAATTCTTTTTCCAGTTTTGTCCTTACTCTTGATGTTACGTGTTTGTTCTTTAGGTTCTATAAATAAGTAAAGTTCTATGTAGAACCTCACCCTATATATAATATATATATATATACGTATATATATATATATATATATATATATATATATATATATATATATATAACATGTGCTCTATGGTTTGTACTTACTATAATGTGCTAAGGATATCGCTTATACAGGCAAAATGGTAATAGTTTAACATGTGCTCTATGGTTTGTACTTACTATAATTTTGTCATGTTATTCTATTTAATTATTCTTGTAAATTTAAAATTTAATTGATTTGATTAGATACCTTATTAAGGGCTATTTATTATTTATGAGGATGGTTTATTTGAGAATTGTTTTTATTGTGAGTACCATAAAAATCAATTTTGACCCTTGATTAAAATAAATCAATAACCAATAAAAGTGACGACTTATTAATAATGAATTAATGAGGGGTATTTCGGAAAAATCAAGACTCAATCTTTAAGGACAACTCACCCGGACGTAATTCACAGGTGAAATTATAAAAAAGACCAAAATACCTCTACTAATAAGCATTAATGACGGTTCCAAATGATACCCGGAGTACTCGTAATAAAAATAGTCCTCAAATGATCTTTTCACTATTATTAATTATATTTTGTAACATCCTCAATTTGAGGCTAGTTGTAATTAGTATGCACGCATATGTAATTGATAGAATAGAAGTATATTCTAGTTACGTATGTATATAAGAAAGTTGATTAGTTGAAGTTAATTATATATATATATATATGTGTGTGTGTATTTAATGGTGTACTTATTGTGTGAGTTAAGTATATATATATATATATATATATGTGTGTGTGTATATATATATATGTGTGTGTATATATATATATATATAAGAAGAGTTAATAATTAAAAGAAAAAGAAGTTAAATAAAAAAAGAAGATATTTAGATGGAAAGTCCAGAGTCGGTTTACCTCTAGATAAGTTTGTATATATGTGTTTTGTGGTGAAATTGACTCACAAAGTTAAAATTTGAGAAACTTAAAAATACGCACAAACACACACTAGATATTGCTCTCGTGAGTTCTTGAAAGAAGAAGGTTAAAGATTTGAAGTTGTTGATTCAAGAGAAGGTTAGTATGATGTTTGTTGTGAATATTAAACCTATTTGATGCTAGATATATGTAAGTTTTGTTGTTAGAACTGATAAACAAATGAAGAACTCCATGGTTGAACATGGAGAGCTTACTGGACAAGTGGGTTTTTCATGTTTGCTGCATATAATTGGAGTTGATGAGTTCTTGATGTTTGTATAGATGTTATATGATGTTTAAAGTGGTTTTTGAAGTGAAAAAGATGAGTTTAAGAATCTGGAAATAAGTCGGATGGAGGATGAACAAGAAGAAGATGAGGTGGTGGTTGGCACGCGACGCGACGTGTCGAATAAGGGGACGCGACGCGTTCCCGCATATGTCGTGCGACTTTCACTTTTCATCCAATATTTGTTCATTCGTCTTTCTTGGTCCGACTTTCATGATCCGATAGTCACATGAGGAGGTCCGATGGTCGCATGGGCCATCCGACTTTCGCATGATTGATCCGACCTTTGTTGGTCCGACGTTCGCATGAAGGTTGCGATGTGAGGCGTCCGGCTCTTGGACGCGACGGGTCGGGTGAAAAGTCAGGAAAGCTCATTTTTTGGATGTAAAGTATTTTGAAGGCACTTGTTGTGCTAAACGTCGTAATGTTATTTTAAGATTTTTATGAACGTTAGAAGGTTCTTGTATGTGTTCTAGTATTAGAATCTTGTGTGTACGTTTAATGTAAGTGACGACGTGTTTTAGGTGAACCCGGCGCGTTAGCGAAGCCAGAACAGAGTATCTGTTGATATAAGTCACTAAGGTGAGTACCGGCGTTCATAAGTCTCAATAGAGGGAGACTTGATTGCCAAATGACTAATTGATTGTCTATGTACGGTAGTACTGTAACGACCTGAAAATATTGTAAATATTCTTAGATGTGAATTATATATTTTTGGAATTTAAGGATATACAAATAATAGAAATATATTCTTTAAATATATTAAGAATGTTTTTACTCCTAAGATATGCGTATATATATAAGTATTATACGTATAATAATACTGCCAATATATATTTAAATACTTTGTATTTAAGGAGTTTGAGGATAGAGATTTAAATAGAGTTATTAATTTACGTCGTAGAAAGAAATTAAATTAAAAGATTAAGGTTGAAGGTTTAATAAAATTCAAACCTAACTAAAAGGACTGAAAGTGTAAATTAATGGGGCCTAAGTGTAACTTACAAATTTAATTTGAATTCAATTTGAATTCACGTGACCTTGCTTGTAGAGATGGTTTTACATTTTCTTTTGCAACTTTTACTTTTGCAGTCTTTGTGCTTTATATATATATATATATATATATATATATATAGATCTCTATATATAAATAGAGTAGTGTAGAAAGAGTTATAGAAAATAGAGAAACACAGTGAGGAAATAGTGAGGTATTTTGAGCAGAGTCTCGTTTGTACTCGTATATAGTTACGGGAGACCGAAAAATATTGTTACGAGAATAACTTCGATCGAGGTTTTGTGAGAATTGATCCGAGAGGTATATTTATTTAATCTTACGCTTCTATTTCGACTATGAAGATGTTTAGGCTACATGCATGTCGAGTTTATGCGTTTCTATGGAGTTTCTAAGCACGTGAAGCGATAATCTTTGGTCAGGAGTTGTTATTTTGCATGTCTAAGTATTCTAAGGTAGTTTAGACTTCTCTAGAATCTTTGGATCGTGTTTTTAACATAGTAACCTTAATAGGTTATTTGTGGCATTTGAGTTCGTGTTCTTGACGATCCGTGAGCGTTGTTTGTCTTTTCGAGCTCGTGTGTTTCGTTATCTGGACAAAAGTGAGTTTAATATTTCTCAAAACCGAGTACTAGACAAAAATGATATATTTTCAAAAGTAATGATTTACTATAAAATGGTAATATGTGTTTATATATTACCTATGCATGAAATATGTGATATATATATATATATATATATTATTGTTACGTGTTATGAAATCGTATGATGATTATGCTATGTTATGAAGTTATGAGTTTTAACATAATATTTATTTACAAGACCTTGGGATGGGGGTAGTCCAATCCTTATTAATGATGCCTCGTAGTTGGAACCTTCTAGGAAAAGTGCTAGCCATTTGTGGGTTACCGGACGTTCATGACAAGTCCGGGACAACGTGATGATGTATTTATACTCATTGGAATGATATTTGGTACTAGAGGGTGTACCTTATTAAATATCATGCGGGTGTGAGGAGGTGTAAGAGGTAAAACACCGTTATTACTTCACCAGAACGGCACTGTGGAATACTTTGTATACCACGTCGCCGGAGTAGCGATAGCAGGAGATGTTACAGCCTAAGAATTATTGGAAGTCGCGCTCTAATGACTCTTAGACGAGTAATAACGTAACTCGTGAACCAAGTCTATATATTGGGTTAAGATAATATCCCTAGACCATTAATGATGATTGTGATGATGACGATAGTTATGATTTAAAGAATTACGAAAACGAAGTATATGAAATAACTGTTTGAGGTACTATTATTAGTTGACTGTTATGTGCTAAATGTCAAATGATGGGTTGGTCAACTATGTGAATGGGCGGGAATGGATTATTATTTATTCTGATATTACCGCCTAAAGTATGTTATGTTTTAATTGAATCTTTTATTAACTCTATTGACTCACGAGGCTTTAGGCTGACACTTGTTTCTTGAAATGTGTCTTGTACTCGTGTAGGTTGCTTAGAAGATTGCTTGTGAGACAGGGACTTTGGGTAGTGTATTGTCTTAGATGATACCATTTTGTTTTATCGCATCAAACAATTTATGTCTTTATGATTAATGTTTATGAACGTGATGTCGTGATTTTCAAACTAATGTAATCTCTTGTCGTTTCGGTAAGAAGTATTTTATGGCTAAAGACTTTAAAATGGCAAGATTTTTGTAATTGGTAAATTTTGGGAAATCGCGGTCGTCACAAGTTTGTTGGGTTTTGGTGGCATCTAGAAAACGCAGTGGAAACAAAAACGAGTATATAACAATCTCATTTTATGCCACCAATACCACACCCAATGGAGCAAACTCTAAGCAATAGCAACGCAACAAAAGAAAGGAACAAGTAGAAGAAATTATACCCTACAAGTATCTTCTAGCTCCTCGTTGATGATGAATATGAGAGTACAATGTTGTATTCTTCTATCGGTATCCACACCAAGTGAATTAGATTCCCACGTGCTAGCTTTGTTTGGATGCTGCCAAAAGCACCACCGACTAAAGTCTAACACCACTTGAAGATTGATGTGCCAATCGATCTTCCAAATGTGTATGTTAAGAGAGAAATATGAACTAACTTGAAGTTACAAGTTCATATGGTTTCTACACAAGATCATATGTTCATCAATCATTTCATGAACATGTATAGAAGTGTTCTTGACAAGCAAAATCCAGTCAAAAACGTCCTCATAAAGTTAATGCCACATTTAATCTAGACTTAAAAGTCTAATTGAATTGGCTGTTACTGTGTAAGGCACGGTCATGCCTCACAGGGCACGCCAGTGCCAGCCCACGGGCTCACCCAAGTCACGCCTGACTTGGGCTCGTGCTCTTGCACAGGCACGACTGTACCTCCAAGAGGCACGCCCGTGCCGGCCCCAATGGGTACGCCCTAGGCACGCCAGCCTTGGGCCTGTACCTGGCATAGGGCACTCTATGTCGGTGTTAGCTTTGGTATTTTACTCTCTCTCGTTCAACGGTGTTTCCGGAATCAATACTTGGCGTGTGACCCAATAGGCCTATGCCTCATCAGCAGTGATACCAACTCGTGTGTGTCAGTGGGCATATTCCAACAAACTCCCACTTGAACATGACACACCTACGAAAGGTAACACCGACATAGAGCGGCCTCTAGCAAGGCATCTACGCCCCCAAGTTAGCATATGGTATGTCGCCCATGAGAAGTACCAACCTGTAAAGAATGGTCCTACAGATAAGTGATTATTCATCCCTTCGTTCACGATATCCATTGTGAATGTAGGTCATGGAACATCATCAACCCCAAAACATCCACGATTATGTTTCTCGATCTAGACTAACTATGACGAACAAAACAAGTTGCAAAATTGATCCACTATCAATTCAACTTGAGCATGGCCATGCATTTTGATGTCATCAGTTAAGTCAACGAGGGGCCCAGGGATATCTCTCTAAAGAGGAACGAATACCTTTGACTACATCGTTCCGTCATAACAAGTTCTTGCCTGAAAACTTCCCTTATAACAGCAAGTTACGAACTGCGTTAGAAAGCAATCTAAACAAGACCATATTATTAATCAAGAAGCGCATGTATCTCCAGTAGAAGGACAAAAAGTTTTATCATCTTGATTTACTCGTGATCATGTCCATGAAGTAAACTCAGGTGCGGGTCCTCCAATTACTTGATCACTATCAAGTACAGGCTAGTGTTGTGAAAACATGTATTCAATCCACTATGAATACTTGACCAACCACTTGCCTCGATCTTAATTCACTTCTTCCTTCCAATGAAGAACGACCAATCGTGGAGCATTTAGAATAAATAAATTTATTCAAGGAAGTGGTTAAACATGCTAAGATGGAACACAATAAAGGCTAACGAAAGTACCCGCTCCGCGCGCATTATTAAATCTCCATTTGATAATCGATAAAATCAAAGCGCATTATTGCTTTAATATTCCCAACTCAAAATATATCAAATTCAACTAAAACAAATTCAAACCAAAGCTACTTGTAAACCGAGTGTATGGAAATTCATCACTAGCTCACAACCAAAGCTTAGTAAGTGGATTCACAAAGTTACATCCATGCATACTCTAACAATCACCATATCTTCTCTCGACCAAACACTTATAAAGTGTGTGTCGGCAAGATCATGGTCCTTTGTCCAAGCCTTCGTGCTCTCATTGTTCCAAGGAACCAAATGGAGTCACAATGCATAAGACTATGGTTCACATATATAAGCCATCATACTCTTATTTTCTCAAAAGAACCCAATTAGAGTCAATGATGCTTAAAGAACCATTCTAGTTGATAACATTCCACTTAACAACACAACAATAGCAATTCACCAAGAGTAATATATTACTCAAATTTCCTTGTTACCACCGAATATCAACTTGAGGAACAATGTACCAAGAGTTCTTGCAAGTATGTCAAAAGTGAGAGAAAAGAAACCATGTGATAAACCAAGTTGCTAATTAAATTAACACACTAGTTCATCATGTTTCAACATCATTCTCTTAGTTTTGTCACTCCTAAAAGTTCATGTTCGTATCTCCCAATTCTTCTTATGAAGCAATAATTTCTCAACCCCGGTTTTATGAACCGCCAAGTTAGGATATTATCTTCAATAAGAAGTATATTATGGATACACAATTTAAGGAACACAAGCGCTCCCACTAGCTCTGGTATACATCCAAGTTTAATCTTCCCTTTTCGAAAACTCAAATCTATGATTTTTTCATTAAAGTGAAGATTACATCCTTGCGATATTTATCCAAGACTACGAGGATACTTTCAACGTACAAGACTTTCGGAAAGTGTTAAAACACCCTTCCTCGAAATTCCCCTGAAGGAACACGATCTTTACATTGCAGTGATAAACACATGTATCCGAGTAACCTTCAACATAACCACTAGGAAAAATCTCTTTTATGATACCGTCCTCATGGTCAATCATATTAGAATTTTTACCACCGGTCGGCATTTGAAGTTGTCTACATCTCAATTCATGTATACCCCTAGGTTCACACCAAGGCATTGGATCATCCAAGTCCAATACTTGGATATCCTACATGGATTGCATCCCATTCTCATTACCTCTCTCCTCCTAGCAGACACTAGGCCCACTACTACTTCAAATAGTTCATGAATTCAACTAATCCATCATCGAGTTATCTTCCTCTAGATATAAAACATATATCTATCCGGCCTTACGACAACTCCTATCAGAAAAAGAAAGAGTAACGAATTATGCCAGGTACTCCACCATCGTCATGCTGAGTTCCAATCATTACAGATTGTATGCTAGTGCCAACATCAGGTTTTACTCCAACTGGCTCCCATAGATATTAGACTTCCACTTGCTACTGAGCGACAAAACATGTCCTCAAAAGTTCGTGAAACAAATATCTCATGCCTAATGGAGTAGCATCTTTTGTTCCCCGGATTCTACCACCTCACGTCTACACGTAGGCTAGATAATCTAGGTTTTTGAGATAGACAAGCAAAGACACTCTTTCTAGTCTTTTCTCCTAAGATGCGTACTAAACCATCCTTGTTGATTTTATATATATAACATTGCCCGCCATACTTAAGCATTCCAACACATTGGGTATGAATTTGCGATCCATCAAGACCCGAATATTCGGTTCCTCCTCTACGCGACCCATATGCCAATGTGTCCTAGGAGAGATAATTTATGAGATAAATCCCACAATTCTTATGATGATCACAAAATTCATTAAGATACTCAACATCTTTACAAGATTTAAGTAACTTAACCGTTTGCCCACAAACCTCGTTAAGGTAATCAATGAAAACCTCAAAGGTTTCAAATATACCTATCCCTACTACCACTACGGGTAAAGGTAACGAAGTGCATGTAGTTAACCCTATGGATTTTCTTGAACGAATTAAACACACAAGTGTGAACCAATTACAACAAGCTCTCAATCCTCTTACATACGCCGATGAAAGATGTACAAGTCATTTAGCCTAATAAACAATTCTCGCACTCAACATTTGATCAATTATCAAATGCATCCAAGATTCCAAACCACACGGAACTTGGTGAAGCATGTCTTGTTTACATAGCTAAATAATCTTGTCACTTGGATAACTAATCCAAATCAATTTTGGATTTAAACACATTATTCATGATTACTTTTAAGCAAAAGCTTATAAATGCCATGACATGGATAAACTTTGAAATAAACCACCAATTTATATATCAAATACAAAGTAATATCCATCGTCAACCAATGCATAATACACTTAATATTTCTTTTGCCACGCAGGGCAGATAATATATTAATCTAGTAAAGTAATAAAATAATTAGATGAAATGGCGAGATCAAAACTCCCAATCCTCTCAATCGAGACAACATCCAAGTTTCCCGATCTTGAGCACCTAAACTTTGTAACTAAACAATTTTTGCAACAAATGTGAGTATTATAGCCAGCCTTTCAACAAATCTAGCTAAGAAGTAGAAAAGCCATGGAGCTAGTCATGAAAGTACCTGATGACGAGAAGTTATTCCCATGCCTCATAGGAAGCTTTAACTCCTTCGAACACTGAGGACAAGCGTGGCGGCGCCAATCTCCATATTTACCGCAGAAATACCAAACTTCTCCCTTAGGAGTCGTATTCTTTTTCTCGGTTTTACGTTCCTCAAATAACCAGGTGGGAACGAACTTGCGTTTGGCCATGTTAGACTCGAAAATGTTAAGCATGCCATGCAACTCGTCTAAGGATTCTACCATTTTGTCCTTTTGATAGTTTTTGATAAACTCATCATAAGACGTGGGCAGGGATTGGAGAATCATATTCACCGCAAGCTCCCTCCCAATGGGAAATCCTAGTATTTCCATTTGGTCAATGTATGCCTTCATACGAAGCACATGAACACTAACCTGCCTACCTTCCTGCATCCGGCAACCGACAAGGGCCTTGACACACAAAAAGTGTTCCTCTCTAATCTGATGTTGGAACAAGTCCTTCAACCGATTAATCATATCATACGCACTTATATGCCCGAGTTGCTTTTGCAGCTCGCAGCTTATAGCCGATAACATGAAAGAAGAAATATCTTTTGCGTCCTCGATACGCTTTTCAAAGGTGTATCTAGTGGCCCAACTTGTGTTAGAAGCAATAATTTCTCAACCCCGGTTTTATGAACCGCCAAGTTAGGATATTATCTTCAATAAGAAGTATATTATGGATACACAATTTAAGGAACACAAGCGCTCCCACTAGCTCTGGTATACATCCAAGTTTAATCTTCCCTTTTCGAAAACTCAAATCTATGATTTTTTCATTAAAGTGAAGATTACATCCTTGCGATATTTATCCAAGACTACGAGGATACTTTCAACGTACAAGACTTTCGGAAAGTGTTAAAACACCCTTCCTCGAAATTCCCCTGAAGGAACACGATCTTTACATTGCAGTGATAAACACATGTATCCGAGTAACCTTCAACATAACCACTAGGAAAAATCTCTTTTATGATACCGTCCTCATGGTCAATCATATTAGAATTTTTACCACCGGTCGGCATTTGAAGTTGTCTACATCTCAATTCATGTATACCCCTAGGTTCACACCAAGGCATTGGATCATCCAAGTCCAATACTTGGATATCCTACATGGATTGCATCCCATTCTCATTACCTCTCTCCTCCTAGCAGACACTAGGCCCACTACTACTTCCAATAGTTCATGAATTCAACTAATCCATCATCGAGTTATCTTCCTCTAGATATAAAACATATATCTATCCGGCCTTACGACAACTCCTATCAGAAATAGAAAGAGAAAAGAATTATGCCAGGTACTCCACCATCGTCATGCTGAGTTCCAATCATTACAGATTGTATGCTAGTGCCAACATCAGGTTTTACTCCAACTGGCTCCCATAGATATTAGACTTCCACTTGCTACTGAGCGACAAAACATGTCCTCAAAAGTTCGTGAAACAAATATCTCATGCCTAATGGAGTAGCATCTTTTGTTCCCTGGATTCTACCACCTCACGTCTACACGTAGGCTGGATAATCTAGGTTTTTGAGATAGACAAGCAAAGACACTCTCTCTAGTCTTTTCTCCTAAGATGCGTACTAAACCATCCTTGATGATTTTATATATATAACATTGCCCGCCATACTTAAGCATTCCAACATATTGGGTATGAATTTGCGATCCATCAAGACCCGAATATTCGGTTCCTCCTCTACGCGACCCATATGCCAATGTGTCCTAGGAGAGATAATTTATGAGATAAATCCCACAATTCTTATGATGATCACAAAATTCATTAAGATACTCAACATCTTTACAAGATTTAAGTAACTTAACCGTTTGCCCACAAACCTCGTTAAGGTAATCAATGAAAACCTCAAAGGTTTCAAATATACCTATCCCTACTACCACTACGGGTAAAGGTAACGAAGTGCATGTAGTTAACCCTATGGATTTTCTTGAACGAATTAAACACACAAGTGTGAACCAATTACAACAAGCTCTCAATCCTCTTACATACGCCGATGAAAGATGTACAAGTCATTTAGCCTAATAAACAATTCTCGCACTCAACATTTGATCAATTATCAAATGCATCCAAGATTCCAAACCACACGGAACTTGGTGAAGCATGTCTTGTTTACATAGCTAAATAATCTTGTCACTTGGATAACTAATCCAAATCAATTTTGGATTTAAACACATTATTCATGATTACATTTAAGCAAAAGCTTATAAATGCCATGACATGGATAAACTTTGAAATAAACCACCAATTTATATATCAAATACAAAGTAATATCCATCGTCAACCAATGCATAATACACTTAATATTTCTTTTGCCACGCAGGGCAGATAATATATTAATCTAGTAAAGTAATAAAATAATTAGATGAAATGGCGAGATCAAAACTCCCAATCCTCTCAATCGAGACAACATCCAAGTTTCCCGATCTTGAGCACCTACACTTTGTAACTGAACAATTTTTGCAACAAATGTGAGTATTATATTCAGCCTTTCAACAAATCTAGCTAAGAAGTAGAAAAGCCATGGAGCTAGTCATGAAAGTACCTGATGACGAGAAGTTATTCCCATGCCTCATAGGAAGCTTTAACTCCTTCGAACACTGAGGACAAGCGTGGCGGCGCCAATCTCCATATTTACCGCAGAAATACCAAACTTCTCCCTTAGGAGTCGTATTCTTTTTCTCGGTTTTACGTTCCTCAAATAACCAGGTGGGAACGAACTTGCGTTTGGCCATGTTAGACTCGAAAATGTTAAGCATGCTATGCAACTCGTCTAAGGATTCTACCATTTTGTCCTTTTGATAGTTTTTGATAAACTCATCATAAGACGTGGGCAGGGATTGGAGAATCATATTCACCGCAAGCTCCCTCCCAATGGGAAATCCTAGTATTTCCATTTGGTCAATGTATGCCTTCATACGAAGCACATGAACACTAACCTGCCTACCTTCCTGCATCCGGCAACCGACAAGGGCCTTGACACACAAAAAGTGTTCCTCTCTAATCTGATGTTGGAACAAGTCCTTCAACCGATTAATCATATCATACGCACTTATATGCCCGAGTTGCTTTTGCAGCTCGCAGCTTATAGCCGATAACATGAAAGAAGAAATATCTTTTGCGTCCTCGATACGCTTTTCAAAGGCGTATCTAGTGGCCCAACTTGTGTTAGAAGCAATAATTTCTCAACCCCGGTTTTATGAACCGCCAAGTTAGGATATTATCTTCAATAAGAAGTATATTATGGATACACAATTTAAGGAACACAAGCGCTCCCACTAGCTCTGGTATACATCCAAGTTTAATCTTCCCTTTTCGAAAACTCAAATCTATGATTTTTTCATTAAAGTGAAGATTACATCCTTGCGATATTTATCCAAGACTACGAGGATACTTTCAACGTACAAGACTTTCGGAAAGTGTTAAAACACCCTTCCTCGAAATTCCCCTGAAGGAACACGATCTTTACATTGCAGTGATAAACACATGTATCCGAGTAACCTTCAACATAACCACTAGGAAAAATCTCTTTTATGATACCGTCCTCATGGTCAATCATATTAGAATTTTTACCACCGGTCGGCATTTGAAGTTGTCCACATCTCAATTCATGTATACCCCTAGGTTCACACCAAGGCATTCGATCATCCAAGTCCAATACTTGGATATCCTACATGGATTGCATCCCATTCTCATTACCTCTCTCCTCCTAGCAGACACTAGGCCCACTACTACTTCCAATAGTTCATGAATTCAACTAATCCATCATCGAGTTATCTTCCTCTAGATATAAAACATATATCTATCCGGCCTTACGACAACTCCTATCAGAAATAGAAAGAGTAACGAATTATGCCAGGTACTCCACCATCGTCATGCTGAGTTCCAATCATTACAGATTGTATGCTAGTGCCAACATCAGGTTTTACTCCAACTGGCTCCCATAGATATTAGACTTCCACTTGCTACTGAGCGACAAAACATGTCCTCAAAAGTTCGTGAAACAAATATCTCATGCCTAATGGAGTAGCATCTTTTGTTCCCCGGATTCTACCACCTCACGTCTACACGTAGGCTGGATAGTCTAGGTTTTTGAGATAGACAAGCAAAGACACTCTTTCTAGTCTTTTCTCCTAAGATGCGTACTAAACCATCCTTGTTGATTTTATATATATAACATTGCCCGCCATACTTAAGCATTCCAACACATTGGGTATGAATTTGCGATCCATCAAGACCCGAATATTCGGTTCCTCCTCTACGCGACCCATATGCCAATGTGTCCTAGGAGAGATAATTTATGAGATAAATGCCACACTTCTTATGATGATCACAAAATTCATTAAGATACTCAACATCTTTACAAGATTTAAGTAACTTAACCGTTTGCCCACAAACCTCGTTAAGGTAATCAATGAAAACCTCAAAGGTTTCAAATATACCTATCCCTACTACCACTACGGGTAAAGGTAACGAAGTGCATGTAGTTATCCCTATGGATTTGCTTGAACGAATTAAACACACAAGTGTGAACCAATTACAACAAGCTCTCAATCCTCTTACATACGCCGGTGAAAGATGTACAAGTCATTTAGCCTAATAAACAATTCTCGCACTCAACATTTGATCAATTATTAAATGCATCCAAGATTCCAAACCACACGGAACTTGGTGAAGCATGTCTTCTTTACATAGCTAAATAATCTTGTCACTTGGATAACTAATCCAAATCAATTTTGGATTTAAAACACATTATTCATGATTACTTTTAAGCAAAAGCTTATAAATGCCATGACATGGATAAACTTTGAAATAAACCACCAATTTATATATCAAATACAAAGTAATATCCATCGTCAACCAATGCATAATACACTTAATATTTCTCTTGCCACGCAGGGCAGATAATATATTAATCTAGTAAAGTAATAAAATAATTAGATGAAATGGCGAGATCAAAACTCCCAATCCTCTCAATCGAGACAACATCCAAGTTTCCCGATCTTGAGCACCTAAACTTTGTAACTAAACAATTTTTGCAACAAATGTGAGTATTATAGCCAGCCTTTCAACAAATCTAGCTAAGAAGTAGAAAAGCCATGGAGCTAGTCATGAAAGTACCTGATGACGAGAAGTTATTCCCATGCCTCATAGGAAGCTTTAACTCCTTCGAACACTGAGGACAAGCGTGGCGGCGCCAATCTCCATATTTACCGCAGAAATACCAAACTTCTCCCTTAGGAGTCGTATTCTTTTTCTCGGTTTTACGTTCCTCAAATAACCAGGTGGGAACGAACTTGCGTTTGGCCATGTTAGACTCGAAAATGTTAAGCATGCCATGCAACTCGTCTAAGGATTCTACCATTTTGTCCTTTTGGTAGTTTTTGATAAACTCAACATAAGACGTGGGCAGGGATTGGAGAATCATATTCACCGCAAGCTCCCTCCCAATGGGAAATCCTAGTATTTCCATTTAGTCAATGTATGCCTTCATACGAAGCACATGAACACTAAGCTGCCTACCTTCCTGCATCCGGCAACCGACAAGGGCCTTGACACACAAAAAGTGTTCCTCTCTAATTTGATGTTGGAACAAGTCCTTCAACCGATTAATCATATCATACGCACTCATATGCCCGAGTTGCTTTCGCAGCTTATAGCCGATAACATGAAAGAAGAAACATCTTTTGCGTCATCGATACGCTTTTAAAAGGCGTATCTAGTGGCCCAACTTGTGTTAGCAGCAGGTGGTTTCGGAAGAGGTTCCTCGAGGATGTGCAACTTAGATTCATGGCGAAGGACAATTCGCAATTGCCTATACCAATCCACAAAGTTCACACCTACGAGTTTCTCCTTTTCTAGGAACGAACAAAGAGATAAATTCGGTGTTGCGTTTTTAACGTTTGTCACTACAATTTTAGAGTACACATTTTAGTGAATTTAGATATAATCCTTGTATAAATAATTACCCAAATAGTTTTCAAAACCAATTATTTAAACAAGGCTAGAAACCATATTCACTTTACCTTATGACGGGTTTACCGCGGATCACAAAGCAAAGCTATTTAGGCCGGTAACCATTTTACCAATTGCAAACACTTTGCAACTTCTAGATCCTTACGGGATCCAATGACAATCAAAATGTCTTTTGGCATGTTTGATCCCTTCTCGCACCAATTCTAACTTGATCCCCTTAAATGACTCCGCTAGAGCTCGATGCCACCTAAGTGTCACAAAAAGAATTGTAAACCACCCGTCAAGACACACTATGGAACTCTCGCCAATAATTGGCTCGTGCTAAGCTCGACAACCAATATTGCGAGTTACCACACTGACCTTCCACACAGTTCCACTCGGCATGACTCGTGCTAAAGCTCGACAATCATCCATGTTTCACTAGATTCGGGTGGTGTCGTCTTACGGATGGCGCGTGATTTACATTTTAAAAACATGATTTCGTTTTTCCGGTTAAAACAATTTTAACCCATTTTGCGAATTAACAAATCAAGTGATAAATACAATTTTTATCCACTTACAATATAATACAAATTTATATTATCTTGTTAATTCTATACGTGCGGAAAGAAATATAAACCAATTTTATAAATCTTTGTGTTTTATATATTGTGGAAAAATTATCTACCATGCGATATCCTACACATCCATGCAAAATAATAAATATATAAAACAACCACACATACATAATAGTTCGGTAACATGCCCAAATCCTATGCGTTTTCCCCGTGAGCCATACGAGGAAAACAAGGTCAACTAAGGAATCCAATATCCAAAGCACCTAGCCGGGTGTGCTCCCACTAAAGCCGACAACTCCAAAAGGCAATCCGGACTCCATGTTGCCGAGACATCAACGCCGTGATTCCCATTGGTTTATTACATAGTAAATCAACTTCTATACTATTCTACGAATACATAGAAGAAGAAATGGCATGCAAGCCACAATCCTATGCTACTAATACAAGTACAAAGGAATAAATAAACGGCATGCAAGCCGTACCAAATAATAATAATAAAAATTACAACAATACGACACGCAGACCACCAAAACCAAATAAACCAAACACCACAACACATAGGTCTAAAGGGCATCTCGTTACCGAACCACAACCAAACCCAACCAAAGGAAAACCATGGTGTGCCACAAAACCATGTCAAATATATTTTGATTAAGATTGCCAACAAAACACCCAAGGCACAAAAGGCAATCCTTGTACATATGCATTAGTAATTTTAATACACCTTTAAAGTTACATATTCATATATACACCTACAAATATATATATATTTTATGTACTTCAAGCCAAGCCATACAAAATATATAAATTCAAGGAATCAAAATATAGTGGGGAAAACTAGATCCAAGACTAGCCCAACCAACAAATCCGGAATTTAAATATAATTTTAAAACATGTTTCAAAAACAGTTTCTGGCCAAAAAATGTGAAAGGCACGGGCGTGCCCGTCCACTTCCAGTTTACAGTTTAAACGGTTTAAGCCTTAAAACAATTCTGCCGGCACGGCCCGTACCCCCACTGGTACGGCCATGCCCCGGCTGCCGGCATGCCCCGTACCCCAAGAGGTACGGCCGTGCCCGGTCACCGGAAAATCAGATTTTGACAGAAAACTCAAAATTCCGGTTTCAGTGCAAAGCCATGTTAGAGATGGCTCTGATACCACTGTTAGGTTTTGGTGGCATCTAGAAAACACAGCGGAAACAAAAACGAGTATAAAAAAATTTCATTTTATGCCACCAATACCACACCCAATGGAGCAAACTCTAAACAATAGCAATGTAACAAAAGAAAGGAACAAGTAGAAGAAATTATACCCTACAAGTATCTTCTAGCTCCTCGTTGATGATGAAAATGAGAGTACAATGTTGTATTCCTCTATCGGTATCCACACCAAGTGAATTAGATTCCCACGTGCTAGCTTTGTTTGGACGCCACCAAAAGCACCACCGACTAAAGTCTAAAACCACCTGAAGATTGATGTGCCAACCGATCTTCCATATGTGTATGTTAAGAGAGAAATATGAACTAACTTGAAGTTACAAGTTCATATGGTTTCTACACAAGATCATATGTTCATGAATCATTTCATGAACATGTCTAACACTTGTAGAAGTGCTCTTGACAAGCAAAATCCAGTCAAAAACGTCCTCATAAAGTTAGACTCAAGTAACCATAACGCCACATTTAATCTAGACTTAAAAGTCTAATTGAATTGGCTGTTACTGTGTGAGGCACGGTCGTGCCTCACAGGGCACGCCACTGCCAGCCCACGGGCTCACCCAAGTCACGCCTGACTTGGGCTCGTGCTCTTGCACTAGGCACCACCGTACCTCTAAGAGGGATGCCCGTGCCGGCCCCAATGGGTACGCCCTAAGCATGCCGGCCTTGGGCCCGTACCTGGCATAGGGCATGCCCGTACCTTCACAAGGCACGGCCGTGCCCGGCCCTACCAAAACCCAGTTTTGGTATTTTTCTCTCTCGTTCAATGGTGTTGCCGGAATCAATACTTGGCGTATGACCCAATAGGCCTATGCCTCATCGGCAGTGATACCAACTCGTTTGTGTCAGTGGGCATAGTCCAACAAAGTTGGTATCAGAGCCACGTTGTGAGCGAACTAAGCATTGAGTCCGATGCTTAGACTTACAACTGCTAACAACTCGTTAAGAAGGAACAAGACTTCTAGGGGGAGGGTGTGTACTGAGTGCTATAGGAATTCTAGATCTTTTCCTTATAGTTTAACTCTACCTCTTTTCCTTATAAGAATTCTTGTACATATCTACGAACTTAAGAAGTATATTTTTGACTCATTTCTTGTGTTCTCCATAGAAGAAGGTGGTCACACACAAGAACAATGGCAAACAAGGTACTAATCAAGGGAGTGGAGTTGGTGGATCACATCCACATCACGAGGATGAGGATGTGGGAATTTTTCACTCACAACCACACGTTGAAACAGTTCCAACTACTATCGAAGGGACTGCGTCTACTAAGGAGTATACGGAAAGGAGTAGCTATAGTGGGGTTAGCACAATCAAAATTGCTTCTTTAGAGCAGCAGTTGAAGATTCGAGATAATCAAATAGCTCAAATGAGGGGGGCTATGATAGTTGCGGGTCTCCTTAAAGAGACCACTGAACTAGACTAGAATGATGAAAGTGAAGCAAGCAGTAAGGATAAACGCCATGGTCCTAAACCTCGTCAAAGGACTACGAAGGTAGAGGGTAGCTCGTTTAGAGCTTTCATGTGCTGCAAACCTCCAGTTTTTAAAGGAGGTGAAGATCCATTGGTTTGTTCTCGGTGGTTGATGAAGATGGAGCAAGGTTATGATTCGGGGGATTTTACTAATCAACAACAGGTCCGTTATGCCATTCGGATTCTTGAGGGAGAGGCTCTTCAATGGTGGAACTCTGTCTACCAAAACCTTTATGAGATAGTTCGGAAAGAGATTACTTGGTTCCAGTTTGTTAAGAAGGTGTAGAATCATTTGTGCAATTTGGGTGCACAAAGGCGAGCTAAGAGAAAATTTTTGGAGTTGAAGAAAGGGACAATATCGATCAGCAAGTACAACACGACTTTCTCGGATAAGCTTACTTTTGCCAGGAGACTTTGTCTTGATGAAGCTTTTTTGGTAAACCAGTATATGGGAGGTTTACCATTTGAATACCGGTCTGCTATCCGTAATAAGTCTACCCTGGATGTGGCAATGGAGGAAGCAAGGAATATTAAGGATGACTTGGGTATGAAGAACCCCGTCAGCGGAGAAAAGAGAAAGTGGGAGGGGCCATCTGGGTCCTCAAAGAAATAGAAGTTTGGGTCCGAGGGCAAGAAGAAGGACCTAAATTTTTGCAAGACTTGTCACTCTTCCCATAAGGGTCCTTGCACTAAAAGCACTACGAGTTGCAAGAGGTGTGGTAAGATGGGGCACACTAGTTTTGAGTGCACAAGTTCTGAACTTATGTGCTATTACTGCAAGGAGATGGGGCACATGGCTTATGCCTGCCCGAAACTGAAAAACAAGAGTGCTGATGGTAGCAAGAAGCCTGCTGCGGGTAAACCTACCCGACGAGCTTTCAAGATGACTACCGATGATGCTCGCAAGAATGATGAGGTGATTTCTGGAACTTTTATGATAAATTCTATGCCTGCTAAAGTACTATTTGATTCTTGTGCTAGTCGATCTTTTGTTTCGCATGCCTTGTTGGAATATGCCCGCTGACACGAACAAGTTAATGACACTACCGATGAGGTGTAGGCCTATTGGGTCACACACCAAGTATTGATTCCGACAACACGATCAAGCAATAGAGAGGAACAGACCAAAATGGGTTTTGGCAGGGTGGTACACGGGCCGTGTTCCTGAACACGGGCCGTGTCCAATCCAACGTACACGAGGCGTATTGGCCCAATCCAAGGTCGTGTAGTTTGGGCCTACACGGGCCGTGTAGATGAACATAGGCCATGTAGTGCCTGTTAGACACGGGCCGTCTTAGCCTAACTGGGGCCATGGACTTTGGGCCTACACGGGCGTGTAGATCTACACAGGCCGTGTACGTTCGCTATAACAGCATAATTAACAGCCTTAAACACTTGGTTTAATGGGCTTAACTTCTCATAATGTTGGTAGACAAAGAGACCACGAGTTATCTGCTCTTGTAGAGGCTTTTGGCTATCACTTGGTCCCTTGGTTGACATTAGAACTCTCTCTCTCTCTTGTTCTTGGTGTTCTTGAGCACAAGAAGCAAACATACACATACTTGATTGGAGAAGTTCTTTGTTTGACTCTAAGCCACTTCATTGGAGGAGTTCTTTGTTGGACTCTAAGCCACTTGACTAGGAAGGTTACTTTATGTTTTGCACTATTGAGGTATTACCTTTCTTCTCATCTTGTTTATATATTTTAGTTACAATTCTATTGTTAGATTTTGGTCCATGGGAAGTATTCATTGTTTGGCATCGATTTTTGTTATGTACTTTGCTTCCGTTGCAACTTGATTTTGCCAAACGAATACCTTCAGTGGTATCAGAGCCATATCTAACATGGCTTTGCACTATTGAGTCTAGAAAAACCATAAAAGTGTTTTTGTATAAGAAAAGTGTTTTCTTAAAATTGGTTTTTCCATTGAGACTCTTGTTGTGCTAGAATATATTTATTCATAGACGTGTTTTTATATTCTAGTTTTTATATTTATATATTTGTTGTAACTTGGCATGAAGTGTACACAAATATATACTTATAAATGTATATATGAATATGTGTCTCAAAATGTTTGATACACTAATGCATATGTACAAGGATTGTCCTTTTAGTGCCTTTGGTGTTTTGACAATCTTAACTAAAATATAGATATATATTTATATATCATGGTTATGTGTGGCACACCATGTTTGTATTTGATATACTTGGTTTGATTCGGTAACGAGATATGCCCCTAGACCTATGTGTTGTGATGATTGATTATTTTTGGTTTTTGGCGGCCTGCGTGCTGTATTGTTGTAATAATATTAATTTATTTACTTAGTGGTGTGGCTTGCACGCCGTTTCTTTTATTCTATGTATTTGTATAAATAGTATAGGATTGCGACCTGTGTGTCGTTTATATATATTCTATGTATTTGTATATAGTATAGATTTAAAACCAAAATAGTCAACGGGAGTCATGGTGATGACGTCTTGGCGAGAAGGAATCAACATGCTATTGGAGGTGTTGGATTCAGTGGGAGCTCATCCAACGAGACCATATTTTGTCCTTAGATTTTTGGCCACGTTTTCCCCGTTGTGGCTCACGGGGAAAACGCATAGGAATTATGGGAATGTTACCGAATCGTATGTATAGATATTTGCGTGGTTGTATTTTATTATTCTACGCATGGATTAGGATTCGCATGCTGGATAATTTTTCTATAAAAATTAAATAAAATACAATGTTTGTTAAAATGGTTAACAACTGCGCGTGAATAGAATTGACAAAGGAAATATAAAAATGGTATTATATTAAAAGTGCTTAAAATCGTTTTGACACTTACTTTGTTAATTCACAAAAGGGTTTTATAAACCGGAAACAAAATCCCGTTTTTCAAAATGTAAATCACGCACCATCCATAAGATGACACCACCCGAATCTAACGAAGCAAGGATGATTGTGGAGCTAAGCACGAGTCATCCCTTGTGTAGTTGTGTGGAAGGTGAGTGGGGTAACTCGCATGATTGGTTGTCGAGCTAAGCACGAGCCAATTGATGGTCGATAGTGCCACCCGTGTGTCTTGTCGGACGATTTACAATTTTAGTATATAATTCTTGGTTAGTTGTCGAGCTAAGAACGAGCTAAACAAAAATTATATATTAAGATTGGTGTAAGATAGGGATCAAACATGCCAACCGAAATAATGGATGTCAACGGATCCCGCAAGTGTCTAAGAGTTGTAATAGAGATTACAATTGGTAAAGTGGTTGCCGGCCTAAATAGCTTCACCACATGATACGCGGTAAACCCGTCACGGTGCAAGGTGAAATAAGGTTCTTAGCCCTTGTTAGAAATAAATTGTTTTGTTTAAAACTATGGGTACTTATTTTAACAAGGATTTCCAAACTAATTAAAACTACTTTGCTATTTTAGATGGCGTTTTCAAGCAACACCAACACCACCTCCCATTTTTCACTTAGAGTTTTCCTTGAGAAGGAGAAACTCAATGGTAACAACTTCTTGGATTGGTTTAGGCAACTTAAACTTGTCCTACGCCAAGAAGGGAAGATGGTTACCATAGAGGAGGCCCTACCCGAGGCTCCTACTGCCAATGCCACTCGGGCTATCCGAGACGCTTATGAGAAGCGTGTCAAGGATACCGAGGACATTACTTGCCTCATCCTAAGTACTATGATCCCCGAGCTCCAAAAGCAAATGGATCATTTGAGTGCTTTTGACTTGATCACTCAGCTTAAGGAAATGTTCCAGTAGCAAGCGAGACAAGAAAGGTTTGAGTGTCTTAAGACGGTACTTGGTAGCAAGATGGCCGATGGCGGGAATGTGAGTGCACACGTGTTGCGCATGAAAGCAAACATGGAGCGCATGGAACGGCTCGGATTTACCATAGGGAGGGAGCTAGCCATGGATTTGATCCTATGGTCCCTGCCCACCGCGTATGATCAATTCGTTATGAGTTATCATATGCATAGTATGGATAAGTCCATCATGGAGCTTCATGGTATGCTTAAGACAATGGAGTCTAGCATGACCCAAAACAAGCCCTCCGTTCCAAATCCCGTTCTTGCTATAAGGGAGGGGCGAATCTAGAAGAAGAAGAGGACCGCTTATACCCCTAAGGGTAAGGGGAAGGGGAAGGTTGGCGCTGCCAAGTCTAGCCCGGCTTCGGAGGGTAGAGGCAAGGGGAAGATGTTTCCCCAAGCTAAGACTCCGAACGAAGCGGAATGCTTCTTCTGCGGGAAGAAGGGCCATTGGCGCTGTAACTGCCCGGGGTACCTAGAAGGTCTTAAGAAGCTCAAGGGGTTGAGCATCGCACGAACTTCTGACTCATGTACGTACATGATTGAACTCCATCATACTTCTACATCTGGAAGTTGGGTATTAGATACCGGCTGTGGCACTCACGTTTGTAACATTGTGCAGGTGCTAAGGACAACTAGAAGGATGGAGAATGGCGAGCTTGACTTGATTATGGGAAACAAGGAGTTTGTCCCAGTCAAGGCTCGAGGAGAAGTTGAAAATCCTTTAATTCCGGTTTTTCCATATTATTATTGAACGTATGTTATTTGCCGCTTGTGGCGCGAAACATTATTTCCTTTCATGCATTACACGACAATGGTTTTGGTTTTTCTTTTGACAATGGGGTTATTGTTTGTTTTAAAAATGGTATTTGTTATTTTAAAGCTTATCCTTGTCGTGGTATTTATGAAGTAGGTGCGTACGTTAGTGATAATCGTTCAATCATGAATATTGATTCAACGTCTAAAAATGGTTTAGACAAATTGTCTTTGTGGCATGGTCGACTTGGCCATATAAACAAGACTAGCATCGCCAAGCTCCAAGCCGATGGGATCTTGGAATCATTTGACCATGAGTCAAATGAAGTATGCGAATATTGTTTATTAGGCAAGATGACTAAAGCACCCTTTTCCAGTGTGAATGAGAGGGGAAAAGACTTATTGGACATTATACATTCCGATGTGTGTGGTCCATTTAAGCACGTCACAAGAGACAATTCTAGATACTTCTTTACCTTTATAGATGATTATAGTAGGTATGGGTATGTCTACTTGGTTAGTCAAAAGTCCGAGACCTTTGAGGTCCTTAAGACTTTCCAAAATGAAGTAGAGAATCAATTAGGCAAGAAGATTAAGATACTTAGATCCGATAGGGGTGGTGAGTGTCTTAGTCAAGAGTTTCGTGATCATCTTAAGGGTTGTGGAATTATCTCACAACTTACACCTCCTAGGACGCCACAATTAAATGGTGTCGCCGAGAGGAAGAACCGAACATTGTTAGATATGGTTCGGTCTATGATGAGTCACACCCAAATGCCTATAAGCCTTTGGGGTTATGCTCTTGAAACGGCAACAAGAATCCTTAATCTCGTTCAATTGAAGAAGGTCGAGAAAACACCTTTCGAGATATGGCATGGGAAACCTCCCGTTCTTGCCTATCTAAAGGTTTGAGGTTATCAAGCCTACGTAGGACGTGAGGTAGATGACAAGTTGGAGCCCCGATCCGAAAAGTGTTATTTCATCGGATATCCAGCTGCGGGTATTGGATATATATTCTATAAACCTTCCGAGAACAAGGTATTTGTTGCTCGGAGGGCGGTGTGTTTAGAAAGAGAATTAGTATCCAATCAGCATGGCGGGATTAAGATTGATCATGAATTAGTATCCAATCAGTCAACGGATGAAAGACCTGACGTTGGCACTAGCCAACAACCTAGTGAGGTTAAGTCTAAGCATGACAATGCGGAGACTAACGTACATCCGTTACCTCCCCGTAGATCCGGTAGAACTTGCCATGAGCCAGAGAGATATGGGTTTCTCATATCTGAGGGCGACGAGTTATTGGTGGATCTTAATGAGCCCACCAACTATCGGGAAGCGGCAGTGGGCCACGAGTCTGCTAAATGGAAGGAGGCAATGGATAACGAGATGCAATCCATGGAGGATAACCAGGTTTGGGAACTGGTTGATCCCACACCCGGTTGTAAACCAATAGGGTGTAAGTGGGTCTTCAAGAAGAAGACCGACATGGATGGAAAAGTAAACACTTTCAAAGCCCGACTGGTGGCTAAAGGTTTCACCCATACACATGGTGTCGACTATGATGAAACTTTCTCCCTAGTGGCCTTGTTGAAATCTATTAGGATACTTTTGGCAATCGCCGCATTTCATGATTACGAAATATGGCAAATGGATGTCAAAACCGCCTTCCTTAATGGAAGCTCTCCGAAGAGGTGTATATGACGCAGCCTGAGGATTTTGTGCATCCGAAGCATCCTAATAGAGTGTGTAGACTAAAGAAGTCCATTTATGGACTTAAACAAGCATCTCGTAGTTGGAATCTATGCTTTGATGAGAAAATCAAAGAGTTTGGTTTTTCGAAAAGTGTAGACGAGCCATGTGTATACGTTAGGGCTAGTGGGAGCGCCGTTGTTTTCTTAGTCTTGTATGTGGATGATATCCTACTCATTGGTAAAGACATTCCAACCTTGCAAAGTGTCAAAACTTGGCTTGGAAATTGCTTTTCAATGAAAGACTTAGGAGAAGCAGCATACATTCTGGGTATCAAGATCTATAGAGATAGATCTAGAAAACTTCTCGGGTTGAGTCAAATACATACATTGACAAAGTCTTGAAGCGGTTCAAGATGGAGGACTCCAAGAAAGGAAATCTTCCTATGTCGCATGGAGTGATATTGAGTAAAACTCAATGTCCTAGTTCTTAAGAGGAACTAGAAGTAATGAAGCGAGTACCATATGCTTCGGCCGTAGGCTCGATCATGTACGCCATGTTATGTACCCGTTCTGATGTGTCATGTGCTTTGAGCTTGACTAGTAGATATCAGGAAAACCCGGGGCAAGCCCATTGGGTTGCGGTAAAGAACATTCTTAAGTATCTTAGGAGGACTAAAGAGATGTTCTTGATATTTGGTGGTGAGGAAGAGCTCAAAGTAAAGGGTTACTCTGATGCTAGCTTCCAAACTGATAGGGATGACTGCCGATCACAATCGGGGTTTGTGTTCCTATTGAATGGTGGGGCTATTACTTGGAGAAGTTCAAAGCAAGACACAGTGGCTGATTCTACTACAGAGTCAGAATACATTGCGGCAAGTGAAGCTACTAAAGAAGCTGTGTGGATAACGAAGTTCATCTGAGACCTTGGAGTGGTTCCTAGCATATTCGACCCTATTGAGATCTTTTGTGACAATGAGGGTGCGGTGGCCTTGGCGAAGGAACCGACTGCTCAGAAGAGAACGAGGCATATACCTCGTAAGTACCACTTGATTAGAGAGATGGTTGAAAGTGGTGAAGTAGCTATTAGTAGAGTAACCTCGGAAGGCACTTTGGCCGATCCGTTTACTAAACCATTGTCACAAGCTTCTCATGATTCTCACACTACGGCGATAGGTGTTAGATTTGCTCATGCCTTGGTTTAGATTTAGTTTTAATTTATGTTTGGACCATTATGTATTTGGGAACATTAAGCAATAGTAGTACTAATGTTTGTTTCGATTTATATAGTAGAGATCTATATATACGCGTGTTGCGGTTACTCACATTTAGTCTTTATTGTGTTCTATCTTTGCATGTTTAACTTATTCCCTAGATTGTTTTACAATCTTTAAGTCTCCACAATCGGTCATACTTTGTGGGAAGAAAGTATGAATTAAGATTGATGTAAAGAATTGCTTTTGATAAAACGTGATTCTTGCCTATACTTGAAAGGGGTTTCAAGTGATTGGAGGACCCGCACCCGAGTTTACTTCATGGTTTTAGTCACAAGTAACTCGGGATTGTAATGACGTTTCATCCTTAAACTAGAGATACATGTGATCCCAAAGCATAGGTCTGTTTTGCTTTGATCGTTTTCTAACGCGGTCCGTAACTGGTCGTTATAAGGGAAATGATTGGGTAGAGTATTGTCTATGTGGCGGGACTATGTAGTTGAAAGGTATTTGTTCCTTTGTGTATAGAGAGAATATCCATGGGCCCCTCGATGATTGAGTGCTGACGTTCATATGCATGGCCGTGCTCAAGTTACATTGATGAAGGATCAATGTTAACTTGGTTTGTTGGTCACCACTAATCTAGAATCGAGAAACATAATCGTGAACGATCTGTAGGTTGACTATATTCCATGCCTTGTGTTCACATTGGATATCGCGAACAAAGGGATTGTTCATTTATCTTTAGGACAATCATTTTATGATTGGGGATCTTGTCAAGAGTGGCATACCCTATACTGAATTGGGAGCATAGATGTCTTGCTAGAGGCCGCTCTATGTTTTTGTTATTTTTCGTAGTCGTGTCACGTGCAAGTGGGAGTCTGTTGGAATATGCCCGCTGACACGAACGAGTTAATGACACTACCGATGAGGTGTAGGCCTGTTGGGTCACACACAAAGTATTGATTCTGGCAACACGATCAAGCAATAGAGAGGAAAAGGCCAAAATGGGTTTTGGCAGGGTGGTACACGGGCCGTGTTCCTAAACACGGGCTGTTTCCAGTCCAATGTACACGAGGCGTATTGGCCCAATCCAAGGTCGTATAGTTTGGGCCTACACGGGCCGTGTAGATGAACATGGGCCGTGTAGTGCATGTTAGACACGGCCCGTCTTAGCCCAATTGGGGCCGTGGACTTTGGGCCTACACAGCCGTGTAGATCTACATGGGCCGTGTACGTTCGCTGTAACAGCAAAATTAACAGCCTTAAACACTTGGTTTAATGGGGTTAACTTCTCATAATGATGGTAGACAAAGAGGCCACGAGTTATCTGCTCTTGTAGAGGCTTTTGGCTATCACTTGGTCCCTTGGTTGACATTAGAACTCTCTCTCTCTTGTTCTTGGTGTTCTTGAACACAAGAAGCAAACATACACATACTTGATTGTTGTTTTGGTGGTCATACATCAACTTTCTAGCACTTGGGAATCAAGGAAGCTTGGGGTGGACTTCATTGGAGGAGTTCTTTGTTGGACTCTAAGCCACTTGACTAGCAAGGTTACTTTGTGTTTTGCACCATTGAGGTATAACCTTTCTTCTCATCTTGTTTATATATTTTAGTTGCAATTCCATTGTTAGATTTTGGTCCATGGGAAGTATTCATTGTTTGGCATCGATTTTTGTTATGTACTTTGCTTCCGTTGCTACTTGATTTTGCCAAACGAATACCTTCATGCCTTCTGTGCTAAATTTGATAAACCCCGTAGTACTTTGGATTCGTCTTTAGTCGTTGAGATTGCGGTTGGAAAACCCATCACTATTCGTGATAAGTTTAATGATTGTGTTATTTCTATTGATGGTAATGATTTTACGGTGACACTACTTGCTCTAGAGATAGAGAGTTTTGATGTAGTAATAGGTATGGACTGGATGTCTAGTCTGAAGGCTGAAATTATTTGTTCTAAAAAGCTTGTACGCATACCTCTTTCTACTGGAAAGTTTGCTATTGCCTTTGGAGAAAGGTGCCCGGGAAGTCCGATTCTACTTTCGGTGATGAAAGCACGCAAGTGCTTAACCAAAGGTTGTTCAACATTTTTGGCATACATCATATCTTCTGCAAAGAAGAAGGTCGAATTACGAGATGTGGAGGTGGTAAAGGATTATCCGGATGTTTTTCCCAAAGATTTGCCCGGATTACCGCCGACACGTCATGTTGAATTTCAGATTGATCTTGTTCCAAGTGCAGCACCGATTGCTAAGGCACCTTACCGTTTAGCTCCGTCCGAGATGAAGGAGATGATGACCCAACTACAAGAACTTTTGGATAAGGGTTTCATTCGACCAAGTTCCTCACCTTGGGGAGCACCAGTTTTGTTCGTTAGAAAGAAGGATGGAACCATGCGGATGTGCATTGACTATCGAGAGTTGAACAAGGCTACAATTAAGAATAAGTACCCTTTACCAAGAATATAAGATCTTTTTGATCAATTGCAAGGTGCTTGTTACTTTTCGAAAATCGATTTACGTACGAGATATCATCACGTGAAGGTCCGAGATGAAGATATTCACAAGATGGCATTCAGAACTCACTATGGCCGCTATGAGTTTCTCGTAATGCCTTTTGGTTTAACTAATGCTCCGGCTATGTTTATGGATTTAACGAACCGAGTTTGTCGTCCTTTTCTGGACAAATCGGTTATTGTAGTTATCGATGATATTCTTATTTACTCTCGTAGTGAGGATGATCATCGCAGGCATTTGCGTGAAGTTCTTGATACCCTTCGCCAAGAGAAACTCTATGCCAAATTTTCGAAGTGTGATTTCTGGATGCGAGAAGTCCAGTTTTTAGGACACATGATTAGTTAGGATCGATTGAAGGTAGATCCACCTAAGATCGAGGCGGTCGAGAAATGGGAGTCGCCTAAAACTCCAACTGAAATTCGAAGTTTCTTAGGTCTAGCCGGTTATTATAGGAGGTTTATTAAAGATTTTGCAAAGATAGCGACCCCTATGACCCGTCTAACAAGGAAGTCAGAACTCTTTAAGTGGACTGAGAAGCAAGAAAATGCTTTTCAAACTTTAAAGAAGTGTTTGTGTGAAGCTCCTATTTTATCCTTACTAGAAGGTAATGAAGACTTTGTTGTATATAGTGATGCATCCTACTCGGGTTTGGGATGTGTTCTTATGCAACGAGGGAGGTAATTGCCTACGCTTCAAGGCAATTGAAAGATGCAGAATTGAATTATCTGACTCACGATTTAGAGCTTGCAGCTATGGTTTTTGCTCTTAAGTTGTGGCACCATTACTTGTATGGAACAAGGTGTGTCATCCACACCGATCACAAGAGTCTACAATATATTCAGAATCAGAAGGAACTGAATATGAGGCAAAGGAGATGGATGGAACTTTTGATAGATTACGATTGCGAGATTAGCTACCATCCAGGTAAAGCTAACGCGGTAGCCGATGCGTTGAGTCGAAAAGAACCGAGGTCATCTTACCGACTTAAATCTATGGGTATTATTGTTAGATCCGACATCTTCGAGCAGATCCGAACCGCTCAAATTGAAGGATTGAAGGAAGAGAAGTTAAAAGAGGAAGTCATGGTTAAACAACATGCGGATTTAACTGAAGATAACCGCGGGTTGAAGACTTTCAAGGGTCGTGTTTGGGTTCCTAAAGCCGGTGGCGTTCGTGACACTTTGTTATGCGATGCTCACCGTTCTAAATATTCTATCCACCCAGGAAATACTAAGATGTATCTTGATCTAAAAGCCAACTATTGGTGGCCGGGTATGAAAGTAGATATTGCCGATTATGTGGCAAGGTGCGTGACGTGCTCTCAAGTCAAGGCGGAGCACCAGAAGCCGTATGGGGAATTACAGCAACTTGAGATACCAGAATGGAAATGGGACAAAATCACCTTGGATTTTGTAACCAAGTTGCCCAACACTACTCGTGGAAACGATATGCTCTGGGTAGTTGTTGATAGGCTAACCAAAAGTGCTCACTTCTTAGCCACCAAGAAGAACGAAAAGTTAGAGAACTTGGCTAAGTTGTATATTCGTGAGATTGTCACGAGATATGGGACACCTTTATCGATTGTCTCGGATCGAGATAGTCAGTTTGCATCAAGGTTTTGGCACAAATTGCAGGAAGAGTTGGGTATGCGAGTGCACTTGAGCACGGCGTATCATCCTCAGGCGGATGGCCAGAGCGAAAGAACGATTCAAACTTTGGAAGATATGTTAAGAGCTTGCGTGATAGAGTATGGCGGAAGTTGGGAATCTCACTTACCTCTAGTAGAATTCGCATACAACAACACTTATCATGCAGGTATTGGTATGGCTCCGTTTGAAATGCTCTATGGTAGAAAATGTCGCACTCCTACCTTTTGGTTAGAACCGGGTGAAAAGCAGTTTGCGGGTCTGGAAATTGTTCAGCTCACGGCAGATAAGGTAAAAGTGGCCTATGAACGTTTAAGGGTAGCTCGGGAGAGACAAAAAAAATACTCCATCAAGAAGCATCAACCCAAAACTTTTGAAGTCGGTGAGAAAGTAATGTTGAAGGTCTCACCTTGGAAGGGTATTATCCGTTTTGGGAAACGGGGTAAACTTGGACCTCATTTTATCGGTCCGTTTTTTATACTTGAACGTGTTGGAGAGTAAGCTTACAAACTTGAGTTGCCACAGGAGCGGGAGGGAATACACAATGTGTTCCACGTATGCTACTTACGAAAATGCTTGGCCGAGTGTTTTTACTCCTAAGATACGCGTATATATATATAAGTATTATACGTATAATAATACTGCCAATATATATTTAAATACTTTGTATTTAAGGAGTTTGAGGATAGAGATTTAAATAGAGTTATTAATTTACGTCGTAGAAAGAAATTAAATTAAAAGATTAAGGTTGAAGGTTTAATAAAATTCAAACCTAACTAAAAGGACTGAAAGTGTAAATTAAGGGGGCCTAAGTGTAACTTGTAAATTTAATTTGAATTCACGTGACCTTGCTTGTAGAGATGGTTTTTCTTTTTCTTTTGCAGCTTTTACTTTTGCAGGCTTTGTGCTATATATATATATGTGGTAGAGATCAAGTAAAAAGAAAATTAAAGTAAAAAGGGTAAAAGGGATGATTATTTGATCATTTTTCGGTATATATATTAACTGATAATCGTTAGTTCATCATCTTTATTAACTGATATATATACCGAAAAATGATCACATAATCATCTCTTTTACACTTTTTACTTTAATTTTCTTTTTATTTGATCTCATCCCTATATATATATATATATATATATAAATAGAGTAGAGTAGAAAGAGTTATAGAAAATAGAGAAACACAGTGAGGAAATAGTGAGGTATTTTGAGCAGAGTCTCGTTTGTACTCGTATAGAAGTTACGGGAGACCGAAAAATATTGTTACGAGCATAGCTTCGATCGAGGTTTTGCGAGAATTGATCCGAGAGGTATATTTCTTTAATCCTACGCTTCTATTTCGACTATGAAGATGTTTAGCTACATGCATGTCGAGTTTGTGCGTTTCTATGGAGTTTCTAAGCACGTGAAGCGATAATCTTTGGTCGGGAGTTGTTATTTTGCATGTCTAAGTATTCTAAGCTAGTTTAGACTTCTCTAGAATCTTTGGATCGTGTTTTAACATAGTAACCTTCATAGGTTATTTGTGGCGTTTGAGTTCGTGTTCTTGACGATCCGTGAGCGTTGTTTGTCTTTTCGAGCTCGTGTGTTTCGTTATCTGGACTAAAGTGAGTTCCATATTTCTCAAAACCGAGTACTAGACAAAAATGATATATTTTCAAAAGTAATGATTTACTATAAAATGGTAATATGTGTTTATATATTACCTATGCATGAAATATGTGATATATATATATATATATATGATTGTTACGTGTTATGAAATCGTATTATGATTATGCTATGTTATGAAGTTTTGAGTTTTAACGTAATATTTATTTACAAGACCTAGGGATGGGGGTATTCCAATCCTTATTAATGATGCCTAGTAGTTTGAACCTTCTAGGAAAAGTGCTAGCCATTTGTGGGTTACCGGACGTTCATGACAAGTCCGGGACAACGTGATGACGTATTTATACTAATTGGAATGATATTTGGTACTAGAGGTTGTAACTTATTAAATATCATGCGGGTGTGAGGAGGTGTAAGAGGTAAAACACCATTATTACTTCACCTGAACGGCACTGTGGAATACGTTGTATACCATGTCGCCGGAGTAGCGATAGTGGGAGATGTTACAGCCTAAGAATTATTGTAAGTCGCGCTCTAATGACTCTTAGACGGGTAATAACGTAACTCGTAAACCGGGTCTATATCTTAGGTTAAGATAATATCCCTAGACCATTAATGATGATTGTGATGATGACGATAGTTATGATTTAAAGAATTACGAAAACGAAGTATATGAAATAACTGTTTGAGGTACTATGATTAGTTGACCGTTATATGCTAAATGTCAAATGATGGGTTGGTCAACTATGTTAATGGGCGGGAATGGATTATTATTTATTCTGATATTACCGCTTGAAGTTTGTTATGTTTTAATTGAATCTTTTCTTAACTCTATTGACTCATGAGGCTTTAGGCTGACACTTGTTTCTTGAAATGTGTCTTGTACTCGTGCAGGTTGCTTAGAAGATTGCTTGTGAGACAGGGACTTTGGGTAGTGTACTGTCTTACATGATACAATTTTGATTTATCGCATCAAATTTTTTTGTCTTTATGATTAATGTTTGTGAACGTAATGTCATGATTTTCAAACTGATGTAATCTCTTATCGTTTCGGTAAGAAGTATTTTATGGCTAAAGACTTCCGTTGCATGTTTTTCTGATAAAATGGCAAGATTTTTGTAATTGGTAAATTTTGGGAAATCGCGGTCGTCACAAGTACAATGTATGTTTGAGATTTTATTGCAGGTATGCTTAAGAATGGAAGTGTAAGTCTTATTATGTTGTCAATATGCTATGCCTTGCTCTATGCTTGTATAACATGTATTAGGTGCATGCGAGCGGGTTCATATTGGAACCGCTTAGTTAATAATGATGTTATGTATGAATAAAGGAATGTACGATGAATGAATTAGATGAATGTCCGATGCATGAATGAATGATGTTGCTTGCAAGTTGATTGATCCTTATGGGATCATATGTATGTGTGCATGTGAATGGTCCGCGGACTGTGAGTGGATTAAGGTCAGCTGGTTGTAGCTGAACCCCACTAGTAGATTGAGGTCAGGCGGTTGTAGCTGGATTCTAGAGGACTTTGGGGTCAAGAATCAACGGAGACTCGGGGTCCTACCGGGTCTAGGTTCTGCCGGACCACCATTCCTTAAAATGCCTAAGGGAAATCAGTTGGTTGTAGCTGGATTTCCGAGGAGCCAATGGTTCCAATAATGATGTTGGGTGGATTGCTTTATGCTTTCCCACCAGCACGGTTGGTTGTGTCTGATTCTTCGGTCTGGATCTTTGAGTAGGACTGGCTATCCTACAAGATATGATTCTTATTGATCTTATCAGCACACCACTATGTGATAATATAGCATTGATTGATTGGTTGATTGCTTATATGATATATGACTTGCTTTATTGATGCTTATGATAAGTTAGTACTCACTAGCTATGTTGTATAGCAAATGGTTCCACGTTGACCATTTTTACAAGTTAAGATTAGGTGGCCTGGTGAGTAGGGTTGCCTATTGCTGGATGTATTTATTTTGGGATGGAACACTTTTGTAAGGTGTAAACATTTGTCGTTATGGTCGGTAGTTGTGTTGGGTAACACCAAACAGTTGTTTCAGAATGATACGATGTAAATATGTAATGTATGCTTTTCGAAATTAAATTCCACTGCTTTTTCTGTTGATTAAGTCTTTTGAAAGGGACCCACGCGGGTTAAAAAAACTTGAATTTTCTGTAAATTCATTGTTTTCAGATGCGGTGTTACAATTAGGTATCAGAGCCTAAGTTTAAGGGAATTGGTGTAACACCCGCAAACCTGGGCTAGTAGATTAGCACGTTTACAGTATGTGTTTTATTGTGATTAAATTGCATTAATTTAATTATGTGATTAGTTAAATGGTTTAGTTTATGGGTAATTAATTAATTAATTAATTTAGAACTATTAATAGTATGTATGTATGTATGTATGTATGATCGTAGCTATGTATGCATGCATGTTAGTGGGTTAGTACACGTGTGGGTGTGTTAGGAGAATTTGACTCCTAATTTGCATGTTATCTTGTGTGTGTGCTTGAACATCTATTCATTTTATTAACAAAAGAAAAGTGTGTTTGTTTGTGTTGTGCTCTCTGCCAAGAAACCGAAAGAAAGAAGAAAGAAGAAAAGAATCGGGATTTAGATTGTGTTCTTTAAAATCAAGATTAAAAGGTTGGTATATGATTATGTTATGTTATTTCTTGTCATTGATATGTTTTTATCTGAATCCATAATTATATGTGATTAAATGGGTTTTTTGCATGTTTGAATGAAGAACACTATGATCGGTTTTTGGAAGAAGCATGATTTTATGGTTTTGGTTTATCTTATGATTTATATGTTTATAAGATGATTTGTTCTATGAATATGTGTTTAAAGATGCTAAAACATGTTTCTGGAATGTTTGGATAAATCTATGAAATATGGGTTTTAAGTTATGATGATATGAAGTTGGCGGATTTGGTGACATGAAGAAGATGGTGAAAACTGATACATGAAATCCGAATACAAGGAAAACTGAGACACAAATCCGATACACTTGAATCCTAGAATCCGGAAACTTGAAAACCGATATAATCCAAAATCCGAGTATAGAAATCCGATACATAAGAAACCAACACTTTAAAATCCTACAAAACCTAAATCCGATACCCAGATCCAGTACTTGAAATCCGGGAATGACGAAATCCGACACTCTTGATTCTGAAAGCCAAAATCCGGAACTCCTAAAACCGGAAGTCTAGAAATCCGATTAAGTCAAATCCGAGACCTAGAATACGACAAATGGTGAAATCCGATACTTTGAAGAATCCAATACTTGTGAATTGCGGATTCTTGGAAATCCGATAGTCTCTAGAAATCCGATACTTTGTGTTTTGGATTTGTATTTATTGTTTGTTTGTTTTTATTTCATGGATGAATTATAAATATTTTTGGTCAGATATATTTATGAGATTGAAACTGATTTGGTTATTGCTGTGTTTTCAGGCAATCCAAAGGCTCAATAACATTAGACTTCTGAGTACTACATATGAAATAGAAAGGTGAGTTGATGTTGAACGTGGATGGTAAAGATTATGGTTAATATTATTGATGTGATGCAAGAATTTGATTGATGGATTGTTGATGGAACTTTAGATTGTGAATATTAATTATTGATATCTGCTGCATGACTATTTTGTCGATACGCACTCTTAGTATGATTTTGAGTTGCGTTTGCAAAGTTAGCAACACGTGGAATTGGGCAGGGCTCGTATACTGGTTGGTTGAACAATGGTAGCCTTACTGATGCATATGTTGCATCAGAGTGGTATTTCACTGTGCCAATTCAGTAGAGGGCTAACGGTAAACCTTTGCTTTGGCCGGCCTTAGTTGTAGGTTCTGCACCGAACCGCCGGTCTTCTTGGATTTGTGATTACATGTTTAGTATTGGCTATTGATGTTTGCTTTTGGGTTTAGCCTCTACTCACTTAGCTTTGTGCTAATTCCCCACAATTGTTGCTTTTTGCAGGTTTGTGTTTGTGAGGGTTCTTTGAAGGAGAAGTTGACCTAAGTACCTAACTCTGATGTCAGGATTTAAAATGAAACGAGCCAGTTTATTTTGTAACACAAAGTTTATGTTTATTGGAATTAAGAATAGATATTTTGATATGTAAATGATTGTATGAATGAAATGTATGGTTGATTAATTAAGCTTCCTCAACGCAATTTAAAAAAAATGGCTTAGAATTTCTGGTGTTACAGTTTGGTATCAGAGCCATGGTTTGGCGATGCATACGCGGTTAGAGTGTTGAATTCCCAAATCTTGGCTCGTGACAGGTCAAACTTTCCTTCAGGGCGAATTAGAGTGAGTTAGAGTTGTTTGTAGTAGTTAGTATTTTGAGTACTAACGGTTTACGCTAATGAGTTGTGAGATGATGTGATTATAACATATATGGCTGACAGAGAGACCCCTATCCTCCCGTATGTCACCCAATCATCGGCAGAGGCACCAGTGTAGAAGATTTGGATGCCACGAACCAAGCAGGAACATTTGGACAGGATCAAGAAGAAGATCAAAGAGAATATATCTTCAAGCTGGAAAATGAATTATTGGATCTTAGAAATAAGCTTCATAACTTGGAACAAAGACTAACTCAACCTAAACCAACTCCAGTGCCAACTACGATATCCACTCAAGCAACTACAGTACCACTAACGACACCCCTACCACCCGTGACACAAATGATACAACAACCGTTTTACTATCCATATCCACAGCCAAGAGCTTGCCCTTTTGCGTTCCCTGGATATAAACTACGATGCACGTACAAGCAATTCCTTGACTGTAAGCCTTCTGAGTATAGAGGAAGTTCATATCCCAACATCACTCTGAGCTGGTTGAGAGAGATGGTAAAGGCACTTGATGCTTGTAATTTGTGAAAATGAGTTGAAGGTGAAATGCGCAACAAGGATGTTAAAAGGAGATGCAATGGTCTGGTGTGACTCAATTACAGGCCATTTCACCGAGCAGCAGCAAGAAAGCATCACCTGGAGTCAGTTCCAGGAGAAATTCTGCGAACAGTATTGTGGTTCTTTTGAAATTTCTAAGATCAAGAAAGAATTCATGGATTTACAGATGATAGGGAATATGACCGTGGACAATCTGATCAAATATTTTAACAAAAAGACGAGGTTTGTTAAACATTGGGTGCAAGATGAAGAGTCAAATATCGCTCACTTTGTTGGAGCATTACATCCAGATCTTCGTAGCGCCACTAGGTGGGCTACCACTTTATCCCAGGCTTTTACCTTAGCCAAATGGGCTGAAGGGGATTTGATTGCAAAAAATGGGATGAGTGGGGAGAGGATTGCCCAGCAAAAATCGAGAATTGATCATTACAATACCCAACAGAGGCAAGGTGGGCAGGGCAGTGGGAACAGACACGGAGATCAGTATTGGAGGTCTAATTTGAGTGGATCAACCCAAAGGGCACCGTGGTGTGGTCAGTGCAAGTCTTACCATAACAGGAAATGCACGCCACAAACAATGAGATGCGTTAAATGTGGCCAGTTTGGTCATGATATTAAGAACTGCAGGTTCCCACGGAGCGTTTGTTGGAACTGCCAGAAAGAAGGGCACATAATGGGAGAGTGCCCGGTGGGAAAGAAGGCAGGGTCAGGTACAGGGGCGGGGATAGTTGGGGGATAATCCTCAGCTGGTCAGAAGAGGAAGAACCCACCCACTGCTGAGGGTAGGGGATTCAAAATGACGGTGGAGGATGCCACCACTACTGATGATGTCATAACTGGTATGTTCTTGATAAACTCTATTCCTGCAAGAGTGCTATTTGATTCTGGAGCTAATCGCTCGTTTGTTTTTGTGGAGTTTTGTGGTAGATTAAATGTGCCTATTATTAAACTTGCTAGTACCTTAGAGATAGAAGTAGCTGATGGCATGATGGTTCCAGTCACGACTACTGTGGCTGGAGCTAAAATTGATATAGATGGTGTGTGTTTTCCTGTTTATTTTCTTGTCATGCCTCTATCTGGTTTTGATGTGGTGCTGGGAATGGATTGGCTTAGTTTAAATCAAGCGAGTATAAAATGCCACAAGAAGTTGATCACGTTTCCATTGGCGGATGATACAAGGGTGGTAGCAAGGGGTGAAAAAGCCGGGTCTGTGATTCCAATAATTTCGTGTTTAAAAGCTAAGAAGGCATTGAATAAAGGATAAGAATTGTACATAGCATACGTGATGGACGGGAAGAAGGAAAAGCAAGCTATGACAGATATACGGGAGGTAATGGAATACCCGGAAGTGTTTCCGAAAGAATTGCTAGGGTTGCCTCCAGTTCGTGAGGTAAAGTTCAAGATAGATTTGATTCCTGGTTCCCCACCGGTGGCAAAAGATCCGTACCGATTGGCGCCTTCAGAAATCCGAGAGATGATGACACAGATTCAAGATCTGTTAGATAAAGGTTTTATCCGTCCAAGTTCCTCTCCGTGGGGTACACCAGTATTATTTGTGAAGAAGAAAGACGGTACATTGCGTATGTGTATCATTTACCGGGAATGAAACAGGAGAACGCTAAAGAATAAGTATCCGTTGCCCAAAATTGATTATTTGTTCGATCAACTACAGGGAGCTTCTTTCTTCTCAAAGATTGATTTAAGATCGGGTTACCATCAGGTACGACTGTCAAAGGAAGATGTGTCAAAGACAGCTTTCCGTACGCGATATGGTCACTATAAGTTTTTGGTTATGTCGTTCGGTTTAACCAATGCACCTGCGATCTTTATGGATCTTATGAACAGAGTCTGTCAACCATTTCTTGATAAGTTTGTTATTGTCGACCATTTCTCGAAATGTGAATTCTGGTTAAGAGAAGTACAATTTTTAGGGCACGTGATTTGTAATGAAGGAGTAAAGGTGGATCCTTCGAAGGTAGAGGCGGTGATGAGCTGGAATGCTCCAAAAACACCATCATAGATAAAGAGTTTTCTGGGATTGGCAGGATATTACCGCAGATTTATCAAGGATTTCTCCAAGATTGCGGGTCCCTTAACTAAGTTAACTCGGGAAGATGTGAAGTTTGTGTGGGGTAACGATCAAGATAAACCTTTTCAGATATTAAAGCAATTGTTATGTCAGGCTCCCATCCTTGCCTTGCCAAGTGGATCGAAAGATTTTACAGTAAATTGTGATGCGTCGTTGGCTGGATTAGGATGTGTATTAATGCAGAGAGATCGGGTGATAGCGTATGCTTCCAGACAGTTAAAACCTCATGAAAAGAATTACCCGACTCACGACTTGGAGCTAGTAGCTGTAGTATTTGCGCTTAAGCTGAGCTGAAACATTTCCTTGCATAGAAAATAAAATACAACCACGCAAATAAAGTCAAAAGCACGCAAATACGACTCACGACTTCCAGACACTCAAACCTCTCTTGTCTCACTTGCTGCTGTAACATTTCCTTAAGCTGAGCGATCAAGTCAAAAGCACTCAAAAGATCCATTGGTTTTGGAGCTCGGGGATCATAGTACTTAAGATGCGGCAAGTAATGTCCTCGGTATCCTTGACACACTTCGCATAAGCTTCTCGGATAGGCCGAGTGGCATTGGCAGCAGGAGCCTCGTGTAGGGCCTCCTCTATGGTAACCATCTTCCCTTCTTGGTGTAAGACAAGCTTGAGTTGCCTAAACCAATCCAAGAAGTTGTTACCATTGAGTTTCTCCTTCTTAAGGAAAACTCTTAGCGAAAAATGGTTGGTGGTGTTGGTGTTGCTTGAAGACATCATCTAAAATAGCAAAGTAGTTTTAGTTTGTTTGGAAATCCTTGTTAAAATAGGTATCCATAGTTTTAAACAAAACAATTATTTGTAACAAGGGCTAAGAACCTTATTTCGCCTCACACCGTGACGGGTTTACCGCGGATCACGTGGCGAAGCTATTTAGGCTGGCAACCATTTTACCAATTGTAATCTATATTACAACTCTTAGACACTTGCGGGATCCGTTGACATCCATTATGTCGGTTGGCATGTTTGATCCCTTCCTTACACCAATCTTAATATATAATTTTTGTTTAGCTCGTGCTTAGCTCGACAACTAACCAAGAATTATATACTAAAATTGTAAATCGTCCGACAAGACACACGGGTGGCACTCTCGACCATTAATTGGCTCGTGCTTAGCTCGACAACCAATCATGCGAGTTACCCCACTCACCTTCCACAGAACTACACATGGAATGACTCGTGCTTAGCTGGACAATCATCCTTGCTTCATTAGATTCGGGTGGTGTCATCTTACGGATGGTGCGTGATTTACGTTTTCAAAAATGGGATTTTGTTTCCGGTTTATAAGAAACTTTTTGTGAATTAACAAAGTAAGTGTCAAAATGATTTAAAGCACTTTTAAATATAATACCATCTTTATATTTTCTTTGTCAATTCTATTCGCGCGAGATTGTTAACCATTTTAACAAATGTTGTATTTTATTTAATTTTAAGAGAAAAATTGTCTAGCATGCGAATCCTAATCCATGCATAGAAAATAAAATACAACCACGCAAATAAATATAATTCGGTAACTTGCCCAAAAATCCTACGCGTTTCCCCGTGAGCCACAACGGGGAAAACAAGGCTAAAACCTAAGGACAAGGTAATGTCTCGTTGGGTGAGCTCACACTGAATCCAACACCTCCAATAGCATGTTGACTCCTTCTTGCCAAGACGTCATCACCATGACTCCCGTTGACATCTCCGGTTCTAATTCTATACTATTTACAAATACATATAATATATAAACGACACACAGGTCGCATTCCTATACTATTTATACAAATACACGAAATAAAAGAAACGGCGTGTAAGCCGCACCAATAAATAAATAAATAAATAATATTACATCAATACAGCACGCAGGCCGCCAAAAAACCAAATTAATCAACCACCACAACACATAGGTCTAAGGGCATATCATGTTACCGAATCTAACCAAACGCTTCAAATAGAAAACATAGTGTGCCACACAAAACAATGATACAAATATATATTTATATTTTAGTTAAGATTGTCAAAACCTCAAAGGCACCAAAATGACAATCCTTGTACATATGCATTTGTGTACCAAATCATTTTTAAGACACATATTCATATATGCATTTATAAGTATATATTTGTGTACACTTCATGCCAAGTTACAACAAATATATAAATATAAAAACTAAAATGTTATGAAGACTACAAATATATCAATTTTAGCCCAACAAGAGTCTTCATGAAAAACCATTTTAAGAAAACAATTTTCTTATCAAATAAAATACTCATATGGTTTTTCTAGACTCGTTAGTGCAAAGCCATGTTAGATACGGCTCTAATACCACTGAAGGTATTCGTTTGGCACAATCAAGTAGCAACGGAAGCAAAGTATAGAACAAAAATTTAAAGCCAAACAAATGAATACTTCCCATGGACCAAAATCTAACCATGAAATTGCAACTAAACAAATAAACAAGACAGGAAGAATTGTACCACAAAGTAAAGCACAAATCTCTTGTCAAGTTGTGAGAATCCAACCAAGAGTTCCTCTAATGAAGTCCACCCCAAGTTAGGTTGATTCCCAAATGCTAGTTAGTTGATATTAAACACCAAAGCAACAATCAAGTGTATTTCTTGCTCTCTTATGAACCAAAAAATGATCCCCAAGAAGAAGAATAACTTAGAGAGAATATGAACATGGACTAACACATTGAACCACCCAAAAGTCTGTACTTTTGCAGAGAAAACGTTGCCTCTTTGTCTACCGATTCAATTGACATAAAACACCATTAAACATAGTGTTTAAGGTTGTTAATTATGCTGTTACAGAGAATGTACACGGCCCGTGTTTATCAACACGGTCGTGTAGGCCCAAAGTCCACGGCCCCAAATGGGCCAAGACAAACCGTGTCTAATAGGCTAGACACGGCCCGTGTTCAACTACATGGTTGTGTCGGCCCAAACTACACGGCCTTGAATTGGGCCAAAACACCCTATACCTATTGGACTCGACACGGCCCGTGTTCATCCACACGGCCCGTGTACAATCCTGCCAAAACCCATTTTGGCATTTTCCTATCTTTTGCTTGATCGTGTTTCAGGAATCAATACTTGGTGTGTGACCTAATAGGCCTATACCTCATCGGTAGTGTGTATTAACTCATGTGTGTCAGTGGGCATATACCAACATGATAACCAACCCCACAGTTACTATGCAATGGCTCTATGAGATGGAGCAGACGTTTGAGTCATGTGAATGTGAACCTGAGTATTGCGTGAAATACGCAATACGTATGTTGAAGGGTAGTGCTCTATCTTGGGAGTAATTCTCTAAGAAGTTGCTGAAAAAGTATTATACTGAGTACGACCAGGAAAGAATGGAGCGGGAATTTAGTAATCTCCAGAAGGGAGATAAGTCGACGGAGGATCTCATCATTGCTTTTACTGAAAACATGAGGTTCGTTCCACATTTGATACCTGATGAGAATTCCAAGATAAGAAGGTTTGTGGGAACCTTGCCATCGGAGTTTCGCACCATTGTACGACCAGCTGTGAGCCTGAATCGGGCGTTTGAAGTGGCCCGACAAATGGAGGGAGATCGCATTCAATGCAAGGGCGAATCTGCCAGTGAGGGTTTTAAGCGGAAGTTTCAGCCATCTGATAAATCGGGTCCTTCCAAAAGACAATTCTCTATAGGTGGAAAGACTGATACTTCCAAGAAACCGTGACCTGACACTCCATGGTGGTCTCGGTGTCGCACTCACCATTCTGGTGAATGTTTAAGTGCTACAAGAAACTCTTGGAGATATGGGCAGAGAGGTCATACTAGTGCCGAGTGTGGGTACAAAGAAGATGTCTGTTATCAGTGCCACAGCCGGGGCATTGGATGATTTGTTGGATTATGCCCACTGACACACACACGAGTTGGTATCATGGCTGATGAAGCAAGGGCGTATTGGGTTACATGCCAAGCATTGTTTCCGACATCACGGATGGTTGAATGAGAGAGAAAACCAGAAACTAGTTTTGGTGGGCCAAAGCACGCCCGTTCCTCTGTGAGGTACGGCCGTGCTCTACGGGCAAGCACGAGCCCAAGTCGGGCGTGGCCTGTGGCTAGGTACGCTCGTGTCTCTTGGAGGCACGCCCGTGATCTGAGCTCAATGGACAAGCACGAGCCCAAGTCAAGCATGGGTTGGGCGTGGCCTTTTTGGGCTCGTACGTCCGTGCCCTGGTAAAGGTACGGTCGTGCCTTATGCAATAACATCCTCTTTACTAGGCTTTCAAAGCTAGTTAAAGTGTGTTTATGTGCATTGATCTTGTAACAGCCATGAGACTTATTGCTTCACGTTATTGAACTCAATTTTGAGTTCTATATAAACCACATGAAGTCATATAAGTTTGGTTACTTGATTGAAATACACTAAGTTGATACAAATTGCATAATTCTCTCAAACACACAAAGAAGTATTCAAGGCTTTGGTATTCTTGTGTTGATCATCTTGGTGGGGTTTAGGTTGGCATACCTAACACTCTAGCAAGTGGGAGACAATCATATGTTGATGTGGACTTCGATAAAGGTGTACACGTTAGTACACACAACTTCTAAACTCCAAATCCGATTAACTAAGGAAGATAGCTTCAAGGGTATGAGTCTATTCCTTCTTGTATTTATTTTGTTGCTTAATCATGTTTAGAGTTTTGGTCCATATGGTGGGCACATTCGTGGTCAAATTTTGAAACATATTTTCTACTAGTTTAGCTTCCGCTGTGATTTTAGACCACGAAAACCCAACAGTGATATTAGAGTCACCTCTAACATGGTTTTTCACTTTTGGAGTTAAACCAGTTTTTTAAGTTTTCTGCCAAAAGTGGTTTTCCGGTGACCGGGCACAGTCGTACCTCTAGGGGTACGGGCCGTGCCGGCGACCAGGGCACGTGCGTCCCTGTGGGGATACGGGCCGTAACGGCAGAATTCGTAAATTGTTTAAAATATTTAAACTTTACACTGACTAAAGGGCAGGCACGCCCGTACCCTCTGGGATACGCACATGCCTTCTGATTTTTTGGTCAGAATTGGTTTTTGATACAATATGTTTAAATATATTAAAATCCGGGTTTTGGACTAGTCTTGATTCAGTTGATCCCCACTATATTTTGATTCCTAATTCTATATGTTTTGTATGGCTTGGCATGAAGTTCATAAGAACATATATTTTTAGGTGTATATATGAATATGCAATTTTAAAGGTGTATTAAATTGCTAATGCATATGTATAAGGATTGCTTGTTGTGCCTTAAATGTTGTTTTACAATATTGATCAAAAATATATATTTGTTTGACATGGTTTTGTGGCACACCATTGTTTTCGTTTGGTTGTGTTTGTTGTGGTAGCCCGGTAACTTGATATGCTCATAGCCTTTGTGATGTTTGTGGTTGGTTTTTGTGACAACCGTCAATTAATAATTTCAGGTTAGCTTCTAGAAAACTTTAATATAGGTTTTTAATAGCTACAAATAGTATTAATAATACAAATTATTTTGTAAAAGCCTTAAATTCCCTAAAAATCCCGGTGATGTGCTTAAAACCTTGAACAATCGAAAAATCGGTAAAATCGCCTAATTAAAAGTCATGATTTATAAATTTTATATAACAATCAAAATAATAAGAACAAAACACATCATTACATATATTATTTATCCCAAATGTAAAACTTATATAAATGCCAACAAAACTAATCAAAAACTTGTAAGTATTGACTTTAATTGAACCACCAATATACAAAATACATCCAACACACACACATTATACATATTAATTAAACAAAAGATAATAATAATAATAATAACATTATTAATATCAAAATTTGGCCAGCCATGTCCCACCTCACAAACCCACTACAACACTCTATGTACATGCATATATTTTAGTCATCTTCCACTCATTTGCACCACCTCACACACACACACACACTCTCTCTCTCTCTCTCTCTCTCTCTCTCTCTTTCTCTTCAAACCATTCTCTCCTCCTTCTCTCTACATTCCAGCCCCAAATCAGCTGCAAATCATCATAAGCTTCCATATTAAAGTGTTCTTGAAGGATTGAAGCAAAAGATTCAAAGTAAGCAAGCATAGGTAGCAATCTCTTGGGTAATCTCTTCATTTCTTGCATTTTTTCTTACTTTTTCTTCAAGATTTCTTGAGTTTCTGAAATTTTATGAACATCAAAGTGTTTTGATGATGATACATTCAATAAAAACATAAAAATTTTCTACTCAAAACAAAACTTTATGAATCAAGCAACAAGAACTCAGGAAATTAGTGTTTTATGCACATGCATGTGGGTTTTTGCACATGCATGTGGTTTTATTTGAAGGATCTATCATGATATGATCATGCATGGAATTTTTGTTTTAAAATCTGGAATATTTGAGTAATCAAGTAAATAACATGATAAGATCATAATATTGGTGGTGATGAACACAAAATGTCAGCTATTAGTTGATATGGTGTAAAGATCTGATTCTGATAGAAAGTTTGTGTTGACTTAAAATGACCATAACTCAATGAATATTTGACTAAACGATTTGATTCTTTTTTTAAAAGTTTTATCTTTGTGTTGAGCTTCATTTACAAGTGGAAATTCAAGATTTCATGAGGATTTGACCCTCCAACCACACGTATCAAGTCAGATATGTCAGAAAGCTCACTGTTCAATAAAGTGACCCAATTGCATGGTTGCTAAACCACTCAAATATTATTCAAATAAATTGGTTTTTTTCTGGAAATTTAAATTAATGAGTTATATTTCAAATAAAGTTAACCTCACTCAAAAATATTAATTTTTGACCCATTAACTATGTAAAATAAGTTGCATGCACAAAACTGAGAAATCTGGATAATTTCATGGATGAATTTTAATCGATCATAACTTTGTACACACAAACCTAAAAATAGTCGACTTTTTTTTGAAAGTTACATATCGAGTTATAAATTTAACCCAATTTGAATCATCTAAAAAGAAGGTCGTTTGGTCACTCAAACCCTTAAAACAATATGAGAGTGTTAACTGGATTTTTACCAGTGACCTCTAAATTTAAATAAATCAAATAGAATACCTATGAATTTTTAAAAATTATAATATTTTTACAATATTCTATAAAGACATATTATAATAACATATAAAAATTTGGAACCTTAAATAATTTTTTAGTGTACTAAAGCATGGCACCAAAGTACAACCCATGAATCTGACAGAAAGTGACTTGCACAGTAAATAAAGAAGAATAAAAATCTTTATGATTGGGACTTGAAAAATAACAATTTAAGTAAAAAAATCATACAAATAATATGGAAACACCTAAAAAGTAAATATAAAATATAAAACATAATTGTATTCACATGAAAGAAATTTGGGTAAATAAATATATATATATACATATATAATTTCAGCTTATAACTATATCAATATAAATAATTCAAAGTTTATTATTAATTTTAATAACTAGAATTTGGGGACTAATAATAGGATATTATTTCATTAGTAAGGAAGCGACGCCGGAATTCAAGACTTTACGAATTATTTTAAGAACGCATTAGACTTTGTCAAGTGAGTATTCACGGCTCCACTTTTTTATTGTTTTGAATATTTTTGGGGGAAAAGCATGCTACTATTTAAATCATCGGTTGATCTGTTTATCAAACGGTTATCTTATCTTCGCACTTTGGTATATATGCTTATGTTTAACGATTATGAGTTTGTCTCTTTATGTAAGTCCCACCGTTCAACACTACTTATTAACTCATTGTATCAAGCCGTTAGTAATCTATGGATAGCGCTATTAGGTTGACACCCCACTTACTTGTGTAAGTGCATAATTACTGTGAAACAGGCTCTGTTTATTACTCTATGGGAATTCAGTTAGTAGGCTTACGTAGTGGGCTCTTTGCGTTAATATTCTGCATATACTTATACCACGTGCAAACTAAACAACCAATTTACATACTCATCGTTCAGTGATGAACGTTTTTGGCATTAAAATCTTATTTTATTGCATATCAAAACCTGTGATGTCACGAACTATTTCTATAGTTGACACCCTATTTATCATGCTTTTCAGGAAATCATTAGTAAGTGGTCAGCACCTTTTTGGCATGCATGTGGCAACATTATCTAGCAATTTACATTATGTTATTTTCCAAACTTTTGAGCAATTATCGAAACTTGATGTAAACAATTGTAATACTTTTAATTATCTATGGTTAGTGTGATCTTGTACCTTATGCTATGAAATCGTAAACTGTTACATATTGTGATTCCGCTTCAGCGGGGTGTGACAGTTTTGGTTTTGGCCTACGTGCCGTATTGTTGTAATATTTATATTTGGTGCGACTTGCATGTCGTTTATTTGAATCTTTGTACTCGTAATAGATTATTAGGATTGCGACTTGCATGTCATTTTCTTATTATTATGTACTCGTACTTACATTATTTCAAATATGTAAATATTGCATCAAACCAATCTGGAGACACGGTGTTGGCGTCTTGACGAACCAAATCTAGGAGATTCGCCGGTGTGGAGATCGTGACGGAGCATCCCTTGGTGTTGTCCCTAGATTGACTATGATTTCCCCGTTTTGGCTCACGGGGAGAACACTTAGGATTTGTGCAGGTCTTTGTTTATAGTTATGCATGATTGTTTTATATTTAAATTCTTTAGGATTTGCATGCTAGAGAATTTTTGAAAATATATAAAACAAAGAGATTTATAAATGAATTTATATTTCTACACGCATAAGAATTGGCAATATTAATATAAATGGTGATTATATTAAACGGTGATTAAAAAGGAGTTTTTGTCACTTAAATTGCTAATTCGCAAAATTGTTAAAATATTATTTTAACCGGAAAAACAAAAACCCGTTTTTCGAAAGTAAGTCACGCGTCACCCGTAAGACCACACCACCCAAATCTAACAAAACTTGGATGATTGTCGAGCATTAGCACGAGTCATGCCTTGTGGAGTTGTGTGGAAGGTGAGTGTGGCAACCCGCAATATTGGTAGTCGAGCTTAAGCACGAACCAATGATTGGGCTAGGGTACCAACGTGTGTCTTGACAGGCGACCTACAAATTCTTTTATGACACTTAAATTATGTCGATCTCTAGCCAAGTCATTTAAGAATAATAAGAGGATTGGTGCATGAAGGGATCAAACATGCCTTAGACATTTGATGTCAAAAGGATCCCGCAAGGATCTAAGAGTTGCAATGGTTGCAATCGGTAAATTGTTTACCGGCCTAAATAACTTTTTTCGTGATCCGCAGTAAACCTGTCACGGGATAGAGTGAAATACGGTTCTTAGCCTTGTTCAAATAATTGAGTTTTTTATAACTATTGGGTGATTATTTCTACAAGGATTTGACAACTAAAATTGGTACTCTAATTTTCTAGATGGCATCCAACAACGCTTCTACATCATCATCGAACTCAATTTCCCTAAAATTGTTCCTCGAAAAGGCCAAACTCGATGGCCAAAACTTTATGGATTGGTTCATGCAACTAAGGATAGCCCTTAGGTATGAACAAAAGATGTGGGCCATCGAGGAGCCTTTGCCATTAGCACCCGCGGCTAGTGCGACTAGGGTGGTCCGAGACGTGTATGAAAAGCGCGTCAAGGAAACGAACGAAGTAGCTTGCATTATGCTCTCGTCAATGATTCCTGAGATTCAAAAGCAAATGGAACATTTAGGGGCATATGACATGCTTAACCAGCTGAAGGAAATGTTCCAACAGCAGGCTAAGCTAGAGCGCTTCGAGTGCCTAAAGTCCCTTTTCGACTGCCATATGCAGGAGGGCGGAAATGTGAGCGTTCACGTCCTTAAGATGAAAGCATTGGTTGATCGCTTGGAGAGGTTGGATTCCCGTTAGGGAGGGAGTTGGCGGTGGATGTGATCCTCCGTTCTCTTCCTAGTTCCTTTTCACAATTTGTGTGTAGCTATCATGTCCATGGCATGGACAAGTCCCTAATGGAGCTTCACAAAATGTTGAAGACCGTCAAGTCTGACATGTCTAAGAAGCCCTCCTCGTCCAAACCCATCCTAGCTATCCAGGGAGGCGGAACCAAAAGGAAAGGAGCTCCCCCTCCAATAGAAAGGGTAAGGGGAAGGTTGCAAAGCCTAAACCAAGTCCGGCCCCTAAGGGCAAGGGGAAAGCCGTGATAGTTCCACCGACCAAGGACCCTGCGGAAGCTATGTGCTTCCACTACAAGGAAAATGGACATTGGCGGCGTTCTTGCCCAATGTAACTTGAAGAGCTCAAGTGGGTAAAACCGAAGGGAGCGGGTAACTCAGGTACATTTATGATTGAACTCCACAATACCGCTAATTCTAACGGCTGGGTACTTGATACTGGTTGTGGCACTCATACTTGTAATAATGTGCAGGTGATAAAAAGAAGTAGGGCGTTGGGTTCTGGAGAGCTTGACCTGATCATGGGAAACAAGGATGTGGTTCCTGTGGAGCGGATAGGGAGTGTTGATCTCGCCTTTCCCTCAGGCCTTGCTATTACCTTGTTAAATGTTTGCTTTTTGCCTTGCGTGGCACGAAACATTATTTCCTTTCATGCTTTGTTTGACGATGGTTATAAGTTTGATTTTAATAATGGAATTATTTCTTGTTTGAGAGATGATGTTCATTACTTTAAAGCTTATCCATGTCGTGGGATTTATGAAACAAGTGTGTGTTTGGATGGTAATAAATCAATCATGAATATTGATTCTAAGTCCAAAGGTGTATTGGAGAAGTTGTCTTTGTGGCATAGTCGTCTTGGCAATATAAACAAGAAACGTATCTCCAAACTCCAAGTGGATGGGATTTTGGAATCGTTTGATGACGGGTCAAGCGAAGTATGCGATTCTTGTTTATTAGGCAAAATGACTAAGGCACCCTTCACTGGCGTTAGTGATAGTGGCAAAGACTTGTTGGATATTGTTCACACGGATGTCTGTGGTCCGTTCAGGTCTGCTACAAGAAACAATTGTAGGTACTTCGTTACTTTTACTGATGATTTCAGTACGTATGGTTATGTTTATTTGATTAAGCATAAGTCTGAAACCTTTGAGGAGTTTAAGACATACCAAAACGAAGTGCAGAATCAATTGGGCAAGCGGATTAAGATTCTCAGTTCCGATAGGGGTGGTGAGTATCTTAGTACCAAGTTTCTTGATCATCTTAGGGGTTGTGGAATTATTTCACAACTTACTCCACCCAGGAAACCACAATTAAATGAGGTCGCTGAAAGGAGGAACCAAACTTTATTGGATATGGTTCGGCCCATGATGAGTCATACAAAGCTACCCGCAAGTTTTTGGGGTTATGCTTTGGAAACCGCTGATAGGACCTTAAACCTTGTACCAACAAAGAAGGTTGCAAGTACACCGTTCGAAATGTGGCTTGGAAGGGTTCCTTCACTAGCCTATCTCAAGGTCTAGGGTTGTGAAGCTTACGTGAGACGTGAAGCTCAAGACAAACTTGAACCCAGAGCCGAGAAGTGTATTTTCATTGGCTACCCAGCTGGTTTTATGGGATATTTGTTTTACAAACCTTCGGAGAACCAGGTGTTTGTTGCTCGAAGGGCAGTCTTCCTTGAATGGGAGCTGATATCTGCAGAAGACAGTGGGAGAGAAGGCAGTGGGAGGAAAGTCGATCTACAAGAAATTTTAGATGACACCAATGATCAACCTAATGTTGGCACAAGTACCGCTTCTAAGGTCGGCGTACCGGAAGAAGTGGAACCTCAACCAATGGAGGATGAGGTACCTGACACACAGCCATTAGAGCCCGTAGATTTGGTAGAGTTCGTAATGTGCCGGAAAGATATGGGTTTCTCATATCCGAGGGCGGCGAACTATTGGTGGATCATAGTGAACCGACCAACTACCGGGAAGCTGTAGCGGGCCCTGAGTCTGCTAGGTGGAAGGAGGCAATGGACAGTGAGATGCAATCCATGGCGGATAATCAAGTCTGGGACTTGGTTGATCCAATACCCGGCCATAACCCAGTAGTGTCGAAATGGGTCTTTAGGAAGAAGACTAACATGGATGGAAAAGTAGACACTTTCAAAGCCCAACTGGTAGCAAAGGGTTTCACTCAAACTCATGGTGTAGACTATGATGAAACCTTTTTTCCAGTGGCTATGTTGAAGTCTATTAAGATGTTAATGGCTATGGCTACATATTACAATTACGAAATATGGCAGATGGTTGTCAAGACTGCCTTCCTTACATGGCACAACCTAATTGTTACGTAAACCCCAAATATCCTAATAATGTCTGCAAGCTTAAGAGGTCCATTTATGGACTTAAGCAAGCATCTCGGAGTTGGAACATTTGCTTTGATGAAAAGGTCAAAGAGTTTGGCTTTTCTAAAAGAAAGGTTGAACCTTGTGTATATGTCAGGGCTAGTGGGAGTCCTGTAGTTTTCCTAGTCTTGTATGTAGATGACATACTACTCATAAGAAGTGACGTGACTACCTTGCAGGAAGTGAAAACCTGGCTTGGGAGTTTCTTCTCTATGAAAGACATGGGAGAAGCAACATATATTTTGGGGATAAAGATCTATAGAGATAGATCTAAGAGACTCATTGGTTTGAGCCAGAGTACATACATAGATAAAGTCTTGAAGAGGTTCAAGATGCAAGATTCCAAGAAAGGGAATTTGCCTATGTTGCATGGTATGGTGTTGAGCAAGTCTCAATGTCCTAGTTCTCAAAAGGAACTAGAGGAAATGAGTCGAGTCACATATGCTTCGGTAGTGGAATCCATCATGTATGCTATGCTATGTACTCAGCCTGATGTGTCGTATGCCTTGAGCATGACGAGCCGATATCAGGCTAACCCTAGTCAAAGTCATTGGGTTGCGGTTAAAAACATCCTTAAATATCTTCGGAGAACTACGGAAATGTTTTTAGTGTTCGGTGGATCGGAGAAGCTCAGAGTTACTGGATATTATGATGCTAGCTTCCAAACTGACAAGGATGATTGCCGGTCTCAATGGGGATTTGTATTCTTGTTAATGGTGGGGCAATAAGTTGGAGAAGTTCCAAGCAAGATACCGTGGCCGATTCAACCACGGAGTCAGAGTATATTGCTGCAAGCGAGGCTGCTAAGGAAGCTGTTTGGATGAAGAAATTCATTCAAGACCTTGGAGTTGTTCCCAGCATTGCTAACCCTATTGAGATCTTCTGTGACAATGAGGGTGCAGTAGCTCTAGCTAAGGAACCAAGAGCGCATTGACGTATGAGACACATTGTTTGGAAATATCATTTTATCCGTTATATTATCGAGATTGGAGACATTGTGGTTAGTAGAGTACCGACTGAGGGGAACTTGGCAGATCCACTCACCAAAACTTTGTCACAAGTTAAGCATGATTCTCATGCTAAGTCTATTGGTATTAGATTTGCTAGTGACTTGGTTCAATTGTATTAGTTGTATTTGTTATTGAGAACATTAAAGCAATAATGTATTTCTTATTGTAATGACTATTAAATGGGGATTTAATATACGCGTGATGCGATTACTTTATGAAACATTATTGTGTTCTATCTTTGCATGTTTAATACTTCCTTGAATAAACTTGTTTATTCTAAATTCTCCACGATCGGTCGTTCTTCGTTGGAAGGAAGAAGTGAATTAAGATCGAGGCGAGTGGTTGGTAAAGTTTTCATCTTGGATTGAATACTTGTTTACGCAACACTAGCCTGTACTTAATGGTGATTAAGTAATTGGAGGACCCGTACCTGAGTTTACTTCATGGATATTATCACGAGTAAATCAGGATGATAAAATTATTTATTCTTTAACTGGATATGCATGTGTTGCTTGATTATTAACATGGACTTGTTTAAATTGATTTCGAACATAGTTCACAACTGGTTGTTATAAGGGAAGTTTTTAGGCAAGAACTTGTTATTACGATAGGGCGGTGTAGTCAAAGGTATTCGTTCCTCTTTGGAGAGATATACTTGGGCCCCTCGTTGACTAAGCTGATGACAAATCAAAATGCATGGCCGTGCTCAAGTTGAATTGATAATGGATCAATTGTGCAACTTGTATTGTTAGTCATAGTTAGTCTGTATCAAGAAACATAATCGTGAGTGATTTGGGGTTGATCATGTTCCATGACCTGCATTCACAACGGATATCATGAACGAAGGGATAAACAATCACTTATCTGTAGGACCTTTCCTTTTGGTGAGGTATTTTTTTTGGGAACACAAACCCTGTCCTGACTTGGGGGCATAGATGCGTTGCTAGAGGCCGCTCTATGAGGTACGGCCGTGCCCTTCGGGCAGGCACTAGCCCAAGTCTGGCGTGACTTGGGCATGGCCTGTGGCTAGGTATGCCCATGCCTCTTGGAGGCACGGCCGTGCCTTATGCAGTAACAACCTCTTTACTAGGCTTTCAAAGCTAGTTAAAGTGTGTTTATGTGCATTGATCTTGTAACAGCCATGAGACTTATTGCTTCACGTTATTGAACTCAATTTTGAGTTCTATATAAACCACATGAAGTCATATAAGTTTGGTTACTTGATTGAAATACACTAAGTTGATACAAATTGCATAATTCTCTCAAACACACAAAGAAGTATTCAAGGATTTGGTATTCTTGTGTTGATCATCTTGGTGGTGTTTATGTTGGCATACCTAACACTCTAGCAAGTGGGAGACGATCATATCTTGGTGTGGACTTCGATAGAGGTGTACACGTTAGTACACACAACTTCCAAACTCCAAATCCGTTTGACTAAGGAAGATAGCTTCAAGGGTATGAGTCTATTCCTTCTTTGCTTTATTTTGTTGCGTAATCATGTTTGGAGTTTTGGTCCATATTGTGGGCACATTCGTGGTAAAATTTTGAAACATATTTTCTACTAGTTTTGCTTCTGCTGTGATTTTAGGCCACAAAAACCCAACATGATTGACTGCCCGGGGAGGAAAAGTAAAGAAGCGAAAGGGTCTTCTAGGGGCCAGTAGAGAGACAACGCGCCTCGCGCGAAAGGGAGAGCATTTCAGATGATGGCGGAGGAGGCAAAAGCAACGGGGGATGTCATTACTGGTACATTCCTTATTAACTGTACCCCTGCATGTGCGTTATTTGATTCTAGAGTTATTTACTCCTTTCTTTCTGTGTCTTGTTGTAAAAAAAGGTTGAAATTGCTTGTTTTCAAGTTGATCAATCCACTTAAGTTGCTAGTAGTAAGGTAGTCTCTATCATAGAGAAAGTTCTTGTAGTTGTTTTTGAAGTCGAGGGAAGTAGTTTCCCTATCTCATTCTTTGTTATGCCTATGGTCGGCTTTGATGCGATGAATGGGATTAATTGACTTAGCAGTCGTAATGATGACATTCTCTGTTCCAAGAAGATGATTAAGATTCCTCTTTCTAATGAGTCTTATATAGTAGCTCAAGGAGAGTGACGGGAAACTGAAATTCCTGTTATCTCCATTATTAAAGCTTAGAAGTTTGTTTCCAAAGGTTGTATCTCTTACTTAGCATATGTTATTGATGCCAAGATATAGAAATGACCAATCCAAAATATCAGGGTAGTGTCTGATTACCCTAATATGTTTCTTGAAGAACTGCCGGGTTTACCTCCGGCCAGAGATGTCGACTATAAGTTCAAACTTGTTTCATGGGCTATTGCGGTAGCTAGAGCTCAATCTTCGATAAATTCTCGAAACTCATAAACGAGAATAGTTGTGCGCTAAGCTGTCAGTGTGTGAGTTCTGGCTAAGGGAAGTGCATTTCCTTGGCCATGTCATTTGTAAGAATGGTGTCAAAGTAGATCCAGATAAGGTGGAGGCTGTAATGAATTGGGGAGTTCCTCGAACTCCTTTTGAAATTAAAAGTTTCCTTGGCTTTAGCTGTCTACTATCGGCGGTTCATCCGCGATTTCTTGAAACTTGCGGGTCTGTTGATCAAGCTGACTCGCAAGGATGTAGTTTTGTATGGTCGGAAGCTCAGGAGGGAGCTTTTCGGACCTTGAAGCGGTTGTTGTGTGAAGCTCCAATCCTCACCTTGTGATGCCTCGTATGCGTGTCTGGGTTGTGTCGTGATGCAGCGTAATAAAATGATTGCCTACACTACTAGGAAATTAAAATCACATGAAAGGAACTAACCCACCCATGATTTTGAGCTTGTTGCTGTGGCGTATGCATTGAAGTTGTAGAGACAGTACCTTTATGGCACGAAGTGTGTAGTATGCACTAATCACAAGAGTTTACAATATGTCTTTTATATTGATGAGATTGTGTTACGTGTCGGTCTTTCTTGTTCGATTGTTTCTGATTGTGACTCTCTGTTGTTTCTGGTTCTGGCAAAGTTTGCAATGTAAGCTTGGCACTCGTGTTCACCTAAGCACTACCTATAACTTGCAAACTGATGGCCAATCTAAACGGATGATCCAGACGTTGGAAGATATGCTTCGTGAAGGTTTCTCCTTCGAAAGGTGTCATTCGTTCTGGACGTAAGGGGAAGCTAACTTCACGTTTCATAGGCCCATTCAAAGTTGTACGATAAGTTAGTAATCAGACGGTAACTCTTGAGCTGCCGCCTGAACTAGTCAGTATTAATGACATCTTTAACATGTGCTACTTATGCAAGTACAACGTTGAAGAAGAATCTCTGGAGATTCTTAACACAAAGGTCAAGAAGCTACGTATTAACTTGATCAAGCTGATACTTGTAAAGAGAGAACACAACTTAGGTCCAAACTTGACGTGGGAAATCGAGGATGTGATGAAGGCAAGATACCCTCACCTGTTTATCACTAAGCGGATTCCGAGGACCGAATTCTCTTAGGGGGTAGATTTGTAACATCCTCGATTTGGGCCTAGTTGTAATTAGTATGTACGCATATGTAAAACGTATTTATATAAGAAAGTTGATTGGTTGAAGTTAATTATATATATATATATATATTTAATGGTGTACTTATTGTGTGAGTTAAGTATATATGTATATATATAAGAAGAGTTAGTAATTAAAAGAAAAAGAAGTTAAATAAAAAAAAGAAGATATTTAGATGGAAAGTCCAGAGGCGGTTTGCCTCTGGATAAGTTTGTATATATGAGTGTTGTGGTGAAATTTACTTACAAAGTCAAAAGTTGAGAAACTTAAGAAACACACACAAAAACACACTAGATATTGCTCTCGTGAGTTCTTGAAAGAAGAAGGTTAAAGATTTGAAGTTGTTGATTCAAGATAAGGTTAGTATGATGTTTGTTGTGATGATTAAACATGTTTGATGCTAGATATATGTAAGTTTTGTTGATAGAACTCATAAACAAATGAAGAACTCCATGGTTGAACATGGAGAGCTTACTTGACAAGTGGGTTTTCCATGTTTGATGCCTATAATTGGAGTTGATGAGTTCTTGATGTTTGTATAGATGTTATTGTTGGAGTATGCCCACTGAGCCACTTACGCCAATATCACTACCGATGATGCATAGGCCTATTGGGTTACACACCAAGGATTGATCTCGACAACAATCAAAGTGGAGGGGCTAAAAGGAATCAATGTTTATTGAATTCCAAGGTTTTCCCTGCCAAAGGGGGTTCACGGCGTGAACTTTTATCAGACTTCATGCAACTTTTTGCATGTTGCCTCCAACCTCCATCAATGCATGTCTTTAAGTCATGATGACTTCTTCTCCGGCTTGGAAGCTCTATAAGCTGTCCATAGTGGTTATATAAATACCTCTATGCTCTCTCTAATGCTCTCTTGAAGAACCTTACACACTTATACTTATATTTACATGTGAGCTATAAATATTAAGGGTTGTGTGGTGTTCTTAAGCATAGCTTGCTGGAAGTCGGTTGGATGTTGTTCTAAAAGTGATTGCAAGGCATTGTAGATCACTTGTTGGCTTGCTAGTACAAGGAGATCAAACAAACTTGGGGTGGACTATCAACAGAGGAGGGCTTACTTTGGCTTTCTACATTCATCCATCAAGTTCTATTTCTCCCGCTCTAAATCGTAGATGGTATCATCTCTATCCTTTCTTGTTTTTCTTGTTCCATTACTTGCATGTAGAGCTTGGTCCATGTGGTGGGTTTTATATTGGCTTTTTGTTTTTGGATTCTTGTTCTCTTTCTTCCGTTGCGTGCCATGCTAAATCCCAACAGTGGTATCAAAGCCACCTCTACATCAGTTTTGCACTTGGTGGCTTAAAAACCAAAAAATCAAATATATTGAAATCTGGCAGAACTACTTCACGGCGTGAACTCTTTGGAGTTCACAGCGTGAAGTTCTTACAGTATGTGTTTTTTCAGTTTTTCAAATTTCAATCTGTTTTGGTTCTTTGGTTTTTGGCCATTGTTGTTTGTTTCTAGATTTTTCCAGTTGTTAGATATCTTGTGATGATATTGTTGCCTTTTATCTCAGTTTGTATATTTACATGTGGATTATGATTTTGGCATGAAATGCATAATTACATGTACTTATATTATGTATATATGAATATGTTTTACTAACAATGGTTTGGTGTTACTAACGCATATGTACATGGGATTATTTTGATGTGACTTGAGTTTATAAAAATAATCTTAACCAAGATAAAAATAGTTGCATTGTTTTTGTGGCACATCATGCTTGTATGCTTTCTTTTGTTGTTTAGGTAGCATGTTTTGGTAACCATTTTGTCCTATACCTTTGGTTGTGATGTTAGGTTGTATTGTCATTTCTATCTTTTCTATGTATTTGTTATTTGGAGACAACCATCAGGAGTGATGGCTACGACGTCTTGGCAATCATGAATCCGGGAGGCCCAATGGAGGTAGCGGGTTTAGTGGGAGCACATACGAAGTCATTGGAAACTTTTCCTTAGTTGACTTTGTTTTCCCGTTTTAGCTCACGGGAAAACGCACCGGCTTAGGGGCATGGTTACCAATATTTTGTATGCGTGTGATGTGTTTTATTATTTATGAATGAATATTATGTTTATTGCATGCAAGATAACGTTTTAAAAAAGTAATAAAAACACAAGAGTTTTAAATATGGTTTACAAACTCGCGCGCGTATAAGATTAGCAAAAAATTGGTTTATATTCACAAGTGAAAATTTGCTTTTGTCACTAAATTTGTTAATCATATCAAAATGGTTTATTTTTAACCGGAAAACAAATCCCGTTTTCTAAATGTAAATCTCATGCCGCCCATAAGTCGACACCACCCGAATCTAGTCACGCAAGGGATGATTGTCAAGCTTTAGCCGAGTCAAACCTTACGTGAGCTGTGTGGAAGGTGATGGTGGCAACTCGCAAGATTGGTTGTCGAGGTCTAGCAGAGCTAACTGTTGGGCAAGAGTACCACCGTGTATCTTGTTGGTTGATTTACAATTTCGAAATAGAATTTTGAATGGTTGTCGAGCTTTAGCCGATATTATTCAAATTTTTTGTTTGAAGTTGGTGTGGAGGGATCAAACATGCCAATACGACACAATGGTTATCAATTTGGACCCCGCAAGGAACTAAGAGTTGTAATAATGGATTACAATCGATAAAATGGTTACCGGCCTAAATAGCTTTACCACGTGATCTGCGGAAAACCCGTCATGGTGTAAAGTGAAATATGGTTCTTAGCCCTTGTTAAGATAATTGTTTTTCTTAAAACTTATGGAGTAATTATTTTATCAAGGATTATATCAAACTAACCAAAACTCTTACTCTTGTTATTTATAGATGTCCAACCATAATAATACCACGTCAAACATTTCACTTTGTATGTTCCTAGAAATGGAGAAACTCACGGAAGTGAACTTCATTGATTGTCTTACGCAATTGAGAATTGTCCTTCGCCATGAGTCAAAGTTTCATATCCTTGAGGAACCCCTTCCGGAACCACCTGCTACCAACGTGACTTGGGCCATCCAATACGCATATGAAAAGCGTGTTAAGGATACACACGATGTTGCCTGCCTCATGTTGTCAACTATGAGCTCAGAGCTGCAAAAGCAATTTGAGCACATGAGTGTGTACGACATGGTAAACAAGATTTAGGGCATGTTCGAAAAGCAAGTTAGGCGGGAACACTATGAGTGTGTTAAAAACCTAATCGGTTGTAGGATGCATGAAGGCGAGAATGTAAGTATCCACGTCCTTAAGATGAAGGCATACGTGGACCAAATGGAGAGGCTAGGATTTCCCATTGGGAGGGAGCTCGTTGTGGATATCATATTGTGGTCCCTGCCCACATCATATGATCAGTTTTTCATGAACTATCATATGCAAGGGATAGATAAATCCTTAAGTGAATTGCATAGCATGTTGAAGACTGTGGAGTTAGACATGGCCAAACATAATTCCACCTCATCCATTCCCATATTGGGTTCAAAGGAACAAAAGAAAAGAAAGAAGAAACCGACCCCAAAAGGAAAGGATGGAGTTTCCAAGTCTATCCCTAAAATTGAGTCCAAGGACATAGATAGTATGCCTAAAGAAGAGACTCAAAGGGTGGTTTTCTACTTTTGTGGAAGATTTGGAGATTGGGGCCGTCATGCTTGTCCTACGTGCCAAAGGGATATAAAACTTCTAAGGAAAGAGAAAGTTACATTTCCCTCTAAAGGTACTTTCATGATTCATTGCTATTCCTCTAAAAGTTGGAATTGTTGACCCAAGCTAATTGACTCACGTTTGTTACAAATTTATTTTTGTTACAATGTGTAGGTCCATGATGATGGGAAAAAAACATGAAGAAACTAGATCTCATTACGAGGAAACATGGATGCTTGTCCTCTACGAGAAGATTGGGATATTTGATCTCATCTTAATCACCGGTTTATTTGTTACTTGAATTTTGTTGCACTGAGTGGCAAGTGATGTTTCTTTGTATGCTCGTTACGAAGACGATGGATATAAATTTGAAAGTTTTGAGCTTTGATGTAAAACTTTTTCATATTGTTTGTTCAAATTTAAATTCATGTCAAAGTTATGTGTTGTTTTGTCCTGCGTGACACAAAACTTTACTTTTGATGACGATGAATCTTTTTCTTGAAATAAGAAAGTTGTTATGAAAAATATTGTTGGATTTAAAAATTATCCATGTCACGGCATACACAAGATTTTTGTTGCAAGTAATAAAATATTAATGAATATATGATTCTGGATCCAAAATAGTTTGAAGAAGTTATCATTATGAAATAATCAACTTAACCACATAAACAAGAAAAGTATCACCTAGATCCGTATGGTTAGGATCTCGGGATAGTTTAACCTCGGGTTAGACATTCGATGCTAATGTTGTTTATTAGGCTAGGATGATTATGAAACTCTTGATTGTCATGTGTGAGAAGGATGAAAGCTTGTTGGATATTGATCACATTTTTGTGGATAATCCGTTCAAGCACAACACAAAGAATAACAAAAGGAAAACTTCTTCATCACTACCTTCTAGTAGCAATTGCGGAAAGTTTTCTAGTTTGGGTAAATTTCTAAATCCTCGTTGATGATCAGGATTAACCAAAACTTCTTACGGAATCTATAGGGGATATAGATCAAGATACTTAGATGCTAAGATACCTTGTATCTATAATAAATGACCATATAATGAATTGTGGTTTTTCTACATAATTCTTATTGAATATGATCTGGTTTATGATGAGTCATAAATGTGTATCCAGCTTATTGATACACTCACTTAACATGACGGACTAAGTCCTCACATCTAAAACCAATCGATGGTCTAAATTAGCACTAAATAAGATATCACTAGAGAGAGTCCTTTGGTTGTGTATCTCATAGTTTAAAGTTATCCCATCTACATTTAGTAGGAGATGGATGAACTTGAAAGGTGCTAATACATTTGAGAGTTCTTCTAAGTTTTAGATATTTAATCTTTAAGGAACGGTGTTTTGTTGCTCTAAAAGGAGAAAATAACTAAAGCATTCCAATGGAAGAACGTGAAATTTAAATGAAAGACCTAATGATTGACACTAGCAAATAATCAATCTTGATTGATTGAGAACTAGCATTGATATGCTGGTATACCTGACTAAGTATCATTACTTTTATGTCTGATAAGAGTCATATGAAGGCAAAGAGATATGGGTCTCTCATATCTAAGCGGCGATGACTTGATGGTGAGTCATGTTGAGGTCACCATTTATTGAAAGACATAGTGAACCCGGATTCACTAAGTTGAAAGAAGTAATTGATCAAGAGATGAAATCCATTCGAAATATCCAAGTATTTTGACTAGGCTTAATCCCATACCTAGGTGAAAACCAAGAAGGTACAAGTGGGATAAATATGAATGGAGTTGTAGACAACTTTAAATACCGACTATGTGAAAAGGTTTCATGATGGTTTTGAGGAAACTTTTCCTAGTGGTTATGTTGAAGAATATTTGATACTAGTGGCTATTATTGCCTTTTGTGGCAATAAGGGATAACACACGGCTATACAAGACCGCGTTCCGTCATAGAACAACATTATGAGGAAGTGCTTACAACACTCTCCGAGGGTCTTATGTATCCATAATATCAAAATTAAGTCTACAAACATGGATAAATCCATTGTGGTTTTATGTTAGCATCTAAAAGGTAAGATCTTTGCTTTTATTCAGGAAACCTAGTGATGATTTTCTAGAAGCATGGATGAGACTTTTACATACGTTAGGACTAGTGGGAGCTTTGTTGTATTCCTAAGTATATGTGTCTATTCAAGATAATGTCCCGATATTAAGTTGTCTGTGGATCTAATTTGGGAATTATTGCTTCATTAGGACACTTAGGAAGTACAAAATCGAATATTTTGAGTTCAAGAAATACCAAGATATGTTCTTGATGTTTGACGACTAGAAAAGGTCTGGAGTAAGTAATTACTCTAGTACATGTTTCTATAAGGATAATTGTCGATCTTGATCGAAGTTTATGATCCTACCTTGTGGTGTGATCACTTTAGCAATTTATATTATGATCTCTTTGACGGACACTTTGAGATAGGTCTGGTCAGTAGAGATACAAGTAAATAACAAAAGTACATGTGGGTGTTGTGTTACAAACCTACTAGTTAAGCCGTTATTATTGACTAGTGATGTTTATCATACTAGGTCAGCTGGCATTTCTAAATGCATATAACTTGGCTTAAATATTATTTTTGGTTTATGATTGATTTGTATTTATCTATTTGGAGAACATTAAGCAGTATTGTATTTCATACTATATCGATTATTAAATGGAGATTTAATAATGCGTCGAGGGCGGGTATTTTCATGAATCCTTACCGTGTTCTATCTTAGCATGTTTAACCACTTCCCCGAATGATTTATCATTCTAAAAGTCCACAGTCAGTCATTCTTCATGGGGAGGAAGTTTGAATTAAGACTGACGGAAGGGGTTGGTCACGTATCCAATAATGGATTGGATACAAGGGACGCAACACTTCGCCTATGCTTGAATTCTTCAAGTGATTGGACGACCCATACCTGACGTTACTTCATGGTTTCTGTCACAAGTAACTCAAGATGATAATATCATTTCATCCTAAGACCGGAGATACATGTGTATCAAAGCATGTACCTGCTTTGCTTTGATTGCTTTCAAACGCAGTTCGTAACTGGCTGTTATAAAGGGAGCTTTTGGGTAAAGTATGGTATATGTGGCGGAACAATGTAGTTTTAGAGAGAATTGTTATAGAGATGTCCATGGGCCCCTTGATGATTGAGCGCTGACGTTAAAATGCATGGTCGTGCACTCGTGCTAACGTTGCAATGATGTTAGATCGATTGCAACTAGATTTTAGTCACCCTCAATCTTTATCGAGAAACATAATCGTGAACGATCTGGAGATGACATTTAACCATGTCTCGTGTTCACACGGATATCGTGAACAGACGGATAATTTGATCACTTATCTATCGGCCATTTCATACTTATGTTTTAGATTTGGCATTTGTCCAGGATGACAAAACCTATGCCGACTTGGGAAGCAAAGAGGCCTTGCTAGAGGCCACTCTTTGTATGTGGCATTATGGGTACGGTGTCATGTGCAAGTGGGAGTCTGTTGGACTATGCCCACTGACACACTTATGCCAATATCACTACCGATGATGCATAGGCCTATTGGGTCACACACCAACGATTGATCTCGAGAACAACCAAAGTGCAGGGGCTAAAAGGAATCAATGTTTATTGAGTTCCAAGTTTTTCCCGGCTAGAAGGAGTTCACGGCGTGAACTTTTGTCAAACTTCATGCAGCTATTTGCAGGTTGCCTCCAACCTCCACCAATTCATGTCTTTGAGTCATGATGACTTCTTGTCCGGCTTGGGAGCTCCAGAAGCTGTCCATAGTGGTTATATAAAGACCTCTACGCTCTCTCTAATGCTCTCTTAAGGAACCTTACATACGTATACTTATATTTACATGTGAGCTATAAATCTTAAGGGTTGTGTGGTGTTCTTGAGCATAGCTTGGTGGAAGTCAATTGGATGTTGTTCTAAAAGTGATTACAAGGCATTGTAGATCACTTGTTGGCTTGCTAGAACAAGGAGATCAAACAAACATGGGGTGGACTATCAATAGAGGAAGGCTTACTTTGGCTTTCTACATTCATCCGTCAAGTTCGATTTCTCCAGCTCCAAATCGTGGATGGTATAATCTCTATCCTTTCTTGTTTTTCTTGTTGCGTTACTTGCATGTAGAGCTTGGTCCATGTGGTGGGTTTTATATTGGCTTTTTGTTCTTTGATTCTTGTTCTCTTGCTTCCGTTGCGTGCCATGCTAAAACCCAACAGTTATATGATGTTTAAAGTGGTTTTTGAAGTGAAAAATATGAGTTTAAGAATTTGGAAATAAGCTAGGTGTTTATATAAGTCGGATGGAGGATGAACAAGAAGAAGATGAAGTGCATGTTGGCAAGCGACGCGACGCGTCGAATAGGAGGACGAGACGCTTTCCCGCATATGTAGTGCGACTTCCACTTTTCATCCGACATTTGTTCATCCTACTTTCTTGGTCCGACTTTCATGATACGACAGTCGCATGAGGAGGTCTGATGGTCACATAGTCCATCCCACTTCCGCATGGATGATACGACCTTTGTTGTCCAACTTTCGCATGAAGGTCGCCACGTGACGCGTCCGGCTCTTGGACGCGACGTGTCGGGTGAAAAGTCATGAAAGCTCTTTTTTTTTGATGTAAAGTTTTTTGAAGGAACTTGTTGTTCTAAACCTCGTAAGGTTATTTTAAGATGTTTATGAACCTTAGATGGTTCTTGTATGTGTTTTAGTAATGGAATCTCATGTGTACGTTTAATGTAAGTGACGACGTGTTTTAGGTGAACCTGACGCGTTAGCGAAGCTAGAACAGAGTATCTGTTGATATAAGCCACTAGTGTGAGTACCGGCTTTCATAAGTCTCAATGGAGGAAGACTTGATTGCTAAATGACTAATTATTGTCTACGCACGGTAGTACAATGTATGTTTGAATTTTTATTGCAGGTATGCTTAAGAACGGAAGTGAAAGTCTTTTTATGTTGTCAATATGCTATGCCTTGCTCAATGCTTGTAGAACATGTATTAGGTACATGCCAGCGGGTCCAGATTGGAACCGCTTAGTTAATAATGATGTTATGTATGAATAAAGGAATGTACGGTGAATGAATTAGATGAATGTACGATGCATGAATGAATGAATGAATGATGTTGCTTGCATGTTGATTGATCCTTATGGGATCATATGTATGTTTGCATGTGAATGGTCCGCGGACTGTGAGTGGATTAAGGTCAGCCGGTTGTAGCTGAACCCCACTAGTAGATTGAGGTCAGCTGGTTGTAGCTGGATTCCAGAGGACTTTCTGGTCATAATGGAATCAACGGAGACTCGGGGGCCTACCGGGTCTAGGTTCTACAGGACCATCGTTCCTTAAAATGCTTAAGGGAAATCTGTCGGTTGTAGCTGGATTTCCGAGGAGCCAATGGTTCCAAAACGATGTTGGGTGGATTACTTTATGCTTTCTCACCAGCGGTTGGTTGTGTCTGATTCTTCGGTCTGGATCTTTGAGTAGGACTGGCTACCCTACAAGATGTGATTCTTACTGATCTTATCAACAAACCGTTATGTGATAAGATAGCATTGATTGGTTGGTTGGTTGCTTATATGATGTATGACTTCCTTTATTGATGCTTATGATAAATTAGTACTCACTAGCTATGTTGTATAGCTAATGGTGCCATGTTGACCATTTTTACAGGTGAAGATTAGGTGGCTTGGTGAGTGGGATTGCCTATTGCTAGATGTATTTATTTTGGGATGGAACACTTTTGTAAGGTGTAAACATTTGTCGTTATGGTCGGTCGTTGTGTTAGATAAATATGTAATGTAAGCTTTTCAAAATTAAATTCCGCTGCTTATTCTGATGATTAGGTCTTTTGAAAGGGACCCACGCATGTTAAAAAAAACTTGAATTTTCAGTAAATTCACTGTTTTCAGATGCGGTGTTACATATTTTATTTGTAATTATTGAAAAATAAATTTTTAACATTTACAGGTAAATATTATTTGGATGCCATATCAACTCGAAGACTTTGAGACATACCAAAAATGTGTTAGTGAGCTAGTTGGTGTAGAAAAAAAAAGAAATTATAAATAAAGCATTAAATTTAATCACATGTGGAGGAAATGATTTTGTGAACAATTACTTTTTAATCCGTTACTCGTTGAGGTCGATTCAATATACAATTCCTGACTATGTCCCCTTCCTCATCTCCGAGTATCAGAAGATTTTAAAGGTAATTAACAGCCTCTAGCTGTTTTCCTTTTTCTCATATGCGCAAAGGCCAGATATATATACTACTAGTAGCACTTAACTTAGGTTTCGATGGTCACGAGTATTGGCATTGTGGAGTTTAGTAAGTGATTAATCCTTTTATATAGAGACTTTATGACTTTGGAGCTCACAAGGTATTGGTGGCCGGAACCGGACCAATAGGTTGCGTGCCTACGAGCCTAGCCTAACATAGTAAGCTAGGCGAATGTGTGGTTGATCTTTTTAAAATGCTGCAAAATTATTTAACATGCAACTTATCAACATGGTTGGTTCATTCAATAAAAATCTTGGTGGAACCATCTTCATAACCATAGAAACAAATCTTATGCATGTTAATATGATCAACAATCCGCAAGCTTTTGGTAACTCTTCCTTTAGTTACTTTTACACTTGAGATGGTCGATAAACAAGTTACTTAAGTACGGGTTGAAACAAGTTGTGTTGGGTAATTAATAACACTTTGTTAGTTGTTCAGGATTTGAGACATCAAAAGATGCATGGTGCGGACAAGGACCATATAATGGGGTTGGACTTTGCACACCAGTTTTTTTATTTATGTCAAGACAGAAACATATATGTGTTTTGGGATGCATATCACCCGTCTAAAAGGGCAAATCGACTCATTGTGCAAGATATTTTTAATGGTAGGGAGCACATGAACCCAATGATTCTTAGCACCTTCATGGCTATGGATTTTAAAATGGTGTAATTACTACATTTCGACTCTAAGATGTATGTTATATTGATGTGCGAAATCTAAGTTATAAAATTAAGTCCAAAAATCACCTTTTCTAGCACACACTATAGGCAAGTATACCTAATCGTGTAGTAGCACAGTAGAGGCAAGTAATGGGTATCGTATCCACGGAGAGCAGTGCAACACCAAAATGAATAATGGACTATTAGCTAATCTAAAGTTTGGCTTTTTCATTATTAAGATTAGAATTTAACTAGAGAACTAATTAAAATAAATAACTAGAATTGTTGCTGAGGCTATTGCGAGTGTAAACCAATAAAAACACATGTATCCACCCTAATCACTCCCCCTAGTTCAATACTTCTCAAGATCAGTTTAATTGGTTAGCTTGGTTGACTTTACTATACTCAATTTCCCAATTTCATATAGTTATTGTGTAAAAGATTTGACAAACAACTTCCGATTGAATATCACATCTAAAACCAACCTAGTTCATAATCTATCAATCAAGTTAAACTGTGTTTAACAAAGCCCTATCATGCCCGTGATGGTAAAGTTCATATCTTTTAGTTTAGGTTATTGTAACTAGATCCTGATCACTTTTCCGAGTGAACCCTCAAACAATTCATAGACAAACCATTTGAAGAGGTAAATATATCATAAAAACATCCGATTTATATTCAATACAAGCCATAGATCAAGAAACGAAGGTTAAAACCAATAAAGATTGAAACTTTTAACCAAAGAAAACTAGAATTAATCCATACATTAACCAAAGAAATCAAGTAGTATCATGCTAGGGTTTGATCGTAGGGTGAATACAAAGAAGATTTAGCCCATAGACAGGCCTTGAACCATAAAAAACACAGAGGAATCCATGAATGAATCAGAAAACATCTAAATCTAAACAAACTGGATTGCAATTTATGATGATTGATCTTCGATTTCCAAGCCTCCAATGGTAAGAATTGCTCCTCCTGGGTTGCTCTAGGCTTGAAAAGAGTGTAAAAGTCGGCCACAGTGCAAAATTCCCCTTTTTGCAACCCTAATTAATCCATTTATACTCATAGTCTGCCGAAGAGCTCGCGGCGCGAGGCATGAGGTCTCGCGGCGCGAGATAGTTGATTCCATTTTCCAGAGCTTTTCCTTCGGCGCGAAGCTTCTTGACCACCGGTGTGAGTCAACCTCGCAGCGCGAGCTCCTAAGATTCGTCTAAATCATTGTTTTTCTTCAGTCCTTCGCCCGGTTCCGCTGTTTCATCGACTTTTCCAGCACATTTATCCTGCAACATCCCCAAACAATACTCAGGTGTATAATGTAATCTATACTCAGGTGTATACTTGTGTTGTGATGTTTGGTTGTTTATTGTATTGATTTATTTATTCATTCATTTGATGACTTCTAGTCACGTGGGTTGTAATAAATTATTTATTTATTTATTTGGTATGTAAAGGTATGTTTTATGTGGCTTGCATGCCATTTAAATTCCTCATATATTTGTAAAGTACTAGAAGATAGGTTGTTATGGCTTGCATGCCATTTCTATCTTTTCTATGTATTTGTTATTTGGAGGCAACCATCGGGAGTCATGGCTATGACGTCTTGGCGATCACAAATCCAGGAGGCCCAATGGAGGTAGCGGGTTTAGTGGGAGCACATCCAAAGTCGTTGAAAGTTTTTCCTTAGTTGACTTTGTTTTCCCGTTTTGGCTCACGGGAAAATGCATAGGCTTAGGGGCATGGTTACCAATATTTTGTATGCGTGTGATGTGTTTTATTTGCTTATGCATGGATATTATGATTATTGCATGCTAGATAACTTTTTATGAAAGTAATAAAAACACAAGAGTTTTAAATATGGTTTACAAACTCGCGCGCGTATAAGATTAACAAAGAGAATATAAAATTGGTTTATATTCAAGGTGAAATATGTTTTTGTCACTAAATTTGTTAATCATATCAAAATGGTTTTTTAACCGGAAAACAAATTCCATTTTCTAAATGTAAATCTCACATCACCCATAAGATGACACTACCTGTAACATCCTGAGATTGGGCCTAGTAGATATGAGGGCTTGGGTATGTTACACGTGGATTACTATTTAATTATGTTTACTTAATTTTAAATAAGTAATTGATTTCTTGTTAAGATATTATTGTTGGTTTAATATATATGTATATACATGCGGATTTGTGTATGTGTGTGTGTGCATGTGTTTAAGACGGTTTAAGCATGCCACCTCATGCTTATGATTTCAATACATACATACATATATATATATATATGGTTAATTAAACATTCCTTCACTCGGAAGAATACTTGTGTGTATTAAGTTTGAAACCGAGAGCAAGAAGCAAGGAGGAAGAAAGCAATTGGAATTATTTATTTCTTGATTTTCTGTGATTCAAGTTAACAAGGTTAGTGTGATTCTTGTTAATATGCTTCGGTTTGTTATTTAACATGATATGGTTTTAAGCATGTTATGGTTTTGATATGAACATCATGTGAACATGCTATATGAGTTTGTCGGATTTGGTGTTCTTAGGTGTTGAGGTGTTTGATGCATGTTTGGGTGTTTAAACATGTTTATATATGTTTTTGGTAAGCTTGTATATGATTTGTATAAACCGTGTATATGAATCATGGAGTTTATGAAGCTGTCGGATTGTTGGAATTATGGTTTTGTCAGATTGTTGAGAAGAAGAAGAATCCGAGAGTGTGAAATCCGGAATATATTGAAATCCGATTGTTTGAATCCGATGGTGGATTCCAAGCTATGAAATCCGATGATAAATCCGACAGTGGAAGTTTGAAGGGTGAAATCCGATGGTAGTGTCGGATTTCATTGGAAAACCGACAAGTGTTGCGGATTGACTTCAAATGCAACAGATGTATCGGATTTCCTAGAATCCGATGGTAGTGTTGGATTTCCTTTAGAATCCGATAGTTTTGGCTGTTGATTGCATTGTTTAATGCTATGTGTTATATGTGCTTACATATGTGAATCTTACATGTTTATGTTTGATTAAATGGATATAAATATATGTTTGATATATATTTATGAGTTAGATACTGATCTTTGGTTGTTGTGTTCTGAGGCATAGACAAGGCTCAGTAACATTAGATCACTGAGTGGAAAAGCTGAGAACCATAGGTGAGTGGATGTTTACTCACGGGTAATATTACTTGTATTGGTTTGGTTGCAACTATTGTTGGTTTGATGCATGGTTGGATTGTATATCTGATTGATTAGATGTTGATTGTTAATTAATTGTTGCGTCAGTGATATGTATACATGATGGTTGGAAAGTCAGTTTCGGCTGGGCATATGGGCTGGGTTCATTTGCTATCGGCTAATAAGTACTAGGACATTGGGATGCATATGTTGCTACTAAAAGGATAATACTGTGTGAGAATAGCAAATAAACTATCGGTAAACCTTTGCTTTGGCCGTCATTGGTTGTAGGTTCCTGCAGAACCACCGGACTTTCCAGGGCGTTTAATTGTGGTTGTTGATATCATGCGGTTCAGACTGATATATCTGTTGTGATTGTACTCCATTCACTTAGCTTTGTGCTAATCCCCACCTCTCACTCTTTTTACAGATTTTGGTAAGTTAGCAGCTCGGCTGAGAGTGGTTAGCTTGGGGAGTAATCACCTAGGACTCTAATAGATTATTTGTGACGAACCGTGTTTTGTAATACTGATATTTTAAACAGGATGGATTATATTCAGATGTAAATACTTTTGTTATTTAATTCGCTTCCGCAGTGGTTATTTTAAATGAAAATTTTTGGGTTCAAAATACGGTGTTACACCACCCGAATCTAGACACACAAGGAATGATTGTCGAGCTTTAGCCGAGTCAAACCTTACGTGAGCTGTGTGGAAGGTGATGGTGGAAACTCGCAAGATTGGTTGTCGAGTTCTAGCCGAGCCAATCGTTTGGCAAGAGTACTACTGTGTATCTTAATGGTTTATTTACAAGTTCAAAATAGAATTTTGAATGGTTGTCGAGCTTTAGCTGAGATTATTCAAAATTTTAGTTTGAAGTTGGTGTAAAGGGATCAAACATGCCAATACGACACAATGGTTGTCAATTTGGATCCCGCAAGGAACTAAGAGTTGTAATAATTGATTACAATCTCTAAAATGGTTACCGGCCTAAATAGATTTACCACGTGATCCGCGGAAAACCCGTCATGGTGTAATGTGAAATATGGTTCTTAGCCCTTGTTAAGATAATTGTTTTTCTTAAAACTTATGGGGTAGTTACTTTAACAAGGATTATATTAAACTAACCAAAACTCGTACTCTTGTTATTTATAGATGTCAAACCATAATAACACCACGTCAAACATTTCACTTCGTATGTTCCTAGTAAGGGAGAAACTCACGGGAGTGAACTTCATTGATCATCTTAGGCAATTGAGAATTGTCCTTCACCATGAGTCAAAGTTGCACATCCTTGAGGAACCCCTTCCGGAACCACCTGCTTCCAACGCGACTTGGGCCGTCCGATACGCATATGAAAAGCGTGTTGAGGACACACACGACGTGCCTGCCTCATATTGTCAACTATGAGCCCAGAGCTACAAAAGCAATTCGAGCACATGAGTGTGTACGACATTGTAAACAAGCTTAAGAACATGTTCTAGAAGCAAATTAGGCTGGAACACTATGAGTGTGTTTAAAACCTAATCGGTTGTAGGATGCAGGAAGGCGTGAATGTAAATGTCCACGTCCTTAAGATGAAGGCGTACATGGACCAAATGGAGAGGATAGGATTTCCCATTGGGAGGGAGGGAGCTGTCGATATTATATTGGGGTCCCTGCCCACATCATATGATTAGTTTGTCATGAACTATCACATGCAACGGATAGATAAATCCTTAAGTGAATTGCGTGACATGTTAAAGATTGTGGAGTCAGACATGGCCAAGCATAATTCCACCTCATCCATTCCCATCTTGGGTTCAAAGGAACAAAAGAAAAGGAAGAAGAAACCGACCCCAAAAGGAAAGGTTGGAGTGTCCAAGCCTATCCTTAACATTGAGTCCAAGGACATAGATAATGTGCCTCAGGAAGAGACTCAAAGGGCGGTTTCCTACTTTTGTAGAAGATTTGGAGATTAGGGACGTCATGCCTGTCCTACGTGCCAAATGGATATAAAACTTCTAAGGAAATAGAAAGTTACATTTCCCTCTAAAGGTACATTCATGATTCATTGCTATTCTTCAGAAAGTTGGGATTGTTGACCCGAGCTAATTGACTCACGTTTGTTACAAATTTATTTTTGTTAACAAAGTGTAGGTCCTTGATGGTAGGAAGAAAAGCCTGAAGAACCGGATCTCAAATGAGGAAATTTGGATGCTTGTCCTCCACGTCAAAGTCGGTATATTTGATCTCATCTTAATCACCGTTTTATTTAATTCATAGACCTAGGTGGGATAGGAGAATTTATAAAGGGAATAGAGCTTGAAATATTTGATCTTCGGTGCATTTTTCTCAGGAATCTTATTGAGCTAGGCTTAGGCGCTTCCTCTCCTTCCTTCTTAATCTAAAACGGATTCATCAACTCAAAAAGAGCATTTACCCATCTTTTAAAGACTGTTACTTGAATTTCGTTGCCCTCATGGCAAGTGATATTTCCTTGTATGCTTGTTTCGAAGACGATGGATATAATTTTGATAGTTTTGAGATTTGAAGTAAAATCTTTTTTCGTATTGTTGTTCAAAGTATATTCATGTCCAAGTTATGTGATGTTTTGCCCTGCGTGGCACACAACTTTACTTTTGATGACGATGAATCTTTTTCTTGAAATATGAAGATTGTTATAAAAAATATTTTGGGATTAAAAAATTATCCATATCACGGCATACACAAGATTTTTGCTGCAAGTAATAAAATATTCATGAATATGTTATTCTGGATCCAAAATAGTTTGGAGAAGTTGTCGTTGTGAAATAATCAACTTAACTGCATAAACAAGAAAAGTATCACCTAGATCCGTGTGGTTAGGATCTCGGGATAGTTTAACCTCGGGTTAGACATTTGATGCGAATCTTGTTTATTAGGCTAATATGATTATAAAACCCTTCATTGTCATGTGTGATAAGGATAAAAGCTTGTTGGACATTGATCACACTTTTGTGGATAATCCGTTCAAGCATAACACAAAGAATAACTAAAGGGAAACTTCTTCATCACTACCTTCTCGTAGCAATTGCGGAAAGTTTTCTAGTTTGGGTAAATGTTTGAAACCTCGTTGATGTTCAGGATTAACCAAAACTTCTTACGGAATCTACAGGGCATATAGATCAAGATATTTAGATCTAGTTTAGATGCTAAGATACCTTGTATCTATAATAAATGACCATATGGTGTCATGTTATGGGAAACCAGATATTTGTGAAATATGATATGGTTTATAATGGGTCATAATTGTGTATGCAGCTTGTTGATACACTCAGTTAACATAGTGGACTAAGTCCTCATATCTAAAACCAATCGATGGTCTAATTAGCACTAAATAAGATATGACTAGAAAGAGTTCTTTGCATGTCTATCTCATAGTTTAAAGTTATCCCATCTACATTCAGTGGGAGATGGATGAACTTGAAAGGTGCTAATACATTTGAGATGTTCTTCTAAGTTTCAGATATTTAACCTTCTAAGAACAGTGCATTGTTTCTCGAAACGGAGAAAATAACTAAAGCATTCCAAATGGAAGAACGTGGAATTTAAATGAAAGACTTATTGATTGACACTAGCAAATAATCAATCTTGATTGATTGAGTACCAACATTGATATGATGGTATACCTGACTAAGTATCATTACTTTTATGTCTGATAAGATTCATATGAAGGCAAAGAGATATGGGTCTCTCATATCTAAGCGGCGATGACTTGATGGTAAGTCATGTTGAGGTCACCATCTATCGGAAGACATAATGAACCCAGATTCAATAAGTTAAAAGAAGTAATTGATCAAGAGATGCAATCCATTCAAAATATCAAAGATATGACTTGGCTTAATCCCATACCTAGGTGAAAACCAAGAGGGTATGAATGGGATTAATATGAATAGAGTTGTAAACAACCTCAAATACCGACTACTTGAAAAGGTTTCATGATGGTTAAGAGAAAACTTTTCCTAGTGGTTATGTTGAAGAATATTTGATACAAGTGGCTATTATTACCTTTTGTGGCAATAAGAAATGGCACACAGATATACAAGACCGCGTTCCTGTAGGAAATCCATGCACACCAACACCCGTACGCAGCGGAAGCAATGACATAAAAAACCGGGGTTTTCGGGTATTAAAACCAACATGCATGTATTCCCCAAGTGGGGATCGTGACTACAAATGAATATAGCAACGGAAACAAAAGAAGGAGAAGAAGAAATATACCATATCGCGGCTGGAGCTATCCATCGAGCTAGGAAGATCTTTGAGAACCCGAATCAGAGCTCCTCTATTGATAGTCCACACCAAGTGAGCGAGATCCCGTCTTGTTAACGACCCGAGACACCAGCCACACGATGTCCTCGTGAATCTGGAGCAGCCAATACCACAAGAACCACTTGCCTTCACGAGATACACTTCCTTTGCTCTAGACAAATCCAAGAACCATATTTGTGTGTATGTGGTAACATAGAGCAAGAGATATTTCATGAGAGAGTCAAGAGCCTTTTATAAACTCTAGAAACAGCCTTGGAGCCACCAAGGTCGGCCAACAAGCCACACCCTCATTGGACAATCATAGAGGTCCAATAAAACAAAGGTGACACTTTGAGTTCTTTCTTCATGGACTCTCACAGGCCGTGAAGCACTCGTGAAGGCCTCATAGGCCGGGTTCCACCACACACTCTCATTGGGCCAACAAGAGGTCCAATAAAAGCATGGCGCCTGCCTTCATGGGCTCTCACGGGCCGTGAAGCCCTCGTGAAGGTTATGCTCCCACGACTACTTGTCCGGGTGGTGAAGGCTTGTGGAGGGTTTCTCTTCACGACCTCTACACGGCCCGTGAAGGTCGCTAGAAACCCTAATTTCATATTCTCTCATGTTTGGGTTGTGCTGCCGGAATCTACCCTTGGCGTGTGACCCAATAGGCCCGTACCTCATCAGCAATGATGCTAGTACACGTGTATCAGTGGGAATATTCCAACAAACTCCCACTTGCACATGATACAGCGTTACCAGCACCACAGACAAGCAGCGGCTCTAGCAAAGCATACTTGACCCCAATTCGGTACGAGTTACGTCATCCTTGACAAATCCTGGTAGCCTAGAAAGGCTAAAAGGTCCTATTGATAAGTGATCATAAACATCCCTTTGTTCGCGATATCCGTGTGAACACGAGACATGGAAAAGTGTCAATCTCCAGATCGTTCATGATTCTATTTCTCGATTCTAGATTGGTGGTGACCAAAATAACAATTTTGCAACTGATCTAAAATCATTGTAACTTGAGCACGGCCATGCATTTTTGGTGTCAGCGCCCAATCATCGAGGAGCCCAGGGATATCTCTCTAACTAGAGGAACAAACCCTTTTGACTACACAGCCCCGCCACATGCTTTATACTTTATTTGAAAACTCCCTTTATAGTGGCCAATTACGAACCACGTTTGAAAGAAATCAAAATAAAGCAGACTTATGCTTTGGATACACATGCATCTTCGGTCTAAGGATGAAATGATATTATCATCCCGAGTCACTTGTGACCATAATCCATGAAGTAAACTCAGGTTTGGGTCTTCCAATCACTTGAAACTCATTTCAAGCATAGGTTAGTTTTGCGTCACTTGCATTCAATCCTTGATTAATGAATGACCAACCCTAACCTCAGTCTTGGCTCAAACTTCCTTCCCATGAAGAATGATTGACTGTGGAAATCTAGAATGCATAAGCAATCAGGGAAGTGGTTAAACATGCTAAGATGGAACACAGTAAAGACTAATGAAAGTAACCGCACCTGCGTATATATAGTCCCCACTATATATCGAAAGTAATCAAAAGTTACGATACTTCTTGCAGTTCCCAAAACTAACATAAAACAATCAACTACTAAAACAATATATCAAGCCAAATCATATGCATAAGAAATGCTACATGACCTAGTATGTCAAACATCACTAGTCATTGTGACAACGGCTTATTCAATGGATTTGCCATGCAACATCCATTTGTATTCTTGTTAACTTCATAACTTTCTTTTGACCAGACTACTATTCAAAGTATCTGTCAAAGAGATTATATGACAAAGTGCTAAAGTACTCATATCCTCATTGTTACAAAATCTCACAATAGGATCATTCATACTTAAGAATTTTTCTAGTCAATAATCAATACCACAAAGTAGGATCATAGACTTCGATCAAGATCGACAGTTATCCTATTAGAAATTAGTATTAGAGTATAATCCTACTCCAAGGCTTATTTCTTGTCGTCAAACATCAAGAACATATACAAGTATTTCTTGTAATTTCAAATTTCAAATTTTTTTTATCTCCTATGAATATTATCATGATACAATAATTCCCTATTTTAGGTTCATAGAACACTTAACAATGGGACATTATCTTCAATCGATACAACAAAACCTCCCACTAGCCCTGACATATGTAAAAGTCCTATCTATGCTTCTAGAAGACTCATGCTTTGATCCTCTCATAAAAGCAAAGATCTTACTTTTACGATGTTAGTATAAGTCCAAGTGTCTTATCCATACTTCTAGACTTAGTTTGGATACTACGGATATCTAAGACCCTCGGAGAGTGTGGTAAGCACTTCCTCAATACATAGTTCCATGAAGGAACGCGGTCTTGTATATCGGTGCACTATCTTTTATTGCCATAAGAGGGCAATAATAGCAGCGAGTATCAAATGACCTTCAACATGACCACTAGAAAAAGTTTCCACAATAACCATCATGAAACTTTTACCACTAGTCGGTATTTGAAGTAGTCTACAATACAATCCATGTTAATTCAATTTACACTATCTCGGTTTGCACCTTGGTATGGAATTAAGCAAAGTATTCGCATACTTAAAATGGATTTCATCTCATGATTAATTACTTCTCATAACCTCAGTGAACACAGGGCCCACTATGCTTTCCGATAGATGGTGATGTGAACAAGACTCACCATCAAGTCATTGCCACTTAGATGCAAGGAACCCATATCTCTTTCAAGGGGAATTAGAGTGAGTTAGAGTTGCTTGTAGTAGTTAGTATTTTGAGTACTAACGGTTTATGCTAATAAGTTGTGAGATGATGTGATTGTAACAGATATGGCTGAAAGAGAGACCCCTATCCTCCCTCCTGTGACCCAATCATCTTTAGAGGCACCTGTGATAGAAGACTTGGATACGACTAACCGAGTAGGAACATCTGGGCAGGAACAGGAAGAAGATCAAAGCGAATACATATTCAAACTGGAGAATGAACTAATGGATCTTAGAACTAAGATTCAGAACTTGGAACAAAGATTAACCCAACCCGAACAAACTCCAGTGCCAACTTCGATCTCTACTCAGGCAACCATACTACCAGTATCAATGCCCCTACCACCTATGACACAGATGATGCAGCAACCGTTTTATTACCCGTATCCACAACCACAAGCTAACCTTTTTGCGTTTCCTGGGTTTAAGAAACCATGTACGTATAAACAATTCCTTGACTGTAAGCCATCTGAGTACAGTGGAAGTTCTGACCCTAACATAACCTTGAACTGGTTCAGGGAAATGGTAAAGGCACTAGATGCCTGTAACTGTTAAAATGAATTGAAGGTGAAATACGCATCAAGAATGCTGAAGGGTGATGTGATGGTTTGGTGGGATTCAATCACTGGCCATTTTACTTAACAACAACAAGAGAGCATTACTTGGAGTCAGTTCCAAGAAAACCTTGTGAATAGTATTGCGGTACATTTGAGGTTGCTAAGATCAAGAAAGAATTTATGGATCTGCAAATGACCGGAAACATGACAATGGATGATCTGATTAAGCAATTTAATCAGAAGATGAGATTTGTGAAACATTGGGTACCTGACGAAGAGTCCAAGATTGATCACTTTGTTGGAGCACTACACCCTAATCTTCGTAGCGCCACTAGTGGGCTACCACCCTATCACAAGCTTTTACCTTGGCTAAAACAGCAGAAGGGGATTTAATTGACAAGAACAAGTCGAGTGGCGAGAAGATTGCCCAACAAAAATCGAGGATTGACCATTATAATACACAACAGAGGCTGGGTGGACAGGGTAGTGGATATAGACAGGGAGACCAAAACAGGAGGTCAAATGTAAGTGGGTCAACACAGAGGGCACCGTGGTGTGGTCGGTGCAAGTCATACCATAATGGACAGTGTACTCCCAAACATGAAGGTGTGTTAAGTGTGGCAAGTTTGGCCATGAACTGAAGGATTGCAGGTTCCCATGCAGTGTTTGTTGGAACTGCCAAAAGGAAGGGCACATGGTGGGAGAGTGCCCGATGGGAAAGAAAGTTGGGTCTGGAGCAGGGGTGGGGACAGTTGGGGGATCATCTTCAGCTGGTCAGAAGAGAAAGAATCCACCAACTACCGAGGGTAGGGCTTTTAAGATGATGGTGGAGGATGCCACCACTACTGACGATCTCATAACTGGTATGTTCTTGATTAACTCTACCCCTGCAAGAGTGTTATTTGATTCTGGAGCTAATCGCTCATTTATGTCTGTGGAGTTTTGTGGTAGATTAAATATACCTATTATTAAACTTGCTAATACCCTAGAAATAGAAGTAGCAGATGGCATGATGGTTCCAGTCACGACTGTTGTGGCTGGAGCTAAAATTGATATAGATGGTGTATGTTTTCCTGTTTATTTTCTCGTCATGCCTCTATCTGGTTTTGATGTGGTACTGGGTATGGATTGGTTAAGTTTGAATCAAGCAAGTATAAAATGCCATAAGAAGTTGATATCGTTTCCATTAGCGGATGGTACAAGGGTGATAGCAAGAGGTGAGAAAGCCGGGTCTGCAATTTCAATAATTTTGTGTTTGAAGGCTAAGAAAGCATTAAGTAAAGGTTGTGAATCTTATATAGCGTATGTGATTGATGGAAAGAAGGAAAAGAAAGCTATAACAGACATCCGGGTTGTAACGGAATACCTGGAGGTGTTTCCAGAGAATTACCAGGGCTGCCTCTAATTCGAGAGGTAGAATTCAAGATAGATCTGATTCCTGGTTTCCGACCAGTGGCTAAAGCACCGTACAGACTGGCGCCTTCGGAAATCCTAGAAATGATGACATAGATTCAAGAGTTGTTAGATAAAGGATTTATTCGTCCAAGTTCATCTCCGTAGGGTGCACCAGTATTATTTGTAAAGAAGAAAGATGGTACATTGCGTATGTACATTGATTATCGGGAATTGAACAAGAGAACGATAAAGAATAAATACCCGTTGCCCAGAATTGATGATTTGTTCGATCAACTGAAGGGAGCTTCTTTCTTCTCAAAGATTGATTTAAGATCGGGTTACCATCAGGTACGGGTGTCAAAAGAAGATGTGTCAAAGACAGCATTCCGTACGCGATATGGTCATTATGAGTTTATGGTTATGCCATTCGGTCTAAGCAACTCACCTGTGATATTTATGGATCTTATGAATAGAGTCTGTCGACCATTTCTTGATAATTTTGTTATTGTCTTCATTGATGACATTTTGATTTATTCAAAGACTGAGTTAGAGCATGAACAGCATTTGAGACGGATCTTGGAAACTCTGAAGAAAGAACAGTTGTATGCGAAGTTCTCGAAATGTGAGTTCTAGTTAAGAGAAGTTCAGTTTTTGGGGCATATAATTTGTAAGGAAGGGGTAAAGGTAGATCCTTCAAAGGTAGAGGCAGTAATGAGCTGGAATGCCCCAAAAACACAATCAGAGATAAAAAGTTTTCTGGGATTGGCTGGGTACTACCGCAGATTTATCAAGGATTTTTCTAAGATTGCAGGTCTGTTAACCAAGTTAACTCGGAAAGATGTGAAGTTTATATGGGGAAACGAACAAGACAAAGCTTTTCATATATTAAAAGAATTGTTGTGTCAAGATCCAATCCTTGCTTTGCCAAATGGATCTGAAGATTTTACAGTGTATTGTGATGCATCATTGGCTGGTTTAGGGTGTGTATTAATGCAGAGAGATTGGGTGATTGCTTATGCTTCCAGACAGTTAAAACCACATGAAAAGAACTACCCGACTCACGAATTGGAGCTAGCAGCTATGGTATTTGCGCTCAAACTGTGGAGACATTACTTGTACGGCACCAAATGCGTAATTTGTACAGATCATAAGAGCCTGCAGTATGTGTTTACTCAGAAAGAATTGAATATGAGACTGACACGCTGGGTAGAATTGATAAAAGATTATGACTGCGAGATCAGATATCACCCTGGAAAGGCGAATGTAGTTGCAGATGCCCTGCGTCGAAAAGGAATTGGAAGTCCTATTCAACTTTATGCGAATTGAGATAGTATCTGACTTGGTAGATAGACTGAAGTCTACTTAGTTGGAAGCCCTAAAAGAAGAAAATTTAAAGACTGAGTTAATGAAAAAAAGATGAATTGAATGACGATTCTCGTGGATTGAAAACGTTTAAAACTCGCGTGTGGGTGCCTAAACTTGGAGAACCGAGACAATTAATTTTGACAGAAGCACACAAGTCAAGACTGTCTATACACCTAGGAAGCACTAAAATGTATAACGATCTAAAGTGCTTTACTGGTGGCCTATGATGAAGGCATATGTGGCACACTTTGTGGAATCTTGTCATACATGTGCGCAAGTAAAGGTAGAACATCAAAAGCCTTACGGGTCTTTGAAACAGTTAGAGATTCCAGAGTGAAAGTGGAAACACATCACGATGGATTTTGTAACAAAACTACCACGGACTCAGAGGAATCATGATATGATATGGGTGATAGTGGATCGTTTGACAAAGAGTGCTCATTTTCAAGCCACCTGTGAGACAGCTTCGTTGGGCAAATTGGCACAACTAAACATAAATGAGATCGTTGTGAGGCATGGTATACTGTTGTCAATACTGTCTGATCGAGATTCAAGGTTTGTATCTAATATTTGGAGGAGTTTGCAAAGAGAATTGGGAACTAGAGTTAACTTGAGTACATCTTATCATCCTCAAACAGACGTTCAGACTGAACGAACCATACAGACACTTGAACATATGTTGCGAGCATGTGTATTAGAGTATGGTGGATCTTGGGATTCACACCTGCCTTTGATAGAATTTGCATATAAAAACTCTCATCACTCCAGTATTGGAATGCCTCCGTATGAAATGTTGTACGGTCGTCGCTGCCGTACTCCGACTTGTTGGTTAGTGACGGGTGAGAAACAGTTTGCAGGTCCTGAGATTGTACAGATGACTGCTGATAAGGTTGCTATAGCCAGAGATAAGTTAAAAGTAGCCAGAGATAGACAGAGAATGTATGCTGATCTGAAATGACGTCCAGTAAAGTTTGATGTGGGAGAGCTAGTATACTTGAAAGTTTCACTTGAAAGTTTCTCTGTGGAAAGTTGTAATTTGCTTCGGCAAGCGTGGGAAGTTGGCTCCCCGTATCATCGGTCCTTTCCATATCCGTCAGGTTGTGAATGATCAGGAAGTTACATTAGAACCTCCCGCAGAACTTGCAGGAATTCACGATACACTTAATGTTTGTTATCTGAGAAAATGTAAGATTGATGATGAAATTCAGATTCTCCCAGTGCATGAATTGAAAGTTGATTCAAAGAAAAAACTGATAGAAGAACCGGTGGAACTGTTAGATCGAAAGGTAACCAAACTTCGAAAGAAACAAATACCAATGGTATTGGTCAAATGGAAAACACAGTTTGGGTTCTAATTTAACCTGGGAGATTGAAGCAGAAATGAAAGAAAGATATCCCCGGTTATTTGAGCCGGAAAGGATTCCGAGGACGGAAGCCTCTTAAGGAGGGGAGATTTGTAACACCCGTAAACCTGGGCTAGTAGATTAGCGGGTTTACGATATGTGTTTATTGTGTTTTATTTGCTTTAATTTTATTATGTGATTAAATAAATGAATTAGTTTATTAATCAATTAATTGAAATTAGAATAATATGTATGTATGTATGTATGATAATATGTCCATATGTATGTATGAATGTATATTTGAGAGTGGGGTTTTGCACGTGGGGTGTGTGTGGAAGTTGGTGTCACCTAATTTTGCATGTAAACATATTTGAGTGTGTGTGTCACCTGTTTCATTATCTTAAGTTCAAGAAAGTGTGTGTGTGTGTGTTTTGAAGTTGCTTTCTGCCAAAGAAAAACCGAAGGAAAAGAAGAAGAAAAAGGAAACATCCGATTTCGATTTATTTGTGTGATTAAATCAAGATTTAAGGTTGGTATGATTTAATTAATAAACTATTGTTCTTCTAGATGTGTTATCTGATTTAAAAGAGACGATTTATGTTTAGTTTGAAGATTTGCATGTTAGTACAAAGAATATTATAATCGGTTTTTAGTAGAATATGATCTTGATGATTTATGTGTTCATATGATTTATATGCTATAAGATGTTCATTACATGAGAATTGTTTAAAGGTTTTTAAATTATATTTCTAGAATGATGTTATAAACTTAAGAAAAATCTGGGTTGAAGTTATGATGTTTTGATGTTGGCGGATTTGATGAGTATGAAGTTATCGGATTTGGATGAAAACCGACACTTGAGAAATCCGAATCCTTAAAACCGGAAGTCTTGAAAACCGACACTTGTGAAACCAAGACATTGAAATCCTTGACTAAATCTGATAATAGGAATATGACTACCCCAAATCCGATTGTTATGTTTGTACAAAATGAAATCCTATACTTGTGAAGTAATATAAGAATCCGATACTCAAATCCGGAACTTGGAATCCGGTAGAGATGAAATCCGACACTCTTAATCCGGGACGTTAAATCAAAGTACTTGAAATCCGATTAAGGCAAATCCGACAGTTTTGGGATCCATCGGATTCCCAAATCCGACAGTGGTAAAATCCGATAAAGAATTGCGGATTCTTTGAATCAGATAGTTTTGGGGAAATCCAATATGTTGTGTTGATTTATAATTGTTTATTGATTGTTGATGTTATGAATGGATTATAAATATATGTTCAAATATATTTATGGGATTGGGACTGATTAATTGTTATTGTGTTTTCAGGTAATCCAAAGACTTAGTAACATTAGAATTCTGAGTGCTTCATCTCAGATTGAAAGGTGAGTAGATGTTGAATGTGAATGGTAAAGATTATGTTTAATATTACTGATGTGAGGCATGATTGTATGTGAAGATTTGATATAGGAATTGTTGATTGTGAATGATTATTAATGATGACTGTTGTATGACTATTTGATCGATACGCACTCTTAGTATGATTTTGAGTTGCGTTTAAGAAGTCCGCTGTACGTGGAATTGGGCTGGGCTCGTTTACTGGTTGGTTGAACAGTGGTAGCCTTACTGTTGTATATGTTACTTCAGAGTGAGATTTCACTATGCCAATTCAGTAGAGGGCTATTGGTAAACCTTTGCTTTGGCCGGCATTGGTTGTAGGTTCTGCGCCGAACCGCCGGTCTTCTTAGAGTTGTAATTACATGTTTAGTATTGGCTTGATGTTTGCTATTGAGTTTGGCTTCTACTCCCTTAGCTTTGTGCTAATTCCCCTCGGTTGTTGCTTTTTTCAGGTTTGTGTTTGTGAGTGCTTGTGGAAGGAGAAGTTGACCTAGCTCTGATGTCTAAATTTAAAAATGAAACGAGCCAGTCTATTTTGTAACACAATGTCATGTAGTTGAAATTTATGAACAGATACTTTGTTGTAAAAGTTTGTGAATGAAATGTATGTTTAATTAATTAAAGCTTCCGAAACACAAATTTAAAAAAATGGCTTAGATTTTATGGTGTTACACTCATGTGCTCAAAGTGCTTTTGCAACTCCGAGCTCATAGTTGACAACATGAGGCAGGAAACATCGTGTGTGTCCTCGACACGCTTTTCATACGTGTATCGGACGGACAAAGTCGCGTCGGCAGCAGGTGGCTCCGGAAGAGGTTCCTCAAGGATGTGCAACTTTGACTCATAGCGAAGGACAATTCTCAATTACCTAAGCCAGTCTACAAAGTTCACTCCCGTGAGTTTTTTCCTATGTAGGAACATACGAAGCGAATAGTTTGATGTGGTGTTATTATGGTTTGACATCTATTAACACAAGAATACAAGTTTTAGTTAGTTCGATATAATCCTCGTTAAAATAATTACCCATAAAGTTTTAGAAAAACAATTTATCTTAACAAGAGCTAAGAACCATATTTTACTCCACTACATGACGGGTTTACCGCGAATCACTTCATGAAGCTATTTAGGCCGGTAACCCTTTTACCGATTGCAATCTATATTGCAACTCTTAGACATTCGCGCGATCCAACGACACTATCAATCGGTTGGCATGTTTGATCCCTACTTACACCAATCCCAAATTAAAATTCTTGGTTGACTCGTGCTTAGCTCGACAATCACACAAGGATTTTAGTTTGCAATTATAAATCGTCCAACAAGATACATGGTAGCAAACTCGACAATCATTGGCTCGTGCTAAGCTCGACAACCAACAACCCCAAGTCGCCACACTCACCTTCCACACAGATCCGCATGGAATAACTCGTGCTAAGCTTGACAATCATCCCATGCTTCACTAGAATCGGGTGTGTCATCCTATGGATGGTGCGTGATTTACGTTTTTGGGGAACGGGCTTTTGTTTCTTGATTAAAACCAAGTTTTAATAAATGATTAACAAACTAAGTGACAAAATCGATTTTCACTTTAATTATAATACCAAGTTTATATTGTCTTGTTAATCGTGTACGCGCGAGAGTTTGTTTATCAATTTAAAAACTCTTGTGATTTTATTAACTTTAGAAAAGTTATCAAGCATGCGAAGAAACATAAATAACCATGCAAGAAATATAAATCACACCACACACATACAAAGGGGTTGGTAACCATGCCAAAAAACCTATGAGCCCTACCCGCGAGCCAAGCCGGGAGGACTAGGTCTACTAAGGACACAAACCTAGACCATGGAGTGCTCCCACTGAATCCGCTACCACCATCGGGACTTTCAAGATGTCTCCTCTTGACTCTTGATTGTGGTCTTCAAAACACAAGTACATAAAAGAAAGGAAATGGCATGCAAGTCACGCGCTTCCTATCAATCTAGTAAAAGTACATATGGATAAATGAAATGGCATGCAAGCCGCGATAATAAATTACATACCAAATGAATAAAATAATTAATTACATCACATGTGACACTAAGGTCATCAAACAAATCCAAACAACCAAACAAACCACAAGGCACAACCACAAGGTCTAGGGCGATGGTTACCAACTAAAAGCAACAAACAACAACTACAAAGCACGGTGTGCCAAAACCGTGACTAAACAAATATTTCGGTAAGAATTTCCAACACAAACACTCAAGGCACAACAAGGAAATTCTTGTACATATGTATTAGGACACAAAACCACTTTTTATACCCATATTCATATATACACAACATATGTGTATGCATGTATGCATCTCATGCCAAGACCATACCTTACATACCCATATTTGTACCAAAATATTATAAGGGGTTTCCAAACGGAATCTGCCAGAAAAACAGAAACACCTCCATGACCCAAAAAACCAGAAAATTTTCTTTGAAGGACAAAAACTACCCAGAAGCCCCTTCACGGCCCCTCACAGCTCGTGACGCCCAAGGGCCTCACGACTGATCACGGGACAGAAAGGGCTCGTGAGCCTAAAAACCAAGTTTCATGACTATACTGTTCACGAGGGCCTTCACGACCCCTCACGGCTCGTTAAGCCCAAGAGCTTCACGACCGGTCACGGCCCATAAGGACTCGTGAAGTCTGAAAACACTTCCCACGACTAGACCCTCACGAACACTAGTCGTGTGGCCTTCACGACCCGTGAAGGTCTAATGGACAGAAAAACGAATCTTCCAAAAACGGTTTTTCGAGCCATTTTCGTGCTATATCTTCGTAGCCTAGGCTCTGATACCATTGTAGGAAATCCATGCACGCCAACACCCGTACCTAGCGGAAGCAATGACATCAAAATCTAGGGTTTTCGGGTATTAAAACTGACATGCATGTATTCCCCAAGTGGGGATTGTGACTACCAATGAATATAGCAACGGAAACAAAAGAAGGAGAAGAAGAAATATACCATCTCGCGGCTGGAGCTATCCTTCGAGCTAGGAAGATCTTCGAGAACCCGAATCTGAGCTCCTCTATTGATAGTCCACACCAAGTGAGCGAGATCCCGTCTTGCTAACGACCCGAGACACCAGCCACGCGATGTCCTTGTGAATCTGGAGCATCCACTACCACATTAACCACTTGCCTTCACGAGATACACTTCCTTTGCTCTAGGCAAATCCAAGAACCATATGTGTGTGTATGTGGTAACATAAAGCAAGAGATATTTCATTAGAGAGTCAAGAGCCTTTTATAAACTCTGGAAATAGCCTTGGAGCCACCAGGGTCGGCCAACAAGCCACACCCTCATTGGACGATCACAGAGGTCCAATAAAACAAAGGTGACACTTTGAATTCTTTCTTCACGGGCTCTCACGGGCCGTGAAGCACTCGTGAAGGCCTCATAGGCCGGGTTCCACCGCACACTCTCATTGGGCAAATAAGAGGTCCAATAAAAGCATGGCGCCCGCCTTCACGGGCTCTCACGGGCCGTGAAGCCCTCGTGAAGGTTGTGCTCCCACGACTACTTGTCCGGGTGGTGAAGGTTCATGGAGGGTTTCTCTTCACGACCTCTACACGGCCCGTGAGGGTCGCTAGAAACCCTAATTTCAAATTCTCTCATGTTTGGGTTGTGCTGCCGGAATCTACCCTTGGCGTGTGACCCAATAGGCCCGTACCTCATCATCAGTGATGCTAGTATACGTGTATCAGTGGGCATATTTCAATAAACTCCCACTTGCACATGATACAGCGTTACAAACACCACAGACAAGCAGTGGCTCTAGCAAAGCATACTTGCCCCTAAGTCGGTACGAGTTACGTCATCCTTGACAAATCCTGGTAGCCTGGAAAGGCTAAAAGGTCCTATTGATAAGTGATCATAAACATCCCATTGTTCACGATATCCGTGTGAACACAAGACATGGAAAAATGTCAATCTCCAGATCGTTCACGATTCTGTTTCTCGATTCTAGATTGGAGGTGAGCAAAATAACAAGTTTGCAACTGATCTAAAATCATTGTAACTTGAGCACGGCGATGCATTTTTGGTGTCAGAGCCCAATCATCGAGGGGCCAGGGATATCTCTCTAAATAGAATATTTTGAGTTCGAGAAATACCGAGTTATATTCTTGATGTTTGACGATTAGTGTAACACCGTATTTTCAACAATAAAAAAAATTTCATTTAATAACATTGCGGAAGCGATCACAAATACATGAATGTATTTACAACTGTTCACAAACCACCATTTACAAAGTCAACCAGTTTAAAATATCAGTATTACAAAAACTACGACTCGTCACAAATAAACCCATCAGAGGCCTAGGTAATTACTCCCCCAGCTAACGACTCTCAGCCGAGCCGCTGACTTACCAAAACGTGTAAAAAGAGTGAGAGGTTGGGGATTAGCACAAAGCTAAGTGAATGGAGTTAGAACCCAACAGATATATCAGCCAGAACCGCATGATATAAACAATAACAAATAACAGATAATCGTGTCCGGGGAAGACGGCGGTTCTGCATGAACCTACAACCAATGCCGGCCAAAGCAAAGGTTTACCGATAGTTCATTTGATATTCTCACACAGTATTACCTTAAGTTGCAACAAATGCATCAAATGATCGCAATACTGATTAGCCGATAGCAAATAAACCTAACCCATATGCCCAGCCGAAACTGACTTCCCAACCAACATGTATACATATCACTGATGCAACAATTAATTAACAATCAACCAGTTAATCAATGCTCAGATATAAAATCTATTCATGCGTTAAACCTTAAACAGTTGCAACCAAACCAGTTACAACTAACATCATCTGCGAGTAAACATCCACTCACCTCAAGTTCTCAGCTTCTCCACTCATTGATTTAATTTTCCTGAGCCTTGTCTGTTCCTAAGAACACAACAACCAAACATCAGTATCTGATTCATAAATATATATCAGACATATATTAATATCATTTTTAAATCAAACATAACATGTTAGATTCACATATGCATGAACACATTGCATATAATATCATTTATTCAACAAACATCCAAAACCATCAGATTTCAAGAGAAATCCGATACAACCATCGGAATCTGCCAAAATCATCGGATTTCAAGAAATCCGATACCCTAATGTCGGATTTGAAGGAATCCGCAACAACTGTCGGTTTTCAGGAAATCCGATACTCCCATTGGATTTCACCCTTCGAATTTCAACTAGGGGAATTCAATCGTCGGATTCATAACTTCGGATTTACTTGCATCCGGATTTCCGAATCGGATTTCAAGGTATCAGAATCCACCACCGGATTCATCATCTTCTTCCTCATATACAATCCGCCAAGTTCAAACATTCATAATCCTAGGTTCATCGCTATATCGCGTAACCAGTTCAAAGTAACGTTAGGATCAGTGCTTCCATGATATTCATCAGGTTTGCAATCCAAAAATTGCTTATAACATGGTTTTTTGTATCCCATGTTTGGAGAAAATACCATGTTAGGATAAGAATAAGATCCTTGAGAATAAGATCCTTGAGGAAACAACGGATAGAAGAACGGTTGAGACGTAGGTTGAGATACTGATGGTAACGGCATTGACATTGGAGGAACTTCTGCTAGAGTAGTAATTGCCGGGAGGATTGGTGGTATCTCAGGTGTAGTTGAAGCTATGGAAATAACCGGTGGTTGTGTTGCAGGAACTTATCTCTGTTGTTCTAGTTCCTTTCTCAGGTCCTGTAATTGACCTTCTAACTGGAAGATGTATTCATCCCTTTCATCTCCAGCTGTACCAGATGTACCAGCATTTTTCAAAACTTCCACTGTTCTTGTAGGAACTTTGGCAGTAGACGGGATAGTAGGGGCACCAGTGGAGTAATCACGATCAACCATTGTTTTCTGTAACAATCACATCACCTCACGATTTATTTGATAAATCTATTAGTACATAACATACTAAACTCCACCTCACTCCAATTCATCCCAATCCCACGCCCAAGGAGTAATCAACCTACCACGAGCCAAGATTTAGGAATGTAACACTTCCAACTATGCTCACATCGCTAAACCAAGGCTTTGATACCAAACTTGTAACACCGTATTTTCAACCATAATTTTTTTTCATTTTAATAACATTACGGAAGCGATCACAAATACATGAAATTATTTACAACTGTTCACAAAGCACCATTTACAAAGTCTACCAGTTTAAAGTATCAGTATTACAAAAACTACGGCTCGTCACAAATAAACCCATCAAAGGCCTAGGTAATTACTCCCTAAGCTAACCACTCTTAGCCGAGCTGCTGACTTATCAAAACCTGTAAAAAGAGTGAGAGGTGGAGGATTAGCACAAAGCTAAGTGAATGGAGTTAGAACCACAACAGATATATCAGCCAGAACCGCATGATATCAACAACAACAAATAACAGATAATCGTGTCCCGGGAAGAGCGGCGGTTCTGCAGGAACCTACAACCAATGCCGGCCAAAGCAAAGGTTTACCGATAGTTCATTTGCTATTCTCACACGGTATTACCTTAAGTTGCAACAAATGCATCAAAAGATCCCAATACTGATTAGCCGATAGCAAACAAACCCAACCCATATGCCCAGCCGAAACTGACTTCCCAACCATCATGTATACATATCACTAACGCAACAATTAATTAACAACCAACCAGTTAATCAATTATCAGATATAAAATCTATCCATGCGTCAAACCATAAATAGTTGCAACCAAACCAGTTACAACTAACATCATCTGTGAGTAAACATCCACTCACCTCAAGTTCTCAGCTTATCCACTCAGTGATCTAATTTTACTGTGTCTTGTATGTTCCTCTAAACACAACAACCAAACATCAGCATCTGATTCATAAATATATATCAGACATATATTTATATCATTTTTAAATCAAACAATAACATGTTAGATTCACATATATTTATATCATATATTCAAAATCATCGGATTTCAAGAAATCCGATACCCCATTGTCGGATTTGAAGTGATCCGTAAGAACTGTCGGTTTTAAGGAAATCCGATACTCCCATCGGATTTCACCCTTCGAATTTCAACTAGCGTAATTCAATCGTCGGATTCATAACTTCGGATTTACATGCATCCGGATTTCAGAATCGGATTTCAAGGTATCGGAATCCACCATCGGATTCCTCTTTGCCGGATTTCAAGACAACCGGATTCATCATCTTCTTCCTCATATACAATCCGCCAAGTTCAAACATTCATAATCCCAGATTCACAGTTTTACCATACGTATTAAAGCTCATCCAAAACATAATCAATCATTTATAAACATGTTTAATACTTTATTTAACATGTATACAATGTCAAGAACATGTTATCTTCACCAAACCACCTAGAACAACACAACCCAATCAAAGAGGTTTCCTAAATGTTTAAACATGGTGACCTTTACACAACCCGACAGATAATCTATATAAAATCTATAACATGTTAACATGATTCAATCATAATCAAAAGAATTATACAAACCTTAGCTTGAATATAACAAATTCAAGAATTCAAACACCAAATTCCAATTCTTTTTCTTCTTTGTCTCGGTTCACACACAAAACACACATACAAGTAGCTTTCAAATGAATAGGTGTTTGTCCAAATTCAGGGTTTTATCCTCCTAACCCACATATGCATAATACGTAGCAGGAGGTGTCAAGATAACACAACACTACATGCACACACACATACAAATCCGTACTTATATATATATATATATGTATAAACCAAGATATACATATATATATATATATATAAAACTTAAACAAATGTATAATTACTAATAATTAAATAAACATTAATCAAATAGTAATCACGTGTAAACTTACCCAAGCCTACTTAATTACTAGGCCCAAATACAGGATGTTACAACTAGAAATGGTCTGGAGTAAGTAATTACTCTAGTGCAAGTTTCTATTGAGGATTTTGTGACAACGAGGGTATGGTTACTTTAGCACTTTATGATATCTTTGACGGACACTTTGAGAGATGTGTGTTCAGTAGAGATATAAGTAAATAACAAAAGTACATGTGGGTGTTGTGTTACAAACCCACTTGTTAAACCGTTGTTATTGACTAGTGATGTCACACCCCGCAAAAGTGGAAACACGAGGTGTCACAACACAAGCGATCATCGCACAAGGTAATAGACAATGACCAACCAAATTAAATTAACAAAATAAATTATTCGAATAAACCATAAGTGGAAAGTTACACAACCAAATAATAGTTAAAGACATTGTCTCGTACGATGCATAAATAAGATTGAAATTGTTTTTAAAATGTGAAGATGAAGATGAAGATGCCACACATCATGCTTCTACGTATTGTACCTAACGATGGTCACCTGAAAGCATGGGTAAAAGAAAACGGTCAACTACTAGAGTTGGTGAGTTCATAGGTTTTTAATATGCACAATATAACTTTTTAATGAGGAAAAGTTTAATAATGAATGATGGAGATTTTTGAATAAAATCAAAGTATGCACGAATGATAGAGGATGCATTATATTGCCCAATACACTGCACGTGGTAGTAATATACTATGATAATTATAGCTTGAGCCATTATCCAACCTAACCGACAACCAATTGCTCAAGAACAAACCTAACACCCATATTAAATGACATTAGTAGTGGTAAAGTGCATCTATAGTTCGTCAACCATAAATGGGAGACGTCGGAATCTCTAAATAGCGCTACTTACAATTAACATCGGCTCACTAGCGGAGTTAAAGGATAATGTCCAAAAAGGGGGCCTTACAACGATAACCAAGCACGTCAAAGAATAATACCATAGGGTACAAAATCATATTTGAAACATATAAGAAGTTAGACAATAAACCTTTCATGAAATGTTTACACATGCTTTCACCCCAAAAATAATGTGAAATACGGTAAAAGGGGCTATGATACTCACTTGACAAAGCTTAATGCGTTCTTAAAACAATTCGCAAATTCTTGAGTAACGCCATGCTTCGTACCTAGTGAAATAATATCCTATTATTAGTCCCCAAATTCTAGTTATTAAAATTAATAATAAATTTTGTATTATTTATATTGATTTTATATTGATATAGTTATAAGGTGAAAGTATATATGTATATATATTTATTTACCAAACTTTCTTTTATGTGAATACAATTATGTTTTATATTTTATATTTACTTTTTATATGTTTCTATATTATTTGACTGATTTTTATACTTAAATTGTTATTTTGAAGTCCCAATCATAAAGATTTTTACTCTTCTTTATTTACTGTGCAAGTCACTTTCTGTTAGTTTCATGGGTTGTACTTTGGTACAATGCTTTAGTACACTAAAGAATTATTTAAGGTTCCAAATTTTTATATTTTATTATAATATATCTTTAGGGAATACTGTAAAAATATTTGAATTTTTAAAAATTTATAGATATTTATTGGATTTATTTAAATTTAGAGGTCACTGGTCAAAACCCAGTTAACACTCTCATATTGTTTTAAGGTTTTGAGTGACCAAACGACCTTATTTTTAGATGATTCAAATTGGGTTAAATTTATAACTCAATAATGTAACTTTTAAAAAAAGTTGACCACTTTTAAGTTTGTGTGTACGAAGTTATGATCAATTAAAGCTCATCCATGAAATTATCCAGATTTCTTAGTTTTGTATGCAACTTATTTTACATAGTTAATGGGTCAAAAAATAATATTTTTGAGTGAGGTTAACTTTACTTGAAAAATATAACTCATTAATTTAAATGTCTAGAAGAAAAACCAATTTATTTAAATAATATTTGAGTGGTTTAACAACAATGCAATTGGGTCACTTTATTGAACAGTGAGCTTTCTGACATATCTGACTTGATACGTGTGGTTGGAAGGTGAAATCTTCATGAAATATTGAATTTCCACTTGGAAATGAAGATCAACACAGAGATAAAACTTTTAAAAAAAGAATCAAATCGTTTAGTCAAATATTCATTGAGTTATGGTCATTTTAAGTCAACACAAACTTTCTACCAGAATCAGATCTTTACACCATATCAACTAATAGCTTACATTTTGAGTTCTTCACCACCAATATTATGATTTTATCATGTTATTTACTTGATTACTCAAATATTCCAGATTTAATAACAAAAATTTCATGCATGATCATATCATGATAGATCCTTCAATGAAAACCACATGCATATGCAAAAACCCACATACATGTGCATAAAACCACTAATTTCTTGAGTTTTTGTTGCTTGATTCATAAAGTTTTGTTTTGAGTTAGACATTTATATATATTTTTAGTGAATATATCATCATCAAAACACTTTGATGTTCATAAGAATTCTGAAACTCAAGAAATCTTGAAGAAAAAGTAAGAAAAGTGCAAGAAATAAAGAGATTACCCAAGAGATTGCTACCTATGCTTGCTTATCTTGAATCCTTTGCTTCAATCCTTCAAGAACGCTTCAAAAATTGAAAGTTTATGATGATTTCTAGCAGGTTTGAGGGCTGGAGTGTAGAGAGAAGGAGGAGAGAATGGCTTAGAGAGATAGAGAGAGTTGGTGCAATGAATGAGAGACTTTCACATGCAAGAGGTAGAGTGTTTAAGTGAGTTTGTGTGTGTTAGTGTGTGTCTAAGAGGGCTGGCCATTTTGGCTTTTAATATTATTATTATTATTATTATTATTATTATTATTATTATTATTATTATCTTTTGTTTATTTAATATGTATAATGTGTGTGTTGAATGTATTTTGTGCATTGTTGGTTCAATTAAAGTCAATACTTACAAGTTTTTGATTAGTTTTGTTGATATTTACATAAGTTTTATGTTTGGGATAAATAATATATGTAATGATGTGTTTTATTATTGTTATTTTTATTGTTATATAAGATTTATAAATCTTGACTTTTATTTAGTCGGTTTTACCGATTTTTCGATTTTTGAAGGTTTTAAGCATATCGCCGGGATTTTTAGGGAATTTAAGGCTTCTACAAAATAATTTATGTTATTAATAATATTTGTAGCTATTAAAAACCTATATTATTGTTTTCTAGAAGCTAACGTAAAATTTTAATTGACGGTTGTCACAGTCTCCCCTAGTTAAGAGAATTTCATCCCGAAATTAACAATTGACATCTTGTACTTGCTTTTTAGCAAATAGGTGTAGATATTTAAGTTTCATATAATCCTCTCATTCCCATATGTATTTAGGTCCGTACTTGAATTCCAATCGAACTTTTATAATTGGAATCTTACTTTTTCTAAACTGTTTGACCTTACGGTCAAGAATTTCAATTGGTTTCTATAAGAAATTTAACCGATCATCTGAACATACTTTAGGGGTAGTACTAGAGTTTCATCAGCTAATAATTTCTTTAGATTGGACACATGGTAGGTATCGTCTATGTCATTTAGTTCTTGTGGCAATTTAAGCATATACGTCACTCGCCTAATTCTTCTAATTATCTCAAATGGTCTAAAGAATCTGGGATATAGTTCTCCTCTTTTCCTAAAATGTACTATTTTCTTCCATGGCAATATCTTTAGAAGCACTTTTATCGCCCACTTGGAACTCTAAAGGCTTATGGAGATTATCAACGTAAATTTTTCTAATGATCTTTGGCAGTCTTAAGCCTATCGTTCATAATTGTATTCTTGTCGGTGGCCGCTTGCATGATATCAGGTCTAGTCAATTTCCTATCGCCAATTTCCAACAAATTAAGTGGGGATCTACACTTGCACCCATACAAGACTTCATATGGTGCACACTGGATGCTAGTGTGACACCTATTATTCTAAGAAAACTTAACTAATAGTATATGTAAATCTCAAGTTCCACCAAAATTTATTACGCATGCACACAACATGTCTTCTAGTGTCTAAATCGTTCTCTCCGATTGCCCATCCGTTTGAGGGTGGTAGGTGCTGCTCAGGTTTACTTGCGTACCTAACGCCTTTTGTGACGATTGCCAAAATCGGGATGTGAACCGACTATCTCTATCGGATATTATTGCAATTGGTACTGCATGTCAGGCAACAACTTCGTCAATATAATTCTGAGCCAGCTTTTCCATTTTGTAATCTTCCCGTATAGGGAGAAAATGTGCCGATTTCGTGAGTCAATCTACTATAACACAAATGGAATCGTACCCTTTTGCAGATCGGAGTAATTTAGTTACGAAATCCATGCTTATATGTTCCCATTCCATTCTTGTTGTTGCAACAAACCGGATGGCTTCTGGTGTTCTACCTTAACCCTTGCGCAAGTTAAACATTTCCCACGAACAAGGAGACGTCTTTCTTTATTCCAGGCCTACCAATAGTATTTCTTGAGAACATTTTGTCGGCTCCCGGGTGGATTGAATATTATAAGCCTCGTCTAAAATTGTTGATTAAAGGTTATTAAACTTAGCTATCCAAATCTGTTTTCGAAGTGGTGCACTCCATCTGGCCTGTTTTGAATCATTGCTCCAAGTGATATAGAGTCTCGTTCTTCAAATTTTCCATCTTTGATGCTTCTTTTTGAGCTTCAAGTATTCTTTCCTTTAGGCTTGTTTGAATGGTTGCTCCTAAAGCTTGTACCCTAGATGGATTCACTCTTTTGTTTCTTCTTAGAGCATGAGCGACCATATTGGCCTTGCTAGTATGGTCTTTGATTTCACAATCGTAGTCACTAAGCCATTCCACTCATCTTCTACGCCTCATATCGAGCATCTTTGGATCAAGAATATGCTGAAGACTCTTGTGGTCTGTATAAATAGTTCACTTAGTACTATAAAGGCAATATCTCCATTTTTTAAGGGCAAATACTACAGCTCCTAACTCTAAGTTGTGGGTAGTAAATTTCTTCTCATGCACTTTGAACTGTCTCGAATCATATCAATGACTTTCTCTTTTTGCAACAACACACAACCAATCCTTGCTGTGACGCATCGCAATATACCACGAAGTTATACATTCCTTCGGGTAACGCCAAAATTGGTGCATTGCTAACTTATTCTTAAGCGTAGAAAATGTTTCTTTTTTTCACCAAACAAACTTCTTATCCTCTTGAGTTAATGCCGCGAGTGGTTGCGCAAATTTTGAGAAATTTGCTATAAATTAACGTGCCTAACTGAGAAATTTACAATTTCAGTCGGGATATATGGGGTTCCTATTTCTTTATTGCTTCGATCTTTGTTGGGTCAACATGAATTCCCTTCTCATTAATTACATGGCCTATAAAACGTAATTCCCGTATCCAAAATTCGAATTTAGAAAATTTTGCATACAACTTCTGATCCTTAAGTAACTTTAGTATCAACCTTAAATGCTTTTCATGGTTGCTCTTGTGTCACATGTAAATGAGTATATCATCAACAAACACAATCACAACTTATCTAAGTATAGTCGCATACTCGGTTCTTTACGTCCATGAAGACAATTGGTGTGTTTGTCAATCCAAAGGGCATAACTATAAATTATAGTGGTCGTAACGTGTTCTAAACGCAGTTTTAGGCACGTCCTCTTCACAGACTCTTAATTGATGATATCCGGATTGAATATCGATTTTAGAAAAATAGGCAGCACCTTGAAGTTGATCGAAAAGGTCATCAATTCGAGGAAGAGGGTATTGATTTTTGATGGTCAATATGTTGAGTTCCCTATAGTCCATGCACATTCGCATCAATCCATCTTTCTTTTTGACGAATAGGGCTAGGGCTCCCCATGGTGAGGTACTTGGTCGAATAATTCCTTTGTCGAGTAGCTCTTGAAGATGAGCAGGCAATTCCTACATTTCCAATGGGGCTAACCGATATGGTGCTTTTGCTACGGCGCGGCTCCAGGGATTAAATCAATCCAAATTTGTCTTGACTAACTGAGGGTAATCCAAGTAATTCATCCGGAAACACCTTGGAAGAATCTCGAACGATTGGAAAATCGTGAATATGCTTTTCCTAAACCTCTGTTTCTACAACGTAAGCGAAGAATGCGATATAGTCCTTTCTTAAATATTTTTGCATTTTCACACATGATACCACCTTGACGTTCTTCCTGGTCTTTTCACTTTATACGACAAGCGTTTCATCTTGTGATAGTGGAATCTGAATGATCTTTGCAGAACAAAGTATTTCAGCTTGATTTTTGGATAGCCAATACATACCAACAACTACATCAAAAGCTCCCTAATTTGATTGGTATGGTCTACGTTAAAGTTTTTGCTGGCTAAGTTCAAGGTACACTTAGTGATTATATCTCTAGTCTTGACTTCTTGTCCATTAGCAAATTCCATGATATAGGCCTCTTTCAATATTTGAAATTTTAGATTGAGCTTTGGCCTAAAAACTATTGGTACGAAGCTTCTATATATTCTAGAGTCAGATAGCATTGATGCATTATAATTGTTCAGAAGAAACATACTAGTAATCACATTCGGGTCTCTCATTTGTACAAATTCTACTTAGCTAGGTTATGGTGATCCTAAGATATAAGGTCTAACAACTAACACTCCCGTTCAATCATATAGCAATGCATCTAAAATTTTAAAATCATACATTTCATAACGTGATTTAAGCAACACATGTTCAATCATATAGTTCCCAAAAGTACCAAAATGATTTCCTAAAAGACATCAAGTGATTAATGCTTAACAAATCATCAAAATAAACCACCAAGTTTAATAATCAAAAGAAACTCCAAATCTTTCACTAATTCAATCTCCTTAAAAACAACCCTAGCGTACCATCATACTTACTAGCAATCTCACCATCACTATAAAAATATATCCTCCCAAGCACATATATAATTACATCATCTACACGGCCCTCCTTGTTGCAATGGTGGTCCCCACAGCTCTTAACGCTTCACGGTGTTGCGACTCCGAGAGCATAGAAAAAATTACATAGGACATGGTGCCGGTGGTCTAAACTAGTATGATGAATACTCAGTTCTAGTGATATGGTTTGTACCCACCTTCCCTCTTTGGGGGTCACCCTTAATGTCCTTACGATAGTTCCCGTTACTACTACTCAGGGTGCCTCTATGTGCTCCCTAAATCAGCAGTTCTCTCCCTCCTAATGAAAAGGTCACGAGGTCACTCTTGTTGGTAAGGGGACTCTTTTCCTAGACGTGAGCCTAACACATGCTCCACAGGAAGTCGGTGTTGATTATATAGTAGGTCGTGAAACTCGGGGACTCTCCCACTAAGTTTTTATTCTAACCTCCATGGGTAAAGAATATGTAATCTTAGTGCGTCAACCTAATGATGACATTACAGACTTCGATATATATATAAAATTGGTTACTAAGTGTGCTAATATATGCAAGTACTTATGATATGTCATGCTTATGTACACACACAATAATCGTTCTCCAGAAAGAAAATAAATGAAAAATGTTTCTAAGTATATTTTTATTATAACTAACCTAAGTCCCATATCGTACATAGCTAAATTAGACATAGGTGATCAAGCTTTGTCTAATTGAGGTATAACAATGTGGTACTTAGCTTAATTATATTATCAATACACTTAATGCATTTCAAACAAAATTATTTTGAAAATCATTTTCATAAACCTTTGGTTATAGTTTGAGCTTTCCATTTAGGAAAATTTGTATTCTCTATTACCATAGGCTGTGATACCAAATCCGTCACACCCCGCTAAAGCGGAAACACGAGGTGTCACAGCACAAGGGATCATCGCACAAGGTAATAGACAATGACCAACCATATTAAATTAACAAAATAAATTATTCGAATAAACCATAAGTGGAAAGTTACACAACCAAATAATATTTAAAGACATTGTCTCGTACGATGCATAAATAAAATAGAAATTGTTTTTAAAATGTGAAGATGAAGATGAAGATGAAGATGCCACACATCATGCTTCTACGTATTGTATCTAACGACGGACACCTGAAAGCATGGGTAAAAGAAAACGGTCAACTACTAGAGTTGGTGAGTTCATATGTTTTTAATATGCACAATATAACTTTTTAATGAGGAAAAGTTTAATAATGAATGATGGAGATTTTTGAATAAAATCAAAGTATGCACGAATGATAGAGGATGCATTATATTGCCCAATACACTGAACGTGGTATTAATATACTATGATGATTATAGCTTGAGCCATTATCCAACCTAACCGACAACTAATTGCCCAAGAACAAACCTAACGCCCATATTAAATGACGTTAGTAGTGGTAAAGTACATCTATAGTTCGTCAACCATAAATAGGAGACGTCGGAATCTCCAAATAGCGTTACTTACAATTACCATCGGCTCACTAGCGGAATTAAAGGATAATGTCCAAGAAGGGGGCCTTACAACGATAACCCAAGCACATCAAAGAATAATACCATAGTACACAAAATCATATTTGAAATATATAAGAAATTAGGCAATAAACTTTTCATGAAATGTATACACACGCTTTCACCCCAAAAACATATGGAATACGGTAAAAAGGGCTATGATACTCACTTGAAAAAGCTTAATGCGTTCTAAAAACAATTCGAAAATTCTTGAGTTCCGCCGTGCTTCATACCTAGTGAAATAATATCTTATTATTAGTCCCCAAATTCTAGTTATTAAAATTAATGATAAATTTTGTATTATTTATATTGATTTTATATTGATATAGTTATAAGGTGAAATTATATATGTATATATATTTATTACCCAACTTTCTTTCATGTGAATACATTTATGTTTTATATTTTATATTTACTTTTTAGGTGTTTCTATATTATTTGTATGATTTTTATACTTAAATTGTTATTTTTCAAGTATTAATCATAAAGATTTTTATTCTTCTTTATTTTCTGTGCAAGTCACTTTTTATATGTTATTATAATATTTCTTTAGGGAATACTGTAAAAATATTAGAATTTTTAAATATTTATAGATATTTTAGTTGATTTAATTAATTTTAGAGGTCACTGGTCAAGACCCAGTTAACACTCTCATATTGTTTTAAGGTTTTGAGTAACCAAACGACCTTATTTTTAGATGATTCAAATTGGGTTAAATTTCTAACTCAATAATGTAACTTTTAAAAAAAAGTTGACCACTTTTAAGTTTGTGTGTACCAAGTTATGATCGATTAAAGTTCATCTATGAAATTATCCAGATTTCTCAGTTTTGTGCATGCAACTTATTTTACATAGTTAATAGGTCAAACATTAATATTTTTGAGTGAGGTTAACTTTATTTGAAATATAACTCATTAATTTAAATGTCCAGAAGAAAAAACCAATTTATTTGAATAATATTTAAGTGGTTTAACAACCATGCAATTGGGTCACTTTATTGAACAGTGAGCTTTCCGACATATCTGACTTGCTATGTGTGGTTGGAGGGTCAAATCTTCATGAAATCTTGAATTTTCACTTGGAAATGAAGTTCCACACAGAGGTAAAACTTTTAAAAAAAGAATCAAATCGTTTGGTTAAATATTCATTGAGTTATGGTCATTTTAAGTCAACACAAACTTTCTGCCAGAATCAGATCTTTACACCATATCAACTAATAGCTTACATTTTGAGTTCTTCACCACCAATATTATGATTTTATCATGTTATTTACTTGATTACTCAAATATTCTAGATTTAAAAACAAAATTTCCATGTATGATCATATCATGATAGATCCTTCAAAGAAAACCACATGCATATGCAAAAACCCACATACATGTGCATAAAAATACTAATTTCTTGAGTTCTTGTTGCTTGATTCATAAAGTTTTGTTTTGAGTTGGACATTTATATATATTTTTAGTGAATATATCATCATCAAAACACTTTGATGTTCATAAGAATTCTGAAACTCAAGAAATCTTGATGAGAAAGTAAGAAAAGTGCAAGAAATTAAGAGATTACCCAAGAGATTGCTACCTATGCTTGCTTATCTTGAATCTTTTGCTTCAATCCTTCAAGAACACTTCAAAAATTGAATGTTTATGATGATTTCTAGCAGGTTTTAGGGCTGGAGTGTAGAGAGAAGGAGGAGAGAATGGCATAGAGAGAGAGAGAGAGAGAGTTGGTGCAATGAGTGGGAGACTTGCACACGCACGAGCTAGAGTGTTTAAGTGAGTTTGTGTGTGTTGGTGTGTGTGTAAGAGGGCTGGTGATTTTGGCTTTTAATATTGCTATTATTATTATTATTATTATTATTATTATTATTATTATCTTTTGTTTATTTAATATGTATAATGTGTGTGTTGGATGTATTTTGTGCAATGGTGGTTCAATTAAAGTCAATACTTACAAGGTTTTGATTAGTTTTGTTGATATTTACATAAGTTTTATATTTGGGATAAATAATATGTGTAGTGATATGTATTATTATTTTTATTTTTATTGTTATATAAGATTTATAAATCTTGACTTTTATTTAGTCGGTTTTACCGATTTTTCAATTTTTGAAGGTTTTAAGCACATCGCCGGGATTTTTAGGGAATTTAAGGCTTCTACAAAATAATTTATGTTATTAATAATATTTGTAGCTATTAAAAACCTATATTACTATTTTCTAGAAGCTAACGTGAAATTTTAATTGACGGTTGTTACAAGTGATGTTTATCATACTAGGTCAGTTGACATTTCTAAATGCGTATAACTTGGCTTAAATATTATTTTGGTTTAAGATTGATTTGTGTTTATCTATTTGGGGAACATTAAGCAGTGTTGTATTTCATACTATATCGATTATTAAATGGAGATTTAATAATGCGTCGAGGGCGGGTATTTTCATGAATCCTTACTATGTTCCATCTTAGCATTTTTAACCACTTTCCAAAATGTTTTATCATTCTAAATGTCCACAATCAGTCATTCTTCGTGGGGAGGAAGTTTGAATTAAGACTGAGGTAAGGGGTTGGTCACGTATCCAATAATGGATTGGATTCAAGAGACGCAACACTTCGCCTGTGCTTGAATTCTTCAAGTAATTGGACGACCCACACCTGAAGTTACTTCATGGTTTCTGTCACAAGTAACTCACGATGATAATATCATTTCTTCCTTAGACCGGAGATACATATGTGTCAAAGCATGTACCTGCTTTGCTTTGATTACTTTGAAACGCAGTTCGTAACTGGCTGTTATAAAGGGAGCTTTTGGGTGAAGTATGGTATGTGTGGCGGAACAATATAGTCAAAGGAATTTGTTCCTCTAGTTTTAGAGAGATGTCCATGGCCCCTCGATGATTGAGCGCTAACATTAAAATGCATGGCCGTGCTAACTTTGCAATGATGTTAGATCGATTGCAACTAAATTTTTTGTCACCCTCAATCTTGATCGAGAAACATAATCGTGAACGAACTGGAGATGACATTTAAATATGTCTCGTATTCACACAGATATTGCAAACAAAGGGATAATTTGATCACTTATCTATAGGGCCATTTCATACTTATGTTTGAGATTTGGCATTTATCCAGGATGACAAAACCTATGCTAACTTGGGGGCAAAGATGCCTTGGTAGAAGCCACTCTTTGTATGTGGTACTATGGGTACGGTATGTCATGTGCAATTGGGAGTCTATTGGAGTATGTCCACTGACATACGTACGTCGATACCACTACCGATGATGCATAGCTCTATTGGGTCACACACCAAGGATTGATCTCGACAACAACCAAAGTAGAGGTGCTAAAAGAAATCAATGTTTATTGAGTTCCAAATTTTTCCCGGCGTGAACTTGTGTCAGACTACATTAGCTTTTTGCATGTTGCCTCCCACCTCCACGAATGCATGTCCAACCTTAGGATGAGTCTTTGGCCGGTCTTTAGGGACTGGAGAGACATCTTGGGGTCTATATAAGGGCCATGTATCAGCTCCTAACTTCTTCTTGAACATTTGAACACATATATACACTAAGGTTACATTGTGTGAATATTTTGAGTGTTCTTTGTGTGTTCTTGGGAGGATCTTGCAAGGAGCTATTATAGTTGTTGTTCTAGAAGTGGTTTCAAGTCTTTGAAGACCATTGAAGGCTTTCTAGTACAAGGAGATCATACAAACTTGGGGTGGACTTGCAATAGAGGAAGGCTTGCCTTAGCTTTCTACACTCATCCATCAAGTTTGCTTTCTCAAGCTCCAATCATGTATGGTATAACCTCTTTCTCTTATTTTTCTTGTTGCAGTACTTGCATGTGGAGCTTGGTCCATGTGGTGTGTTTTAATGGCATCTTGGTTCTTTGAACCACTTGTGTTTTGTTTGATTCTTGTTCTTTTGCTTCCGTTGCGTGCCATGCTAAAACCCAACACAAGGTTCATCAAAACTAATTTCTTAAATTAAAGTGTGTAATTAACTTATAAAATATTCCATATATGACATTCATAATCAAACAAATCCATTTATATCATTTAAGCCATGTTAGAACTAAGTATAAATGATAAGAACATCATACAACATGAATACACAGCAAAAGAAAAAACAAAACTGAACTGGAGCAAGATCGCACCGCGACCCACTCTCGTGTTGTGCCACGACGCGAACGCGTCGCGTTCCACTATGACCAACGCGGTGTGTTGGCCAACGAACAGACTTGCAGTTTGCTGTTTTTGCTTGTGCCTAGTTTCAGCCACATTCCAAACATCCCACATATAATAACCATTCTGGAAATCAAGTTCTAGTAGTTCTATAGCCATAGAAACTTCAAATAACATATAAATATCAACTAAAAGCACATTTAAACAACAAATATTTCAAATTCAAGGAAACCCATCTTCATCCTCAACCTCCATTAATGGAGTTCTAAACTCAATTTCACAAAACACAGAAATAGAACAACCAATCCAATACTAATTTCAACATAAACTTTGAATTAAACACAAGAACCCTTCCGTTTAGTAAAATACCTAATTCCTACATGAACCCTAGAAAAACAACACAAAGCTATGGCAAGAACAAGTTAAGAACACACTTACTAACCTTAATTAGAAGCAAAACAACACCAAATCATGGTTTAATGGGCTGGATTCATTAGTTCTTCAAAGCAAAATGGAAGGAGCACACACACTAGGAAGAGATAAGCACCAAAGAAAGAGGAGGTGCCAAGGTCGGCACTAATATATCGACCCACACACACATTACACTTATCTGCTCTCTAACATACGGTTGATTATTTAAGCGGCTCTACTCAATTATTTATTAACCAATGAGGTATTATTTGTAACCATTATCTAAAAACGAATCTAAAAGATCAATTAACACATAAACATATATATTTTCCATTTTTAACCTCGTGGTCCAATTTTAAATTCAAAATCATATAAAATAGCAAATAAATAAATATAACTTACCACCACGCACAACTACTAGGCTTCTAATGAGGGTGTTACAATTTGCAATTGACCCTTCAACTTTTATTTATCCCCAAAACAAAACAACACATAAGTAATGACAAATATCATATTTTAATTTTTACAATTAGATTGGATATTCCAACACCCCTCCAAAATCTAATTGTGAAATAGATCCAACAACTTTAGTTTCTCATAAAACTAATCATGCTGATAAGCAACCAACCCTTTAATAAAGACATCAGCTATATTTTCAATTGATTTTATTTTGATGGTTTGTATAATTCCTAGGCTTGTTTTTTCTCTTACAAAATTAAGGTCATTTCAAAGTGCTATGGTATTTTATGAAAAATTGGATTTGTTGCAATTTGAATGACAGCTTTACTATCACCAAAAACTTTGATTGGAGTTGAGTAATTAACATTCAAGTCATTTAAGACTTCAAAATCCAGATTATTTCACAAGACGCGGCAGCTAAAGATCCAATTTCAAATGTGATTGTAAAGGAGCATGCATAAATTGGCTTAAAACATGCTCAACATAAGATATATCTGGTCTTGTGAGGGATAAATATATTAATTTACCAATCAACTTTTGATACTCACTAATGTTTGTTAAAGGAAAATCATTGGTATCCTTTTTTCTAACACCGGGTTAGCTTCTATTGAAGTTTTAACTGGTTTACATCCTAAAAGACCAAATTCAGACAATAGATCTAAAGAGCATTTTCTTTGAGACAAGTACATACCATCTAATGTCTCCATCACTTCAATACCCAGGAAATACCGAAGTTTTCCTAAATCCTTTATCAAAAACATTAAATTTAGAAATTGTTTAAAATTTTTAGTTTGAGATTCATCATTGCCTGTAATAACTATATCATCAACATAAACAAGTAGGGCAACAAATAAACTACCACAAGATATAACAAATAATGAGTAATCATTTTTACTCTGCACAAAACCATATTCTAAGAAGGTTTGAGTTAATTTCTCATTCCATTTCCTAGGAGCTTGTTTTGTTAGTCCTTTATTTGTATATATTCCATTCCTGAAGGAGCTTTCGAAGAAAGCAACTGAAGGTGTAATATATTATTCTTTTGTAAATTGTTCTGACGCGCCATCTGAAGAAAGAAGCCCGAAGTTCATCTAAAGATTATATCTGAAGTGAACGTCAACTGAAGTTAGTCTTTAATCATCAAAGGGTCTTCTAGACTGAAGATACATCTGACAACCAGAATCTTCCTGTTATGTAATGTAACATCCTCGATTTGGGCCTAACTGTTAGATATGTAATTAAAGTTGTGAGTTAGTTATGTAAATGAAAAAGTTAATTAAATATGTATATGTGTGTTATGTGCTAATGTGTATATGTATACAAATATACAAAAGGAAGAAAAGAAAATCCAGAGGCGGTGGCTCTAGATTTGGTAAGATATATATATATATATATATATGTAAAAATGTTGACTAAAGTTAAAGTTACCAAAAGCAAACCCAAGATAAGAATACTCTCGGATTCTCTCTATTCTCTCGGTTTTCTCTCAATCTTCTTGAGGTGAAGAATTTGGTTGTTTAAATCCTACCAAAGGTAGATACTTGTTTGTGTTAAGAATTAATACATACATATGAAACTGTTTTTATGATTAAAATCATGATTGAAACTCAAATCCTTGCAAAACATCACTTAGAACATTCAAAGCTTACTTTGCAAGTGGGTTTTGGTTGTTTGGTGTTATTGTGTTGGTTTGATGTGTTTTCAAAGCCATACCAACGAAAATGAGTGTTTTCAGAATGTATGAATGTCAAAACAAACAAGAAACAAGCTCTGGAAATAAGCCATTAAAGATGGCGGTTTCCATCTTAGAACAGCCGGATTCCGAGACATGAAGGTGTCGGAATCCGCATGTTGACAAATCCGAGTAAAGTGTCGGATTCCGAGACTTAGGTGTCGGAATCCACATCAATTTTAAATCCGTATGTTTGAATCCGTGTTGTGGATCTAAAATCCGATAAGTATCGGATTTCCCAATGTCCATGTAAGTTGTAAGTCAAAATTCGAAAGAATCAGATTTCTATGTAAGTATCGGATTCCGAAAAAAGTGTCGGATTCCGATAAAAGAATCAGATTCCAATTAAAGGTCGGATTTCCATTTTTGTGACCAAGTTTTCAAGTGCATAAGTGTTGAAATCCGGTAAGTGTCGGATTTCATAAAGTGTCGCATTTCCCTTTGAACTGTCGGATTTCATGGAATCCGACAGTCTGTCGGATTTGCGTGGAATCCGGATATGGGGGATTTCCTATGATGGCTTTGTAGCTATTTTAAGTATGCTAAGATGATTAATGTAAATCCTAATGTTCTAGGTGAACTGAAACCCTAGACAAGGCAAGAAGATAAAAAACTATTTGTTAAGTTACTCAGGTGAGTAACGACTTCCATAAGCCTCAGTAGAGCGGGAATTATGTGTTAAGTGATTTGAGTACGATTGTGCTCATAAGTTGATAAGTAAGGATTGCCATGTTACTTAAAAGTAAAATGCCATGTTAAATACCTGTTGTAAGTAAGTTAAGTGCATGCCAGCGGGATCCAGTACTGGAACCGCTTAGTTAAGTAAATGCTATGCATGATACTGATTCTGAATGAATTGGTTAAGTAAAGAAGTAATGATATGTATGCTAGGGATCCAGATTGGATCCATAAAGAAGTAATTGAATGTAATTGGATGCTAAAAGAAGTAATTGAATATGCATGCTAAGTAAATGAACAAGATATGTGTATGTGTTCGCGAACATCAGCAAGCATGGTTAAGGTCAGCCGGTTAGCTGGATCCCAGGGACCCTTGATCAGGAGATTCGGGATTAAACGGTGATTCGAGGTAATATTCCGGATCGTAGGTTCTGCAGAACCGCCGTGTCTTATATCATGAGGGTTAATCAGTTAGAAATGGCTGAGTTACCTAAGGAGCCTCTGGTTCCGTTAACGATGTTTGGTGGACTGCTTTATGCTCCCCCACCAGCTCGGTGGGTTGTGTCTGATCCCCCGGTGTATTGGTGTTGAGCGGGACTAGCTATCCTGCAAGAAACAACTTATACCGATCGTGTCAACACACCAGAATGTGATAGGATAGCATTGTATGCTTATTCCTGAAATGCATGTTCTTACTCTAATAAAGTTTATGCCAAGTTTGTGCTCACTAGCTAAGTGTAGCTAACGGTGCCATGTTAACTGCTTTTGTAGATCAAAGATAGATTGCTTGGGTAGCCGGGTCCCTGCCTCTGGAAATTTTGGCTGGAACACTTATGTTGTAATAATACATTATGTTCGGTTGTATTGTAGAGTAACACCAAATACTGAATTAGGTTTGATGTAAATATTTCCGTTGCTCAATGTTAATTAATCGTGATTAAGTTCACGTTTCTTTAAAAACGCAAATTCTTGCTAAAATCTGGTATATGCAAAGCCGGTGTTACAAGTAGGTATCAGAGCCTAAGTTTGAGGGAATTAGGTACTTGCAAGAGTATTCAATCTCAAACAAGGGCCCGACCATAATAAGTTTTCCTTTGGGGGGAAATTTTGAGTATGAGAGTTTTATGAGTATTAATTGCTATAGCTTGTCAGATATGACAAGTAAGAATGACTAAGTACTGACTACTCTTCTGTGTTATATAGAAGAGTTAAGATAAAGATGTCGGCTGATAAAGCTAACACTGAGCAAGCGCTCAAAGAACTAGAAGATGAGGCATCTCACATGCCTCACCAAGCTGAAGACCAACGCCCTCAGCCTAGTGCTGGTGGCGCAGTACCTGACCCAAACCAGTTAGCATATATAAAGCGTCTGGAAGAAGAGCTCCGACTTACAAAAGAGCTCTTGTTGAAATCCACTCTCACCAGAGCACGCAAGCCCTGCTCGTATAAGAAATTCTTGACGTGCCATCCGCCAACCTATGAGGGGAGTGATAACCCCACTATGATTATCCAATGGCTCCGTGAAATGGAGCAAGCTTTTGAATCTTGTGAGTTCGAGCCTGAGTATCGTGTGAACTACGCGATACGCATGTTAAGGAGGCGTGCTATATTCTGGTGGGATATGGTGAAGGCCTCTGTAGGCAAAGAAATATTAAGTGCTCTCTCTTGGGAGCAGTTTTCTGAGAAGGTGCTACAGAAGTACTGCACCGAATATGATATGGAAAGGATGAAGCGAGAGTTTACTAATCTCCGGAAGGGAGATAGACCAATTGAAGAGCATATCACCTCATTTACTAATAAGATGAGGTTTGTTCCACACCTGATACCAGATGAGGTCACGAAGATAAGAAGGTTTGTGGTGACTCTGCCACTGGAATTCCGTGCCCATGTGCGGGCAGCTCCAACACTAGATCGGGTGTTTCAAGTGGCCCGACAAGTAGAAGGTGATCGTATACAGTGTCGGGGTGATTGTGCCAGTGGTGGGAGTAAAAGGAAGTTTCAGCCATCTCTCCAATCGGGCTCTTTAAAAAGGCAATCCTCTGGAGGTGGAAAATCTGAAGCTCCAAAGAAACCAAGACCTAACGATCCTTGGTGTTCTTCATGCCGTACCTATCACTCCGGGGAATGCTCTGCTGCAACTAGGAGGTGCGGCAGGTGTGGGCAGAGAGGGCATTCTATGAATGAGTGCCGATACAAAGAAGACGTCTGTTACCGGTGTCGCAAACCCGGTCACAAGATGGTTGATTGCCCTGAAAGACAAGGATCCGGAGCAGCTGGGTCTTCTGGAGGGCAGAAGAAAGATAATGCCCTGCGGGCTAAAGGGCGGGCATTTCAAATGACTGCAGAGGAGGCAAAGGCTGCAGGTGATGTCGTCACTAGTACATTTCTTGTCAATTATTATCCTGTCAGTGTACTATTTGATTATGGAGCAACATATTCTTTTGTTTCTGTTGATTGCTGTAAAAGACTTCAGCTACCTGTTATGCCTCTAGATGAGCCTCTAAATGTAGATGTTGCTGACGGCAAAGTAGTCTCGGTTACCGAGAAAGTTCCCATTGCCGTTATTTATATTGATGGGAGTAGCATCCCTATCTCATTCTTTGTTATGCCTATTGTGGGCTTTGATGTTGTGATTGCAATGGATTGGCTTAGCAAGCGGGATGCTGAGATTCTCTGTTCTAAGAAAATGATTAAGATCCCCTTGCTGATGGATCTTACGCAGTTGCTCGTGGAGAATGACGGGAGTCTGATATTCCTGTTATATCCGTTATTAAAGCTCTGAAGTCTATAGCTAAAGGTTGTAATTCCTTCCTGGCATATGTTATTGATGCTGCAATGGAAAAGCGACCAGTTCAAGATATCAGGGTAGTCTCTGAATTCCCTGAGGTCTTTCCTGATGAATTATCGGGTTTACCTCCGGTAAGAGATGTTGAATATAAGATAGAACTGATTCCTGGTGCTACACCTGTAGCTAGATCTCCATATCGTCTCGCTCCTTCTGAGATTCGCGAGATGATGACTCAAATCCAGGAATTACTCGAAAAAGGTTTCATTTGTCCTAGTTCCTCACCTTGGGGAGCTCCTGTTCTATTTGTCAAAAAGAAGGATGGAACCATGAGAATGTGTATTGATTAAAGGGAGCTGAATAATCGAACTGTAAAGAATAAGTATCCTCTTCCGCGTATTGATGATCTTTTTTGATCAGTTGCAGGAAGCTACGTATTTCTCAAAGATTGATCTCTGTTCGGGGTATCATCAAGTACGAGTCCACGAAGAAGACATTCCGAAGACGGCTTTCCGGACTCGTTACGGTCATTATGAATTCTTGGTTATGCCATTCGGCTTGACCAATGCTCCTGCCATATTTATGGATTTGATGAATCGTGTCTGTCGTCCTTTTCTTGATAAATCCATGATTGTTTTTATTGACGATATTCTTGTTTACTCGAAGACTGAGGCTGATCACGAGCTTCATTCTTCGTCAGGTTCTTGAGACTCTTAAACGAGAACAGTTGTACGCTAAGTTTTCTAAGTGGGAATTCTGGCTTCGGGAAGTTCATTTCCTTTGCCATGTTATCTGTCAAGAAGGCGTTAAAGTAGACCCGGCTAAGGTGGAGGCGGTGATGAATTGGGAGGTTCCTCGAACTCCCTCTGAAATAAAGAGTTTCCTTGGCTTGGCCGGCTACTATCGGCGATTTATTCGCAATTTTTCGAAGCTTGCGGTCCCGTTGACCAAGCTGACCCGTAAGGATGTTGCATTTGTCTGGTCAGAAGCCCAAGAAGAAGCGTTCCAGACATTAAAGCGATTGTTATGCGAAGCTCCGATTCTTACCATGCCGGAGGGTTCGGAAGACTTTGTTGTTTATTGTGATGCCTCTTATGCGGGGTTGGGTTGTGTTCTTATGCAAAGAGATAAAGTAATCGCTTATGCCTCACGGCAACTGAAATCTCACGAAAGGAACTACCCAACTCACGATCTTGAACTTGCTGTTGTCTTCGCACTGAAATTGTGGAGACACTATCTTTACGGCACTAAGTGTGTGATATGTACAGATCACAAAAGCTTGCAGTATGTCTTTACACAGAAAGAACTCAATATGCGGCAGCGCCGTTGGTTAGAGTTAATCAAAGACTATGACTGCGAGATTCGCTATCATCCGAGTAAAGCCAATATTGTAGCGGATGCTTTGAGCCGTAAGGGGCCAATAGCTGAGCAAAGTTCAAGAAGCTTATTGTTGTATCAGATTTGATTGCAAAGTTAAAAGATGCCCAACAATTAGCTTTGCAAGAGGACAATCTGATGAAACGATGAAGAAATTGAAAGACAAACTGGGTGAATATAATCGTGGATTGAAGACATTTCAATCCAGGATTTGGGTACCTCTTCTCGGGGGTAATCGTGAGTTGATTCTACAAGAAGCTCATAAGTCTAGACTGTCTATCCATCCGGGTACCACCAAGATGTATAACGACCTGAAAAGGTTGTATTGGTAGCCCACTCTAAAGAAAGACATTGCTTCATTCGTGGAGAAATGTCAGATATGTGCCCAAGTCAAGACAGAGCATCAAAGGCCTTATGGCAATTTGCAACAGCTTGACATTCCGGAATGGAAATGGGATCACATCACGATGGATTTGGTGACTAAGTTGCCAAAGACGTTCAGAGGGCATGATATGATTTGGGTCATTCTTGACCGACTGACTAAAAGTGCTCATTTCTTGGCAACCAACGAGTCGGCTTCGTTGACTCATTTGGCACAGCTTTATATCAATGAGATAGTAACACGTCACGGTCTTCCTTGTTCAATAGTTTCTGATCGTGACTCCAGATTTGTATCTAACTTCTGGAAAAGTTTGCAGCGTGAGTTAGGCACTCGTGTGCATTTGAGCACTGCCTATCACCCGTAGACCGATGGCCAATCAGAAAGAATGATTCAGACTCTTGAAGACATGCTTCGAGCGTGTATACTTGAATACGGTGGATCATGGAATTCTCATCTCCCATTGATTGAATGTGCTTATAATAATTCGTATCATTCCAGTATTGGAATGCCACCGTACGAAATGCTCTACGGGAGACGATGTCGTACTCCGACTTGTTGGTTGGAGCCCGGAGAGAAACAGTTTGCTGGACTTGAGATTGTCAAGTGAATGTGGCTTTAGAAAAGCTTAAAGCAGCCTGAGATCGACAGAAGATGTATGCGGATCCTAAGCGTCGTCCCGCTACATTTGATGTCGAAGATCGTGTATTCTTGAAGGTTTCCCCTTGGAAGGGCGTTATTCGCTTTGGGTGCAAAGGGATACTAAGTCCACGTTTCATAGGCCCATTCAAGATTGTGCGTAAAGTCAATGATCAGACGGTAACTCATGATCTGCCGCCTGAGCTATCTGGAATCCATGATACCTTCAATGTATGCTACTTGCATAAGAGCAATGTTGAAGAGGAACAGATTGTTCTGTTACAAGAACTGAAGGTTGACTCTTCTAAGCGACTCGTAGAAGAACCAGTTGAAATTCTTGACACGAAGGTCAAGAAGCTACGAAAGAAGATGATTAAGCTAGTTTTTGTGAAGTGGAAACACAGTTTAGGTCCTAACCTGAGGTGGGAAGTCGAGGACGAGATGAAGACAAGATACCCTCACCTGTTTATCACAGAGTAGATTCCGAGGACAGAATCTTCTTAAGGGGGGTAGATATGTAACATCCTCGATTTGGGCCTAACTGTTAGATATGTAATTAATGTTGTGAGTTAGTTATGTAAATGAAAAAGTTAATTAAATGTGTATATGTGTTAATGTGTATATGTATACAAATATATAAAAGGAAGAAAAGAAAATCCAGAGGCGGTGCCTCTTGATTAGGTAAGATATATATATGTAAATTTTTTGACTAAAGTCAAAGTTACCAAAAGCAAACCCAAGATAAGAAAACTCTCGGATTCTCTCTATTCTCTCAGTTTTCTCTCAATCTTCTTGAAGTGAAGAATTTGGTGGTTTAAATCCTACCAAAGGTAAATACTTGTTTGTGTTAAGAATTAATACATACATATGAAACTGTTTTTATGATTAAAATCATGATTGAAACTCAAATCCTTATAAAACATCACTTAGAACATTCAAAGCTTACTTTGCAAGTGGGTTTTGGTTGTTTGGTGTTATTGTGTGGGTTTGATGTGTTTTCAAAGCCATACCAACGAAAATGAGTGTTTTCAGAATGTATGAATGTCAAAACAAACAAGAAACAAGCTCTGGAAATAAGCCATTGAAGATGGCGGTTTCCATCTTAGAACAGCCAGATTCCAAGACATGAAGGTGTCGGAATCCGCATGTTGACAAATCTGAGTAAAGTGTCGGATTCCGAGACTTGGGTGTCGGAATCCGCATCAAGTTTAAATCCGTATGTTTGAATCCGTGTTGTGGGTCTAAAATCCGATAAGTATCGGATTTCCCAATGTCCATGTAAGTTATAAGTCAAAATCCGAAAGAATCGGATTTCTATGTAAGTATCGGATTCCGACAAAAGTGTCAGATTCCGATTGAAGGTCGGATTTCCATTTTTATGACCAAGTTTCCAAGTGCATAAGTGTTGAAATCCGATAAGTGTCGGATTTCATAAAGTGTCGGATTTCCCTTTGAAGTGTCAGATTTCATGGAATCCGATAGTCTGTCGGATTTGCGTGGAATCCGGATTTGGGGGATTTCATATGTTGGCTTTGTAGCTATTTTAAGTATGCTAAGATGATTAATGTAAATCCTAATGTTCTAGGTGAACTGAAACCGTAGACAAGGCACGAAGATAAATAACTATCTGTTAAGTTACTTAGGTGAGTACCGACTTCCATAAGCCTCAGTAGAGCAGGCATAATGTTTTAAGTGATTTGAGTACGATTTTGCTCATAAGTTGATAAATAAGGATTGCCATGTTACTTACAAGTACAATGCCATGTTAAATACCTGTTGTAAGTAAGTTAAGTGCATGCCAGCGGGATCCAGTACTGGAACCGCTTAGTTAAGTAAATGTTATGCATGATACTGATTCTGAATGAATCAGTTAAGTAAAGATGTAACGATATGTATGCTAGGGATCCAGATTGGATCCATAAAGAAGTAATTGATTGTAATTGCATGCTAAAAGAAGTAAATGAATATGCATGCTAAGTAAATGAACAAGATATGTGTATGTGTTCGCGAACATCAGCAAGCTTGGTTAAGGTCAGCCGGTTAGCTGGATCCCATGGACCCTTGATCAGGAGATTCGGGATTTAACGGTGATTCGAGGTAACATACCGGATCGTAGGTTCTATAGAACCGCCGTGCCTTATATCATGAGGGTTAATCAGTCAGAAATGGCTGAGTTACCTAAGGAGCCTTTGGTTCCGTTAACGATGCTTGGTGGACTGCTTTATGCTCCCCCACCAGCTCGGAGGGTTGTGTCTGATCCCCCGGTGTATTGGTGTTGAGCGGGACTAGCTATCCTGCAAGAAACAACTTATACCGATCGTGTCAACACACCACAATGTGATAGGATAGCATTGTATGCTTATTCCTGAAATGCATGTTCTTAATCTAATAAAGTTTATGCCAAGTTCGTGCTCACTAGCTAAGTGTAGCTAACGGTGCCATGTTAACTGCTTTTGCAGATCAAAGATAGATTGTCTGGTGAGCCGGGTCCCCTGCCTCTGGAAATTTTGGCTGGAACACTTATGTTGTAATAATACATTATGGTCGGTTGTATTGTAGAGTAACACCAAATACTGAATTAGGTTTGATGTAAATATTTCCGCTGCTCAATGTTAATTAATCGTGATTAAGTTCACGTTTGTTTAAAAATGCAAATTCTTGCTAAAATCTAGTATATGCAAAGTCGGTGTTACATGTAAAGTGCACAATCTGCGCATTCTGAAGGAGCTCGAAACGGCAATCTTGTTTTCTGTTCCTAATAATGCGTAGAGCAGTACACGTGTAAATAAATTAGATAGTCAGGATTAGTTTACTTAGCCTATAAATACCGGCTCGTTAAACGAGAAAAGGTTAAGCGTTTGTTCGCTAATTTGCATTCAAGTTTGTTATTGATTTAGTTTGTACTCGGTGCTCAAGTTTGTTCTTGTGCACTCTTTGATGTTTGGTTATTAATATAATCTTACTTTGAAAACTTTAGTGTGTTCGTTGCTTTAAAACTATTCCGCACTTTGATATTATTCATTGTTAGTTTTTACTTATTCGGGAAAACATGTTTTAACCCATATAACAACTTCACTAACTTACAAGGTCTTTGATCAAATTCAAAAAAAAATAACAGGGGAAAGAGTCATATAAACATCTTCGTCTAATTTGCCATGGAGAAAAGCATTATTTACATCTAACCGGTATATATTCCAGTTATTTTGAACAACAAGATTTATTACACATCTAATAGTAACCATTTTAACAACAAGAGATAAGGTTTCATCAAAATCAACCCCTTCCTTTTGACGATATCCTTTTGCTACTAGCCTAGCCTTATATCTATGTATATCGCCCGAAGATTTATATTTTATTTTATAAACCCATTTACATCCAATTGGTTTTCTCCGAGGTGGAAGCTCGGTGAGAATCCAAGTTAAGAGCTTCCATCTCTAAGTTCATAGCATCAACCCATTGTTGATCTTTACAAGCGTCCCAATAGGTACTAGGCTCAATAATTTTCTAGAGATTTGAAACAAAACAATAGTTTTTCGATGATAATTTGGAATAGTTAACAACTTTCTCCATTCCATATTTTACTTTACTCTAAAAAATAATTCTTTGTATCTTTTTGGCATAGTCGTACTTCTACTAGACCACCGAGGATTATTAGGCCCACAAGGATCCTCGATATGAAAAAATGACTTTGTTTCTTCAAAATAAGGTGCCCTCAAGGGATGTATTTTCATCATTTTGTGTTGCAGTGCTTGAATCATTACTGATTGATTATTCTGAACCACCAAAGAAATGGGAAGCACTACCATCACAAGCAATTTTATCTCTTCCCTCATCATCGGGTCTTTCAGAGTTGTCAAAATAGTCACAAAAATTAAAATCATTGATTTGTAAACATCGTGAGGTTTGTAATTTAGAACTCATTTTAAAAGGAAAAATATGTTCATAAAACATCACATCTCTTGAAAAAAATGTTCTTTTATTATCAATAAAATACAACTTATAGCCCCTTTTTTAACATTTGAATAACCCAATAAAACACATTTTTTGGAACGAGTGCTAAATTTGTCAAAATTATTTAAAATAGTATCAAAACCAATACATCAGTGGGAGAGATTACGTTTAAAGCCATTAACAAGTTCATACAGAGATCTAACTAACAACATGGACGAAGGTAACCTGTTAATTAAGAAACAAGCATTTAGAATACACTCACTACACATATCAAGAGGAACTCCTCCTTGGAACAAAAGGGCTCTTACTACATTTAGCAAGTGTCTTTTTTTTCCACTATACCATTTTGTTGGGGTGTGTTTAATAAGAGGTTTGATGAACGATCCCATGTTGTTTATTAAACAAATCTATTTTTTGATTGACAAATTCAGTACCCTTATCACTTCTAATAACCTTCCCATTTTTTTTCAAAATGTGTTTTCAACATATTTTGGAAAAACTTGATATTTTCAACAACTTCATCTTTAGTTTTTTGTAAATACACCAAAACAGCTCTAGAATAGCCATCAACAATAGTTAAGAAGTATCCAAAACCGTCTTTACTTTTAATCTTGTATGGACCACACATATCTAGATGAATTAGATCTCCTATATCATTTGTTTTGTGATCACTCAAAGGAAAACGTTCCCTTGTTTATTTTACTTTATGGAAAGTTTCACAGACAAACTCTTCTCGTCCGATTCCTAGATTTAGTTTATTTTTTAAAATAGTTAAAATTTGTTCAGCGGGATGACCAAGTGCCATGTGGTTTTAGACAAAGTATATGTTGTAGATTTATTACAATTAAACAAATTACCTCTGCTATTTAAATCAAATAAGTATAGGTCATCCCTTTCACTACTAGTCCCCAAGACTTCCCTTGACTTCAAGTCTTGTATATAGCACTTAGAGCCATTAAAACCTACAAAAAACTTATTATATCTGTTTAAGTTATGTACAGAGAGTAAACTAAAATGATATTTTGGAACCACCAACCAAAAACTTATTTATCATAGGTTTCCTTAAGTTCTACCGACCAAAGAAGCATTTTTTTGTAAAAGTTTGACCAAGTTATAATTCTTCTGTAACAGCATGTAAAATCCAAGTTAAGACAACTAAATTTCATCCACCCCTTGTTTGGCAAGAATATTTTTATCGGTAGGTCTTTCACATGTACCATATATAAATCAAATTTTGTTTTTAGTTTTCAAGGCTAATTCCATTGCACATGCCCATACTTTATAGTTTTTGGTTCCTTTTAGTTTAAAACTTATAAGAGGGATGTTACTAGTATCACTAACATACGGATACAATGGTCACCAAAATTAAGTTTGCTAATTAAAGTACTCGAGATACTTTGAGCATAAGACTCACTATCAGACATGATGCAAGATTTAAACCAAAAAAGAATGCATACCACACACGAATCAACTACTAACGTATTTAGAATGATAAATTGCAAGCACAAGAAGTAAATAGTAGAGAAGAGAAGAAGCCCTTGACTATAGGCCAAGTATTTTTACAACGGGCAGTTACCTGTATTACCACAAATTTTAAGATGTCATTAATATAAGTTAATAAGATGGATAAATGTATAATAGAAATGTTGGGGAGATAATCACTTCACCTCAGTAATTAACTCTCTCAATTAAAATATATATATGGAATTTGATGATAACGAAATCCAACATTTAGTATGACTTAAAAAGAATTCACACATGTGTTGTTTGAATCAGATGATAGAGATTTTACTAAGTACAGAAACATCACCTAAGAAGCAGCCCCTGTTCTAAATATCAGCCAAAGGACATCAACTGAGGAACATCAAGAAGAAAAGACTAAGTGTAGAAGACCATCAACCGAGGGATTACAACCATCAACTGAGTGAATGAACTTGATTAGCTGAGTGCTTACAACCATCTGATGATCAAAGAACTTTGATCAACTGAGGATTCATAACCATCAGCTGAGTGGAGAATGGATCAGCTGAGGCCACCTGCATCAGCTATATATGTCTTACAAAAAGAAGTCGTCATCTTACGTAAATTAACTTATCTCTTTAAATGATCAGGCGAGCATACTTGATCAACTTGTCATCTAGATAGATGAGCTTACACATTCTAAGTATAACTAATTGATCAATCTAGCATATATATGATCAGCTGAGCATCAATTATCAACGGAGCCTTTGCAAAATGATAAACTGATCATTTCCCTCAGCGTACTAAGCATTATTATTTTAAAAGAACTTAGTACATTATGTTAGCTGGGTAGAGCAAAATGTCAGATCTGCTCATTGTTTCACTGTGAAAGTTTCATAAGTAAAAGGCAGAACATGTGTTGTTCTATTATGCCTTTAGATCTTTGTTTGTAAAAGTTTAAAGCACTTTTTTGATCAAGTGCAAGACAAAAGGATAGATCTTATCCTCTAGAAAAGGAGAAAGATACTTTTGAAGATGAAGATCTCAAATATCTGTTACCTTAACTAAGTATGGCAGACAATTCTATACTTGGTAAAGTCAGACCGGAAAGAAGAATGGTTGTTGATAAAAGTTTAATCATGAAAGAGGAAACTTAAACTTCCAAGGCAAAAAGCACAAGATATAATATTATTTTATTGTGAGTGGGCAACACCATTCTGAAAAGTAAACTTACTTTACGCAACCTTGATTAAAGTAATTATACTCTTCACCCCCTAACTTTAGAAATATAATATTATTTTCTTTGGTCCTCTTGTCTCCTTCCTTTTAGCCATCCGGACACGTAAAAGCTTATATAAATTCTTGTTAGTCCCATGTTTAGAATAGTTAGATTTGATGAGACAAACTATAGATATGTATAGATGATAGGTTAAGAGTTAGGAATTACGTAAGTCTGTTATAGACTGACTGGTCAGCTTCAGCTCAGTAATCAGCGTATAAACAGATATAGAGTTTTCTATGTAAGTACTAGATAGCTCGGTGACTTCAAAGCTGAGATAGGATTTAAGAATGAAGACTTGAAGACTTGAAGATTCAAGAATCCAAGATTTAAGAAGTCAGCTTGACAAGATCAAGACTGAGTAAGTCAGCTCAGCATCAGAAATCAGTTCAGAATTTAAGTAAGTTCTAAATTCTGTTATAAACTCTTCATATCTACGACATTTAAATTAGGATATCTAAACCTAATTTAAACTATCTATTAGTTAGATAGAAATCTCAAACGGAATTAATTAGATATATTCTAATTAAAGAGTTTGTTACGGTTTAAAAAAAAGATAAGTTCAATCTTTAAACTACGATTTGTTCGTAGCTATATCAAGTATAAGTATAAACATTCTTATGGGTTTTATATATATGTTCTTACGTGTGTACGTGAACAGATACACGATACACAACGACGACTGCATAAGTTGCAAGACTGCATAAGTTGCTAAACGTACGTGTATTTGTGATACTTGATACGCGTGTGTTGCGATAACTTTGTAAGTTCAAAGTTCGAGAGAGTTTTCAAGAGTTCTTGTTGATCAATTTTAACAAGAAATTCGATCATCAATTAGTTTGTGATTCAAGAGTGTTTAGAGAGAGTTGAGGTTATAATCATTGTAATATCAAATCATCCTGTTGATTTGATTAGAGAGTGATAATAGTTATTGTTCTGTTTGATAATTAAATATACATTTGATTAATTTGTTTGATTGTTTAAAGTGTATTCAACCCACCCTTTCTACACTGTATCAGTTGCTTGTTCACCCTCTTTGGGAGCAACAACTGGTATCAGAGCAAGTTTCTTCATAAGTTGAAGATCAAGATCCGCTGTCAAAAGGCTAAGATGTCTACTAGCAAGCAATCAAGTCATATACCAACAATGGCGGCAAAAGTTTGTCCTATCTTTGATGGCACTAACTATCCTATGTGGAAGTTTAGAGCCATGTTATATCTGAAGTCTGTGGATCACATGATGAATACCGTGATTCAAGATGGCCCAATCATACCAATGACCATATTACTGCCACTGACAAAACTGTTCCCTTTGGAAAAACAACCAAGCCTGAAGCATCCTGGACTGAGGAAGATCGTAAACTGTTCAATCTTGATGACAAGGCACAAAGTATTATACTAATGCTTTAACAAATCCTCTTCTGCATACTATGGCTGGGTGCCAAACTACAAAAGAGATGTGGGACACTCTCAGTGTCACGTATGAAGGCACTGACTTGGTCAAGCAACATAAGAAGACAAATCTGATTCGTTCTTATGAAACTTTCTTTGCTAAAAAGAATGAAACTCTGGCAGATTTGTTTACCAGATTTCAATGCTTGATAAATGATCTGATCTTGGTAGGTGTCAAGAAAGATGAGAATGAGTTGGTACTTAAGTTCTTGGATGTGTTACCAGAACAACTCAATGAGATCACCATTGCACTTCATGCTAGAGGAACCTTAGGAAAATATGATCTCAAATCTATCTATGGTTTCCTTCTAAATCATCAACAGATCATGGAACAGAAGAAAGTGGCCCAGCAACAACTAAAATAATCTATAAATAATGCTAGATCTGCATTAATTGCAGAAAAGAAAAAGAAGGGATCTAAAAAGTCTCAAGCTGAGATCAACTCTGAATCTGAATCTGAGGAAGTAAGTCTTAACTCAGGTTCAAATGATGAAGAGTTGGATGCTCTTACTGAACAAATGGCAATGTTAGCAAGAAACTTTAGAAAGTTCAGAAGAGGAAGAGGTCAATCTGACAGAAGCAAAAGTGGTAAGTCTACTTTTGATCCTAAGAAAGCTAAGTGCTATAACTGTCATAGGATAGGACACATAGCTGCTGAGTGCAGAGTAAAGAAGGGAGAATCAGCTTCAATAGCTGACAAGAATGCCTACAGAGCTGATAAGTATAAAAAGAAATATCAAAGACTCAAAGGCAAGCCAGATGAAAACACGAAAGGTCTCCTTGCTGAGACTTGGGATACTGAATCATCTACTTCAGATGATGATGAGCCAGATAGGTGTTTGATGGCCATTAAGGATGAAGAGGAACAAGTTGACTATGAGTTAGAAGACAGTTCCTTTGATGAGGATCTATCAGAAGCAGCTAAGCTGAGTAAGCAAACCAGTAACTAGGATCCTGCCTCAATGTATAAGGTAAATAACTTTAGCTCTTACACTGATGAACAAAAATGTCTAATGTTCAACTATCTGTTGAATAACTTCAAAACCTCTCTCACAGTTCAATCTAGTTTGAAAAGAGAAATTTCAAAACTAAAAGATGAACTTAAACACTCTGAAACTCTCTTAAATGCTGGTAAAAAGATCCAAAGTGATTATGAATGTCAGCTTCATATAAACAAACTTCTAAATGAAGAACTGCAAGAATCAAAAGAACAAGCTGACAATCTAAGAAAAATATGTGAATCTTGGTGTAAGTCATCAAGAGAAGCAGAAAAGTGTATTAACCAGCGCATACCAAATCAAGTAAAAGCAGTGCTAGGGGGAGATTATAGTGCTGCTGCTGATGAAATCATCGAAGATCAAGTCAGTCTTGAAAACAAAAAGATGAAATCAGAAGACATACTCCCAAGAACATTCTTAAGGAACAAGGAAGGGAAACAGGTCAAAACCAATAAGTTTGTGAGACCAACCCAAAGTTCTCAGGTTATTCACTCAAACACTCAAGCTGAATGTTCCAGATCCAACAGAAACTGTAAGTCAGTTTTCAAAAGATTGGATTACGATCCTGTGAGAACAACTGTTTTTGATAGGATATCTCATGTTAACTCAAAAAGACATAATTCTCAAGCCATATATGAAAGGATGTCTAAAAACAAAAAGTTGTCTGTAAGTCAGACTTCACCAAATAAAGGTAACCATAAAACTGACAAAGGTAAGTCCAAAGTTAGTGAAATCAAGTAGACAAACTGTCGAAGAGGATTGAGAGGTTATCCACATCATATGACCCTAAAACTGAATCCAAATTTAATGTTGGCAAACTCAAATAAATCACCCAAACACCCATCTTTAGAAGAAAATGCTATAAGTGTGGTGATAGAGGTCATGAGGCCAAAGATTGTGTAAGTACCAATCTTAGACCTGAAAATGAAAAGGATGATTCGTCCAAAACAGACCCAGAATATGTTCGAGCTGATCAATCAAACTCCAAAGGATTAGCTAAGTGCTCATCCTCAGAACCCACCAAACAGTGGGTTCCAAAAAGAAACTAATATGTTTAGTTGATCATGTGTATGGCTCCTGCAAGTGGTATCTCGATAGTGGATGCTCAAGGCACATGACAGGAAGCAAGGGGATTCTAAGTGAATTCCAAAACAATGAAGGACCGAAAGTGACATTTGGGGATAATTCTCATGGAAGGACTAAAGGTTATGGAAAGATAACTGCTGGAAAAGTCACTTTCAAAAAGGTAGCTTATGTTGAAGGCCTTAAACACAATCTGATAAGTATCAGTCAACTGTGTGATGAGGATTATGAAGTCACCTTCAGAAAGCATGCAGGGACAATTTATGATAAGAAGGGAAAACCAATATTAATGGCAAAAAGAGATAGAGAGATATCTATTTGTTAGATCTCAGCTCCGCAGATCCTTCAACTGAAACCTTTTGTATTCTGACTTAACTCCCAAGCTGAGCTGGTTATGGCACAAGAGACTGTCTCATTTAAACTTCAAATATATTAACAAGTTATCTAGCAAAGAGTTAGTCTCTGGTCTGCCTAAGATCACATTTGCTAAAGACAAACTCTGCTCAGCTTGTGAAATGGGAAAACATCATAAGGGATCCTTCAAGTCCAAGCAGAATTTCTCAATTACAGAACCATTGCATATGTTGCATTTGGACCTATTTGGACCTATTAGCACCCCAAGCCTAAGTGGCAAAAAGTATACTCTAGTGATTGTTGATGAGTTCACAAGATTCACTTTGGTAATCTTCTTAAAAGCCAAAGGTGAAGTTGCACATGAGTTAATCAGCTTCGTAAGACAAGAAGAGTTGCAAAAGGGTAAGTCTCTTAAACAACTCAGAAGTGATCATGGGACTGAGTTCAGAAACTCAACCCTTGAAGGCTTTTGTGAAGAGAAGGGAATTATCCAGAATTTCTCATCTGTAAGAACTCCACAACAAAATGGAGTTGCTGAAAGGAGAAACAAAACCTTAATTGAAGCTGCCAGAACCATGCTATGTGAGGCAAAGCTCAAGCTGAGCTTCTGGGCAGAAGCTGTAAGTACAGTCTGCTATACTCAGAATAGATCAATTATATTTAAAAGACATGGTAAAACACCTTACAAGATGTATCATGGCAGAAAACCCAACATTGGATATTTCCACATTTTTGGTTCAACATGCTATGTGCTAAACCAATAAGATCAGCTCCATAAGTTGGAACCCAAAGCTGATCAAGGGATATTTGTTGGATATTCTTGAATCTCCAAATCTTACAGAGTCTTTAATCTTAAAAGAAAGGTAATTGAAGAATCAGTACATGTTACGTTTGATGAGACAAGTATTGATGAATCCAACTAAGCTCAAGCTGACCCGGTTAGTCTGAGTGAGCTTGAGAGGAGCAAAGAAGATCTCACATCAAATCCCATGTATGTTATGGATGATTCTGATTATGATGATGATGATAGTAAATCTGACAAATGTGCATCATTGAAAGAAATTACCAATATTGAAGATAATCAGCCTGAGAATCTCGGTGAATCATCAGGTACATGTCAGATTGAGGATCTAAGTGATCATCAAATTCCTACTCAGACTGGAGAAATAAGTCCTATTTAGCCTGAGAGACATTGCTCTGAATCAGACCAAGAACCTCAGTCTCCCATTACAACCTTCAAAGTATTAAAAGATTATCCTTTTGATGATGTCATTTGGAACATTGAAGATGGCGTGTTAACTAGATCTAAGGCAAATGCAAACTATGTTGCTTACTCTAGTTTTCTATCTCAAATGAAACCAAAGAAGACTGAAGAGGCTCTAAAAGATGAAGATTGGATTGAAGCAATGAAAGAGGAGCTGACAGAATTTCAAAGAAATAAAGTCTAGACCCTTGTCTCTGCCCCCAAAGGAAAAACAATTATAGGCACTAAGTGGGTCTATAGAAATAAAATGGACAAGGATGGAGTAGTGATCAGAAACAAGGCAAGGCTAGTAGCTCAGGGGTATCGACAAGAAGAATGTATTGATTATGATGAGACCTTTGCCCATGTTGCAAGGATTGAAGCTATAAGGGTGTTTCTAGCCTATGCAGCCTTCGAAAAGTTTAAAGTGTATCAAATGGATGTTAAAAGTGCATTCCTAAATGGAGCACTACAGGAGAAGGTCTATGTGAAACAACCTCCTGGTTTTATTGATGCTAAACATCCAGATTATGTCTATAAGTTAGCCAAGGCTTTGTATGGACTCAAGCAAACTCCTAGAGCCTGGTATGATACACTATCCACCTATTTGCTCTCAAATGATTTTGTCAGAGGAAGTATTGACAACACTCTTTTCATAAGAAAGAGCAGAGGACATGTCATTCTGGTTCAAAATTATGTGGATGACATTATCTTTGGATCAACAAACCAAGATCTGTGTGACTAGTTCTCCAAGATAATGTATAATCAATACAGAATGAACATGATGGGTGAGATGACGTACTTTATGGGACTTCAAATATATCAGAAAGAAGATGGTATATTTATTAATCAGAGCAAGTATGTCTTTGATCTGATTAAGAAATATGGATTAGACTCAAACCATCACGCAAAGTCTCCAATGTTATACAATGTCAAGCTACACAAGGACATTGATGGAAAGTCTGTATGTCAGACTACATATAGAGGAATGATAGGTTCATTACTCTACTTAACAGCAAGCAGACCTACTATAATATTTGCTACATGTGTTTGTGCACGATATCAGGCTGATCCAAAGGAATCACACTTGCTAGCTGTTAAAAGAATACTCAAATATCTGAAGGGAACACCAAACTTAGGTTTGTGGTATCCCAAAGGATCAGGATTTGAGCTGATAGGCTACTCCGATTCAGACTTCGCAGGATGTGGTCTTGATAGAAAGAGTAATACTGGAGGATGTCAACTTTTGGGTGGAAAATTAGTTAGTTGGACAAGCAAGAAACAAAACTCAGTGGCAATTTCAATAGCTGAAGCTGAATACGTAGTTGCAGGGAGCTATTGTGCTCAAATATTGTGGATGCAACATCAGCTAAAGGATTTTGATGTGCATTATTCAAAGACTCCTATATTTTGTGACAATAAAAGTGCTATTGCCATTACACACAACCCAGTGTTTCACTCAAGAACCAAGCATATTGAGATAAGACATCACTTCATCAAAGATATTGTAGTAAAGGGAAAGATAGAGTTAGTCTTCATTGAGACTGAAGATCAGCTTGCGGATATCTTCACTAAACCAATAGAAGGCACAAGATTCACAACTTTACTCAACAAGCTTGGAATGCTCAACCCTTAATCGACATGTTCCATTCTTTATCTCTGTTTAATTTTTGCTAAGTGCTACATTTGACTAAGTATCAAAATCTGAGCTGAGTGTTATCTGAAGCTAAGTGCTCCATCTAAGCTGACCATTCAAGATCAGCTGAGTAATAGTTCCAAAGTGTGGTCAGTTCCACAAGTCTAGGTTAGTCCTAACAAATGGTGTGTTCAAGAAAATGGTTAGTCCAAAATATTGACGGTGTGTCTAGTAAATAAACGTCAGTCGTTTAGAAATTTTTTATATTTTTAATAAACATATTTTTTTTTCAATATAACAGTGTAAGTTTGGGTAACTAACAATAAATTTAGCCGTTGTAACAAACTGCGTAGAAGTTTCTTTTACGGTAACGGTCATATTTTTTACCCTCAGATAATGGTAACTATTCTCTCACATTGAAAAGGTATAAATAAGAGAGATTGTTCATCATATTTCGTTTAAACTTCCAAAATATTCTTCTCTCTTAAACCCTAACGCTGCTATGTGCAGAGTTCATTGCTAAGTGCTTACTACTGCTAAGTGCAATCCAATACGATAACTTCGATTTCAATGGAGGGATATACTCTAAATCTAACTGAACAAATGATCCGTGGTGGAAATTTCAAAAACAATGCACTCCCTACCTACAAACAAAACAACGTCATCGCCTGTACCGACATTCTAAAGTCCAAAATTGGCAGGGGATATGAGGAATGGGTCTCCTACATTCGCAAAGGACCCCTGGCACATGCATTTCTTCGTGGACCTGCTGTGCTCATCCCTCAACTTCTCACGGAATTCTAGTATACGTGTAAACTGGATGCAACTCAACCGGTTATACGGGGTACAGTCCTAAGTGGACAAGTGGCGATAGAAGTCGATGCAAACTGTCTCCGCCGAATCCTTCATCTCCCGATTCATAATCAGTATGAAGCGACGGTTTCTAGGGAAACATCACGAAGTGATTTACCCTTAATGGGTCATCCTCAAGTGATTGGCATCATACGGAAATCTGTTTTCTAGACAGCATGGGGATTTATGGTATCTACTATGGTTCGTTCCCTTGGATACAAGGTGGGAGGCCTGGATAATGTGAATGACTTTGAAATGCAACTGTTATACAACTTATTCGATGATCGACGAGTGGATTACACCGAGTTGATCTTTGAGGCATTCAAGTCATTGGTGACCAAGAACATAAGGGACACCATCGTGCCCTTCGCAAGATTTATATCAATGGTCATCGAGGACAGGTTGGGTAGAAGATATACTGCTCAATATGAGTCCATTCCTACTCCTGCTCTCAGCTACAGAATGTTCGCCCATGATATTTTCCCTGGGCACCCTACGTTGAGTGCTCAGATGAGGGTGTATGTACAGCTTCCGACTCCTGAGTCAAGTGAAACTGAGACAGAGGAGGAAGTTGCGGAAGAAGTGGGTGACGATGGTGGTTCTGAGGCTGAGTCTCCTCAAGCTGATCAACCTAGGACTCAGCTCAGACCCAGTGCTCAAATAATTTCATCCACGACTTCGAGTTCAGAGCAAAGGAGTTTGTTTCCTAGCTCTGAGTCTCCACTGCTAGGTGCAGCAGGTATAATTTCGCAACACTTATCTCCTTCTCTCTCTTTTACTTCTTCATCTCCAAACTTAGGAGATAGGACTGAGTCAAGCCCAACTCAGTCTAACCCCTCTCCTCCACCTCAAACATCTCCATCTATCTTACAATCTACAGCCAACCTTGGTCAGCCCACTGCTACCAAGGATATATCCTACACCTATACAAGGAAATCTGCCAAAGGTGGTCTTTCACCTCAAAAGGACACTAGAGTTGATATCACATTAATACCTCCACCGGCAGGAGCTGAGGGGGAGACACCTTCTCTTAAGGTGCCCACCTCTAGGCTCAATTCAACCCTTAAGCCTATACCGGGTATGGTGTCTACTCAGCCCATACTTACTAGTGCCATGGGAGAGCCTACTTTTGTGCCTTCACAGCCCCATGAAGGTAACATTGAAATACGGACCAATCCCTAGGGTCAATTCCCCCCTCCTCACCGATAAGCCTAACTCACCCCACTACCTTACCTCACGACATTGTTCATTCTTCTCTTCCATTCTTACACACTCTCGCACGACCTGTCAATGAACCTTTCATACACCAGGAAGGTTTACAGGGTCTCCATTCTGGCCCCCTTGATTCCATAGGTCATCACCAACCTTTGGATATGGGACCCACATCCTTACCTATTAATGAACACTCAACAGCCACTCCTACGGTGGAAATACACTCTTCCACTTGACAGGAGGACGTTGAGGTAAGAACTAGACCTGAGGAGCCCAAGATGATGAACAACGATGCTCAAGTCATTATGGACTATCTACAAACACAGTTTGAGATTCTACATAGGAAGAGGAAAGATGACAAAGCCAAGTTGATGCGCAAACTTAATGATTTGTCAACTTCAGTTGCTAACTTGGAAAGCTTCATGTTCAAACTCATACCCTTCCTTGTTGATGATGACAAAAAGGGGGAGGAAGAATCAAAGAAGTGTGAGGATAAGGTTGAGGGGGAGCATACAGAGGAAGTACAATTTGAACAAGCTCATGATCAGTTCATGAGTACTGTAGATCAGCCTTCTCAACAACAACAGGCTCCAACAGTCCAAATTACCACAACTTCACAAGCTCAACGAGAAACTCCACTTGAAGAAATTTCTCAAGCTATTCGCACCAACCTTCCTCAAGCTAATTTGCCAAAATTTGTTGAAGCTGAGTCTGTTCCAACTTCACAAATAGACAAAAGGAAGAGTAAGGTGTTTAAGATGGTAAAAAGAAAGAAAAGAAGTGTTATGCCTCTAACAAAGAAAAGAAAGGTCATCATTGTTGAGCCTAAGCCAGAGCAACAGGGTATGTCTCAATTAGTTGCACATGAATATGACTCAAGTGATGAAGCTGATGCAGCACAAAAAGCCAGTGACATACTTGCTGAGCAAATGTTACAAGAAATGGCTAAAGAACTAGGCGTAACAGCGGAGGAAATAAAAGAGCAGCAACGACAAGCTGAAGTTCAACGAGAAAAGGCTAAAGCTGAGGCTGCCAGAGCTGAAGCTGAAGCTGATTATTCTGGTCCAAGAGCTGCTCCAATTCCCTACTCAGATGTGGATCTAAGGCATTGTTATAGAAGAACACATTTTAATAACAAGATTGAATCAATTACACTGAGTAGAAAAGGAGAATTGGTAATCATCAACTTTGTACTAGACAACAAACAAGAAATTGGTCTAGATATGAGATGTCTGTACAAGTTGGGGTTCTCAGAATTGAAGACCGTAGCCACAACTATCAAGCAGATGAAAAAGAGTCAAATCAGACAAGAGATGGTTGATGTGCTTAAGACAATCTTCATAAGAATCGATCAGCTAGGTGAGATACCTGCTGATGAAATTGATACTTTTCTTAATTGAGGCAAAACTGCAAGAGTTAGAGAAGCAACCCAGCGAGCTAAAAGAGACATCATTTTACAAGTTCCAGAGGGAGTTGAATTCAGAGAGAATACTTATATCACTCAACCTTTGGAAGGATTCTTGTATCTGGATGTGGAAGGTAATCAATGTTTCTTGAAAGTAACACATCTTCATTTGGCAAATCTGGAATTGATTCTGTACTTGAGAATTCTATGTGATGACTCAATTCAGAATTCAGTATTCATATATCATCTCTACAAAGAAATAAGATTAAGGAAAGCTGAAATGAAAGAGATGCCAGAAGGTGAAGAAATTGTGAATGAGGCTATCAAGAAAGTTGCAATTTGGGAACTTAAATCTTATAACATGTGGTTAGAAGTTGGAGATTCCGTTGAGTAAATAGATTAGTTCTATAATTTTGTAAAACACTAAGTGTGTAGAAGTTAATCATAAAGATTAAGCTACAATGTAAATGATATGTTCATTAAAACCAACAAAAATTATGTTTGATATGTTCAAACAAACAGCTTTGTAAGTTCAAGCTGATGATTGATATGTTCAATTATAAACTAATATGTTCAGTTGTATAAGTTTTGTAAGTTTAGAACTTAAATTACCTCTAATAAGTTCAGAATCTAAGTAGTTGTATATTCAAATACTTAGAATACAAGTCTTATAATAGAATTGTAACATAAACGTCTTGTAAGTTCAAGATACGTGAATAAGTATGGATCAGTTCAATACTTATTTCAAGAACTAACTTTGGTCAGTTCCAGAGTTGTTCAGCATAATTCTGTTAACCTATAACTTATTTGATTCAATGTTTTGTCATCATAAAATAGGGGGAGATTGTTAGTCCCATGTTTAGAATAGTTAGATTTGATGAGACAAACTATAGATATGTATAGATGATAGGTTAAGAGTTAGGAATTATGTAAGTCTGTTATAGACTGACTGGTCAGCTTCAGCTGAGTAGTCAGCGTATAAACAGATATAGCGTTTTCTATATAAGTACTAGATAGCTCGGTGACTTCTAAGCTGAGATAGGATTTAAGAATGAAGACTTGAAGACATGAAGATTCAAGAATCCAAGATTCAAGAATCCAAGATTCAAGAAGTCAGCTTGACAAGGTCAAGACTAAGTAAGTCAGCTCAGCGTCAGAAGTCAGTTCAGAATTTAAGTAAGTTCTAAATTCTGTTATAAACTCTCCATATCTACGACATTTAAATTAGGATATCTAAATCTAATTTAAACTATCTATTAATTTGATAGAAATCTCAAACGGAATTAATTAGATATATTCTAATTAAAGAGTTTGTTACGGTTTTAAAGAAAAGATAAGTTCTATCTTTAAACTGCGATTTGTTCGTAGATATATCAAGTATAAGTATAAACATTCTTATGGGTTTTATATGTATGTTCTTACGTGTGTACGTGAACAGATAGGCGATACACAATGACGACTGCATAAGTTGCAAAATGTACGTGTATTCGTGATACTTGATACGCGTGTGTTGCGATAACTTTGAAAGTTCAAAGTTCGACAGAGTTTTCAAGAGTTCTTGTTGATCCGTTTTAACAAGAAATTTGATCATTAATTAGCTTGTGATTCAAGAGTGTTTAGAGAGAGTTGAGGTTATAATCATTGTAATATCAAATCATCCTGTTGATTTGATTAGAGAGTGATATTAGTTATTGTTCTGTTTGATAATTAAATATACATTTGATTAATTTGTTTGATTGTTTAAAGTGTATTCAACCCCCCCCCCCACTTCTACACTGTATCGGTTGCTTGTTCACCCTCTTTGGGACCAACAATTCTCATGCCTGGTGGACATGCAAAATATCTTCTACACAATATAACAACAATCTCATAAGTTGAGAAAAACCGTAAAGTTCGCAAATTGTGTAGAAACAAACTTGTTCATGTGTTGAACACTCTTAAGCATTAGTTGTTTTAGAGTTATTTTGTCTATGTGTTAGACAAATTAGTTACCACCTTTTATTGTACTTAATCTTCTAGTACATGAAATTCTTGATTCATAATCAATAAGAATAATATAAAAATATAATCGTGTGTCTTTAATCTTTAAAAGCTAAAGTTTGTATTTAACCCACGTTCTACAAACATAGTTTAATTTGAAAATGTATGTTTATAAGCGTGATAATATAAATTTGAGGTTTTGATGTTCATGAAATACATATAATAGTGACCTAAGTACAACTAATTAAAGCTACAAATGTTAGCTATGTAGATGTTATGAGTTATTTGTTATATGTGTATATTGGGTGGAACTTTAGTGGGGTTAAAAATGTCAAGGTTGAAACTATAATGGTTGAATATGAAAAAAATGGGTTATAAAATGGAAGATACTAGAACATTGACTCATTTGAGTCTACTTCATTGGCTATGCATCAAGAGAGAGAGAGAGAGAGTGGGAGGGCTGGAGGAAGAAGCTTCACTAGAGAAAATTATGTGATTTTGTTGACTTGAAGTCAAAATTAGGTGTTTTTAGTGGCAAAACCACCATTAAAGCTTTGATTTCAGCTTGGTTTGGTGTAGGGCAGAAGTGGACTTGACTTCCAAAAGTTGTAACTCTTAATCTTGTTGAATCATAGTGTTAGCTAATGTGTTTGATAGATTATTGTTGAATCATGTTTGGATTCTTGAATTAATGGGTCAATTTTGAGAAGAATGGTGAAAATTGGGTTTGAGTCATCAAAGCCTTGATTTATGGTGTTGTTAAGGTTGTTTTGTAGTACTTTGAACCCTTTTTTATGTTGCAAATAAACTTGGTTGAAAGGTTTTAGGTATGGTCAAATCTGTAACAAGAAAACAAAAAATGTTACTGTTAACGGGGAGATCGCGGCGCGATCAACGAAGCGTCATGGCGCGATCTCGGCTACCTTGCGCAGTGAGTTTTTCTAGGAATTTTCCAGCGGCACGAGCCCCCTTGTCTCGCGGCACGAGCTACCCTGAAATCTCCAAAAACCTTATTTTGACCCCTTTTGACCTTGTATTTGATTGGGGATTGTTTCTAATGATTATAGGGGGATAAATTGGAGTTTGAAAAGTGTTTTAACAAGATTTTGAGCTAGCACTCTTTATAAAACTTACATTGGGTTTATATATTGCGCTATAGGGTCTTTGAGCAAGTGTGTATGCTTTGTTTTGGTTAGGGTTATGATCCTTATCACACCCTAAGGTGAATACACCCTGCAGGTACCTAGCTTTTGTAAAAGATTGTGTGTCATCATGAATTTTGTTGTTTTATGTTTGGAAAATGGTTTTATGAAACTTATTGAATTAAAGGATGTGGAACTTGTGTAATCTTTATGTGTTGATAGACACCATTATGTTTACACTCTAGGAGTGAGCTGTGATCTTGTAATAATTCATACGGATTGGAGTTAATGGATTATGTTTACACTTAGATTGTGTTATGGGCATTGGGATGCCAAATATGATATTGTTTGTTGAGCGTTTATGCTCAAGAGCTATGAGTTATGTGACACCTACTTGCTTATTGATAAGCTTTAATGTTTGAGTTACTTGGCCTTTATGGCATGTGCTTTATGTGACCCTTGTGGTATGAGTTTTAGTCTAGACTAGTGTGTTTCAATTACTCATCCAAATGTGTTTTGACCAATATGGGCGTGTGTGTGGTTCAAAAGACTAGGGATAACCGAACCATGGCACGCGTATGTGGTATCATTAAAGAATGTTGCAATTGGTGGAGGGGGTGATAGTACCCATAATGACTGTGTGGTTCAAGAGGCTAACGAACAAACCGAACTAGTGTATACACTAGTGAACTTGGGGAACAGGTCATTCACTTCTGACAACCGTTGTATGGTGGACTGCTTAGTGCTCCCCCACCTTGACGGGGAGATGTAGTTATCCCCCATGTGGGCACGTGTTGACCGTGGCTAACTTCCACGTGGATATACTTTGACCCAATGGACAGACCCGTATCCTTATATGCTTTTATGTGAATTCTATTATAACACGTACATTGCCAACTTGTGTTTTCAAAGATGATGACTTGGTTTTGAAAGATAAAAGTTTTTGGTTCTACTCACTATCTATGTTTATAGCTAACTCAGTGTATCATATGTTTTGTATCCGCAGGTAGATTAAATGGCGGGTAGATGCCTTGGGCATTGCATTGACTTGTTTTAGTTATTGGTAATCTTGGATTTCCTGTTTGTCTGCTTATGGTCGTGAGATTGACTATGGTAACACCAAAAGCTTTCAAGTCATATACGATGATGGAAATTATTGTTAAACTTTGTACTATATTTTGTATAAATACTATAAATGAATTATAATGCTTCCGCTTATAGTTAAAGGGTTTTGTATAAACCATACTTTAAAATAGGTTTTGAAAAGTTTAAATTTGGACCGAAAATAAGTGTGTTACATTACCCATGCTCAACACAGGAGCTCGTTGGAGAAGGAACTTTCTACGGAGCAAGGAAGGAGAATAAATAACTTATAGTGGGAACTTCGAAGATAAATACTTTGCAAGAACAACAGAGAATGAAGAGACCTTAAATGCAACCTTTTCATGAGGCTTAACCAACAAAGGACAAGCAGCAAACAAGCCTAGGTCCAATTGAACCAACCAACAAAAAACAATCGAGGCTAGCAATAGAAAGAGTCGAGACCAACAAGGGGCCACTCGAGACCAACAACAGATCAATCGGGACTAGAAATCAGTAAGCTAGAATAATCACAACTGATTTGTGGAATCAATTTCGGTACAAAAAAAGCAACAATAGAACTAAGAATGGGCAGTCGTCGAGGAACCCTAACCGCACAGATGATTTTCAAATCGACCACTGTGGCTTTGATACCATGAAGAAAGTTTGATTTTGAGGGTAGAATTCATTTCTTTAAGAAACTGGAGTAGTCCCTTATATAAAGAACACCTCCAACAGTTTTTGTGGCTTGAAGAAAGAAACATGGAGCACAAAAAGAAACCCAATCTGCTTGATATGAGCCAGTAGGAATTCATTTTTAAGAAGATTGACAGCTCTTAAGAAATATTTGCAGTTGACCCTTCAACTTTTATTTATCTACAAAACATTGAGAAATATTATATTTTAATTTTCACAATTAGATTGGATATTCCAACATAAATGATATATCTTTCTACTATTTTTTCATACTTCTCTTCTTATTCACCACAAGATAACATGTGAAATCCGTTAATTCTCTTTTTCCATATTCTTCATTGATTTTGACATTTGTATTGATCTTGTGAATAGGAGGATAAGTAGAAGGAAATAGTAGGGGAATATATGTCTCTTCTTTTCATAGATATAATAATTATGAAAATGGATCAATATAGGTCTTATGCTTAAACATATATCCTAAAGACCAAATATGGACCATTAGATTTTTTAAATCAATGGTCAAGATCTAATAATGACATTATTGTAATTAATTAAACACTTATAAAGATAATTATAGAAGGAAGGGTATTTTGGGAATCCCCCTTCCAATAAATCACTCCCCTTCCTAATAAATGTTGTTCCTTCCCTTTTTTTTCCCTCTAAGTCTTTTCCGACCGAAAATGATAATTTTTCCAGCGAAAAATGATAAAAAAAATTCAAACCGAAAATGATAAACAAATTTCAGTTGAAAATGATAATTTTTCTAAATAAAAATGATAACAATATACATCATTCAAAATGATAATATTATCAATATGAAAATGATAAAAATAGACTCCTTCTAGCCGAAATTAATAACAATTTGCAGTTGAAAATGGTAATATTTTTCGGATAAAAATGATAACAATATACAACATTCAAAATGATAACATTATCCATATGAAAATGATAAAAATAGACTCATTTTCAGCTAAAAATGATATATGTACGCATGTTTTTAGCTGAAAATGATATAAATACACATATCTACAGCCAAAAATGATAAAAATTCACATGATTCAGAATGATAATATTTTGGTATCATTTTCATATGGTTTGCAATTTCAAAATAAATATTTCAGAAACATGGGAAGAGTGATCTTGTTTGAAAGAGGATTAAAATATGAGTAGATTTGTATACTTTTTTTTGCTTAAATTCTTAAAAATGAAATAGTTATGACCATTTAAATATTTAAGGGGTAAAAAATAAAATAAAAAAAAGGAAAGTTTGATAGTTCTTGAAGGAGACGTGACTTTTGAATTTAGAATTGCCAATTCCTATTTTGCTATTTTAAATTAATTGCTGAGATTTGACCTTTGAAATCTATGTTTAAATGTGTGACTATGTGAAACCTTACCCTAATAATTATCCAAGTCTTTTTTTATCTTAAATCTTTTACCAAGTAAATCGTTGTCTTTTTTTCTTTTTCTTTTTCTTTCATATTTTAGTTTTAAAAGACACATGTTAATATATATTACATGATACACATCACATACATACATGTCAAAGCTATTTTATAAATTATAATATAAATTTGATACACACATATCACCTACCTGAAAAAGTGAATCGACTCATTTTGCAACAGATATCATAAGATATGTATAGATTCGATTTTCATTAATCTCTTTGATTAAAGCTATTATCTGTTGGGGTTTTATTGACTCTCATATTTGTCAACACACAAAAAATCTTTTAAAAGATTGAATCAATCAACTCATGTGTTGGTGATTTTGAATTTTAAACACATGAATCGCTCTTGTGGATTTTTTAGAATTTATATAAACCTTTTAAAACTAAGGTTTCCATTTTACAAAAAAACCATATGTGGTGATTTGCATTTTAAAAATACTATGTATTCATTTTTGTGACCAAACAATCCATATATTCAAATAATAAGTATTTTGAAAATTTTTATTATTTTTATATTGACTTGGATTTATAAAAACTGAAACCTATTAGATCGAAAACTAAAATTGTTATCATCAAAATATTAAAATTAAAATTTTTATATTTTTAGACATTGATTGCACTAACACTATGTTATTTGTAATGCCCGTTTCCGATTACTATCATCATCATTATTAATATTATTCTTATTATTGTTATACTATATAGAAGTGTTAATTAATAAAAAAATATATAATTCCTCTAATTAAGTGATGATTTATATTCAATAAGCATTTAGTTTGGAGTTAGGCTTCATATTGTATTATTTTTGTTGGGCTTGAAGTCATAACAAGTGAGTTGGGCCTTAAAAGGCTAAAGTGGAAGATAAATCGGATAAAATAAAAACCGGATATTAAAAAAACGGGTTACGATCCGATCCGAATCTTGTTTCACCGGTTATCACTTTATCCTCAAAAAACCGGTTATGATCCGATCCGGTTTGAAAAAAAATCCGATCACAAAAAAACCGGACCGGTTTTTATCCGATCCGGTTTGGTTAAAAAACCGGTCTTGTGCACCTCTAAAGATAATTAAGGAAACTTAGGGCTATTTTAGACTAAGACCCAATAACAGATTCTTGTTCAAGTGGTGTGTGTGTGTGTGTGCTACGGCTGGAACGAACAAACGAAAGGGAGGAACGTAGAGCAAGGGATAATCCAGAGAGCTTGACGGCGCAAATGTGACATCCGTCACCAAATCCGATTGGTTAGCTTGACTTGTAGCCGATCGCTAGTCATTTAACTTAAACTCGTGTAATCATGTAATTTCTAAAACCTAGTAAATGCTAAATTCAAGATGCTAAGTATGTCTAATTACTCAAATGCTTAAGTGGTGCTAGCAAGAGAGAACTCTAAGTCTTTACATCTCAAAACGTTGAGCTAACTCCTAGTGCAAGATTTAATTGCACAAATGTCCTTAGTGAAAAGTAGTGATGAATTAACCTCTTTAAAAACCTTCCTAACTAATGAATTTACCATAAAACTTCTTATACACCTTAGCCCCCACCCCCAATTCGATTTCTCTCTTCTTCTTCTCCTCATGTTCAACTTTTCCATCCCCAAAAACTACCATTAGAGTTGTTCTTCAAAGCTCCAAGAAGCCTAGCCAAAATCGGTTACATTTCGAAGAGTTTTGGTACGTATTTGATCTCGTATATTTTTAAACTTTTTTTTTTGTTTCTTTGAGTGTAACCCTAGTTGATGGATCATCACAGAGATCAAATACATCTAAATAATACATATAGTTATGATTTTGATTAGTTTGGGTGAGTAACAAACACAAAGGGTGGCTTAACTAATCAAAAACATGAAGAACAAGGATTGGTGAATCTGGACAGAAAACATGAATGAACATTAAGAGTTCATATCTCGAATAAACCAATCCTAAATAAATCAATTTTTGATTCTAGAATCAAGTACTCTGAGTGTACTTTCATCTCCAAGTAGTTTCATACAAAAATAAGTTGATTTGGTCACTCAAATAATCCAAATCGTTTAGGTGTGCAATATGTATTTTCTGACAGTTTTAATGTACCAACTTTGATATTTCTAAAACCTATTCTAAACATCACGAAAATTCTTTAAAATAAATCTAGGGAATATTTCATGAGTTTTAAAAGTCCTGTAAAAATTTTAGAATTTATTAACTTGGGTTTCTACTTTAATTAATTAAAAATATTTCTGTGGTTGAATCTGGAAACCCTTACGTTTTTCGATAACAAAGTTCAACCAACATAACTTACCCAAGATTACGAATTTGAGGCCAAAAATTAATATGAATAAACTTTACAGTGTTTATAATCACTGTATAAAATATTAGAATTTATTAGTTTTATTTTTTATTTTAATTGAGTAAAAACTTTTTAATTGTCAAATCTGGAACTTTAGGAAATTTCTATATTTAGAGTTTAAAATATTTTAAAATATTCAAATATCTAAATTAACGAACAAATATTTGTCTGAATGAATTTTTATGTGTTTTTAAGTTACTGTAAAAATTTTTATAGATTATTAAAGTTGTTTAGTATTTTAAATAAATAAAAGACTTTGTGTCGCGCAAGCTGGATGCATTTTATGACCAACACCAATTAAAGTATTTCTTAAAAATAGTAAACAGGTTATTCAACTGTAGAAAAACTTTTATAAAATAATAGAGACATTAAGGTCTCTGACCTAAAAATTTAGGAAAATAATTAGGACGTTTAGACTAATTTAAAAATACACGAATTGTACCCAAAATTTTAGAATTTAACCTACACAATTTAAGAGGAAAATAAACAAAATTTCAAAACTAAAACATATACATTGGGGTTAGGCTCAACAAATTGATGCACTTATGCAACTTAGTATAAAAGTTAATCGCGAATCCTAAATAAATATAATAGCTCAAGGATAACGCATAAAAAGACTATTACTCGTGTATCGAATATAACCTATATGAACTAATTGATTGTAGATTTGTGAGCGCACTAAGACTCGATTGACTAAGCTGTTTACTAAGATGAGTACTCGTAACCCCTTTTTATATGTTTTACCCGGGGAAAATGATACTCAAAACATGTTTCAAAATTTCTTTATGCCATGTCAATATTACTTTACTATATTTTTTTGTATATGACAATTACGTGGCATTTGTGTGCACCTATTGAACCCATGTTTGAGTTATGCCTATTGAGCCCGTGTTCGGGATTATGCCTATTGAGCCCGTGTTTGGGTTATGCCTATTGAGCCTGTGTTCGGGATTATGCCTATTGACCCCGTGTTCGGGATTATGCCTATTGAACCCGTGTTCGGGTTAAGATTATTGATTACCTCATTACTATTTATAGCCAACTAGTAGTTCCACCTGGTAGGCGATCGTTGGAAGACTAATGACTAATGACTCGTGCCCGGTGAACTTGTGTTCCGGGTATCGCTATATTCCTATTTGCGTGCCATGCCTTATGTGTTAAATTGTCATACAAATCTACTATACATGGCAAACATACTTTTACTTTAAACCTGCGAACTCACCAACTTTTTGTTGACATTTTTTAGTGTTCATTTTCAAGTAATGCTAATAACAACGCATAAGGAGCCTAGTGACTCTAGATGACCTTAGCATGACTTGAGCCGTTAACTATGAAGTTTTGTTTCTTATTTATATACTTTGAGTTACTCGGATGCATAAGTTTTGGGCTTGTAACCCCGTATACCTATCCCGGGTTGTGGGAACAACTACTTTATTATTCTCTCGTTTTTCATGTTGACTATGATTGTCGTGGGGTGACTTACCACGGCACAAGTCCCCTCTTGTGTCGGGGAAACATCATGACGCGTTGGTATGTTCAATTAGAATTTTCTCTATACCTCACATCAATGTGTTATGACAATCCTCTCCGTCGCACCTCGTGTTTCTTCCAAGGCGGGGTGTGATAGCAAATCAGTGAGTTTTGGCAATAAAAATTACAGGTTAGTATCACCGATTTCCCTTATGAGATTTGTTGTAGATTCCGCTGAAGGAAACCGTGGTTCACAGTCGATGCGACTGTCGATGCAAGACCCAAAATCGAGCCATCACTTGACCATAGACCCACGAAGCTTCAATCGTGAGTCAACTAATCGTGTAGGGGTAACTTGCTTGTTGATTGGAAACCTTTAGGAACAACAAAAACTCAGAGGAATCGAGGGGTCCTTGAGTTAGCTGTTGTCGGTAATCCAACACCCCAAAACCAAGACTTAAAATCAATCTTACACCGTGAATCTGTTCTGAAAAATGCAATTATCTGATAGGGCTTGATTTATACAAGTCTTGGACCCTATAACATTTGAAATTATAAAAAAATGAATAAGTTTTGAATCAATTTTGTGGGGTTATAGTGGGGCTGTCGAACACAGCCTTAAACATGAACAAAAGATTTGATTTTAATGGTGTAAACATGATGAAAACTCAATTAATCAATGGGGAAATGATCTAGATGTATTTAGGAACCCATAGGATCAACAATCATGAATTTTGGTTATGAATTGACTAAGATTTGGTTTTAAAGTGGGTACACATACATATAGATGAAGCTGGGGAATGATATATTATTGGATACTTATTTGTTTGTTTGCCTTGTGTTAATTTTGTTGTAATTTAACTATGTATTATTCTAGACTAGTTAGTGCTATGGGCTTGGGCCACTTTCATTATGTAATTCTTAGTCTAGTTTAGGTAATTAGTTTGGGCCCATGTGGCTTTTAAGCCCATGAGGTTTTTGTATTTATAGCCTTGCAAACCTAGTTTGCAAGGCAATCTTTGCCATTTGTAATGTCCGCTTATGTATACGTTTGATCTATCAAGAGAGAATATTCAAGTTACATGCAAAGTGTTCATACTTGTTCTTGCTAAACTTTCTCATCTTTGTTCAAGTATTCTCACGTAACTCATCTTCTTCACTAACAAGGAACGTTCAATTGGTATCAGAGCCAACTCCCTACTAGATTGGTTGAACATTACCTGAAAGTAACATTTTTGAGTGAGAAGCAAAACCCAGGAGCTTCTCCTGTTATTGTTTACGTGAAAGCTTTGGAAACCAAAAACCCACTTGCTCAAATCTTATTGTTTTTAAGCTATTTGTTGTCTCTTAGAAGTATTTGAGAAAGATAAAACCTTTTCTAGTGTTTTTAGAACAAACAAACAACATTTGGGTTGTGTTTTTGAAACTTTCGTGTTCTTCAAGTTCTTGAAGTTTTTCACTGTTTCATCAAGTTTTTCAAGAATTTGTTGTTGTTTTGGGTTGAAATTAGCAAGGGTAAGTGTTTTCATTGATAAGGAAGGTCAAAGCAAAAGCTTAGTGAATTTTTTAGTGTGTTTTAGGCAAAATCAGCAGCCTGCCCGATAATAGAGCACATACCTGCAAGTTTTTGGATTATTATCCCATCCGACAGTCGTGCGACCTTTGGTTCATCCGATTGTTGCCAAGGAAAGTTCATCCAACTTTTAACTTAAAAGTCATCCGACACTTGACTCAAAGGTCATCCGACTTTTAAATTTAAAAGTCATCCGATACTTGACCTAAAGTTCATGCGACTTTTGATTTAAAAGTCATCCGACACTTGATTCAAAGTTCATCCGACTTTTGCTTCATTCGACACTTAACTCATCCGAATTTCAAAAGTCACAATCCAACAGTCAACCATTTTGGTTCATTCGACTAAATTCATCCGACTTTCGGATCACAAGTTTCATCCGACAGTCACATAGCACAAACCGTCAGTCGCATCACTATCCAATACTTCAATGTTCATCCGACCTTCCGATCATCTGATAGTCGCATCGAAATCCGACAGTCACATAAACACAATCCAATAAACCAAACCATCCAACAGTCATATCATTATTCCATCCGACTTTCTGATCATCCAACAGTTGTGCAATTTTCAAGCCATCCAACTTTCAAAGTTTTTTTTTCTCACAAACAAACAAACCAGTATACTTCAGGGAGAAAGATCCAAAAAAAGATGAGTTCAAGTAATGAGATTCTTGCCGTTGGCACATACACTAAACCTCATGTACTCTTCAGAAACGAATATAACGTATGGAAAGGATGGTTTATGGACTTTATAGAACACAACGAGAAATATGGCGAGATGATGAAAGACAACATATTAAATGGTGATGCCGTCTTTGAAAAGACTATCGAGGTTGTTCCCGATAACAATCCACCAATAGCCGCTGAGAGGAGACACAAACTTCCATCAGAACTAACTGCTGAGGAAAGAGACCGTGCACGCGCCGATAAAGACGCAAAATATTACTTGAAACAAGGGTTATGTGCGGAAATCTATTCCAAAATAGATAGCTTGACTTCTGCCAAAGAAATTTGGGAGGAAGTAAACAACAAATGCAGGGTACTGAACAGGGATCGTTCATCAGAGAAACTCAACTAGTTAACACTTTCAGAGAATTCAAAGCTAGGGAAGGAGAGCTGCTACAGGATACATACAGTCGATTCTGCAGACTGTTAAATGAAATGAGAAACCACAGGGTGACGAGATCCGATCTCGATATCAATGTCAACTGGATCAATGCTCTTGGTCCAGAATGGAGTGAACATGTTCGTTTGTATAAACATGTTAATCGGAATCTCAAAGCGGTATGTCACCACTCAATCTATGAGGACTTGAACCAGTTTCAAGATGAGGTCCTCACTAAACTTTCAATGAAGCAATCATCTGATCCGGTTGCACTAGTGGCTGAACGAAGACCGGGAGAGCCGTCAAGGGGGAGCATGGGTAAGCAAGTTGTGGTAGACTCCGACTCATCAGAAGGAGAGCTAGAGATCTCAGAGAAGGATGCTGTGCTGAAATCCATGTCACTAATTACAAGAGCTTTCCAAAACAAGTATGGAAAGACCAACAACAGACAGCGATACACATCCGGGCCAAGGAAAAGTGAGGGAAATGTATCTAAAGAGAAGAGAAAGACTGACAAATCCGCAGAGCCTCAGGAGGAGGAAAAGAAATGTTACAACTGTGGTAGAACGGGGCACTTTATCAAAGACTGCAGGAAACCAAAGACTAAAGATGCCGAATACTACAGGAACAAACTGTGGTTGACCAAGAAGAAAGAGAGTGGGAGAGCAATGCTGGTAGAAGAAGATCAACTCCTGACAGATACTGATGATTCAGATGATGATGGATCTGATCAAGCACACTTTTGCTTGATGGCTCAAAATGAGGGCTCCTCAGAGGATGAGGATGATAATGAAGCTGATGGTGATAATGAGTTTGATGAAACTCAAAATGATAATGCAGGTGTCTCTGGAAAGGTAAACATTGAGTATGCACAAACATTAGTTGAACACATCGAAAGACAAAACCGAAAAATCACTAAGTTGGAACATAAAATCAAAAATCAATCAACATCTAACTTAGACAATCTTCAATCGGAATTAACCGTTAAAGAAAATCAACTGAACACCTTAAGAAGTGAAAACGAGGTAATCATCACAACTTAAAAGCGGCCAAGATCTCAGTTGAAGAAGATTTCAAATTTTTACAAAAGAAATGATGTCAACTATACTAAAAAATAAAAGATCTCGAAGACTTGTTAATTAAAAGAGATCAAACGGCACAAACCATTTTTCTAAACAAACCTAAGGATGTTAAATTTTCAAAATGGACATACGAAGGTTTAGGCTACGTTAATCCACACATAAGTGATAAGATAAATGCTAAACAACTATACGATTTCGAAAGCATGAATCTAGGGTTAACAGAGAAAATGGTATTCGTTGGACAAGTCAACGAACTCGCCGAGGAGGAACACAAGAGACGCATCACAAAGAGAGCTTGAACCTCTTATGACTACGAAATCCAAAATCAATCATACATAACTGAAGTATTCAAACCCACATTCTCAGATGACTACTTCCGAAGTTACTATCAATTAGAAATGGAATCCTTGCCATCAATCACGGACTCCCCACCCGAGCCCCGCGTCTATATCCCTCATCTGGATCTACATCGACATCTTGAATTAGTTGTACTTGAACTTGTCCATAGATCCATCATTTTTTACTTTGAGAAATCAATTCTTCATAACATGATCGACCACTTGCAACTGAAAATGCCCAGTCACAAAATTCCGCTGCTCCAAGCATGTCCAATACCCCGATTCCACACGTGCAAGAAGGTGAATGTTTTTCATCCGACTTGTCCTTAATCAATCCTGGTAAAGATTGTGAAAAATGCAGAAAATCGGAAAAGTCATTGTTCACCCTTCACGAAAAACTCAACTTACTTGAGAACGACTTTTTCAAATTGCAAACAATTGAGTCCACCAACTTAAAGAGAAAATCCAAAGTAATTGATGCATGGTTATCACAAAAGACAAGTACCTCAAGATCACCTAAATCCAAAACAAAACAAATCAAGAAACAAACAATTCACTCTAGTTCCAAATATGATCAATTGGCAATGTCTACTTCTAACCCAAGTGTCCATCTAGGTGCCAATGTGAAGAGCGAGAAAAGGCAAACTTTTGGATGGGGGAAGAAGTCTCAAGAGAAGGATGGAGAAAGAAAAGACGAAGAGCGTTTGATTTACCCTGCCAACTTCAATAAACAAACAACTCTATTACTTTGTAATGACTCGTCTGTTTTGAATGTCAAATCTGTTCGAACTTCAATTAATTCTGTTCAAATTGAAATGTTTTGCATGAGTGATGGATATGTTGATTGACATTGTACTTATCACTGTGTGTATGATGAAGACCGAAAGAATCGTGGCATTAAACCAAACCAAATTTACAAATCTTTTGAATCAACTCATGAACAAGCTTCCTTCATAAGCAGAAAAGGTAATAAAATTACCTATCGGTGAAAGAAACGATCCACAAGAGCAAGATTCCAAATGAGTAATTAAACTGTACCCTCTAAGCATAATTCCAGATCAAATCCCACCAATCTACACACTTCATGGACTCCAAATCACAGATACTACAACAATTGGAATCATGCCAATCAAAATGCCATCGAAATCAAACCACATTTCACAAATCTAATGAGTAAGAAAACTCAAGTCTCACAGCATGAACAACCAACAGCTCAACATAAACCCACCAAAGCAAAAACAGCAACAACTGAAACAAGAAGCCCAAAGAAAAAAAGTGAATACATCGACGATGATGTCTCACTACCAAACGGCCGTAATCACGTGGTAATTGAACAACCCATCATCACATCAAAAGAAACTCACTCCCCCGCCATATCCAAAGAAATTGTAACACCATCACCGTCCCAACCACGAACAATCTCACAAGTTTGTTTTCCCAACACACAAGCAACGAATTCATTAATTGACATATCACGTGATATTGTTGCTTTTGCTAACAACCAAGGACCCACTACACAATGGGTACCTCAACAACTTTTGTCTTCCTTGTGCATATATCTAGCCGGTGGTACCTGGACTCCGGCTGTTCGAAACATATGACGGGCGAAAAGGGTCTCCTCACGAACTATGTCCTAAAATACTCGGGAAATGTTCATTTTGGGAACGACCATGTGGCACCAATAATGGGAACTGGAAACATTATAAAAGAAAACATAAAAATAAGCAAGGTATCATATGTGGAGGGATTGGGACACAATCTGTTCAGTATTAGGCAATTTTGTGACAAGGGATTAGAAGTTAACTTCAAGGCCAAAACTTGCTCAGTTAAGATTGAGAACGGTGATGTGGTACTGACTGGGTTCAGAACGTCAAATCTGTACACTATTGATCTAGCAGACCTGGAAGGAAAATAGTCAGTATGTCTTCTATCCAAGGCCTCATCGGAACGTACATGGATGTGGCATCGCAATCTATCTCACCTAAATTTTAAAAATATCAACAAACTGGTCAACAGTGATTTAGTTCGCGGATTGCCTAAGCTGAAGTTTGAAAAGGAACACCTATGTTCACACTGTGAGAAGGGTAAAATGAAAAGGGCATCACACAAAATCAAACAGGTGTCCAGCATAAAAGCACCTCTCCAACTGTTTCACATGGACTTATGTAGGCCTATGAGGGTTCAGTCTAGGAATGGGAAGAAGTACATTCTCGTGATAGTTGATGACTATTCGAGGTACAGGTGGGTCAAGTTTTTGAGAAAGAAGGATGAAGCTCCATCTACAATCATCTCGTTCCTCAAACAGGTGCAAAATAAATCACAAGGAAAAGTTGGTACCATACGAACCGACAATGGCACCGAATTCAAGAACAAAGTCTTGGATTCCTTTCTTGACTCAGTGGGAATCATGCATCAATTCTCGGTAGCTTATACTCCAGAACAAAATGGAGTTGTCGAACGAAGAAATCGAACGCTTGTAGAAGCGGCTCGAACCATGCTGTCCTATGCTGATTACCACCTTCCTATTGGGGCAGAAGCGGTCAACACAGCATGTTAAACTCAAAACCGAACAATTTATAACCGTCGCTTTAACAAAACTCCCAGAGTACCCAATATTAAACACTGTCATGTGTTTGGTAATAGGTGCTTTGTCCTTAATGAAAAGGCTAATTTAGGAAAATTCGACCCCAAAGCAGATGAGGGAATTTTCCTAGGTTACTCTTCTGAGTCTAAAGCGTTTCACGTGTTAAACAAACGAACAAATGCTGTGATTGAAAGGATTAACATGACTTTTGATGATGCTTTAACCACCACATCTTTATCTCATGAGTCGCCTGCAATCGTTTCTGAACACATCAGTTCAGGACCGGGACTTAATCCACAAGAAACAAATATATCACACGCAAATGAATCTTCAGACTTAAAATATATATTTGAGTTCTTAGATGATGATGACTCTAGAACTAATTGTGTATCTGTTGACAGGCCTACAGATGTCGTTCGGGAATCCCTTGAACTCACACTGCAAACAGCTACTGCATCTACAACAGGACCTGTTAATTCATCTGCCGACCCATTCTTCGTTTTGGGTGAATGGTACACTGCATCCAACTCAACAGTCGACACTGCTGACAATGCTGACACTAAGGACCACGAGAACACTACACCTCAGTCCATCCCAAAGTATTCTACTCCTGAGGGTGAAACATCCATTCAACAACAACTGGATGAATTAATCCCTCAGGATGCCGGTAATGGAATAGCTAATAACCCCATCCCCCATATCACCAAGTGGACTGCAACACATCCTGAAACGCAAATTATCGGAGATAAAGATGCCGGTGTTCAGACCAGATCTGCCACAGCAAATGAGTGTCAGTTCTCCAGCTTTCTTAGTTTGATAGAACCAACACGAACTGCTGATGCCCTGCAAGACGTAGACTGGATTCTTGCTATGCAAGAGGAGTTAGACCAGTTCACGTGTTTAATGGTTTGGAGACTGGTAGCTCGACCCAACAACAAGATAATTGTTGGCACCAAGTGGGTCATTAAGAACAAGAAAGATTCAGATGGTGTGGTGATTCGAAATAAAGCCAGATTGGTAGCAAAAGGATACAACCAGCAGAAGGGTATTGACTATGATGAACCCTTCGCTCCTATTTCCCATATAGAAGCTATCCGGGTATTTCTCGCGTACGCTGATTACAGGGACTTCAAGGTATATCAGATGGATGTCAAAACGGCATTTCTTAATGGAATCCTTAAGGAGGAAGTCTATGTATCTCAACCAGAACGATTTGTTGATCCCAAAAGACCAAACGATGTCTACATACTTGATAAGGCCCTATACGGACTCAAACAGGCTCCACAGGCTTGGTATGATGTTCTATCGGCCTATCTGGTTCGTGAAGGCTACTCAAAGGGACGAATCGACACCACCCTCTTCATAAAGAAAATTAGGGATGACTATATCTTAGTCTAGATATATGTAGACGATATTATATTTGGCTCTACTAACCTATAGTACAGTCTAGAGTTTTCAAAACTAATGGCGAGCAACTTTGAAATGAGCATGATGGGAGAAATGAAATTCTTCCTCGGCTTACAAGTCAAACAACTTTCCAATAGCATTTTCATAAATTAGTCTAAATATATTAACGATTTATTAAGAAAATATGAAATGTCAGACTGCTCGTCCAAATCCACACCCATGTCATTCAAAACCAAGTTGTCTGTTGATCCTGATGGAAAGGCAGTTGATTTGAAAACCTATCGGGAATGATTGGCTCTTAACTGTATCTAACAGCTAGTAGACCAGACATAATGTTTTCTACATGTCTCTATGCTCGTTTTCAGGCAAATCCAAAAGAATCACATCTACTTGCTGTAAAATGTATCCTCAAATACATGAAAGGGACCCCTGACCTTGGTCTGTGGTATCCCCATGACTCATCATTCGAATTGCTTGCGTACTCCGATTCGGATTATGCCGGATGTATGTTGGATAAGAAAAACACGTCAGGAAGTGCACACTTCTTGGGTGATCGCTTGGTCTGCTAGAGTTCAGAGAAACAGAACTGTGTGTCTACATCAACTGCTGAAGCTGAATTTATGGCTGCTGCCAGTTGCTGTTCCCAGAGTTTGTGGTTGAGAACTCAACTGCGGGACTTTGGTCTTACCTATTCTAAGATTCCACTGTTGTGTGATTCTCAGAGTGCAATTGCCATTTCTTGCAATCTTGTTCATCATTCTAAGACCAAGCACATCGATATCCGGTATCATTTCTTGAAAGACAATGTGAAAAAGTGTCTGATCGAACTACAGTACATTCCAACTGATAATCAATTAGCTGATCTGTTCACAAAACCACTGGACGAAGCCCGATTTATATTTATGGTATCTAAGATTGGAATGCTAAATCTCAAACTATAATTCATTATCGTTCTCCTTTCTTGAACAGAATTACGCGTTGTTTTTGTTCATTGTGCAGCTACACAAATGCTCCTGTCTAGGGGGGAGCAAAGCAGTTCACTGGTTAACACAAATGCTTTCCGTGCATTCGTGTAGGGGAGTAATTCAAGAATTCATCTTTAATCAGATGAACACTTACAGTTCTTGGATTTTCCGATGACTCGGACAAACACTTATAGTTCTTGAATTTTTAGATGATTAGATGACTGAATTTCAGATGTTTACTTTTTATGCATTTATTACTTGTGCATTTATTATTTCTAAGGGGGTTAAATGCAGTAGAAAAACAATAAAAACATTAAAGATAAGAAGAGTCAATTTATTTCTAGCTTTTGGGCTTAAATAATGATTAATTCTAAGCCTTGGGGTAAAACTGAATGGACTAGGCCAATCATCAAGTTTGGGCCCAACAGGGTCAATCCGACAGTCGGATAAGTCCCGACCCATCCGAAAGTCGGATAGTCTATAAAATAACTATCCGATCTTTCTTTCCTTTCACGCTTCCAAAATTTCAAACCTTCTCAAAACTGAAACACTGTTCACCTTCTCTCTCGACTTCTCTCGATAGAAACCCTTTAGTTGTGAAAATTATGTGTTGATTAAACACGAAACTGAAAGGTAAGATCATTTCAACAAGAAATGTCGAAGCATATTCACATTTAGGGTGAAAAATCGAGTTTTGTGTTGTTCTACAACCTCTGATATCGAACAATTACCTTTTTCTGTGGTTTGAATCATATACATCTCAATGATGTTGGTCGTGGTGTTTGAATAATCTTATGTATGTTTTTGATGATTGCGAATGTTTTGAATAAAAAATGGGGCTCATATTCACACAAAAATGGCGATTAAGCAAATCGTTTTTTATAAAAATGGCATTGTTCTTCGTATTCGAAGAACATGGTTTCTTCGAGTTTGAAATTGTGCAATTTAGAGACTGTTTGGGTAAGATTGCAAGCACACAGTTGCTTTGGGTTGGAATCCGAGTCATTTGGTACCCAATTTGAGCCCATAAACATACTCATAGTCGTAAATCGATTTTAACTTGATACAAATGGGTTGAAAGTTCTGAACAATCACATGAAAAGAATTTGAATCATCCAACTGTCAGATGAATTTGGTCTATGCGACTTTCACATGAATTTAGTCTATGCGACTTTCACATGAATTTGGTCTATTCCACTTTCACATGAATTTGGTCTATGCGACTTTCACTTGAATTTAGTGTATGTGACTTTCACATGAATTTGAACCATGAGACTTTTAAATAAACTTGTTCTATCTTACTTTCATGTGTTTTAACACCATGCGACTTTCGAGTCCATCCGACTTTCAACACCATGCGACTTTCAAGTCCATTCGACTTACAAATGAAAGTCCATCCGACTTTTAAAACCATGCGACTTTCGAGTCCATCCGACTTTCAAATAAAAGTCCATCCGACTTTCAAAACCATGCGACTCTTGAGTCCATCCGACTTTCAAATGAAAGTCCATCCAACTTTCTACACTATGCGACTTTCAAGTCAAATTTCGCCCATGCGACCTATACTTGAAATTATTTTTATGCGACATTCACTTGACTCTTACCTCATGCGACCTTCAAATGAAAGTCCATCCGACTTTCAACACTTGTGCAATTTCTGACTTGATTCCAAAGTATTTCAATTAAGAGTCAAAATTCAAGGTCAAGTCAAAGTCAATTCCAAAGTCAAACATTCTCATGTGCATTGAAATCAAACATACACATTCACATGTGCATTTGACTCTGCTGTTATCTGCTGTACTAACCTGCTTTATACTTCCGTTCTAGATGGCAGCAAATCAACCCCTTCCTTAGGAAAGTCTTGTCCCCACTGCTGAACGGCTTGAAACACTCAGCAACAACCTTTACCTTGACCTGGAGACAGACACAAAAATCCCTATAGTCACAGAAATCATCCGCGCCCATCCTCTCTGCCAAGACATAACATAAAACCCAAACACATCACCCACTCATGTACCCGAAATTTACTTGCAACAACGCTGGTACACCTTTACTGCGGGGGTCACCCGCTTGGGACACAAGTGCCTCCATAGCCAAATTGAAAATGTACGAACAACTCTCTCAAGCTGTCCAACTCCGCAACATATTGGACCTACCCGCTCCAGATCACTACTTTGACAAAGCTGATTTTGATGAAATTCCTGGGGTAGACGAAGTGCTTGAACTACCGAGGACTTGGCTATAAAGGGGAGCTGAACCAGATCCACCAATTCAAACGCACAAATCATGCGCCTCTCTGGCAGACGCTTGCTACACTAACCTCTCGTATCCTTACTAGCATTCATCGGGGTACTGATGGCGGATCTTACTATTCTATGCTGCTCTTAGCTAGTGTTGCTTACCACCATCATCTAGACTATGCCACAATCATCTTCGAGGAGATCGTCCGAATGGTTAATGAAATGGACACCTCCCGCCAGAAAACCTTCATACCTTTTCAAAGATTCCTTTCCATCTTCATCGCCACTGATCTGGAAACCTACCACACCATTCCCCGGCGCCTCGACAACCCGCAATTCTAAGTACAACGAATAACCAGATTCTTATGCATCAGAGACTTACCTAACATCGTTGCCATGCTGGTGCCTATTGCCCTTCTTTGAATCTTGGATCATGAAAGTAAGGTTGTGCATGAGTATATGAGGGAGAATAGGATTGCTCCTCTGGCGCAACCAGAACTAGTTGTGCCTGCCCCAGGAGTAGTAGTACCCGGTGAGGGTCCTTGTGGTCTAAGAGCTCCGGTACGCAGGGTTGCCCCGAGCAGGGTTATGGTTGAGAGGGAACAATCTGATGAGAGGGGTGGTGGAAGTGGTGAGGGAAAAGAGATACAAAAGAGTGAGGGAGTGGTGATCAGCGATTCCGAGGCCTCCATCCATACCGCATCAGCGAGTAAGTCCTCCAAGGAAAGGACTCAAACCGAATCATCCTCCTCCAGGCACTCAATCTCCTTTGGCCCGCGACCTTCCCCTGTCCGTGCTGAATCCACTAGCACGTGACAAATATCTAATCACCAGGAGGACATCCATCATGACCTGTCCGACATATCTGCCACATTTGGTGATGTACCTATAATGGAAAGAGAAGATGTAGAAATGGACGTTGTGGTTAGTGATAGTGAGGATGAGGAAGTAAAGAAAGAGGATGAGAGTACCCCCAGAACCAGAAAGCTGGGAAGCCTCATCTACTACCAGCCGGGACACTGTTCCAGCTGGTATTGAATCAGACACTAGCATCCCACCAGTGCACGCACCTCACCCCACCAGCCACTCTGCTTCCACTCAACTGGGAGTAGTTTCATTCCACGTGGATTAATCACATGCTCATTCGGCAACTTATTCGGAGTTTGCTGGCTTTGAAATTAGTGGACTGCCTCCCCGTCCACATCTTAATTTCGTGCACAATCGAGTCTAGCACCAATCTTAACCGGATTTCAATCTTTTGCTAGGACACGATCACCACTTGCACGTCTTCGTGACGTTGCCGGAATGCCCGTAGCGGCCTCTACTGCAAAGGTAACGCGAGGATCGAGTGGAAGTCCGTCCAGTGCTACCGTTATGCCAACACTGCATGAGGGCCACATGTCTAAAAAGCTTGTGCCAACCGAGCCTCTTCGTTAGCTCGGGGTTACAACGGAACTACGATCCTTTATGGATTCAAAGTTGTCCGGTCTTGACTCAGGACTGAGGGAGTATGTTAACACACAACTTCACACTGAAATCAATTCCCTCAGAGCCCAAATCCATGCACTTGAATGCTGACCACCCACTGTCATTGAGCGAGATTACTCTATCAATGAACTCAAGGACCTTCTCCATGCCAAACTGAATAGTGTTGCCAATCCTACCACCGAACAATCCAATCTCCTTGCAACACAACAACAACAACCCCAACCCGCATCCTCCAGCTCCACCACTTTCCAAGATATCGTCCAACGAGCCCTAAATGCCCTAACTGCCACCGTATCTCATATAAGCAAAAGGCTGGAAGTAGTGGAGGAGTCCTGCAAAGCCCAATCCGAGTCTCGGAAACGGAGACATGATGATCCTGAGGATCTAGGACATCATGAGGGGGAGAAACAGCAGCGGTGATACATTGGGGCTCAAAGTACAGTACTAATAATTGAGGCCGCCCAAGTATCCAAGCCGTCGTATGATCAAAGTGGCAATGGTAGTGGCAGCAAACAACAACAACAACCAGCTAAGCCCGAAACTGCAAAATTTAAATTTGAAACTGGTCAAGGGGCAGAGTCAGAGACATAAAAGCCAGAAACCCCAACAATCCAAATCCGGTAAATCCAAACAACTACAACAGAACTAGAACATTCCCTTCCTGAATCTTCACCCGAAAAATCCATAGGCAAAAGGCTAATCACTGATGAAGTGGAAGAAACTTCACTGATCAATATATGCAAGGTCTTCACTACAGTAAACAGGGAGCTGCTTGACATTTTTCCACCAGAACAGGGGCAATTCAATATTGCGCCCATAGATCTTATCAGTCAGCAGCAACCTCAAAGGTCTGAACAACAAGAGGGTGAGTGTCCGGTACCTGAAACCTATCATGGAGGACCCAAACCCTTGGCCACTAATGAGAGAATCATAGAAAAAAGGCCAAACATTACAAATATCAGGCCGAGGGAAGCACTTGGAAAGGACCAACCTCGTTTGCCGACTCAATGGCTTAATACTCCATATCTGGAAGAGAGAATTCCAAAAATCTTTTCAGAAGAAGTCAGAGAGGTTGATGATTTATATGTGCTAAAGTCTCAAGAGCATGAGAAGTCTGTCCGATTTGCCGCCACCTTCGATACAAGCACAAAACAACAAGTGGCCTCCAAATATCCAATTGTCACGATCGAATTCATGTATTTGCGTAACTTCCTCAACTACTCAATGGTTCATTTTCACGTCACCAGAGCAGATGGGAAACGGTATACATTTTACGAAGTCGAGCTAAGATTTATGAATATGGGGGACATAACTCATATGGAAGATGAGCTGGCCTTTAAGACTTGAAATAATCAGGAGGAACAAAGAGCTCTCCAAGTTCTTAGAGACTTCATGCGGAAGAAAATCCTCTAGTGTAGAACTCACGATTTACAGCTAGGTGTTGAGGCTGATCTTGCAAAGATAAACGTTCAAAGGCCCAACCAACAACATTCTAAGCTAGACAAGAACAGAAAATACAATATCATTGAAAAATTTGATGAGGAATATGAAGGAGCCGATGGATTTATCATGTCAAACCTTACGGCGGCAAAGAATTCCTTCGACTCTCTGAGCTTAGTGCATATTCTGATGGAACTCTTCAAAGATGTATATCTAAATTCCGCAGAACCTGCTTCAATAACCAACACTTGCCAGATCAATCAGAGTTAGTGAAAATAACCAGAATTGCGGATAGCTAGAGGAAAAGATCCAAGAAAGTAATGCCGTAAGGAGCTGGGAGAGGCTCCTTGGTCAGAGAAGCAGATGATCAATACCTGCTTTAGCACAAGGCAACAATAGGGGGAGAATGTTGGATACTTATTTGTTTATTTGTCTTGTGTTAATTTTGTTGTAATTTAACTATGTATTATTCTAGACTAGTTAGTGCTATGGGCTTGGGCCACTTTCATTATGTAATTCATAGTCAAGTTTAGTTAATTACTTTGGGCCCATGTGGCTTTTAAGCCCATGAGGCTTTTGTATTATAGCCTTGCAAACCTAGTTTGCAGGGCAACCTTTGCCATTTGTAATCTCTGTTTCTATATACCTTTGATCTATCAAGAGAGAATATTCAAGTTACATGCAAAGTGTTCATACTTGTTCTTGCTAAACTTTCTCATCTTTGTTCAAGTATTCTCACGTAATTCATCTTCTTCACTAACAAAGGACTTTCATATATATATATATATATATATATATATATGTGTACATAAGTATATATATGTAAATATATATACACGCGTAATATATATATATGTATATGTATATATATATATGTATATGTATATATATATATATGTATATGTATATGTATATATATGTATATGTATATATATATATATGTATATGTATATATATATATGTATTGAATTACCTTTTGGGTCTATAGTGCAAACCACAGTTAATTAGATGTTAAAATCGTTAATGGGCCTAAGGACTGAATCTGGGAAATAGAATAAAGGCCCGAAGTCGATTCGGGCAAGGGTAGTAATCGTAAACTCAAGGGTTTCGCATGAATCAAGGGGATTTATGGATTACTATTTAATTGTAAGTGTTCGCTGGTAGTTGATCGAATTTCTAACACTCGTGACGTGAAACATAACTATCACTAGACTACTTCAGGTGAGTTTCACTAACTCTTATCTTATGATGTATTGTGTATATATATATATATATGTGTGTGTGTGTGTGTGAACTTTGTTTATATGTGTATGTGTTATGTGATGTGATATCTAGTTACTTGTATATTGGATAACCGAGGGGGTTATCTAATGCCTATGGCATTAAGGTCAAGTGGACCAACTTGATGGATGTCTTTAGACATCATGGCCAAGTGGGCCTGGCCGAGGGGGCCTTATGTGCAGATATGTGATGTTGTGTGGTAATCATGAGGTATGGGTGATATGTTGCTCACTAAGCTTATAGCTTACCCATTGTTGTTTAATTCTTTTCAGGACCACCGGGCATGGCACCAGCGTGACAGCGAATCGAAGATTTCTGATTTAATATTTATTTAAACATTTATTTTAAAGTTTCCGCTACAAAAACTTAATACTTATTATTCGGGATGAATGTAATGACAATATTTTTATTTATTTATTTATGCGAATGAATATTTACGGTGAATTATATTATTTTTTAAAAGCATTTGGAGCATTATAACTTGGTATCAGAGCCTTGGTTTAAGAGATTCAAGCGCGGAAGTGGTGTGTTTGGAGCCTTGGTTCAATACAATACGAACTTTTCAAAATGAAATTTCAAGTAAACATTTTTACAAATTATTATTATTTTTCAAACGCGCTGTTAGCTCGAGCCGCTGGTCCTAGTGAGCACTTATTGATGATGTGATTACTGAATTGTGATTATTACTCGGACGTTGATGATATTGTGGATGTTGGTGCTTAGTGTACTGTGAATACATTATGCCATGCATGAAACTGGACATATAGGTTTAGAAAACTTGAGTTGGCCCTATTGCATGTTCTCGTTTGATGTTGTGGTAGGGTAGATTCAAGCATTCAACTACCTATATGGCTTGGGTTATGCATAACATCATATTTACACTACACTAGATCAATGTAAGAAGTGATGACTTATAAGCGATGACTTATAAGTGATGACTTATACGTGATGCCTTATACATGATGCTTTATATTGAGATTTATGATGTGATACATGGCCTAAGCCTGTTAATCGGGACTTCTCGTGGAAAATTTGCGATCGAATATGTATAGCGTGTTTGGAATAATATACAGTCCCATATTATTACAAGTACTTGGTACATGTTGGAAGTTAACAGAATCATTGGTAATCTTGTGAATCAGGGGAGGGGTACTTGTAGGATGTAGTACACCCGTAATGTGTATAGGAGTGCCTTAGTGTGTATAGGGCTACTTCAGATTCGAGGATAGGTGTATGGATGTGTCGAAGGGATAGAACTTATCTCGTATGAAGGAGAGTATGGTAAAGCTACCTTATGCCTTAACGCTTTATCTATACTCCAGAATGGTAACTACGAGAAGAAACCAAACATTGCTAATTGGCGTAAGTGCTAATGCCCCTCGGGGTGGGGCTACAACAAGTCATACAGCTGAAACCGATCCCCATCAACAACCAGGGACGCCTGTGACTAGGCAACCACCTATAAACAACGAAGAGATGGAGAATGAATATCACGAGACCATAACCGACGAGAGGTTAGTTGCTGCTGTGGGAAAGGCGTTGGAACAAATCTTGCCTAATATGTTTCAACAGATGAATGAACAAATGAAAGTGATGGTCGCAGAGGAGGTGGAACAGGTTGTGACAGCCGGGGAGAGTAACCGTCGACTAGAACACCAGGTTATCAACGAGGGTACTAATAGGGCTTGTATCTACCGTAACTTTTCAGCTTGCAATCCTCCAATGTTTAAAGGAAGGACCCAGTGGCTAGCACTACGTGGATCGCGGAGGTTGAGACTACATTTTGTACTAGCTATTGTCCCGCGGATCGTAAAGTACTTTTTGCTATTAACTTCCTGCGTGGAGCAGCAAAAGATTGGTGGTCGCTGCTAGTACAATAGAAAGGTGAAATTCTTTTGGGAATCACTTGGGAAGAGTTTAAAGAGATGTTTATCGAGAGATTCACACCGCATGTAGAAGTAGAAAGGATCACCGGTGAGTTCTTAGCCATGAAGTAGACTACTGAATCAATCAAAGATTTAAATGCGATGTTTCTGGAGAAATCCTGATTTTGCCCTGAATGTGTGGCAAACAAAAAGAGGAAGATGTTCCGCTACATGGGTGTACTGAAGACGGAGATTCGAGAGTTTGTGGACTCAACTAAGTATCAAATTGTAGATCAGATGATGACTGCTACTAGAGCATGGGAACTGGAGTTAAAAAAACAAGAAGTTGAGAAACACAAAAAAAGGGAGTTGGGACAAGTAAACACTACATCAAAGAAAGTTAAGTTCTCGGAGGGAAAGACCAACTGGAAGAAAGAGGCACCGATATGCGTAGATGTGGCAAGAATCATTTTGGGGAGTGTAAATCTATGGCTTCGGGTTGTTTCAAGTGTGGTCGGTCAGGTCACATTGGTAGAGACTGTAAGTCGACTACAAAGGTCTGCAACCAGGACACATGAGGAATAAGTGCCCTCAGCTAATTGCACGAGGAGTCAAGGCGGTTTCGCCAGCCAATCTTAGGATTATAGATAGAGGGGAAGAAGAAAAGAAAGAAGCACCTTGCAGAAGGGGAAGGGCATTCCAACTTACAACCGAGGAAGCTAAAATAGAGCATGAGGTGAACGCATGTATTATTACTATTAATGTTGTGTAAACACTCTTCTTATTTACCTTGGAATTTGTAGGTTTTCGTGTTTTATGCTATGTAACAACTTAAGTGATAGACCGAACATCTAGAAATTCCATTGGGGGTAGGATGACGGTACACATGTAGATGTCATGAGGAGATGTTGTAGGTAGATATTTGTGTCGTTGTGACTACTATATGTGTTTCTTTGATGATGGAAAGCGGTCTGTGTGATGATTTTGTGTGTCAGTGTCGACGAATGTACACATGTTAGAATGACGAAATGATAGAACGCGTCTATGAGACAACTAGCAGTGTGTTTGCAAGGAACATAAATTAAAGTTTGTGTTGTTGAGACGAGAGAAATAAGGAAGTAAATAGGTATGAATAAATGATACCATTTAATAGTGGCTTGCATTTCGTTAAGAAGTAAGGATCTTTCCTTTGTGAAAATCATAAACTCAGGTGTGAGCGGTATGTTTTGGGGAAACAAGGTGGTAGAGTTAACGAATTTTAAATAGCGAAAGTTTGGTAGCATAGAAGTGGTACAAAAGACTATAGAAAATATACAAAAAATTAGTGAAAGATTGAGAACAGTACAGAGTCGTAAATATAAAAACTACACGGATAAGAGGCGCTATGAACTAGAATTTCAGGTTAGAAATTGTGTTTTACTCAAGGTTTTGCCACGGTAAGGTGTTATGCATTTCAGAAAGCAAGAGAAACTTAGTTTTAGGTACATTGGACTGTTTAAAGTATTAACTCGAGTCCGGGGGGTGGCTTACCAATTTAGAACCTCCTAAAGAACTATCGAGGATTTATAACACTTTCATGTATCTCATATACGGAAGTTCTTACTAGACAAGTCAACCTTTTTACCGATGGAAGACATAGTGGTAGACGAGAGGTCGAACTACGTAGAACAATTAGTCGCTATTCCAGAGAGAAGAGTGAGGTTCTGTGAAATAAAAAAATATCACTAGTAAAGTTCAGTGGAAGCATTGTCAAGAATCAGAGCGGATATGGGAATCCGAGAAGGAGATGTTAGGAACTACCCAGCGCTTTTTGAGCAGAGATTTTGGGGACGAAATCGATTCTAAGTAGGGGAGAGTTGTAATACCCATTTCTGATTACTATCATCATCATCATCGTCATTATTATTATTATTATTATTATTATTATTATACTATATAGAAGTGTTAATTAATAAAAAATATACAATTCATCTAATTAAGTGATGTTTTATATTCAATAAGTATTGAGTTTGGAGTTAGGCTTCATATTGTATTATCTTTGTTGGGCTTGAAGTTATAGCAAGTGAGTTGGGCATTAAAAGGCTAAAGTGGAAGATAATTAAGGAAACTTAGGGCAATTTTAGACTAAGACCCAATAACCGATCCTTGTTCAAGTGGTCTGCGTGTGTGTGCTACGGCTGGAACGAACAAACGAAAGGGAGGAACGAAGAGCAGGGGATAATCCGAGAACCAAAAAAATTGCGAGAACTGCGAGAACCAATCTAAACCATATATATTTGATTAATGGCTAAAAATGATGAATGGCAAAGTGGTAAATAATCCAAAAAGTGAGGCTGCCAAAAAAGAACTTATGGGGCATTTATGTAAAATTGCACATATGTTTTATGTTATTCAAAGAAAACCACCTCATTGAAAGAGATACGGGAGTAGGAAGAACAAACCACCAAGAAAAATGGAATGCAAAATCCTTTCCATACTTGATCGACGGTTTTTACGCAACACAAATTGAAGAATCACAATCATTGAGTTCCGTATCCAGCCAATTTTATGCGCATTCTGTGTAAGCCCTAGAAGAATGGAGACGAAGAAATTCGAGTTCTCAACTGCAATATGAAGGTGAGATTCTGGTTTTTTCCTACGAAATTGATGTCTTTAGTTAAATGCATTAACGAAAACCATAAAACCTTGGTTGAAATTGTTGTATTTCTATTATGAATTCGATGTTTGAATGCAGATTTGAAAGTCCCTGGTTTCTTACTGTCTATTTGGGTTTTGAGTAATTTCATAGTGTTTGACAGTGAAAAATGACTAAATGTTTGATTAATGTTACTAAAACATCTTAAACCATGAAGCAAATGCTTACACATTGATGCAATAGGTTAATCATCAATTTGAGTTTTTAGTTTGAGAATTTGCTTCCATTCTTTAGTATTGAATATGATATATGAGAAATGTATTTGGTTTTAAATGAATCTTGGATTTCATCAAATCAAGTTCTCAGTTTGGTATTTAAAATGAACTTAATGATGATGTTGTATGATTTTAGTTTTGAAACATAACATAACTACAAACTATGTAACTATATTGCATATATGTAACTAGTTTTACATTAAGGACTTGAAACAAAATTTCATGAAATACAGTTAATTTAAATATGTTGCACTTCTAAACCTATTTGTATGAGTAGAATTCTGTGCACATTTCATATATGTAAGTTAATATATTATACACATGCAAATATAGTTACTTTATTTAACTTATCAACATATGTTGCATATATGCATATGTAAAATAAATGTATATGCATATGTACAATAACTAATATATATATTATTTGCATATGTAAAATAAATGTTTACGGTGCAATAACAGATGTGTATATGATTTTTATATGCAGAAATTGTTGTTTGTGGACTACTTGAAAATGGTTAAACATCCGGCAGCAGATGAAATGGGTTAACAAATATTAAACATGTCATGGAGATCAGTCATAAACCAAACAGACTTTGGGGTTTTGAATATGCATCATCTAGAAACTTATATGAGTGATAGAGTACAAGGATGGCAGTGCGGGTTAGACGAAAGCGAGAACGTGCAGAAAGGAATATTAAACAAACCGAGGTACAAGTACACTGTGTACAAATGTCAGAAATCAATATGATGCGTGAAGATATGGTGAAGAAAGCGGAAGAGTTTGAGAGAGAGACAGGCAATACAAGAGAAGAAAAGAAGGAGAAAAATGTAAATATGAATAGAAGCAAGAATAAATAAATGTTATGAAACAAATTCTTGTTAGACAGATTGTGGTTTAGGATGTGTTGTGAACAAAGTTGACATGGTTTATTTAATTTTCTAGTTACGAAATAGTATTTTGGAAAATCAACTCAAAAAGTAAGCATGGTTTTTGCTTGCTAAGATCATAAAAGGTTTGATTTCATTATGTAACTTTCGTACTTGGTTTTATTTATAAGTAACAATTGTTTTGATTCATATGGTTTTGCAAGTTTATGATGAATTTGTTCCATTGAGTGTACCGTATAATTTGCACATATGCAATTTAAACTTGAACTAAAAAGGCATTAACTGTTACATTGGGTTACTGACCATGAAATGTTATAGATTAGAAAAATTGCAAAGTCCGAGTATAGAAAAATAAGTTAACAGTTAGTTAATGCTAGTTCCCTTGATATGTTGCACATGTGGAACTTCAAAAATAAATAAATAAAATTGAAAGACATGTATCTAGTAAAAGTCTATCGATTGCTGAAATAGATGATGAGTTGTAATGCAACATTTAAAACTATTGTATTGCAACTTTGTCATGAGTTGGTTTTTAATTAACAGCAGATGTTACGTTGCACATATGCAATTAAAAAAAATTAAGAACTTAATTTAACAATTCGTTAACTGTACATTGTGCTACTAACAAACAAATGTTGGATATATCTAAATTTTTAAAAATGTGAACTTTATGTTTCATAAACAATTTTACGATGAAATGAAACATGTCAAGAACTTTATGTTTGCAGTGTCATAAGATGACATCATTGTAAAAAATCAACTGCGGTTCATTATAAAGTGCCATAACAAGAACTATTACATACATGCAATTCCCAAAATAGGAAATGCCATCACGTATCCTAATGCACATACGCAACAAATTAAAAAAAAAACTTGAAGTTCCATAACAATGCACATATGCAAACTGAAAATTACTTGAGATACATCTGGATGCTACTAAGTTGGTGAAAAATCAACGTTCACTTCATTTCCCATATCAACGCTGCTGTTTGTGTGAATCATGTAACACTGATTTTCAGTCCAAATTTAAACTTTTTCAATCCTCAATTTAAAACACATTTTGTTCCCAAATAATTGCAGAAGCATTTTTCATTTTCTGTAAATATTTCAACAATAGACATTTTCAATAATTATAAACCAAAACATTGGGTGTTACCACAGTCAATCTCACGACCATGAACATAGAGTAGGAAATCCAAGATTACCGGAAATAGAAATCCAAGCAAAGCTATGCCCAAGGCATCTACCCGCCACACCAAGGCCTCTGTACAACCTGCGGATACAAAACATTTTTATACACCATGTTAGCTATATACATAGGTAGTGAGTACAACCAAAAACATTTGTTTTATAATAGCACATAAGGATGCGGGTCTGTCCATTGGGCCACAATGTATCCATGTGGTAGCTAGCCACGGTCAACACGTGCCCACATAGGGGATAACCACATCACCCCGTCAAAGTGGGGGATTCACTAAGCAGTCCACCATACGATGGTTATCTTGAGTGTAAGCCCTGTTCACCAAATCCACTCGTGTTGCAACGGGTTCGGTGGCTCATCCGCCCGAACCCACACGGTCATGATGGCTACTGACATACCCCTCCACTCTCTGCACCGATCCCTGAGCCACCCGTACCTCAGGGTCCCCCTAATTGCCGAAGCCACAGGAACCGCTGTATACGTTTCAATGACTAGGAACCCTATGGTACAGAGTTATATCACACAGTGGTCCGGACCGAAGCACATATACCCCGAAGGGTCACATAAGCACATACCCCGAAGGGTCACATAGGCACATACCCCGAAGGGTCACATAATCACTTACCCCGAAGGGTCATGAAATCTCATACCCCGAAGGGTCATATAATCACATACCCCGAAGGGTCATAAAACCACTTACCCCGAAGGGTCATAAAACCATTTGCCATAAAGGCCACAAATATTTTGCCATAAAGGCCACAAATATTTTGCCATAAAGGCCACAAATATTTTGCCATAAAGGCCAATTAATCCAAGCATATCAGTTTATCAATAAAACGAACAAATTTCACAATTTATATCACTTGAGCATAAATGCTCAACACTCAGAACCATATTCGGCATCTCGATGCCTAAAAACATCTTTAGTGAAAACATGAGTTTCATTAAGTCAAAACCATGTCTTTGTTTCAAAATCAAAGTCCACTCCAACATGGAATATCATGTTTCAAAACCATTAATTTAATCACAATTTAAACATAGACCGTCTCCAACATGAAGCAATGGTCTTCTTTAGAAAACCATCATTTAAAACACCTCTTAACTTGAATTCACAATTTCCACATTCTTTTTAAAACCCAAGAGTTTCATAAAACATATGTAACCCAAGTAAACCATATTATAAAACAACCCATGATTTACACATTCTTGAAGTTCAAAACTAAATAAACAGTTGCAAATCATATTAGCCGTATCATAAAACAATTGCATAGTCTTCACATTCAGAAGTTCAAAAACTCATAAACAATTTCAAATCGTTTAATCCATGTTATAAAACAATTTCATAATCCACATCCTTTGATTCATCAAGAACCATTAAAAATTGCCAAACAATCAAACACATAAATGACATGAAAACTTTAACAATTTTGGGTATCCGCAGGGTGTACTCACCTGAGGGTGTGATAAGGATCACAACCCCATCCAAATCAAAACTTAAACACTTGATCATAAACCTATGATCACAAAACACAAGGTTAACTAACATAAGTTAACCAAAAACAAGGTTTCTAGACTCAATTCTAGACTTAGACACATTTTCGGGTCTAAAAAGACTCCATTTATCCCTTATAAAACCTTAGAATCAATCCCCAAACAAGTACATAGCCAAATGGTGTCAAAAACACACATTTTGGAAGTTTCAGGGTGCCTCGCGCCGTGAGAAATTCTCTGGAAAACAAGGTGCTTCGACCTATGTGTGTCGCACCGTGACACTATGCCTGTCGCGCAGCGACGGGCCCTGCACAGCCCAGTTTCTTCTCTTTCTTTGCTGCAAATTCGACCCAATCAAAACCTCTTCAATCAAAACTCATATTTAACATAAAAGAAGACCAAGATACTACAACCCAACCCCAATATCAACAAATAACTTCATTTCACCATAAATTGGGTAATTAAACCATAACCCCAAAGATTTAACCATTTGCTTCCATTTTCACAATTTTCACCATGAAACCAACAATTACAACACATAAAGCTAAGATAGAACACAATCACAAGTTTGAAACTTACTTGGTTATCAAACCCACTTGATCCCTTCCTTCTTGCTTCACAACTCAAGCCTAGAGGTTAGATCAAGTGTTAAAACACACAACTTGAACTTATGATGCCACAAGCTACCAAGTTTCTCCCTTGATTTCTACCTAGCTTTGAAGACCTTCTCTTGCTCTCTCTCCTTTCTCGATGCTTCTCCAGGAACATGGAACCTCTTCTCCTTTTTTTTCCTTTTTGACTTCAACAATGAAGTCTAGACTCATATATATAATACATAGTTACATAAATGGTCCTTGAACTTCCTTCACCCTTACATTCTCACCCATACATACATCATTTTATTTACACAACATGTAGTATATATTTTAACGTATAACTAACATCTTACAACACAATTATACAAATTTTACTTAACTTGCAATATATATATATATATATATATATTATAGTTTACAAAATTTCGGGTTTTACAAATCAAATATTCATTAGCAACTTCTTCTTCGCCTTTTGCATTAAAGAACTGATTTCAACATATGAGAACGCCATCATTGAAGAAAACTATAAACCAACAACAAAAAAACATTAAAAAATCACATATTATACACGTAATAAACAAAATTCGTAAAACATCAAAAAAAATTGAAAAACCAGAAAACCCTAATCGATGAAAAATCAACTCATAAGTGAACCGATAAAAGTACTCTGTTTATGTAATGTGAATAATAAAAAACATATACCTCTACAAATCAGATACAAATAAACAAATGAAAATGACATATACATCTAACCTCGAGAAAAATGGATGGAAAAGACAAGCTGATTAATGGATGACAATTGTCGATTAAACGGTATATCAATTAAATCGTGAAAATCTATGGTCACAATCAGCAACTTGATTCAATAACAATCATGAGCGTCATTAAAAAACCAGTGAATGAATCAACCCAAAATCACGATGGTCACAAAAATCAAAATCAAAATAGGGGAGGTGTAATCAATCTTGAAACAATAATCGTTAAATAAGGAATGAAGAATCTTAACAAAATCTGGAACAAAGATGGAGTAAAGACTTGTAACTAAGAAAATCCAAAAAGACTAAAAAACCCTTGAAAAATGAAATAAATATGTAATTAATAAAATAAAATACTAATAAGATGAACGGTTTAGATTAGTTCTCGCAATTCTCGTATTTTTTTTTTGTTCTCAAAGGAACTTCCCTCTATATATATATAGGGAGCGGTTCAAACGAGAACTACGAGAACCATTTCTGGCCAATCATTTAATTTCATGTCTTTTTTATTTATTTTAAATGGAAAAGGGTAGTATGGACATTTTTACATTACCCCCTATTTTCTAAAACTAATATATCTCTCAAATGGAAAAGTGTTAAAGTACGATAATTATACCAAATTAACGAGAAAATTGTGCTCTTTAATTTGAGACCGATCTTGCTATATTTTTTCGAAAAAAAATTCACGTTTGCTGGGTTTTTTTACATAGCTCTCGACATATGCACATGTGCAAATTTTGCGTTTGTTGGGTTTTTTTACACAGCTCTCGACATATGCACATGTGCAAATTTTGCAATTGCACATGTGCAAAATTTGGACATGTGCATAACTACATCTGTGATGAAAAAACTAGGTGAATCTGTGCATTTGCACAAGTGCATATATTTGCACATATGCAAATTTGCACAAGTGCAAATGGCGACTGTACAAAAAAAAAACCCAACAAATATTAAAAAAAAAATATTTCGAAAAAATATTAGATCGGTCTCAAATTAAAGAGCATAATTTTCTCGTTAGTTTGGTATAATTTTCGTAATTTAACACCTTTCCATTTGAGAGACATATTAGTTTGAAAAATGTGGGGGTAATGTAAAAATGTATAAATTACACTTAATTAATTAAGGATAAGTTTGATTAGTTTAAGGTTATCCATTAATAACTCGTTAATATTAACCACCCATCTTTTTGATCAACGACTATGATTAATTCTCATAGTTCTCATACGAAAAATAGTTCTCGTTTGAATCATCCCTTATATATATATATATACAAACGTTTTTGATAATATATATTGTTATAAAATAAATAAAATGGTAAAAATTATCAAAACTTTGATAAAAAGTTATCGATTATTTGAAAATAGATTATATTTTAAATTAGATAGTATTATCTAATTAGTATAAATAAGATTTTTACAATCGTGATGTTTGTTTAAGGAGAAGAGAAAGTAGTTGAAATGAAATTTCAATAACTTTCAATCTTAAGCTTTCTTCATAAAGCTGGAAGTTTGAATAGAAAGGAAATGAAAAGTTTTATAATTTTTTATTAGCGACTGAACTATCTCTAATAATAATTAACTAGTGTAATACCCGAGCGGTGCTCGGGTACATCACCTTTTAAAATCAATAATTTATATTTACAAAATTCTAAACAATGCTAAGCCTATAAGTAAACCGGAAAACCAAAAATTTCTGTTGGGAGATAATCACTTCACCCTAATAATCAACTTTGCCTATCCTAAAACATAAAATTTGATGATAACCAAACCCTACATTCAGTATGACTTAGAAAGAATTCAAACATGTGTTGTTTGAATCAGTTTATGTAAAAATATGCTAAGTATGGAACCATCAGCTGAGGAAAATAAGCCATCAGCTGACCATCATATCCTACTCAATATATCAGCCAAGGAGCATCAGATGAAGAAAACAAGTGAAGAAGAAGATCGGCTGAGGAAAACAATCTATGAACTGAGCGAAATAGTTGATCAGCTCAGTGAACAAATTGATCAGCTGAGTGCCTACCTCATCAGCTGGGAGAACAAATGGATCAGCTGAGGCCCAGAGCATCAACTAAGTAAGTCTTCCTTTACACAAGTCATCTCCCCTCATAAACTGATGTATTTAATTGATCAGCTGAACATTCTTGATCAACTGATTATACAAATACATGAGCTTATGTCCTAAGCTTACTATTGATCAGCTGAGCATCTATATGATCAGCTGAGCAATATGTATCAACTGAGTCCTAGCAAAAAGTGATCAACTGATATATTTTGTCAACTGAGTAGTGAATATCAGACTTCCTAGTACAATCTGTTAGCTGAGTCGTGAAAAATGTCAAATCTAGTCTATCTTTTCAGATTGTAAGTCATATGTAAAAGGTAGAACATGTGTTGTTCTATTATGCCTTAGATCTTTGTTTGTAAAAGTAAAAATTCACTTTTTGGATCAAGTAAGAGACAAAAAGGTTTGATCTTATCCTTTGGAAAAGGATAATGATACCTCAAACAGACGAAGATCTTGAAGATTTGTTCAAACAACTAAGTATGGCTGGCAATCCCATACTTGGTAAAGTCAAATCAATCAGAAGCATGGTGTTGATTAAAAGTACAATAATGGAAAGGGAAAGATACTTCTACACGACAGTAGATGTGGGCTTTAATATTTTATATTGTGAATGAGTTGCACTTTTGCAGAAAAGTACAATTACTTTTATCAAACATTTGATTAAAGTAACTTTACTTTTCACTCACTACCTTTACAATTAAAATATTATATTTCCACATCCTCTTTATCTCTTACCTTCATGCAACCGGATTCACCAAGACTTCTATATATACTCATGCATGGTGGACATGCAAACATACACAACAATACAACAAAGTGAAGTCTCTACTACACAGAAAGAAAATATCATCAGTTGAGAAATTCGTAGAGTATAAGCATTGTGTAGAATCAAACTTGTTCATGTGTTGAACACTCTATATACATTAGTTGTTTTAGAGTTAGCTTGTCTATGTGTTAGACAAATTGATTGCCACCTTTTATTGTACTTAGAATTTCCGCTTCTAGTACATGTAATTCTTGATTCAATATCAATAAGAATTATATAAAAGTATATCAGTGTGTCTTTAATTTTTAAAAGCTAAAGTTTGTATTCAACCCCCCCTTCTACAAACATTTGTTTTTGCGTACTCAATCTGGGACTAAGAACTGGTATCAGAGCAGGTTAGATAATCAATATCTAGATATGTTTTGCTTACTCTACAACTGCTTCTACCCCTCTCAATATGGCCTCATCCACAAACAATATGAATATCTCAAACACTGGGTCCTTAACAAGATGTCCCATGTTTGATGCTGAAAATTTCTTCATGTGGAAAAGTAGAGCACATCTTTTCCTATCCACCCTTGATATCCAAATGCTTGAAATAGTCACTGATGGTCCTTATTTCCAACATCAGTGTTATCCATTCCATCAGAATCTGAAGATCAAACCTGTACAACAAAAAGAATCATAACCAAACCCATGCATCTGTGGACAGATGAGGATAAGAGGTTGGTTAGCCTAGATGTTAAGGCTAGATCAGCTCTTGTCTCTGCACTTCCTAATGAAATCTATCATCAAGTGCTTAACTGTTCTTCTGCTAAAGAGATGTTAGATACACTCACAGTTGCATATGAAGGGACTGAAGAGGTGAAGGAGAACGAGAAGCTCCTCCTCAACAGAGGGTATGAATTCTTCTTTGCTCAGAAAGGTGAGAGTCTTACACAGACATACACCAGGTTCAACTGCCTAGTTAATGACTTGAAAAGGGCAGACATAACCAAGAGCAACTTTGTTTTGGTGAACAAGTTTCTATACTCCCTCCCTGAAACATGGGATCACTTTGTCACTGTTCTAAGACATAGTGAGAAGATTAAGGGAATGTCTCTAGTTGCTCTCTATGCTAACTTACTACACCATGAGCAATCAGTTAAACAAAGGAAGTTGTTATCCAAGGAGATGAAGGAGGTCGTGAAAGCTGCACCAACTGCCCTTGTATCAAGAGATACAAAGATGAGAAGCTTTGCAGCTATTGATTCTGGTTCTGATGAAGAAGGAGATGGAGAGGAGAGTGCTGGAGAAAGTGATGAGGAGAAGGATTATGAGGAAAGTAATCTAGAGGAGTTGGTTGAAGGTGTAGCTATGCTGGTTAAGAAGTTCAGACATTTCAAGAAGGGAAAGGGTGTCAAGAGGTTCAGCAAGAGGTCATCAAAGTTTGTCAAGCTCAAATCCACTTTTGATGCCTCCACAGCAGAGTGTTATAAGTGTGACAAGATTGGCCACATAGCCAGTGACTGTAAGTCTAAATATAACACTGGTTCTTCGTCAGTGCAAAAGCAGGAGGGCAAAATTGATTATGAAGCCAAGTATAAGAAACTCCTTGCTGATGTCCTTGACAAGAAGAAGAAGAAAGCCCATGGCCAAGTTCTTGTTGCTGAAGAAGAAGATTGGGCAGAAGAAGATCTCTCCTCAAATGAAGATGAGGTGATCTCTACTCAGTTCTCCATGATGGCCAACAACAATGATGGTAGTTCCTTTGATGAAGACATGAAAAAGGCTGCTAAAGCTTGTTCAACTACCAACTGGGATCCTTCTTCTATGTATCAGGTTGGAAAATTTATTAACTATGATGATAATGAGAAGAATACTATGTTTGATTACTTGTGTATTGATTTCTAGTCTGCTATTCAAAGAGAGAAGAAGCTAAAACTAGAAGTAGAATCACTAAAGGAAAAGTTAATTCTTAAGGATGAGGAACTTAAGCAGATAACAATCTTAAATGATGAACTAGATAATCAAAAGATACTTAATAAGATCTTAGTAAAAGAAACTAGTGAAGCAACCAAAAAGTTTAATGACCTCCAAAAAGTAGTAAAGTCTTGGTATGTATCTGCAGAAAAGACCACTCAGTGTGTCAAGGAGCAGATACCCAAACAAGTTCAAGCTATTATTGGTGGAAATTACTCTAAGGCTGCTAACTATGTTGATTCTAATAAGAACCTTAATATCTTAGACAAAGCTGACATTTTGCCACAGACCTTTCACAAGACTGTTAAAGGCAAAATTGTGTTCACAAATAAGTTTGTTAGAAGCAAGAGTTCCCACTCAAAAGAATCAATTATTCCTTCTGTTGAATCATCCTCTAGTAAGATTTCAGAATGTAAAAATACTAATAACACAAAGTCAAAGGATGTGATTAAAGGAAAGGAATCATTAGTTGAGACCTCAGAGACATTATGTTGTCAAACCTTGAAAACAGATGACTTAATTCTTAGCATTTCACAAACTGAAGAATCATTAGCTAATACTACTCCATCAACTGATAGGTTAGTAGATGATAAATGCTCAGCTAATAACCTGTCAGCTGATCATAGCTCATCTTTTAAACAATCAGTTGATCTAGAAGTAATCAACTCTCTTTCAATAGAAGAAACTATGAGTAAAAAGAATGATGTTCACATTGTTCCCATTTCTGCCACTCCAAAGATTGGTCAAAAACTTTCCAAAAACAAAGATCTATCTAAGGTGCATGTGAATAAAGACCAAAGAAATTTACAGGATAAGCTTCATAAGCTGAATGGTCAAGTTAGTCAAATGATGACTAATAAGAAATCTCATAGGCGTTCAAACCATGTTGTTCAATGCTCCAAGGCCACAAAATCTCAAAAATGTTATAAATGTGGAAGCAAAGAGCATAAGGCATTTGAATGTTCTTTAGAATGGAATTCAAGACAGCGGACTTGTAATGATAACATAGTCACTCCTCTCATACATAAGAAACCTGAGATGAAGTGGAAATGTAGGTGCATTCCACTGGGATCCACTAAGTAGTGGATTCCTACTTGTGTCACTAACTCATCTTTCATTCAAATCTGTGCAGGGTGTTGGTTCTTGGTTTCTTGACTGTGGATGTTCAAGAACCATGACAGGTAACAAGGTTTTGCTCAGTAACTATAAGAAAGAGAAAGGTTCAAGGGTGACTTTTGGTGACAACAACCATGGGCAAACAAAAGGCTTTGGTGAACTTCATAATGGGAACCTCAAGCTATCAAAAGTTTCATATGTCAAAGGGTTGAAATATAATCTCATAAGGATAAGTCAATTGTGTGATGGAGATAATGAAGTCCACTTCACAAAGACAGGAGGCTCCATCATAAATAAAGAAGGTAATACAGTGTTCAGTGCCAAGAGAACCAAGGATGTGTATACACTTGACATGTCCTCTAGTGACCCTTTAAAGGAAACATGTTTGTACTCCAAGAATAATGAGGATACAAACTGGCTGTGGCACAAGAGGCTTTCCCACCTTAATTTCAAAAACATCAACAAGTTGAGCAAGGGTGAACTAGTGTCAGGACTACCTTCACTGACTTATCTTAAGCCTAAACCTTGCACTGCTTGTGAGAAGGGAAAGCAACATAAGACATCATTTCTATCCAAGCAGTCCTTCTCAATTACAGAACCTTTCTATATGTTGCACATGGATCTCTTTGGTCCAGTTGCAACTGCTAGTATTGGTGGAAGTAAGTATGCTCTTGTATTGGTTGATGAATTCTCAAGATACACTTGAGTTTTCTTTCTTAAAGCAAAGAGTGAAGCTGCTGAAGAGATTAGTTTTTTTATCAGAAAGATGGAAGTGTTGAATGGCAATCTGGTGAGGAGTCTTAGAAGTGATCATGGAACTGAATTCAGAAATCAAACTCTGGAATCTTTCTGTGATGAGAAAAGGATATCTCAAAACATTTTTGCTCCAAGAACCCCACAACAAAATGGTGTAGCTGAAAGAAGAAATAGAACATTGATTGAAGCTGCCAAAACCATGTTGTGTGAAAGTGGGTTACCCTTTAATTTCTGGGCTGAGGCTGTAAGTTGTGCATGTTTCACACAGAACAGGTCCCTTATTATCAAGAGGCACAACAAAACTCCATATGAAGTGCTCAAGGGAAGGAAGCCAAGCATCAACTTTCTACATATCTTTGGTTGTCAATGTTTCATACTCAATCAAAAAGATCAATTGCAGAAGTTTGCTCCTAAAGTTGATGAAGGAGTGTTTGTAGGTTACTCAGTGATTTCTAAAGCATACAGAGTATACAACGTCAGAACCAAAGTCATAGAAGAATCCATCAATGTAAGTTTCAATGAAAATGACTTTTTTGCTTCTTGTTCTTCTAATCATGTTTCAGGTGAAGAATTTAATGATCTTATGCAAACTGGAGAAGTTCCTTCAGAGCAAGTAGATCCCTCTCCACCAGCTGCTCATGATATAGATGAACCTGTTCCTATCCAAATTTTTAACCATGTACAACCATCCTCATCCAATCCTATACCTCAACTGAATCATGTGGAAAATGACTCAACATCATTGGACTCCAATTCCATATCACTCATTCCCTCTCCAGTAGAGATACCCATAGATTGCAATAATGAAGTTATATCAGCCACTCAAAATGAACTCATTTTTACTGCTGATAGCCACCATATAACTTCCTCTCCCCAAATCCAAATGAATCCCAATTCCCAAGAAATCCAAAAAAGCCTTTAAAGACCTCAAGCACCATCCCCATAATTTGGTGATAGGCAACATAGACGATCCAGTTTGAACAAGATCAAAAGCTTGCAACATGTGCTTGTATTCTGGATTTGTCTCAATGATTGAACCAAAGAAGGTTGATTAAGCTCTCAATAATCCCCACTAGGTGTCTGCCATGCAAGAAGAACTGGCAGAATTCAAAAGAAATAATGTATGGACTTTGGTACCCAAGCCAAAGGATAAATCCATCATTGGAACAAAGTGGGTGTTCAGAAATAAGCTAGATGAAAATGGGCAAATCATCAGAAACAAAGCAAGGCTAGTGGCACAGGGGTACTGTCAAGAAGAAGGTATTGATTTTGATGAAACCTTTGCCCCTGTTGCAAGATTGGAAGCTATCAGACTATTCCTAGCCTATGCTGCCTTGAAAAGCTTCAACGTGTTTCAAATGGATGTGAAGAGTGCATTTCTGAATGGAGATTTGAAAGAAGAGGTGTATGTCAAACAACCTCCTGGTTTTGAGGAGTCAAGCTTACCTGATCATGTTTACTTTCTAAGCAAAGCTTTATATGGTCTTAAGCAATCTTCAAGAGCCTAGTATGATACCCTCTCTTCTTTTCTCATTAACAAAGGTTTTACAAGAGGATGCATTGATAGCACTTTATTTATTAGGAAGTACAAAGGTGATGTGATATTTGGGCAGATATATGTAGATGATATAATATTTGGGTCTACTAATTTGGAACTATGCAAAAAGTTTTCTAAACTCATGTCTGATAATTATCAGATGAGCATGATGGGTGAGTTAAACTATTTTCTTGGTTTGCAAATTAAACAAGAGGTTGATGGTATTTTCATTCCTCAAACAAAGTATGTCAAAGATTTACTCAAGAAGTTTGATTTTGAAAACTGTTCTTCAATGAAAACACCTATGTCTACTTCTATCAAGTTAGGAAAGGACACTGATGGCAAATCAGTGAACATTACTACTTATAGAGGAATGATTGGGTAACTCTTATACCTCACTGCAAGTAGACCAGATATAATGTTTTCAACATGTCTCCGTGCAAGATATCAAGCTCATCCTAAAGAAGCACATCTTGCTGCCGTTAAAAGAATATTCAGATATCTCAAAGGAACTCCTAATCTTGGTCTTTGGTACCCCAAAGACTCAGATTTTGAGTTAGTTGGATATTCTGATTCTGATTTTGCAGGATGCACATTAGACAGAAAAAGTACTTCAGGTGGTTGTCAACTTCTAGGAGGAAGATTAATTAGTTGGTCTAGTAACAAACAGAATTCAGTGTCAACATCCACTGCAGAGGCAGAATACATTGTTGCAGGAAACTGTTGTGCTCAAATTTTGTGGTTACAAAATCAACTACTTGACTATGATATGAAGTTTGAAGACACCCCAATTCTATGTGACAATACAAGTGCAATCTCCATCTCAAATAATCCAATCATGCATTCAAAGACAAAGCATATTGAAATCAGACATCATTTTCTCAGAGATAATGTGCAAAAGAAGAAGGTAACTTTGCACTACATCAACACTGATTTACAACTTGCAGACTTATTCACAAAGCCATTAGATGAAGCAAGGTTCAATTTCCTAATATCCAAACTACGTATGCTTAATTTTTAGTTTAGAATAGTGGTAATTTAGTTTGTGTCAATTTATAAGTGATGAAAATTATAAGTTACTTATTTGAGCATATCCAAGTCTTACTTAATTTGTGTAGACTGAGTAACTATGCTCAGCTGATACCTATCAGCTGATCAAATGTACTCAGCTGATCATTTTAAGATAAGGAAGACATGCTCAACTAAGTACCTTACTCAGCTGATACCCCCAAATTTTCACTATCAGCTGATACCCCTCAGCTATACATTTCTATGATTAGCTGATGTTTTACACTTGGTAAATTTTCACCTTTTACACTCATTTAATGCTTTTTTAACCCTAGTTATTTACTCCGTTTGTCAGATTTCATTTAATAGCTAATTAATTTGTTTTCCGTTAGATCTTTTGTCAGTATCTAACAATTTCTGTTAACTAATCTTCATAAATATCCCCATTTCTCTCTCATTCACCTTTACCTGTTCAAACTTTCTAAATTCCCTCTTTCTCTCTACAAAAAAAAACTACCCTACTTTCTCTCTCGATACTCACTGTTCATCATCCCTACCAAATGGCCACCTATATTCTAGACCCGGCTGTTAACCCTGGTGAGAATGTTGCACCCAATCAACCGATGAATATAACTCCCAACAACATTCTACTCTGCACCACCATCCCTGGCTCGTGAGAAAACCAAGGTTATGAACCAATGGTTCAGTTCCTTCAAGCTCATCCCTTGTTTGATAGTCTCACCGCTAATCCACACTACATATACCCTACCATTATCGGTGAGCTATGGTATTCAGCAACCTATAACCTAAACACCAACACCATCCACTGCACCCTAGCCCAAGGAAACTACCATCTCCAGATCACCACCGAAACTCTTCGTGAAGCCTCCGCTATTCCTCACTTCCCACCTTACATCGCTTTTCCCTCCATAGCAGAAGTTCAAACAGTTTTGGAAACCATCGTCTACAATGAACCTGTAGTGCATGGTCAAGTCAAAGTCTCTTCTCTCTCTCATCTGTGGAAGTATTTGGCCAACGTGGTCATACGTTGCTTCGGCCCTAAGTCTGGTAGCCACCATCAAATCAATCAAACCGAGATCCTTGTGCTATATGCCCTAGTCTTCGGGGTAAATATTGACTTTGCTCAAGTCATATTTTTTGACCTTATTGATAAAATCACGCAGAGCACCAACAAGAAATCATCAAGGCCGCAGGTGCCCTACATTCGACTATTAAGCCTGATAGCTATGAGGGAGATTGGAGAGGATGATTATGTGGGCTTAATTGAACATCTTGAGCATATTCCTGTCCCTGCCATGGGAGAAAAGATATTCCATTTTTTAAAGGCAAACAGAGGTCCTCCAATCACTGCCAAAATGCAAGAGCTCATAGATGCTGCAAATGACAATGTGAATGCTAATGATGGTGATGAAAATGATGATGATAGTGATGGTGATGATGATGCTGATGAAAGCCACACTGACTCTAAGCATGATGATGATGATGATGCTGGTGATGGTGATGCTGGTGATTTTGCTCCTCTCAGTCCAATGGAGTTAAGTCCTCTTGGTGATGATGGTGATGCCCAAGAACAAGAGATCTTTGAGCAACTTCTGAGGGAGTGCAATCCACACCTCTGACCTCAACTCCAATTACCCTTCCTCATGTTGAGGGGGAGCAATTGGATGTTGCAACCTTACAGCCAGTGGATGTATCCTCACAACAGGATACATCTGTAAAAATGGGATATAAGCCGATAGCTGAGACAACCTCCCAAAAGGTTGACCTCATTGAAAGACAGACCTCAACCCAAGGTTACGATGTGTCTCTCCCAACATTGAGTCAGCCTATGCCATTCACATTCTCCCAACAGAATGTGGATCCAATAAGGGATTCCCTATTATTTAGTGCATCCCACACTCAGTCCACTTATCTTGCACCTATTATCGATTCTATTCTTATACAAGCACAGCCTGCCAATGCTAGTGGTACAAACCAACCACATGCACAAGGCTCAACACTCTTCCCCAATGAATTTGAGCTTATACACCAAGGCTCAAATGAGGGGACACAAACCTTACCTAAGTTCTTTGAACCTCTCTCCACCCCTTCCACTCTAAACCATCTACTTCTTCCCAAACCCCAAACCTTACCCTTATCCAAACAATAAACCAAAACCTTGATCACCTAACCCAAACCTTCCAAGCCTTTCAAAGCCACACCTCTACTCAACTGTCTCAACTTACAAAAGACATTGAGTCCCTAAAAACCCCACCCAAACCCTCCCCTACACCCATTAATCTTACCCCAATCCTAACCAAAATAGACAATCTATCCACCCTTTTTCCCTCTCAACCACAAATTCCCATCCTACCTCAATCTACTATCTCTACCCTCAACCAAACCATCTCTAACCTACTATCCCAACTCCAAACCCTACGCCCAATCAACCCAAACATCTCTGTCCCCATTCCCGAACAACTCCTACCAATGCCTTCTTTTCTCAAAGGCATCCTTGATGATATAGAAGCCCTCACAAAACAAAGCCGAATGAGCCATCTTTCCTTATGGAAAGCTCATAGGGATCTCAAGGATGACCTCTCTCTCCAAATTTCTAAAATTACCTCTACCCCTTCCTCAACCCATACCCCTGCCCCTACCCCATCCCATAAGCCAGCAGCAGGTGACTCCCCTCCTCCTTTTGATGATGCCAAAAAGGGGGAGAAATCCTCTAGTTCTTCAAGGGAGGATGATCCTGACTCAGAGGATATTGATGCTGCTGAAGGTATTTGTTTGGCATAAACGAGTAGCAACGGAAGCCAGATACAATACAAAAAAACTAAACTAGCCAAACAAACACACATGCCATGGACCAACATCTAAACATGAAGTTGCAACTAGAATGTAATAAACAAGAAAGAAGAAAGGTTATACTATAATGCAAGATCACCAAAGTTTTGTTCTTTGTCAAAGTGTGTAGAATTCAAGGATGAATTCCTCTAGAGTAGTCCACCCCAAGCACACTTGATTCCCCAATGCTAGTAGATTGATGTAGCCACCAAAACAACACAATACAAGAACAAGCAACACCTTTGTGCATCAAAGCTTGATCACAAAGTGTATATTACCTTCTCTTGTGCACCAAACTTGATCACAAAGAAGAAGAACAATAGGAGAGAGTAGAGAGTATGAACTCTAGCATAAGACTCTAGAGCTCCCAAAAGTCTGTTCCAGAGACATATGAATCGTGGCTTATTATTCACTCACATTAACCACATTAAAATGAGTGTTTAAAGCTGTTTATTCTGCTGTTACAGAGCCTATACACAGCCCGTGTTGGTCAACACGACCGTGTAGGCCCAAAGCCCACGGCCTCAATTGGGCCAAGTTAGCCCGTGTCTAACAGACCCAACACGGCCCGTGTTCATATACACGGCCGTGTAGGCCTAAAGCACACGGTCTCTACTTGGGCCAAAACGCCCCGTGCTAATTGGGCTGGACACGGCCCGTGTACCATGCTGCCAAAACCCATTTTGGCCTTTTCCTCTCTTTTGCTTGATCGTGTTGCCGGAATCAATACTTAGTGTGTGACCCAATAGGCCTATACTTCATCAATAGTGCTATTAACTCGTTCGTATCAGCGGGCATATTCCAACAGACTCCCACTTGCAATGATTGTCCAAAAGACAAATGAACGTGTACATCCCTTTGTTCGCGATATCCTATGTGAACACAAGGCATGAAATAAAGTCAACCTTCAGATCGTTCACTATTATGTTTCTCGATTCTAGATTAGTGGTGACCAATAAACCAAGTTAACATTGATCCATTATCAATATAACTTGAGCACGACCATGCATATGAACGTCAGCACTCAATCATCGAGGGGCCCATGGATATCTTCTCTATACATAGAGGAACAAACTCCTTTCGACTACATAGTCCCGCCACATAGATAATACTCTACCCAATCATCTCCTTTATAACGACCAGTTACGGACCGCGTTAGAAAACGATCAAAGCAAAGCAGATCTATGCTTTGGAATCACATGTATCTCTAGTTTAAGGATGAAACGCCATCATCATCCCGAGTATCTTATGACTAGAACCATGAAGCGAACTCGGGTGCGGGTCCTCAAATCACTTGAAACCCCTTTCAAGTATAGGCAAGAATCACGTTTAACAAAACCAACTCTTTACCTCAATCTTAATTTATACTTCCTTCCCATAAAGTATAACCGGTGTGTAGATTTAGAATGAAAAACATTCTCGGAAGTGTTTAAACATGCTAAGATGGAACACAATAAGGATTCATAAAATACCCGCCCTCGGCGTATTATTAAATCTCCATTTAATAATCGATATAGTATGAATTGCAATACTGCTTAACGTCCCCAAAACATAAGTACAAATCAAACATGAACCAAAACATATTCAAGCCAAGTTACACGCATTAGAAATGCTAATTGACCTAGTATGATAAACATCACTAGTCCATAACAACGGCTTAACTAGTGGATTTGTTCCACAGCATCCACAAGTACTTTTTGTTATTCAATTATATCTTTTTTGACAAGACTACTTCAAAAGTATGCATCAAAGAGATCTTACTTTTCAAAAAGGTTAAAGTAATCACACCCTCATTGTCTCAAAAGCCCACAATAGGGTTAGTGATACCTTAAGAATCAACAAACAACACCACAAGTCAGGATCATCAACTTTGATCAAAGATCAACAGTTATCCTAGCAGACACACGCATTAGAGTAACTACTTACTCCAAGCCTATTCAAGTCGTCAAACATCAAGAACATATCTCTATATTTCTTGAACTAAACACTATCCAATTTTGTACCTCTTAAACGCCCCTATGAAGCAGTAGCTCCTGAATTAGGTTTGCAGATAACCTAATATTGGGACATTATCTTCCATAGACATTTAACACTAGGAATACAACAAAGCTCCCACTAGCCCTGACATATATAAAAGGTTTCATCTACGCTTCTAGAAAACTCATCACTTTGATTTTCTATTAGTAAGCAAAGATATTTCCTTTAAGATGCTAGCATAAGTACGAATTGGACTTATCCACTTTTGTAGACATAACACGGATACTACGGACGTATATTAAGACCCTCGGAGAGTGTTATAAGAACTTCCTCATCATATTGTTTCATGACGAAACGCGGTCATTAATATCCACGAGTATCAAACATTCTTCAACATAGCCACTAGGACAAGTTTCTCCATAACCATTCTGAAAACTTTACCACTAGTCGGTATTTGAAGTTGTCTACAATTCCATCCATGTTAATCCCATCCCTACCACCTTGGTATACACCTAGGTATGGGATCAAGTCAAGTCAAGTACTTGGACATTTCAAATGGATTGCATCTCTTTATCATTTACTTCTTTTATTTTTAGCGAATTCTGGATCCACTACGTCTTCCGATAGGTGGTGAACTCAACATGACTCATTGCCACTTAGATATGAGAAACCCATATCTCTTTGGCTCTATATGACCCTTATCAGAATTCAAAGAAGTAATGACTCTTAGTCAGGTATACCAGCGCAACCATGCTGATCATCTATCAAAGACATCAGATTATATGCTAGTATCATCATCAAGTCTTCATTTAAGTTCCACGTTCTGCCACTGGAATGCCTTAGTTTTAGTTTATCTCTTCTTCCCTTTTAAGCATCAAACATTGTTCTCAAAAGGTTAAATAACTAAAACTTAGAAGAACTCCTCAAATGTATTAGCACTTCTTGATTTCAAGTTTATCCATCTCCCACTGAATGTAGCATGGATAACTTTGAACTATAAGATAGACAAGCAAAGAACCTTTCTAGTCGTATCTCAATAAATGCTAAATAGGCTATCAATTGAAATTGGATTTGAGGACTTAGTCACAATGGTGAATGAATATCTTGACAAATCGGACACACATTCTTGACCCGTCATAAACCGGATCAACAACACCCGGTTCCCTACTCCATGACACCATGTACCAATGTGTCTTAGTAGGATATAAATTGTGAAACAATTCCACAATTCACTATATGGTCATCCAATATATAGATAATAGATACCTTAGCATCTTAACTAGATCTAAGTACCTTGATCTATATGCCTTATTGATTCTTAAAGTTGTTTTGTCTAATTCTGAACACCAACAAGGTTTCAGACATATGCCTAAACTAATAAACGTCTCGCAATTACTACCATGAAGGTAGTGATGAAGAGGTTTCTCTTTCGTTATTCTTTGTGTTATGCTTGAACGGATTATCCACAAAGTGTGATCAATATCCAACAAGCTTATAATCCTCTCACAAACTCCGGCGAAGGATCTCATAATCATCTTAGCCTAATAAAGAAGATCAACACCAAAGCGTTTAGCCCGAGACTAAACTATTCCGAGATCCTAACCACATGGATCTAGGCGATATATTTCTTGTTTATGTGGTTACGTTGATTATCACACAAAGATAACTCATCCAAACTATTTTGGATTCAGAATCAATTATTCATGAATATTTTATTACTTGTAACAAATCCTTGTGTATGCCATGACATGGGAAATTTTGAACAAAATATCTCATAATAGATTTTCATAATAAATTTCGTACTTTAAGAATAAACTTATCGTCACCACATGCAAAGTTGTACGCCACGCAAGGCAAAACAACACATGAGCTATGACATAAAAAACCTTGAATAAATAACATTTAAAAAGGTTTTACATCAATTCTTAAAACTTCAAAATTATGTCCATCGTAATTGAAAACGAGCATACAAAGAGATGTTATTTGCCACGCAGGGCAATAAAACAAAGTAATAAATAAACCGGCAACAAAAGCGAGATCAAATCTCCTTATCTTCTCTTGGAGGACAATCACCATGGTTTCCTCGTTCGAGATCCGGTTCTTCATGCTTTTCTTTCAACAAAGGACCTACACTTTGTAACAAACAAATTTGTGACAAATGTGGGTCAATCAGCTCGGCTCAACTACCCAGCTTATATGAGAAAGTAATGAATCATGAACGTACCTGAAGATGGAAAGTTAACTCTCTCTTTTCTGAGAAGTTTTATATCCTCTCGGCACGTAGGGCAGGCGTGACGGCCCCAATTTCCAAATCATCCACAGAAGTAGCAAACCACCTTTTCTTGAGTCTCATCTTGAGGCACATTCTCTATGTCCTTCGACTCAATATTACGGATAGGCTTGGGAACTCCAACCTCTACTTTTAGGGTCGGTTTCTTCTTCCTTTTCTTTTGTTTCTTTAAGCCCAAGACGGGAGTGGTTGAGGTGGAATTATGCTTGGCCATGTCAGATTCCGCAAACTTCAACATGCCATGCAATTCGCTTAAGGACTTCTCCATTCCTTGCATATGATAGTTTTTGACAACCTGACCATATGATGCAGGCAGAGACTAGAGTACAATATCCATAGCGAGCTCTCTCCCAATAGGAAATCCTAATCTCTCCATTTGGTCCACGTTTGCCTTCATCTTAAGGACATAAAGACCAACATTTCTGCCTTCCTGCAGCCTACAACCGACTAGGCTTTTAACACACTCATAGTGTTCCTGCCTAACTTGCTGTCGGAACATGTCCTTGAGCTTGTTTAACATATTGTACACACTCATGTGCTCGAGCTGCTTTCGCAAATCCGAGCTCATAGTTGACAACATGAGGCAGGCAACATCGTGCGTGTCCTCAACACATTTTTCATACCCGTATCGGATGGCCCAAGTCGCGTTGGTAGCAGGTGGCTCCGGAAGGGGTTCCTCAAGAATGTGCAACTTTGACTCAAGCGAAGGACAATCCTCAATTGCCTAAGCCATGCAATAAAGTTCACCCCCGTGAGTTTCTCCCTTTCTAGGAACACACGAAGTGAGATGTTTGACGTGGTATTGTTATGGTTTGACATCTATAAATAACAATAATACGAGTTTTGGTTAGTTTAGATAAACCTTGTTAAAAATAATTACCCTATAGTTTTAGACAAAAACTACTATTTATAACAAGGGCTAAGAACCTTATTTCACCTCGCACCGTGACGGGTTTACCGCAGATCACGTGGCGAAGCTATTTAGGCCGATAACCATTTTACCAATTGTAATCTCTATTACAACTTTTAGACACTTGCGGGATCCGTTGACATCCATTATGTCGGTTGGCATGTTTGATCTCTTCCTTACACCAATCTTAATATATAATTTTTGTTTACCTCGTGCTTAGCTCAACAACTAATCAAGAATTATATGTTAAAATTGTAAACCGTCCGACAAGACACACGGGTGACACTCCCGACCATCAATTGGCTCGTGCTTAGCTCGACAACCAATCATGCGAGTTACCCCACTCACCTTCCACACAACTACGCAAGGAATGGTGCTTAGCTCGACAACCAATCATGCGAGTTACCCCACTCACCTTCCACACAACTACGCAAGGAATGACTCGTGCTTAGCTCGACAATCATCCTTGTTTCGTTAGATTTGGGTGGTGTCGTCTTACGGATGGTGCGTGATTTACATTTTGAAAAACGGGATTTTGTTTCCGGTTTATAAAAAACCCTTTTGTGAATTAACAAAGTAAGTGTCAAAACGATTTTAATCACTTTTAAATATAATACCATGTTTATACTTTCTTTGTCAATTCTATTCGCGCGAGATTGTTAACCATTTTAACAAACGTTGTATTTTATTTAATTTTATAGAAAAATTGTCTAGCATGCGAATCCTAATCCATGCATAGAAAAATAAAACACAACCACGCAAATATATATATGTATAATTCGGTAACATGCCCAAAATCCTATGCGTTTTCCCCGTGAGCCACAACGGGGAAAACGAGGCCAAAACCTAAGGACAAGGTAAAGTCTCGTTGGGTGAGCTCCCACCGAATCCAACACCTCCAATAGCGTGTTGATTCCTTCTCGCTAAGACGTCATCACCATGACTCCCGTTGACTTCTCCGGTTCTAATTCTATACTATTTACAAATACATAGAATATATATATATATAAACGACACGCAGGTCGCATTCCTACACTATTTATACAAATACACGGAATAAAATAAACGGCATGCAAGCCCCACCAACAAATATATAAGTAAATATTTACATCAATACGGCACGCAGGCCACCAAAAAACCGAATCAATCAACCACCACAACACATAGGTCTAAGGGCATATCGTGTTACCGAATTAAGCAAACGCAACATAAGTGAAACATGGTGTGCCATACAAAACCATGATATAAATATATATCTATATTTTAGTCAAGATTGTCAACAACATCAAAGGCACCAAAATGACAATCCTTGTACATATGCATTAGTGTACCAAACCATTTTTGTGACACATATTCATATATACATTTATAAGTATATATTTGTGTACACTTCATGCCAAGTTACAACAAATATATAAATATAAAAACTAAAATATATTAACAATGCTACAATTATAACAATTCTAGCATAACAAGAAAACAACAAGAGTCGCAATGAAAAACCGATTTTAAGAAAACAATTTTCTTATATAAATGTATTTATATGGTTTTTGAGACTTGATGTAAAAACTAACATATTAAGTAGGCTACAAATATACCAATTTTAGCCTAACAAAGATCTACATGAAAAACCATTTATAAAGAACAATTTTCTAACATAAAAACACATATATGAATATTATGTAGGTTACAAATATATCAATTTTAGCCTAACAAAGATCTACACATAAAACTTTCAAGAAAACAATTTTCTTGTATAAAATATTCATATGGTTTTTCTAGACTCATTATTGCAAAGCCATGTTAGATATGGCTCTGATACCACTGAAGGTATTTGGTTGGCATAAACGAGTAGCAACGGAGGCAAGATACAATACAAAAAAACTAAACTAGCTAAACAAACACACATGCCATAGACCAACATCTAAACATGAAGTTGCAACTAGAATGTAATAAACAAGAAAGGTTATGCCATAATGCAAGATCACCAAAGCTTTCTTCTTTGTCAAAGTGTGTAGAATTCAAGGAAGAATTCCTCTAGAGTAGTCCAAAACTAGTAGATTGATGTAGCCACCAAAACAACACAATACAAGAACAAGCAACACCTTTGTGCATCAAAGCTTGATCACAAAGTGTATATTACCTTCTCTTGTGCACCAAACTTGATCACAAAGAAGAAGAACAATAGGAGAGAGTATGAACTCTAGCATAAGTAACTAGAGCTCCCAAAAGTCTGTTCCAGAGACATATGAATCGTGGCTTATCATTCACTCACATTAACCACATTAAAATGAGTGTTTAAAGCTGTTTATTCTGCTGTTACAGAGCCTGTACACGTTCCGTGTTGGTCAACACGGCCGTGTAGGCCCAAAGCCCACGACCTCAATTGGGCCAAGTTAGCCCATGTCTAACAGACCCAACACGGCCCGTGTTCATATACACGGCCATGTAGGCCCAAAGTACACGGTCTCTACTTGGGCCAAAACACCCCGTGCTAGTTGGGCTGGACACGGCCCGTGTTCAAGAACACGGCCCGTGTACCATGCTGCCAAAACCCATTTTGGCCTTTTCCTCTCTTTTGCTTGATCGTGTTTCCGGAATCAATACTTGGTGTGTGACCCAATAGGCCTATACTTCATCAGCAGTGCTATTAACTCGTTCGTGTCAGCGTGCATATTCCAATAGCTGCCTATGCTGAAACTGCCACAAAAATCATGCAGCAGAAAGCACCCAAAGCAACAGCTCCTCCACCTCTTAAAAGAAAAGCACCTTTTGAGGGGGAGCAAAGGTTTCCTAAAAGATTCAAAAAAAATGGCAAACATGCCAAAGCCTGAAAGAAATGTTGCTGAGGGTTGCTCTCCACCAATTAATATAGTGTCCGATTCTGATGATGAGGATGATACTCCATTATCTGACATCCTCAAAAGAAGAAGATAGAGCCCAAAGCCATCTGCTCCACCAGTCCAATCAACCTCGTCACTCCAAAAGGCTTCAACCTCTGCTCCTAAGGATAAAGGCAAACAAAAAATGACAGATGAGCAAGTTGAACCAGATGAACAAATGAAAAGGGAGCTTGCTCTTAAAGAACAGGAAGAAAGGGAAAATGCTCAAATGGCTCAAGCATTGGGTGTTTCAGTTGAAGAAATCTACCAAGCTAAGGAGCTAGCATATCAGCAAGAGCAAGAACAAGTTCAAAATCAAGCTGCTGCTCAACATAAATTGGCAAGGGAGAAATCTCAGTCTGAACTGCTCAAAGCTAGATCTCATGCTGATGCCATCAAAACCCTCTTCAACCTTGATTTATCTGCTCCCATCAATCTAAGTCAACAAAGGCTTCAAAGCTTCAGAGAAAGAATTAACATTCTGAGAAACAGAACAGAACCAACTCCAATAACAAGAGCCACTGTCCACAAAGGTGATGGTGAACCCTACCTCAAAGCTATAAGGCAGAACAACTTCAACAGCTGTGAAGTTGTATCCTATGAGAGGTGTCACGTCTATGGGTTCAAAGAGTTAGTTGAGATCCTGTACCTTCTCTTCAAATCCAAATATAAGCTCAAAGTTCAATTCATTTAGAAAATTCAGAATTGGATAGCTCTAGCTGTGTTACAAAGGGCCTTCACTCCAGATGACTATTACAGGCATGTGCACACAGTTGATAATCTTCATAAGAAAGGCTCCAAGCCATTTAAACCATTTGAGCTAAGAGAGGTACTACCCCAGCATGAATTCTTATCAGATTTTGAGGGTCTTAACACATATCTTCCATTGAATATCACCCGTGAGCTGTACAAGTTTATAATTATGCCTGTTGAAGGTATATTCTTTCTAGACAGAGCTGGTACATGGAGGCTCTTTAGACAGTCTGAAATCCTTAAAGCTAGCAAGAAGTTTCTATTTGGGCTAAGGATATCTACAAGAAGCAGAACTAGAAATGAAAATTTTGAAGCCCTTGTTCAAGCCCAATGTGAAGTCTTAGCTGAAGCTGATCCCCATGCCAAAGATTTTGAAGTTAAAGAAGAACCATGGTGGGATGATTGAAGACTGATTCTAACTTTGAAGTTTTGTTGTTATTTAGTTGATTGTACATTATAGAATAGTTAGTTAATAGTCATTCTATATAATCACTTCTATACATTTCTTTATTTGGTTATTTCAAGTGATGTTTATGTATTTCAGAAAATCAAAAACATATAAAAATGGAAAAATGAAAAGATACCACAAAAATAGAACAAAATGGTACAACACAGAAAAAGATTCCACAAAAACAGAACAAAATGGAACATTAGAAAAGAAACCAAAAACATAACAAAGTTCAAATAAAAAGAGCTACCAAAAACAAATAGCTAGGTAGCCAAATGTACTTAAAAGTTCAAATCTTTTGTATTCGAAGTCAAACTGATTCTTCAAAAAGAAAAAGGTTTTGTCATCATCAAATAGGGGGAGATTGTTGGGGAGGTAATCACTTCACCCTAATAATCAACTCTGCCTATCCTAAAACATAGAATTTGATGATAACCATACCCTACATTCAGTATGACTTAGAAAGAATTCAAACATGTGTTGTTTGAATCAGTTTATGTAAAAATATGCTAAGTATGGAACCATCAGCTGAGGAAAATAAGCCATCAGCTGACCATCAGATCCTACTCAATATATCAGCCAAGGGATATCAGCCAAGGCGCATCAGATGAAGAAAACAAGTGAAGAAGACGATCAGCTGAGGAAAACAATCTATCAGCTGAGCGAAATAGTTGATCAGCTGAGTGAACAAATTGATCAGCTGAGTGAAGAAATTGATCAGCTGAGTGAACAAATTGATCAGCTGAGTGAACAAATTGATCAGCTGAGTGCCTACCTCATCAGCTGAGAGAACAAATGGATCAGCTGAGGCCTAGAGCATCAGCTAAGTAAGTTTTCCTTTACACAAGTTATCTCCCCTCATAAACTGATGTATTTGATTGATCAGCTGAGCATTCTTGATCAACTGATTATACAAATACATGAGCTTATGTCCTCCTAAGCTTACTATTGATCAACTGAGCATCTATATGATCAGCTGAGCAATATGTATCAACTGAGTCCTAGCAAAAAGTGATCAACTGATATATTTTGTCAACTGAGTAGTGAATATCAGAGTTCCTAGCACAATCTGTTAGCTGAGTCGTGAAAAATGTCAAATCTACTCTATCTTTTCAGATTGTAAGTCATATGTAAAAGGCAGAACATGTGTTGTTCTATTATGCATTAAATCTTTGTTTGTAAAAGTCAAAAGGCACTTTTTGGATCAATTATGAGACAAAAAGGTTTGATCTTATCCTCTGGAAAAGGATAATGATACCTCAAACAGACGAAGATCTTGAAGATTTGTTCAAACAACTAAGTATGGCTGGCAATCCCATACTTGGTAAAGTCAAATCAATCAGAAGCATGGTGTTGAATAAAAGTACAATCATGAAAAGGGAAAGATACTTCTACACGACAGTAGATGTGGGCTTTAATATTTTATATTGTGAATGGGTTGCACTTTTGCAGAAAAGTACAATTACTTTTATCAAACGTTTGATTAAAGTAACTTTACTTTTTACCCACTACCTTTACAATTAAAATATTATATTTCCACATTCTCTTTGTCTCTTACCTTCATGCAACCGGATTCACCAAGACTTCTATATATACTCATGCATGGTGGACATGCAAACATACACAATACAACAAAGTGAAGTCTCTACTACACAGAAAGAAAATCTCATCAGTTGAGAAATTCGTAGAGTATAAGCATTGTGTAGAATCAAACTTGTTCATGTGTTGAACACTCTATATACATTAGTTGTTTTAGAGTTAGCTTGTCTATGTGTTAGACAAATTGATTACCACCTTTTATTGTACTTAGAATTTCCGCTTCTAGTACATGTATTTCTTGATTCAATATCAATAAGAATTATATAAAAGTATATCAGTGTGTCTTTAATTTTTAAAAGCTAAAGTTTGTATTCAACCCCCCCCCCCTTCTACAAACATTTGTTGTTGCGTACTCAATCTGGGACTAACAATTTCAAATAGTACACAATTATCATGAAATAATAATAAAACTCAATTGATCGAAAGGTTAAGAAGTTTAATAAAAAGGATAAAATTAGTATACTTTAAACTCGGCCACAACTATAAAAGTAAGTGAAATCAATAATTGTCATTAAAAATATTTTTTTGAAATTATGAAAACGATAATCAAACCACATGCAAAGGTTAAATCCACTCTACTTTGATAAACAACAACTTAAGATAATAAGAACCAGATTGTAGATAGAAGTGTAGTTCTCTTAAATTGGAGAGACAATTTGATGATGGAGCATGGGGGCGGTTACCGGTGAAGAGGGTGAGATGGAGACATGATTGAGGTACTTGGGTGGGTAGTTGGGATCCAATGGCTACCTTTTGAGATATAATGGATTTGCCATAGTTTTGACTTCAAGATAGGAGCAACACAATAGCAAAAACACAGGGTGCAAGAGTTCATGTTTCATGATCTGGATGTGACGTTGCTAAATTTTTCGGTTGATCCGGGTTATATTTTACCTCAAAAGGGTCAAGTAGGCAAACTTTTTAGAAACATGGTTCAAAATAAAGCAAGTCAAACGGACCAAAAATGATTATTTTTATAAATAGTTTCACACTCGTATATATTACATTGATAATCCATTAAACTTTAGATAAAAGGGAAATAAATATTTACCGGTCAACCCGATTGCCCGTTTTACCACTTATATTGCTGGCAGCAAAACTTGCACGCACCTTCCTGAATGTTGTTTTGCCAGAAATGGAGCTGGTAACTTGTGTAGTAAGATAAATAGTAGAAATATTTGCTCATAGCACTTAAACATGTAGATAATAATTTGCTTTCTAAAACAAACCACTATCTCTTAGAATTTATATATAGTTTTTAGGCATTTAAGAACTAAATTTAAAAAGTTTGTAAATTAATATACTTTAATAAGAAACTATCCTACCTCTTCATCACACTTCTTCAGAGTTACCATCTTAAATACTCTCTACTTGCTTGGCAGGAGGCACCAAGATTGCTATCATTAACCAACCTGTATATAGGCAACCAAGAAAACACCTCATCAAGGGGAAGTAATAAAAACGCCTACTCAACATTAACATCATATGATTAAAAATTAAAAACATAGTTGAAGAACTTGACTGTGGGCGTGGAAATAGTTGCAATCAGAACAATATAACAACCACAATTTTATATTCTGAGGAATCCAAACGAAAAGCAAACGTAAAATAGAGAAATTGATTGGGGGAAAAGAAATAGAGGAAATCTCCATTACTGTAATCATATCACCAGGCTTCTACAAATAGAAATCATCAGAGAATTGGAATTCGAAGGTGTACATAGATGACATGTAAAAAATTAGAGTTTTATTTTTTATGAGATATAAAGGTAAAGATAAAGAAGATGAGCCACATACAATCAAAATAACAAAAAAGAATAGGCATTTACAGCAACCATATTTACATGAAGGTGGACACTGTAAAACTCGAATTTTATAAAATTATATGCAAATATAAGTTTTAGTGAGAATTGGTAAATGATGTGTTTGGTTTATAGTTTATGGCTATTAAAATGTGTATATGTAGCTAAATTAGGTGGCAAATGAAAAAGGTAATAGACTTAGATGGCCATTTGTGTAATATGTACAAATATATATTGACTCTTTTAGTTGGAGTCAAAGAAGAAGAAAGAAGAAGAAAAATCTGGAAGTTTAGGTAGAGAGAGAGACGTGAGAGCCAAGAGAGAGAGTTCTAGAGAGAGAAAGCTTGAGGAAGGAGAAATCAAAGAGGAAACTTGTGATTCAAGTGCATAACCTCAAGTTTTGGGGGTTTGGACTTCATCTCTTGGTTCTTTTGTGTTTGATTTGGATCAAGGAAGCAACAAAACAAGTGTGTTGCAAATCAAGTAAGTGTGATCTTGAATTTATATTGGATTTTTAAGTTTGAGTTGTTGTTTGGCATGATCTTTGACTTTTATGTTGACAAATCATGTTATATGGGTCAAAGTTTGGGTAAGTGTCAAAGTGAAGGTTTTGGTATGATCAAATGAGTTTAAGATGTTGATAATTGAGTTTGATAATGGTTTTATGTGTTGTGATGGTGAATTGATAGTTGAAATTGTGTTTGTTGGTTAAATGGGTCAAAGAATTTGGAATTGAGGAAAAAGGGTATTTAATGATTAAGTTGTTAATCAAATGTGTTAGAAAATGGTTATGTTTGAGTTATGAAGTCATTTGGTAAGAGTTTTCAAGGATTATGATGAAACATGTGTTTGGTTGTGGAATTTTGGGTAAAAATCGGGGCTGCAGCAAACAAAACAGCCCAGAGTTACTGTTCATAGGGGCGTCGCGGCGCGACACGCATTTTTGGCAAAGGGGACTTTTCCAGAGATTTTCTCCCGGCGTGAGGCACTCTGTCTCGCGGCACGAGGACCCTTGAAAGGTCCAAAAACTTGTTTTTAACCCCATTTGACCTCGGAATTGGTTGCGGATTGTTTCTAATGGTTTTAGGCAGTCCAAAGGGAGTCCGAAAGACCCGAAATGAGCTATTAAGTTGTGTTTTGGAGTTCACACTTGTGTGTAACTTCCATGTATGGTTAACTTAACTAAGTTAACCTTGTGTTTTGGTGATCATAGGTTTATGATCAAGTGTTTGAGCTATAGTTTGGATGGGGTTGTGATCCACATTACACCCTTAGGTGAGTACACCCTGTGGATACCCAACTGTTTGATAAGATTACAAGTCATCATGTTGTGTTTTGATTGTTTGGCAATTGCTTAATGAATCTTGATGATTCAAATGATGTGGATTATGGAACTGTTTTATAAATGCGGGTTATATGATTTGAAACTGTTTAAGAGTTTTGAACTTACAGAATAAGCAAACCTTACAGAATAAGCAAACCTTATGATTAAGTTGTTGATTAACCATAGAGATTTGAATTCTCTTGTGGGTGAGATTTTCTGAGATTAAGATTGTGATGTCATTGATTAATGACTTGATCACTTAAGAATCTGTGTAACCAAACCTCTCTTCTTGATGATTTAGATGGTGGTGTAAAAGAAAGAAAATTGTAGACTATTGAACCTCTTACGAGGGTTGCACAATTGTAAGGTCCGTTTTGTGGTATGAAAATTTGAATTTTAACTTGATGTGACCCTATGTATTGGTTTATCCCTAATAGTGGGAATGATTAATTGTAAGTTCATTAGAACTGTGATAAGTGTTAATGATTGAGAATTTGATAAGTTGACTAAGTGGCCTGTTTTGGGTAGTGTTGAAAAGAGTATTTTAAGGGTTACAGTTAGTTATGGTTGGATCAATGATCCAGTTTATGAATGAAATATGAATTCAACTAAGAACATGAAATTTTTATGTGATATGGTGCTAGGGTCTATTGATTTACCTTAGAGGTGAAAATCTCTAGGACCTCATAGTGGCTATTTTTGGTATCACCTGTGATCCTTTGGGGTTAAATAGTTGATTATGTTATCATTGAATAACGTGTTGTTTGTTACCTAAGGAGTAATGGACTCTGTTTGTGTGATTGGATACCAAAAAGAGATTTAGAGGCTAAGTGGAGCTGAACCCGAAAGTGAATCTCCTGTGCATACATCGAGGCAGGTCCTCAGGCTATGAGATAGAGTTAAGATCCTTCTATTTTGATAATATATGTCCTTGTGACAAGTAACTAGCTTACATGTGTTAAGCATGGTGTGGTGCCTTGAGACCACAAGAGTTGACTGGGTGTATGACCATTAGGAGCATGCGGTGATGCCGGTAGCTCAAGTTGGTCGAGAGCTTTGACCTTGAGATTTTTTTTAGCCAGGCATGGCGAAGTTGTGACCTAAGTATGGAGTCGCTAGATTATAGTTCTAGAAGGGATATTATGGGTCTTTTGACCAAAAGTTGTTATGAACTTAATGAGGCAACTTAGGGGTGCACAACAATGACTTTGCGGGATAAAGATCTCTAAGAAAGTTTGTGCTTATAAATATGATCGTCTTAAGGACGATATTGTGAAATTATGACCAATGGGTCAATTTGGGCCTTAAGGTTTGATATGAATTATGGGTTAAATGTGTTTAATGTATACTGGTTCTAGTGAACCCTTTTGGGTATTGTGTTAGTATTGTGCAGAGATCTGAGGTCATGCATTAGCTATTGACTGATAATGGCAAGTATAGCCAGCAGATTAAGATGTGATCATTGAAACGGATAAGTTATGTGATGTGCCAAGATGGTAATGAACCATGAATGAAGATTATATCATTTGGGTCTTCGTTGACCAATTGATGAAATAATGATTTCATTTTAGTGATACTTATATGTTTATCTGCCCAAGTTATGGACAAAGTATTTAATGAATATGATTGTGTTCAGTCATGGGATCATGATAATCGGTTATTGATAGACACTGGTGCGTTACTCGAATTATTGGAGAACTGATTACGAGTTACGTATATGTTCATGAACGGGTTGTTTACCCAAGTTGGCTGGCAATTGCCATAGTGTTCGAAAAATTAGAAGTGATTTGTAGATCACTAGTTAGTGTGAGCAATGGCTAGCCATTGGATTATATGGCTTAGGAGCTGTAAAGCTCAGGTTAATGATGTTGATCTCTAATAGTCCAATTAGGAGATAATTATAAACCATTTAGTGGTAAGATACTAGGCTACTTTAAAAAGGGTCTAGTTAAGGAAATTGATCTTGAGCTTTGATTATGAAAGAGTTGATACTAATAGTTGAACTAAATGATCCTAGTTAGGATGTTAGTGCAACGAGTGGAATACCTAAGCTTGTGGTTTGATTTGATTCCGAGGACGGAATCCTTTCAAGGAGACAGGAATTGTAAAAACCGAATTTTATAAAATTATAAAATTATATGCAAATATAAGTTTTAGTGAGAATTGGTAATTATGTGTTTGGTTTATAGTTTATGGGTATTAAAATGTGTATATGTAGCTAAATTAGGTGGCAAATGAAAAAGGTAATAGACTTGGAGGGCCATTTGTGTAATATGTACAAATATATATTGTCTCTTTTAGTTGGAGTCAAAGAACAAGAAAGAAGAAGAAAGAAGAAGAAAAATATGGAAGTTTGGATAGAGAGAGAGACGTGAGAGCCAAGAGAGAGAAAGCTTGAGGGAAAGGAGAAATCAAAGAGGAAACTTGTGATTCAAGTGCATAACCTCAAGTTTTGGGGGTTTGGACTTCATCTCTTGGTTCTTTTGTGTTTGATTTGGATCAAGGAAGCAACAAAACAAGTGGGTTACAAATCAAGTAAGTGTGATCTTGAATTTATGTTGGATTTTTAAGTTTGAGTTGTTGTTTGGCATGATCTTTGACTTTTATGTTGACAAATCATGTTATATGGGTCAAAGTTTGGGTAAGTGTCAAAGTTAAGGTTTTGGTATGATCAAATGAGTTTAAGATGTTGATAATTGAGTTTGATAGTGGTTTTATGTGTTATGATGGTGAATTGATAGTTGAAATTGTGTTTGTTGGTTAAATGGGTCAAAGAATTTGGAATTGAGGAAAAAGGGTATTTAATGATTAAGTTGTTAATCAAATGTGTTAGAAAATGGTTATGTTTGAGTTATGAAGTCATTTGGTAAGAGTTTTCAAGGCTTATGATGAAAACATGTGTTTGGTTGTGGAATTTTGGGTAAAAATCGGGGCTGTAGCAAACAAAACAGCCAAGAGTTACTGTTCACAGGGGCGTCGCGGCGCGACACACATTTTTGGCAAAGGGGACTTTTCCAGAGATTTTCTCCCGGCGTGAGGCACTCTGTCTCGCGGCGCGAGGACCCCTGAAAGGTCCAAAAACTTGTTTTTGACCCCATTTGACCTCGGAATTGGTTGCGGATTGTTTCTAATGGTTTTAGGGAGTCTAAAGGGAGTCCGAAAGACCCGAAATGAGCTGTTAAGTTGTGTTTTGGAGTTCACACTTGTGTGTAACTTCCATGTATGGTTAACTTAACTAAGTTAACCTTGTGTTTTGGTGATCATAGGTTTATGATCTAGTGCTTGAGCTATGGTTTGGATGGGGTTGTGATCCACATCACACCCTCTGGTGAGTACACCCTGCGGATACCCAACTGTTTGATAAGATTACAAGTCATCATGCTTTGTTTTGATTGTTTGGCAATTGTTTAATGAATCTTGATGATTCAAATGATGTGGATTATGGAACTGTTTTATAAATGCGGGTTATATGATTTGAAACTGTTTAAGAGTTTTGAACTTACAGAATAAGCAAACCTTACAGAATAAGCAAACCATGTATTGTTTTATACTATGGTTTTTGTGAAGTATAAATGCTCTATGAAACCTTTGGGTTTATGAATGTGGAATTGTGAAATTGATTCAAGATGTGATTAAATGATGTATTTTGAGAAATGGTTTTCAAATAGGGCCATTGCTCCATTTTGGAGATGGTCTAGGTTTAAATTGTGATTTACTTAACGGTTTTGAAACATGCTACTCCATGTTTGAGTGGACTTTGATTTTGAAACAAAAGGTATGGTTTTGACTTACTGAAACTCATGTTTTCACCAAAGATATTTTTAGGCATTGAGATGCCAAATATGGTTTTGATTGTTGAGCATTTATGCTCAAGTGTTATAAATTGTGAAACTTGCTCGTTTTATCGATAAGCTATTATCTTTGGATCAATTGGCCTTTATTGCAAGATAAATTGTGGCCTTCATGGCAACTGGTTTTATGACCCTTCGGGGTAAGAGATTTTATGGCCCTTTGGGGTAAGTGATTATGTGACCCTTCGGGGTATGTACCTATGTGACCCCTCGGGGTATGTGTTTATGTGACCCTTCGGGGTATATGTGCATTGGTCCGGATCACTGTGTGATATAACTCTATACCATAGGGTTCCTAGTCATTGAGACGTACACAATGGTTCCTGTGGCTTCGGCAATTGGGGGGACCCCGAGGTACGGGTGGCTGAGGGATCGGTGCAGAGAGTGGAGGGGTATGTCAGTAGCCATCATGACCGTGTGGGTTCACTGGGCTGATGAGCCACCGAACCCGTGGCAACACGAGTGGATTTGGTGAACAGGGCTTACACTCCAGATAACCGTTGTATGGTGGACTGCTTCGTGCATCCCCCACCTTGATGGGGTGATGTGGTTATCCCCCATGTAGGCACGTGTTGACCGTGGCTAGCTACCACGTAGATACATTGTGGCCCAATGGACAGACCCGCATCCTTATGTGCTATTATGTGTGATTTTAAAAGGATTTTGATTGCCAAACTTATGTTTTCAAAAGAAGTAAAAAGATGACTTGGTTTTGCTAAAACAAATGTTTTGGTTGTACTCACTAGCTATGTTTATAGCTAACAGTGTGGTTTAAAATGTTTTGTATCCGCAGGTTGTATAGATGCCTCTGTGAGGTGAGTAGTTGCCTTGGGCATAGTTTTAGGTTGGCTGCGTCTCCGGTAAACTTGGATTTCCTACTCTTTTAGTATGGTCATGAGATTGACTGGGTAACACCAAGGATTTTGGAAGTTAATTATTGATAAGATTTTTGATGAAAAGTTTCATATCTTGTATAGATATTTAATAGAGGTCAAAATGCTTCCGCAAATATGTATAAAATATGTTTCAAAGTGAGTTTTGGAAAAAAATTAAATTTGAACTAAAAATCAGGGTGTTACAGACACTTAGCTGGAGATGGTCGAGATAAAGATATTGGTCAATCCAACTTATGTCCGTAAGGAGATAGGAAAGGGATACTTCATGTATATGCTCGTGGCACATCAGGTCAACATAAACTTACTAAAAAAGAAACATGTCAATCAGGTGAAAGTGAGTATGTCTAAATCACTACATACACACATCACACACATGGCATATACATATACATATACATCTTTAATGGTAATTAGGAAAGTGGTGATTATGAAATTGATAAGAATTCAAAAAAAAATTGGTAATTAGGAAAACCAATATTAGCTTAATAATTTTAAGTGGCCCATTGGTCATTGAGTTATGTAGCTCCATTTATGAAACCAAAAAAAGACTATAGTGGCATACATTTTAAAGACATTCAATCAAACAGATGATAGGCAAACTGAAAAGAAATCCAAGATCACAAAGCATGACAAGTTGGGAAATCAAAAGAATCATTCATGTGTCATGGCTAGTAACAACATTGGATTAGAAAAACAGAAATAAGGAAGAACAATGATTGTTTTCGTACCTGATTCTATACTAAATTGAGACGAACCAAGTTGCAAACTTTATACCTTTAACACAAATCAACCCTTGAATCGATGATTAGCTTCTAAACCCTAAGATTCAGATATGGATTTTGTTTCCTGCAGGAAAGTCGACAATAGTATAGCGTTTCCATCGCTAAATTACAACAAATCACCACGAAACTAATGCACGAACAACAAATGATGCAACAATCAACGGTCTCATGAGATGGATCACCACTCCATACCATTGAATGAAAGCAACTCATTCGTCAGCAATAAGATGTCATGCGACTATTACAACCAGGAATCCTAATATAAGGCCACGTAATCGAATCAACATCTCCAAAATCACAGAATTTAGGCCTAAATGGATGATTGGCGTTGCCAAGTCAGCAGAAGTTCTTACTGAATTATAGAGGATTAATTAAATACCTAATCAAATGACACGTCCACAATGAGAAATCCAATTTCAATCCAATCGCAAATTCTTTATCTTGATGATGGTCATTTGATCATAGAAGATAATGAATAAAATCATTAGTAAGACTAATCAAAAAGTAGAATTTATTTTACCAACTACCGAGTTTGAAATCTTGAAGCTACCATGATTAAAAGTCGCTTCGTTGTTGTTTGGTGCTTGGATTGAGAGTCGGAGTAGTCCCATTTCAGGTTTCAGTCTCCTATTTGTATCCTTTGAGGAGGTAAACTGACGGTGCTTTACACTTTATGCTATCGGTTTACGCAGTGGGAAGACCTGCCGTCGTCGCACACGATCAATTTGCAGCAGCATAAAGGTTCGTATAAATCGACGCCGCACACAATTGTTTACACATTGGGGCACCATTAGGGCACCGTCATCAAGTCTCTTCATGTAGAATAAGTCGCAGACAATTACCGATAATATCATAACCCTAAATAATTTTTCAATAATCGACATCCTACAGGAACCCGACAATTGATTTGCAGCAAACATGAAATCGATCTAGTGAGATTTGAGTGATGGTTAAGGGGGCAATTATAGACGAACATGAAATCGACATCCTTCCGGTAACCTACTCCTCTGATTAGCATATGATGATTTCGACCCAATCAATCAAACGATAGGGGTTCACGGTCTTTTTCAATGGGGAAGGTGGTTTCGGAATAGCAAGAGAACGTGGGCGATAGGAGGGGTGATTCTGAACGTGGGTTAGAGGGGGAAATTACAGACGATCTAAAGGCTTAAATGTGATGTAATTAGATCGGACGGATATTAAAAATAGGGACTTTAAATGGTTGAGATCAAATCCTACCTAATCTAACGGTTAAAATTGAAACTTCATATATGGTTGCCTCACTCACCGACAACCATATATATATATAATAACTTTAAAAAATAAGGACATTATTGTAATATATATAACTCGTTAATTTGCTTATTTACATCATGTTACATAGATAACTCATTCATTTCTTAGTTATTGCAAGTATTAGTTTTTATCTAACAAAAAAATCAAAAGAAATATAATGTAAAAAGAGCAAAGCATCAAAATAAACAAAATTATATAAATTAACACATAATTAATAGATGATTTAAAATATTAATATCATATCTTAATAATAATATAATATACAAGTATCTTTAGGATGAACCTCAAAAGATTCTTGAAATCGTTATTTATTCGTATTTATTACTTATTATCATGCATTATGCATATCTTTTATCGGTGTCGTCTTATTATACTTCCTTTTAGTTTTATTTGATACATAGATATGTTCACAAGATAATCAATATTCTTGGACGATCATATATGGTTAATCACGCCCTTAGATTGTAGACAGAACAATGGCAAGAAAGTTCTTTCTCGACACCCTCCATCGTCGGCACAAAACTCGTCCACACATCTCCAGATCCTGATGTGTCAAAAACATGAACCTCAGAAGTAAACTTCAATGTTTCATCAGTTTTGACTCGATACCCAGCCAAGAAATACAAACACGATCCGATGGGTGCGATCGTGAGATACAACTGTTCCATTAATGGTTGTTTAGGTGAAGTAACATCATCGAGCACAGAAGTTGGTGACGACCCATCAACGACATCCCACATGTTAAGTTCTCCATCATATTTCTCAATGAAACCCTTCCATTTCTTATAACAATCACCACAACTAAAAAGCTTTCCTCGTACAACAACGATTTGATTAGGAGGAACATCGAGTTCCCACATTCGTGGAAGGAAATCCCATTTGTTATTCATTGTGTTATAAACTTCTGCTGAGCTTCTTGCCATACTGAAGGGTCCTCTAGTATCATAAGCTTCACATTCTGCAAAACCTCCAACCACATAAATTCTATCTTCCCAAGTTACACCAACACATTTATATCTTGAAGTGCTCATATTTGGCAATGATTTCCACTCATCAAGAGCAGGATCATAGACTTCACAAGAAGAAACACCTTTCATACTTTTGGGAGTGCATTTTCCTCCAGCAACATAGATATTGTTTGCACTAACCGTGCATGCGAAATCGAATCGCGGTACATTAAGTGGTGCACATTTGGACCAAGTGTTGTCTTGAATACTATAACGTAAAACCGACTGATAGACTTCGAGATCATCTTCGGTCTCCTTATGGCAAAGGAGACCACCAATGATGTAAATCGAGTGACCCATGATTACCATCGAGAAGCCTTTTAAAACATGGTTTTCGGCTAGTCCTGGAATTGAGGTAACTTGATGCCATTTGTTCGTTGAGGGGTTGTAGCACTCGATCCAGTTAGACGGGTTGATGCCGCTTGATGTAGTCTTGGCTGCAAACGAGGCATAAACTCGATAGAATTGGGGTGAATCTTCATCTTGATGGCTTGGTAGCCGAGAAGATGAAGCGATGGAGCCCATGAAATTTGAAGTGAATGGGGGAGAAGCTGTTTTCTATAAGCAAGAAACTTAGGAAGTTTGGGGAATTTGTAAATGTTGCTTAGATTGACTTATATAAGCGTAGGGAAAATAGGTTGGGCGACAAAACCTATGCATTAACTTTATTTGGATTGGATTATTTACCATGTAGTTATAAACTATGTAATTTTCTTAGTTATTGGTGTTTGATTCTCTGCAATATTTTAGGATAGATATAAGTGTATATCGTCTTATGTTGGTCCCTGTGAAATCCAAGAACCATGTAGATTGGTCAAGGCATTGTTTTTGAGGTTTGACCAACTTATAAATCTCCATCTAGATCGATTTCTTTATGTTAAATTATCCCTCTTTGAAACATACGTTTATAAATACTAGTACGGTACCGTGTAATGTTGTGGCGATAAAGAGTTTGTATTTTATAACACGTCACTTTTAAAAATGTAATGATATATTATTCGCGCGATTTAATGTTAAATTTTTTTTTCTACAGCACATGTCCGTTTTTTTCAATTTTTCTTTTATTTACATAAACAATTTATATTTATGAAATAAGGAAAGCTCAAGAAGTTAATAAGATTTTAAAATTTATTTTGATGTGAGTGGATATTTGTCTTTGTGTAAAAGTGTGTGTTAGTTTGAGAGAGTATATTTTAAATAAATAAAAAGTGAAAATAAATTAGAAGAAAAAATTGAATGGTTAAAGATTGAGTAGATTAAATTAATTTAGATAAAATAAAAGATCAATATTTTCTGTTTTGATTGAATTATAAGAACTCTTAAAATTAAAGAGTCGAGAGTATTTAAATAGTTTATATAGTTATATACAAAAATATGCTATGAGAAAATTACCTAGATCGAATAAGTAGTCTTGCAAACTTTTATGTCATTTTTGCATATTATGAAGCAGAAGGGTTGACTTGCTATTGGGTTAATGCATATTATAGGTGCAATCGCTTCATTAATTTTAACATTTAGATTAATATGCAATGCTGCGACGGCAAATAGTTTTTGGTTTACAATATGTTGATTTCAAGAATATAATGATATGTTATTTGCGTGATTCAATGTCACGAAAAAGTTTTCTACAGCAACATGTCCGTTTTTTTTCAAATTTTCTTTTATTTACATCTAACTATTTTATTAATTTTAAAAATAAATTTTAAATGACAATAAAATAAGAAAAAAGATTTATATTGATGAAATAAAGAGAAGAGTTAATAAGATTTTAAAAATTATGTTTATGTGGGTGGATAATTGTGTTAATATGAGAAAATATATTTTTAATAAAAAGTTAAAGTAAATTAGGATAAAATAAAATAGTTAAAGATTGAGTAGATAAGATTAATTTAGATTAAATGAAGGGTCAAGATTTTATATTGATTGAATTTTAAGAAGTCTTAAAATTTAAGAGAAGAGAGAATGTTAAATGGTTTATATAGTAGTATAGATATATATATACTAGTGGGGTACTCGCGCAATGCGACCGCGGCGAATAAACAGGCGGTTGTGATGAGTTTTGTGCAGAATAATCACAAAGAGCTAATATGAGTTTGTGAAGATTCTTTACGAGATGAAGATAATATGAGTTTATGAAGATTCTTTGCGAGAGCCACTTTGAAATTAAGAATTAAATTGCTAACTCTGAGTTATTTGTCTTTCAGTTTGTTGGAAGAGTTTTGTCGCATGGCTGAATCATGAAGTTGCTGATTATATATATGTATGTATATGCGTGTGTGTGTGTAATGTTTCATAGTTTCAATTATTATGTAATTGAGTTAGAATGCAATGTTTATAAATTTCAACTCTTTGACTCTTTTATTTGTTTGGTGTTTGTAAAATCTCTTGAACTTGATTTATTGAAAACAAGAATTTAGATGATCTCATAAATTAAAAGTTAATACTAAAAATATATGATTAGACTTAATTCAGTTATAAGTATGGCGATCTCATTAATTAAAAGTTCATATTAAAAATATATGGTTAGAAATAATTCAGTTATAAGTATTGGTTTAAATTCATTAATTGTCGGTTATATTTTCAATATTTATTTGTTTAAATTCATTAATTGTGGACTTAAAGGAGGGGTAAATGAGAGGTATAAAGGAGGGGTATTTTAGTAAATTTACTCTTCTTAAAATTAAGTGTTTTTAGGTGGTAAATGCATTATATAAGAGTAATATATATATATATATATATATATATATATGTGTGTGTGTGTGTGTGTGTATAGGGGAGGGTTCATTTGCGTACCATTATTATTGTGAGAATTGCGAGAATCAATCTCAATCATACAATTGGTAAGTGGAAATCATAAATGAAGAGCGTGAGGGGATAAAGTGTAACAAGGTACATGTGATGAATTCATGGGTGGGTAATTGAATTAAAGGATTAAGAATTAGACGGCTAGAATTGGTTCTCGCGATTCTCGCAATAAAAACGTTTCTCAAATGATTTTTTCACTATATATATATATATATGGGAAGGTTCATTTGAAAACCGTTTTTATTGCGAGAACCGCGAGAACCAATCTTAGTCGTTCTTTTTGGATAATGGAATTCATGGATGAAGAGCGTGGGGAGATTGAGTGTGGCGGGGTGCATGTAAAGAATTCATGGGTGAAAAGATCATTTGAGAACCGTTTTTATTGCGAGAACCGTGAGAACCAATCTTAGCCGTTCTTTTTGGATAATGGAATTCATGGATGAAGAGCGTGTGGGGATTGAGTGTGGCAGGGTGCATGTAAGGAATTCATGGGTGGACAATCCAATTGAAGGAAGAGGAATTGTACGGCTAAGATTGGTTCTCGCGGTTCTCAAATAAACATTTCACTATATATATATATATATATATAAATTATATATATATATATATATATATATATATGAAGAATGTTCAATATGGTTCATACTTAATTCATAGTTTTAAGGTACTAATTTTAGCCTTTGTATTAATGGTCCACATTGTATTTTAAAATTTGTGTGGAGTAGCATTTTAGTGATTGAATATTAAAATTTTAGGACTATGTTTTTTACATTGACTTAATTGAACACAACTCATACATATATATATATATATATATTAGCATCAAAGTTATAGATTAAATAATTTTTCCATAGTACAATAGTTCGTAATTTTCATCAACTTCACATCTTGTTTGTCTCCCGTGTGATTGATGGTTCATGTTAATTGGAGCCTTTTTCAGTTATATAATGGTTAAATACACACTTCTAAGCCTAAACTTAATTCTATATTATCTTGTTTACTACGCGACTTGAACGCACAATTTTGTAGGATATTAAGAACAACAAATACTGTTGAGCTATAAGCGCTTTGGTAATTGAAGCCCTTTTTATTTTATTTTTGAATATTATTGATATAAAATGACATACTCATCGTTATAGACATTCGGGGCATCCGTATGGTTTTTTAGTCTGTAGGGTGGTTGAGAGGTTGATTGTACGGTCCCAGGGGCACACTGCACTCTCCCCCTTCAGCCTCATAAGATCTCAACCATTGATCTCGCTTCACTCCATACTATCTCTTTTTCACCCACACACTCTCTATATCTCTTAAACACATTAAAAGAATATAAGGTAAAATGGTTTAATGATGAATATTTCTTTGAATCAAGAATTAGAGAAAGATGGATGTAGTGCTCATGTGACAAGAAAGGTAGGATGGAAGTGGGGTAAACATACCTTATGCTCTAAATGCTAGTAAATTAAAAGGAGTACGAGGGATGGTGAATGACATGGTCAATGACCACAACGTGGTGAAGAGCAAGGCCTGATCATCAATGTCACTCCTCTTTCAATGTCACCAATGACTTGATCAAGAGGATGGTATTTGTGGACCTAAAAAGTAGTACATGGAGACTAAACTTCTGGATCTAAGTGACTTTGTGGAGTCCGAGGTGGACTAACAACCTAAGTATCTACTACAGCTTCATCAAAACTAGGATGATCACTTAGACTGTCAGTCTAACGTTCTTCTCCAAAAGGATTCATAAATTCTTCATCTTCATCTGCTTGAGGTGTTTTTTTAGAAGATGGTGCATGATTGCATTATGGCATATGTGAATTGTCCGTCAATTTCATCATCTTCATCAGCATTATCTATGACATACATCACTACTAAAAAACCGGAGATTGCGAGGATATTCCGAGGGCTGAAAATCCCTCGCAAAGTTTCCGAGCAAATTCCTAGGAATTTACAACGGATATGAATCCTATATGTTTATGAGGAACTAGCGAGAAGTTTGCGACGAATTTTCGAGGCAAAAAATCTCTTGGAAATTCCTCACGAGATTGCAACGAATTTCCGAGGAAAATAAATCCCACGTAAAAGTTTCCGAGGGTATTCCTAGACATTTACGACAAATTAGAATCCAACACATTTATGACCTATTAGAGAGAAATTTTCAAGGCATTTTTGAGGCCCATTATCTCTCGTAAATTCCTCGCAAAAATCCCTAGCTAGGAAATCCCTCGAAAACATACGAGGGATTTGCGAGGACCAAAATGATTTTTTATATATTTTAGTGTTTTACACCTTGAATTTTGAACATATAAACACGTATGCATAACTACACTTATAGGAGATAGAAATATTTAACATATTAGCCTATTTAGACCAACTTATATACACAAATATGTGTACGTAAACTTAGATATATAAAAATATCGTAGCGGTTTAACGTGTGTAAGTGTATCTATATGAATGCATTTACATCTTTATACACTTGTATGTCTAAAATTACATTTATAATGAACTTTGAGTGTATTTATATGAATTCTATAATCAACTATAGTGAAAATCATAATAAAACTATCTCAGGCCTTGGAAATCCCTCGCAAATTTGCGAGGACAAAAATGGTTTTTTATATATTTTAGTGCTTTACACCATGAATTTTAAACATATAAACACATATATATGCGACTACACTAAAATGAGCTAGAAATATTGGGTATATTAGCCTATTTAGACCAACTTATATATACGAACACATATACGTAAACTTAGATACATAAAAACGTCGTAGCGGTTTAATGTGTGTAAAGTATCTATATGAATACATTGACATCTTTATATACTCGTATGTCTAAATTACGTTTATAATGAATTGTGAGTATAATTTTGGGTATTTTATAATCAAATATAGTGAAAACATCATAAAACTATTTAAAGCCTAGAAAATCCCTCGCAAGAGGCCAAAATGGTTTTTTATATATTTTAGTGGTTTACACTTTGAACTTTGAGTGTATTTATGTGTATTCTATAATCAAATATAGTGAAAACCATAATAAAACTATCTCAGGCCTTGGAAATCCCTCGCAAATTTCCGAGGAATTTGCGAGGACCAAAATGGTTTTTTATATATTTTAGTATTTTACACCTTGAATTTTGAACATATAAACACGTATCTATAACTACACTAACATGAGCTAGAAATATTTGGCATATTAGCCTATTTAGAACAACTTATATATACGAACACATATACGTAAACTTAGATATATAAAAACACGGTAGCTGTTTAATGTGTGTATCTATATGAATGCATTGATATCTTTATACACTTGTATGTGTATAATTACATTTATAATGAACTGTCAATGAATGTATGTGTATTCTATAATCAAATATAGTGAAAAACATAATAAAACTATCTCAGGCCTAGGAAATCGCTCGCAAATTTCCGAGAGATTTGTGAGGACCAAAATGGTTTTTTTTTATATATTTTAGTGTTTTACACCTTGAATTTTGAACATATAAACACGTATGTATAACTACACTAACATGAATTAGAAATATTTGGCATATTAGCCTCTTTAGACCAACTTATATATACGAACACATATACGTAAACTTAGATATATAAAAACGTCGTAGCGGTTTAATGTGTGTAAAGTATCTATATGAATGCATTGGCATCTTTATACACTTGTATGTGTATAATTACATTTATAGTGAACTGTGAGTGTATGTATGTGTATTATATAATCAAAGATAGTGATAAACATAATAAAACTATCTCAGGCCTAGAAAATCCCTCGCAAAATTCCGAGGGATTTGCGAGGACCAAAATGGTTTTTTATATATTTTAGTGTTTTACACCTTGAATTTTGAATATATAAACACGTATCTATAACTACACTAACATGAGCTAGAAATACTTGGCATATTAGCCTATTTAGAACAACTTATATATACGAAGACATATACGTAAACTTAGATATATATAAAAACGCGGTAGCTGTTTAATGTGTGTAAAGTATCTATATGAATGAATTGATATCTTTATACACTTGTATGTGTATAATTACATTTATAATGAACTGTCAATGAATGTGTGTGTATTCTATAATCAAATATAGTGAAAAACATAATAAAACTATCTCAGGCCTAGGAAATCCCTCGCAAATTTCCAAGAGATTTGCGAGGATCAAAATGGTTTTTTTTATATATTTTAGTGTTTTAGACCTTGAATTTTGAACATATAAACACGTATGTATAACTACACTAACATGAACTAGAAATATTTGGCATATTAGCCTCTTTAGACCAACTTATATATACGAACACATATACGTAAACTTAGATATATAAAAACGTCGTTGCGGTTTAATGTGTGTAAACTATCTATATGAATGCATTGACATCTTTATATACTTGTATGTGTATAATTACATTTATAATGAACTGTGAATGTATGTATGTGTATTCTATAATCAAATATAGTGAGAAACATAATAAAACTATCTCAGACCTAGGAAATCCCTCGCAAATTTCCGAGGGATTTACGAGGACCAAAATGGTTTTTTTATATATTTTAGTGTTTTACACCTCGAATTTTGAATATATAAACCCGTATCTATAACTACACTAACATGAGCTAGAAATATTTAGCATATTAGCCTATTTAGAACAACTTATATATACGAACACATATACGTAAACTTAGATATATAAAAACGCGGTAACCTGTTTAATGTGTTTAAGTGTATGTATATAAATTCATTGACATCTTTATACACTTGTATGTCTAAAATTACATTTATAATGAACGATGAGTGTATCTATGTGTATTCTATAATCAAATATAGTGAGAAACATAATAAAACTTTCTCAGACCTAGGATATCCCTCGCAAATTTCCGAGGGATTTGCGAGGACCAAAATGGTTTTTTTATATATTGTAGTGTTTTATACCTTGAATTTTAAACATATAAACACGTTTCTATAACTATACTAACATGAGCTAGAAATATATGACATATTAGCCTATTTAGACCAACTTATATATACGAACACATATACGTAAACTTAGATATATAAAAACGTCGTAGCTGTTTAATGTGTGTAATGTATCTATATGAATGCATTGACATCTTTATATACTCGTATGTCTAAATTACGTTTATAATGAATTGTGAGTATATTTTTGGGTATTTTATAATCAAATATAGTGAAAACATCATAAAACTATTTAAAGCCTAGGAAATCCCTCGCAAGAGGCCAAAATGGTTTTTTATATATTTTAGTGGTTTACACTTTGGATTTTGAACATATAAACACGTATGTATAACTAATCTAAAATGAGCTAGGAATATTTGGCATATTAGCTTATTTAGACCAACTTATATACAAGAATTATATTATCCAAAATGAACGGCTAAGACTGGTTCTCGCGGTTCTCACTCTAATATTGGTTCTCAACGGAACCTTCCCATATATATATATATATATATATATATATTGTCACACCCCACTAAAGCGGAAACACGAGGCGTCACAGCAAGAGGTCTCATAGCACAAGGTAATAGGTAATTCCCAATCATAACTGATAAACTTGAAATTTAAAAGAAGGTACGAGAATCCAATACATATTACAGAAATATAAATTGTTTTTGAAATAAAACATTTCGATTGGAAATTTTGTAAATGTCCACACGTGGCATGCTTCCTATGTGCTGTAAGACCTACCGACGATTTCCTAAAAGGCATGAGTAAAGAAAAGGTCAACTACGAGAGTTGGTGAGGACATAGGTTTTATATGCACAAAATAAAGCTTTAATGCAATAATATTTGTGATGGGGACTTTTGCCCATCGAAATTTATGAAGGAGGAAACTTTTGTCCAACCTACATTTTAGTAAAATTTATTGTGTGCGCAAGGTATTTAAATATACTATGATGTTTTTCTTTGCTTGAGCCATTACCAATCCTATGACTAGCGCTACCTACAATTACCACAGGCTCCCTTGGTGGGTTAATGGATAAAGTCTAGTTTTTGCGGGACTTTCTTGGAAACTCAAGTAAATCAAGCATACTACCATACGGTATAATATTTTGTATAACATTTGTCATAACAATCAATATTTGTAAACAAATTTGAATTCATGCTTTCACCCCAAATATTTGAGTAAACATATTTAAAAATGGGGCTGTGAATACTCACATTGATTAGTAGCACGAAGAGTGAGAAAGTCTTAGTGATCCTCTAGTTCCTTGACACGCTCTTAACCTATTACGTTCACGTCTACCGTAAGGTTTCTTTATTGTTTTCTTTGAAGTTGTCATGATGGTGATTGTATTTTTATACATAGTTTTTAATAAAAATAATATTATGTTATATTATGCTTTACTATAAATGTGGACTCGCACTTATGTATTTTATTTATGTCATGAAAAGTACACTCTTTTATGTGTATAAGTACAGTATTTAAAATATATATATATATATATATATATATACACACGTATGTATTGTTATTTTTAAAAAAAATAAGTAAATAAATGCGTGTATATGATTGTTCAAAAATAAGTGGACATACATGTAATATATTATACTTATATATTCATTTTTAAGGAAATTATACATTCGCTCAACGCATATATATATTTTATGTGAGAAAATAAGTTTTGTATTCATATATGGTATTTAAATAAACATACACGCTCGTGTGTAATATATAGTTTTTAAATAATGTTGCACACATATATAATATGAGATTTTTAAATAGAGTTTTTTAAGTGATCATGAACCCATATGTGTGTGTGTGTATATATATATATTTGTTTATATATTAAAAATAGGTAAGTTTACATGTATGTAGTATATATCTATAAATAAGGATGCATATTTGCATGCATTCATGATCATATATATTTACCTTTGGAAAATAATGAAAAGTAGAAGATTATTTTGTTTCACCATCATGATCTTGTATATAAATATAATATATATATAAATATATAATATGTACTTTTAGTTTTTGTTGTTCTTGGAGTTCTTGTTTGTCACCAACCACTTTCATCATTCTTTTTCATCATAATATTAGTTATAATATAGAGATAAGCACATGCATGTTTTTATTTTTGCCATACAACATTTGGTAGGATAAATCCATACATCAAATGGTAGGATAAAGTCCTTACTTCAATAATGATAGGATCATAACATGCATGTGTTCATCTACTTATATTGTTGCATTTTCCATTGATCACCACTTTTTAGTGTGTGATTTACCCTTAGAATACTAAGGTTTTTAGATTTACATTGTTAAAGAAGGGAAAAAGGATGAATGTGGTGGGTTTTGTTAAGAACAACAAGATTTCAAATACTAGTGTTAGATATTGGTGATTATACCTTCAAAAGACACCAACAAGTATGAAAAAGAGATGGTTCCTCCTTGAACTCATTTGATCTCTTGAGGATGGTTTTTAGAGAGAGTATGAGAGTGTAAGGAAATGGGAGAGAGTAAGTTGGTTGAAGGTGGTGTGAAAAATGAAAGAAAAGGGTTGGTATTTATAGAAAAAAAGAAGAAGAGAGTGAGAGGGGGGGGGGGGACGATTTCAAGGGGGGGGGGGGTGAGGTGGTGATAATGGTTGAGTGTGTAAGTAAGATAAATGATGGTGTTTGGGGTTGACTTCTATATTCTTTTTTGTTTATTTGTTTATTATATACAATATATATATAATTATATACATGTTTTTTAATATATAAATGTATATAATTTTATTTATATATTTATTTATTTATTATTATTATTATTGTATTTATTTATTATTTATTATTATCTTTTTATATAAATATATATATATATATATATATATATTTGCTTTTGGTGACGGTTGTCATAGTCTCCCCTAGTTAGAGAAATTTCGTCCCGTAATTTACTTTGTACTAACCTTATTAAAGAGCTGAGGATATTTATGTTTCATGTAGTCTTTGCGTTCCCATGTGTATTCGGGTCCGTGTCTTGAATTCCATCGAACTTTTAAAATTGGAATTTTGCTTCTCCTAAGCTGTTTGACTTCTCGGTCTAAAATCTCTATCGGTTCCTCTGTGAAGCGTAATTGTTCACTGACTTGAACTTCTTCTAATGGTACTACCAATGAGTTGTCGGACAAACATTTCTTGAGGTTCGACACATGAAACGTATCGTGAATAGCGCTTAATTCTGTAGTTAGATTGAGTTTATATGCTACTAGACCAATTCTTTTACTAACCTCAAATGGACCAACATATCGAGGGCTTAACTTTCCTCTCTTTCCAAAACGAATGATGCCTTTCCATGGAGATACTTTCAGAAGTACCTTATCTCCAACTTGGAATTCTAAAGGCTTTCTCCTGTTGTCCGCATAGCTTTTCTGGCGATCGTGTGCCGCCTTGAGCCTCTCCTTGATGACAGAGATCTTATCGGTAGTCTCTTGGATGATATCAGGCTTGATCAATTGTCGATCGCCAACTTCTACCCAGCTTAGAGGAGATCGACACTTACGTCCATACAGTGCTTCGTATGAGGCGCACTGTATTCTGGTGTGATAGCTATTATTATATGAAAACTCAACCAAGCGTAGGTGAGTATCCCAACTTCCTCTAAAGTCTACCACACATGCTCGTAACATGTCCTCTAGGGTTTGTATGGTTCTTTCTGATTGTCCGTTGGTTTGTGGATGGTAAGACGTACTTAAATCAATCCGAGTACCTAACGCTTTTTGTAGTGATTGCCAAAATCGAGATGTAAATCGGCTATCTCTATCCGAAATTATAGAAATAGGCACGCCATGTCGTGTCACAATCTTGTTAATATATATCTGGGCAAGCCTTTCCATCTTATAATCTTCCCGGATTGGAAGAAAGTGTGCAGACTTAGTAAGTCTATCCACCATAACCATATAGCATCGTGAGCTTTTGCCGTCCTTGGCAGCTTGGTGATGAAATCCATTGTTATTTGTTACCATTTCCATTGCGGTAGGCTGTTGTAGTAAACCAGACGGCTTCTGGTGTTCTGCCTTTACTTTTGCACATGTTAGGCATTTTCCTACATACGTGGCGACGTCCTTTTTCATGCCCGGCCACCAATAATACACCTTAAGATCCTTATACATCTTATCAGCTCCGGGGTGTATGGAGTACCTTGACTGATGAGTTTCATCCAAAATAGTAGCCCTTATATTGTTGTATTTCGGAATCCATACTCGGTTCTCGAAATAGCGTGCTCCATCAGTCTTGGTTACGAACCTTGACTCCAAGCAGTGAAGGACTTCGTCTTGCAAATTCTTCTCCTTTAATGCCTCCTCCTGACTTATAATAATTTGGCTCTTCAAACTTGTCTGAACTAACGCTCCCATTGCTCTAGTCCTAGTCGGCTTCACTCTTTCTTTCCTACTCAATGCGTTTGCTACTACATTTGCCTTACCAGGGTGGTACTTGATTTCACAGTCATAGTCGCTGAGTAGCTCAACCCATCTCCTTTGCCTCATGTTGATCATCTTTTGATCCAAAATGTGTTGGAGACTCTTATGGTCCGTGTAGATGGTACACTTAGTGCCGTATAGGTAATGTCTCCAGATTTTGAGTGTAAACACCACTGCTCCCAGCTCCAATTCATGAGTAGTGTAGTTCTTCTCATGGACTTTTAGTTGTCTTGATGCATAAGCGACAACTTTATCTCTCTGCATCAATACACACCCTAGCCCTTGGTGCGACGCGTCACAGTAAACAATAAAATCATCATTTCCTTCGGGTAGAGTTAAGACAGGCGAGTTGCACAGTTTGAGGTTGAGTGTTTGAAATGCCTCTTCTTGTTTCTCTCCCTAGACAAACTTCCTATCTTTCTGAGTTAGAGCAGTTAGCAATTGTGCAATCTTTGAGAAGTTCGCTATGAATCGCCTGTAGTAACCTGCCAACCCAAGAAATTAGCGTACTTCGGTTGGTGTTTTTGGCGCTTCCCATTTCTTGATGGCCTCAATTCTAGCCGGGTCTACCTGAATCCCGTTTTTGTTCACCACATGACCAAGAAAGTGTACTTCGCGAAACCAGAATTCGCACTTAGAGAGTTTTGCGTACAGCTTATGGTCATTAAGTAGTGTTAGTACCAATTCTAGATGTCGTTCGTGATCCTCCTTGCTTCTAGAATAAATGAGTATGTCATCAATGAATACGATAACAAATTTATCCAAGTATAGTCTACAGACCCTATTCATCAAATCCAAGAAAACGGCTGGAGCGTTGGTTAACCCAAAAGGCATGACCAAGAACTCGTAATGCCCGTAACGGGTCCTAAATGCCGCTTCAGGAATATCTTCTTCGCCTACTCGTAGTTGATGATATCCTGACCAGAGGTCGATCTTTGAAAAGTAGGTAGCTCCTTGAAGTTGATCGAATAAATCATCAATCCTAGGAAGTGGATATCGATTTTTGACGGTCAACTTCTTAAGCTCTCTATAGTCAATGCACATCCGTAACAACCCATCCTTCTTTTTGACAAAGAGGACTGGAGCTCCCCAAGGCGATGAGCTCGGTCTGATAAATCCCTTGTCAAGCAATTCTTGAAGTTGTGCTGATAATTCTTGCATTTCTGACGGCGCTAACCGATATGACGCTTTAGCTACCGGCGCTGCTCCAGGTACTAAGTCGATGTGAAACTCGACTTGACGGTTCGGGGGTAATCCTGGTAGTTCCTCGGGAAAGACCTCAGGAAAGTTTTGAACTATCGGGATATCCCGGAAGCACTTCTCCTTTGCTTCCTTATTAACGACGTGTGCTAAGAGTGCTTCATATCCCATCATCAAGTATTTTCGCATTTTCATGCAAGATACTATTCTCAATTTCTTTCCCGACTTTTCTCCATATATGACGAGCTTGTCACCTTTGCCATTGGGATGCGTATGATCTTTTCGTAACAACATATCTCCGCTCGGTGTTTGGTAAGCCAGTCCATACCGATGATTACATCAAAACTTCCTAATTCTATTGGAATTAGATCTATGCTAAATACCTTGTCAGCTAAGTTCAATGCGCAACCCATAATTATATGTTTAACCCTAGTTTCTTGACCGTTGGCAAACTCAATGGTATAGGCTTATTTTTATCTTTTCAGTTTTCAAGTTAAGCTTTGTTTTAAAATCTAATGACACAAAACTTCTATCTGCTCCTGAGTCAAATAATATTGATGCATAGTGATCATTAAGAAGAAAGGTACCTGCGACCACATCCGCATTTTGCCTAGCGTCATTTACTCCCACTTCAAATACTCGGCCACGGGCTTGGCCTCCCTGGTTTGGCTGGTTCCCTTGACGATCTTGGTTGGCATTGGGTCCTTGGTTGGGGGCGTGGACAAACTTGTGGATGATGTTCTAAACTTCCACATTTGTTGCATGGCCTTGCCTTACAGTCCTTGGCAAAGTGGCCTCCCCTCTTGCACCTAAGGCAGATAATGCACTTGCCCTTGTGACGGTTACCGCACCTATCACACCTCTGGTTGGTCCTTCCTTCTCCTCCTGCCCCTTGCGCCTGAACCCCGTAGTTCCTGCTGACCTTCTGATTCTTCCAAGATCTCTCACCAGATTCTGTCTTTGAGGGTTCTTCTATCCTCCTCTTACTCTTACCTTTGTCATTAACAAATAGTCCGGATCGGACAGCATTGTTGGTAAGACTGGTAGCCAAGTTTACCGCACTCTGAAGTGTAGTGGGGTTCGCAGATGTGACATTAGCTCGTATTTCAGGAGCTAGCCCCCAGACATATCTGTCTATGCGATTTTCTTCGGGGGTTACCAGGTGTGGTACTAGCTTATCCAGCTCGTGAAAGCAAGAATTATACGAGTTAATATCACTCCCCACCATCTCGTGGTTCCAGAGTTCAGCTTCTAGCTTCTGTATCTCACTCTTTGAACAGAACTCTTCCTTCAGTAGTTTGATGAATTTTATCTTGTTTGATTAGGGGTTTTACTACTTCAATATTTGTGAGTTCAGGGGACTCTCTAAATCTGTGAAAGGGTGATACCTAAGTTTGCATATTCAAACTTGATTAGGTTTATATTCATCTGTATAAACTTGTAATTTTGCTTTGTTACCAAAAGTCCAAAAGCCCATCTCAATTGTCTGCTTGTCTACATGTTTTGTGTGTATTTTTCTTAATATTTGGGCAATGTTTGTTTGCTTCCAGTTAGTCCCACACAACAACAATCAAAAACCATATCATATAATAAAGCTCATGAAGGTACAACTAATAACGTAATTGGTTAGTAATCTAAGTAAAAGAAAAGACATACAAGTTTTGTGTGTATTAGAACTATTTCGTGTTTAATAATTTTGTTTTAACAAACAACCCATTATTTGATTTAGGGTAATAACAATGTATTTATACCCCTTGAGTATTTACACTATCTACCCTGTACAATGACCAAAAGCATAAGTAAAATAAACTTCACTTAAATATAATGAATACAACAAAATAAAGATCTAATAGCATAGTATCTCTTAACATCTGTTGGTTCTGATAGCATAGTATCTCTTAACATCTGTTTAATTATCCAATATATGTACACATGTAAATGACAAACAATAACCATATATTAAATTTTAATTATGATAGTAATCAACATACGTGTTACTATAACCTTCTACTATATAAACAGAACCACTTATGTAAAATTCTCCACTTGTAATAAACATATCTATTTATGACTATCATGCATGAACAAATACTGTCACACCTTCCATTTTTCAATTCCCAATCCACAGCCCACTTACTACATATAAATCTTAACCAATTTCCAACTTGCAACCAGGATTTTTATGAACCATAACCACCAACCTTGATACAGATCAAAACCAAAGTCAAACAAATTTGAAACAAACGGCATATATGAAATGCAATTACTGTTCATGAAGAACAAGTAATAAAACAGTACCCAAAAGTGGTACAGATTTGATCTTCTTTCAAAACAGTTGAACCCATAATGCAGTTTAATTTTAGCATTTCTAATCATGGTAAAGAAAACCCACTGCAGAAACTTACATTTTAGACATAAGGTCAGATTATATCCACTCCAATTCCAATTAACACCAATACCGAATCGAATTAACCAAACACAGCCTCCCTGCTTACTGTTCACGCTGCTGCTATAATCTATTAAAAACAGATCCATTAAGTTCCAACTTTGAAGGCCCATAATCCCACCTTTGAACAGACTTGGGTTTAGGTGTCATCCTAGACATGAATGTGCTGCAACTAAGTTTATCCTATTTATCGAAATCCAAATAATAAGGTTATGAAACCAAAAGCTTCATATACTTTGACAAAGTGCGAAGTAAAGAAAGTATGTGAATGGTTGAAAAATGTTAAATTCCCCGATGGATATGCTTCAAACATAGGAGGATGTGTAAACCTTGTAGATTGTAGTTTTTATAGTTTCAAAAGCCAAGATTGTCATGTATTTATGCAATGATTACTACCTATTGCATTAAGAGGGATGATACTAAATGCGGTATGGGATGCTATAACAGAGTTGTGCACATTCTTTCGTGTCATATGCTCAAGGGTGCTACACATAAATGACTTAGAGAAGTTGCAAGAAAGTATTATTGTAACTATTTGCATGTTGGAAAAAGTCTTCCCACCTGGATTCTTTGACTCAATGGAGCATCTTATTATACATTTGACACGTGAAGCTATTCGCGGTGGTCCGGTGCAATATAGATGGATGTATCTCTATGAGAGGTAATTGCTTTTATTTTCATAATAACTTATTTTATTCACATGAATGACATATTTAGTTGCTAATGCTTAATTTTTAACATTTTTTTAGAAAGCTAGGTTCATTAAAAAGAACAGTGAGAAACAAAGCAAGAGTCGAAGGGTCCATTGTTGAATTCTATCTTGTAAATGAACTTTCAACCTATTGCTCCTTATATTTTGAGCCGACGGTAGCAACACGATTGAATTGAGCCTTGGAATTTTGCTCCAGATAATCCTGGTTCTACGGGGATGTTAAGCATATTCAAAGTTCCATCTCGAAGATTATTTGATAAAGGTGGAAAAGATCGACCCTTGAGTGATTCCGAGATGCACAAGATTCACACCTATATCTTGCTTAATTGTCATGAGTTTCACCCTTTCATATGGCACTTTGATGAATGGGTTAAACAAACACAACCTTGGATGACAACCGAAGAACTTGATTTGTATCGAGAAAAAGAATTTGCTAAGTGGTTCAACATCAATGTAAGTATAAAACATGAAGAAAATTTTTACTATATAATAGTTTAGTTTCATAATCATAACCCATGTTGTCTTTTCACTGTAGGTTATGCAAGGGCCATATTTTAATGAGAATTTGATAGATCTTGCACAAGAACCATTTGTTGGGAATCCATGGGGATCATAGCACGCAACGGAAGCAACAAAACACACAAAAAACGATCCCATGATTTCCCAATGGTGGTTGAACTTGCAAGAACATGCATGCAACCAAAAACAAACACAAAGAGAAGAAGGAAAGCAAGCCATACCCTAGAAGACTTTGGTAAAATTCTAGAACGACTTCGAATTTGGGATGAGCTCTTGAAACAAAAGGCTCCAAGCACCAAAGAAGTCCACACCAAGCTTAGCTTCTTTCTCCTTGTACTAGCAAGCCACCAAACCACCAACACTTGACGATTTGGTTTAGGAATAGCCCTTGAACAACACTAGAAGATCACCAACACAAGGTCTTGTGCTTCTCTCAACTTAGAACACTCACTTGTGTATATCTCTAATGTGTATAATTGCAGGAATTAACCAAGAAGGTAGAATGCACCAAAAGGACCTCTTTTATATGCATTCTATCTGTTCAAAGAGCCCAGAGTCGGAGCTAAGTGGCACACCATCATTGGACCAATAAAATGGTCCAACCAAATATTAGTGTCACTTAGAATTCTGCCTTCACGACTTCTTCACAGGCTCTCACGGGCCGTGAAGGATAAATGCGCCATGACCGGCCATTTATCCTCCACGACTCGTGCCGCGCCGTGCAAGAATCATGAGGGTTCGTGTCTTAACGACCTCCTTCACGGGCCGTGTAGGGTCGTGAAGCCCTAGGGTTTCACGAACCATGCGGCCCACGACAGGACTCGTGGACACGAGTTGCTTCACGACCCGTGGAGCATCCTTCACGGTCGTGAAGCCTAGGTCAACTGGAATTCGACCATTTTGACTCTTTCTTCTTATAGTAGGCTGTCGAGATTGAAACTTGGCGTGTGACCCAATAGGCCCGTGCTTCATTGGCAGTTATGCTGGCCTACGTGTGTCAGTGGGCAGATACCAACAAACTCCCACTTGCACATGACACATCGTACCCATGGGCACCACAGATAGGGAGCGGCCTCTAGCAAGGCATCCCTTCCCCCAACTAAACACAGGGTATGTCATCCCTGACAAGTACCAAGTTAAACTAAAAGAGTTTGACATGGTCCTATAGATAAGTGATCAGTTATCTTATTGTTCGCGATATCCAAGTGAACACGAGACATGGTACAAAGTCATTCTCCGATCGTGCACGATTATGTTTCTCGATCAAGATTGGTGGTGACCAAAAGGTGAGTTGCAACTGATCAACTATCATTGCAAACTCGAGCATGGCCATGCATTTTGGCGTCAGCGCCCAATCATCGAGGGGCTCAGGGATATCTCTCTTACAGAGGAACAAATTCCTTCGACTACATTGCCTCCAATACAATGGCAATACTTTACCCAAATGCCTCCTTTATAATAGCCAGTTACGGACTACGTTTGAAAGCAGTCAGAATAAAGCAAACCAAAATAGTGAAACACATGCATCTCCGGTCTAAGGATAAAAGATATTATCATCCTGATTTACTCTTGACATGTACCATGAAGTAAGATCAGGTGTGGGTTGTCCAATCACTTGAAACTCTTTTCAAGTATAGGCGAAATATTGCGTCCCTTGTATTCAATCTCTATTGAACACTATGACCAATCATTTCCCTCGATCTTCGTTCATACTTCCTTCCTTGAAGAATGACCGATCGTGGACAGTTTAGAATGTAGAACATTCAAGGAAGTGATAAAACATGCAAAGTTGGAACACAATAATGATTTAAAGAAAGTATTCGCTACATGCGTATCATTAAATCTCCATTTAATAATCAATACATTCAAAAATACAATATTGCTTAATGTTCCCAATAACATAGTAAATACATCGAATACAATAACCAACAACTCAAATCAAGTCACTTGCAAATCTAATCCCAATTGCACGTGTGTGGGCATCGTGCTTGGCTTGCGACAACGGTTTAGTGAACGGATCCGCCAAATTGCTATCCGTGTGTACTTTGCTGATGACGATGTCTCCATTTTCGACCACGTCCCGAATAAAATGATATTTCCGCGGAATATGCCTCGTGCGTCGAGGAGACCTTGGTTCCTTTGCTAAAGCAACGGCACCCTCGTTTTCATAGAAGATCTCAACAGGGTCGCTGATGCTTGGAACCACTCCCAGATCAAGCAAAAATTTCCTTATCCATACGGCCTCCTTAGCAGCTTCACTGGCCGTAATGTATTCCGACTCAGTAGTGGAATCGGCCACGGTGTCTTGCTTGGAGCTCCTCCAGGATATAGCACCGCCGTTTAATAGGAACACGAACCCCGATTGTGATCGGCAGTCATCCCTATCGGTTTGGAAGCTTGCATTAGAGTAACCCTTTACTCTAAGCTCTTCCTCACCTCCGTACACCAAGAACATCTCCTTAGTCCTCCGAAGATACTTGAGAATGCTCTTCACCGCCGTCCAATGAGCTTCGCCAGGGTTGGCTTGATATCTACTCGTCATGCTCAAGGCACACGATACATCAGGCCTAGTACATAGCATGGCGTACATGATCGAGCCCACAGCCAAAGCAAATGGCACTCGCTTCATTACTTCCCGTTCCTCTGGGGAACTAGGGGATTGAGTCTTACTTAATACCAAACCATGTGACATTGGAATGAACCCCTTCTTGGAGTCTTCCATCCTAAACCGCTTTAGGACTTTGTCAACATATGTACTTTGGCTAAGCCCAATAAGCCTCTTGGATCTATCTCTATAGATTTTGATCCCAAGAATATAAGTCGCATCTCCTAGATCCTTCATTGAAAAACAATTCCCTAACCAGGTTTTTACACCTTCAAGGGTCGGGACATCGTTTCCAATGAGGAGTATGTCATCGACATACAAGACTAGGAACACAACTATGCTCCCACTAGCCCTGACATATACGCATGGCTCATCCTTGCTTTTTGAAAAGCCAAACTCTTTGACTTTCTCATCAAAGCACAGGTTCCAACTGCGCGATGCTTGCTTAAGTCCATAAATGGACTTCTTAAGATTGCAGACTTTATCCGGATGCTTGGCATGTACAAAACCCTCGGGTTGAGTCATATAGACCTCCTCGCTTAGTGTCCCATTAAGGAACGCGGTTTTTACATCCATTTGCCAAATCTCATAATCATGAAATGCGGCAATTGCTATAAGTATCCGGATAGACTTCAACATAGCCACCGGGGAAAAGGTTTCATCATACTCTACACCATGAGTTTGCGTGAAACCCTTAGCCACCAGTCAGGCTTTGAAGGTGCCGGTCTTTCTCTTAAAGACCCATTTGCACCCTACGGGTCTACACCCGGGTACCGGATCTACCAAATCCCACACTTGGTTATCCGACATAGATTTCATCTCGGACTCCATAGCCTCTTTCCACCTAGCGGACTCAGGGCCCACCACGGCGTTCCGATAAGATGATGGTTCATCATGATCCACCACTAGGTCGCAGCCCTCAGACATGAGAAACCCATATCTCTCTGGCTCGTTGCGATTCCTACCGGATCTCCTAAGAGGTAAAGGATCCGTGTCAGGTTCTCCAGCATCGCCGTGCTAAGAATCATCTTGTGAACTACTGCCAACTTCAGGTTGGTCATTGGAGGGTTCTTGAATCTCTTCAAGATCTACCTTTCTCCCACTAGCGTCTTTGGATAGCATCTCCCTTTCAAGAAAGACGGCCCTCCGAGCAACAAATACCTTGTTCTCGGACGGTTTGTAAAACAAATATCCCATAGACTCGGCAGGGTATCCAATGAACAAACACCTCTCGGCTCGGGGTTGCAATTTGTCCTCCACCTCACGTCTCACGTAGGCAGGACAACCCCAAACCTTTAGATATGAAAGCGATGGAACCTTTCCATGCCACATCTCAAAGGTTGTCTTCTTGACCTTCTTAGTTGGTACGAGGTTAAGGATTCTAACGGCCGTTTCCAATGCATAGCCCCAAAAGCTAATGGGTACATCCGTACGACTCATCATACACCGAACCATATCCAATAATGTCCGGTTCCTCCTCTCGGCGACACCATTTAATTGTGGTGTCCTAGGAGGTGTCAATTGCGAAACAGTTCCACAATCTTTTAGATAGTCACGAAATTCCAAACTTAGATACTCACCACCACGATCCGATCTGAGCATCTTAATTCGTTTACCCAATTGGTTCTCAACTTCGTTTTTGAAAGTCTCGAAAACCTCAAAGGTTTCCGACTTTTGTCTCACCAAGTAGACATACCCATACCTACTAAAATCATCGGTAAAGGTTACGAAGTACCTTGAGTTATCACTCGTGACATGCTTGAACGGACTACACACATCCGTGTGAACGATATCCAACAAGTCTTTGCCCCTCTCACAAACGCCGGTGAAGGGTGCTTTGGTCATTTTTCCCAACAAGCAAGATTCGCATACATCGTCCGACCCATGGTCAAATGATTCCAAGATCCCATCCGCTTGGAGCTTGGCGATGCGTTTCTTGTTTATGTGGCACAAACGACCATGCCATAAAGATAACTTATCCAAATCATATTTGGATTTAGAACCAACATTCATGATTGATCTATTACTTTGCAAGCATACGCTTGTCTCATATATGCCACGACATGGATGTGCTTTAAAATATAATAAATCATTTTTAAAGCATGAAATAATTCCATTAGATCATTGGACCAATAAAATGGTCCAACCAAATATTAGTGTCACTTAGAATTCTGCCTTCACGACTTCTTCACGGGCTCTCACGGGCCGTGAAGGATAAATGCGCCACGACCGGCCATTTATCCTCCACGACTCGTGCCGCGCCGTGCAAGAATCGTGAGGGTTCGTGTCTTCACGACCTCCTTCACGGGCCGTGTAGGGTCGTGAAGCCCTAGGGTTTCACGAACCATGCGGCCCACGACAGGACTCGTGGACACGAGTTTCTTCACGACTCGTGGAGCATCCTTCACGGTCGTGAAGCCTAGGTCAACTGGAATTTGACCATTTTGACTCTTTCTTCTTATAGTAGGCTGTCGAGATTGAAACTTGGCGTGTGACCCAAAAGGCCCGTGCTTCATTGGCAGTGATGTTGGCCTACGTGTGTCAGTGGGCAGATACCAACACCATTGCGTTATGTCAAATCACATAATGGATATTTTGTCAATGGTTACAAGTTCCACACGATAACCCACGGTCATGGGTATGTCACACAAAATAGTGGGGTATGTGTGAAAGGAACTGTTTATAATGAGGAAGAAAGTGACTATTATGGATTGTTGGAGGAGATTCTTGAGGTTGAATATCATAGCATGTTGGGTCGTTGTGTGGTTGTATTATTCAAGTGTCGTTGGTTTGATCCCATTCAAGGGGTAAAAGTCAACCATAAATATAATTTGGTTGATGTCAAACACAAGTCAAAGGGATGCATTAATGACCCTTTTGTTCTAGCATCACAAGCACAACAAGTGTATTACTTACAATATCCTTCAACGAGAAAGGAATTGAAAGATTGGTGGGTTGTTGTCAATACTAAACCAAGAAGCATATATGAAGTAGCTGAAAGTGTTCAAGAAGTATTTGACGATGAAATTGTGGATGGGGAAAATTTCTTTCAAGAGAATGAAAGGTTCATCGGTGTATCACTTACAAATGAGGTTCATGAACCAGTTAGTCTTGTACAAGGAGAAGTAGAAGAAATTAGTGATAATGATTTATCTGAAGATATCGACGAGGAGGAAGAAGAGTTTGAAGATACATTTGAGGATTCAGATGAGGATATTGAAATTAATATGACCGTTTCATCGTCTGACTGAATAGTATGTACACCAAAATCAATAACAAGAATTATCTTTTGAATCTAAATCAGAGTTATATAAAAGACAGTCTTTGAATTTGATCACAATCAATTAAGAAGTTGCGGAATCACACTTAATTGATTAATAAAGGTTTTAATCACAAGAACAATTCAATCAATTCACTAAAATACTTTCAAAACATAAGATGTTTATTAATAGTCAAAGATGATTACAATATTCACCTACACCTCCAATCTAAATCTTTTGTTAGACGAAGAACTCACTTTGTTCTTAGGTTTAAGAGAAACTTGGAGGCTAATACACTTTAAGAAAAACAATAAACAATACGAATGAGTGCAAACTCTGATAGAGTTGAATTACAAAACTATCGATACTATCAAAATATTCTAAACGAAGTATTTATAAACTCTTGATCTTCCTTGAATAGTTGACAGTTGGTTAATCTTCTATCTTACGAGATAATCTTCCAACTTGATAAGATATCTCCTTCAAATCCACAAAGATAGCAGCTTCCAAAAATAACTCAATAGAAACTATTTGTTAAATGTGACTCTTCTAACAGTCTTCTTTTTCATGCCTTTCAACAGTTGACATAGTCATTCTAACAGTTCCAAGCTCTTTGTACTAATAGTTGCAACATTCATCACAACTGTTAGTTACAATTGTTTTCACAAATCACACTAACAGCTTTCAACTGTTTCTTCACAAACATACTAACAGTTTTACCTTTGCATGTCTAACAGTTTCAATCACTTAGCAAATTTCCTAACATTAAAATATTGTACATTATTCGGTTATACTAATTTTTAGTTTTGTTTAATTAGATTTAAAATGTTTTGGTTCTAACTAGTAATTTCTATTGTTTACCAATTTAGGTTATCTATTTGACTCATTTTTTAGTCCTTTTATTTAAAGTATGTTTATTTTATGTACTTTATATGTAGCTTTTATTAAAAATTTATTGATTGTTAATTAGTCAATTTTCTTTTGTTGCAGACATTATGGATAGTGGGGGTACTAGTAGAGGAGGCACTAGTAGGGGTAGAAGAGGAGGAAGCGGTAGAGGATCATTCAATAGAGGTAGAGGGCGGAACTGTGAGCATAATGGGGTTATACGTAATAGCAATTCCACAGGGCATGATGAAGATGCAACAAATTACACAAGCCAAGAAGCATCTCGCCATGTTGGATTAGAGACCATCCGCATAGCCGACAACCATCATGATGTGGAGTCATCACATGTTCAAACCCTAGGGGGGTCGAATGCCGTGGAGCAAACTGCTCCTTCATCATATCGAGAGAAAATTTGGCTCGAGGGGAAAGAGTATGTGTGTGTATACAAAGATTAATTGTCTTCAAGAACATATACAAATAATAATTTTCTTGCATTCTTTTCATTGTTTAGGTTTAACACATCACAGGTTGGCAAGAAGATTATTAGGAATTTCAGGAATATGTATCATGGTATTTGGGCAACATGGGCGGATGTTGACCATGACTCCAGGAAGCGGATGTGGGAACGTTTCTTGGTTGAGCCTTAACATTGTTGATAATATAATTTTAATGTTGTTTTGAAGTAATTTGCTTAAATTAATTATTGATTTAATGTGCAGAACATGTATACATGGGATAGTGACGTGAACGAACTAACTTATGAAGCATGGGAGAGGCACTTTCAGTTGAGGATGCCTGACATCATGTCGGGTGCTCGATCTAAAGCACTTAAAGAGGCCAAAAATGCCGGTGCAGTTTTTGATGATGATGACTTATCGGCTCTCCTTCCTTATAACAGAACATGGATGAAGCACGAGTACTAGGTCACACTTATTAATGAGAAATGGAACAATGATCGATGGAAAAAAGTATCAAAAGTGGCAAAAAAAATCGAAATAGCCAAGTAGGTGGGAAGGTTGCAAAACACACCGGTGGCTCCCGTAGCCTTACCCACACCAGGTTGTATTTGGTAAGATATGTTAATTTTGTAACTTCAAATAAAATGCCACCATAATCTTGATTTAAATCTTTTTTATTTTGTTATAAATATTTAATTACTTATGTAGGAGAAAAAAAGAGGTCGTAAGGTATCTGGTACCGAACTCTTTGTACACTACTATACAAAAAAAAGGTTGACTCAGAGGAAGGGGATACGTCTGAGAGCATAATACCCTAGTTTGTTGACCCTAGGGCTAAAGATTTTATGGTATATTTTATCATCGTATCATTTTTTTTATTTAAATTCTTATATATCGGATGTTAAGTTATCATTTTATTCTGTTACGATATATTGTAGGACAAGTATACGAGTGCTTTACATGATAAGTATGGTGATGATGCTGATATCAATGAAATTACTGATATGGAGCTTTGGGAGCAGTGTGGAGAGAGTAGAAAAGGGAGAGTGCTTGGTAGTGGTAGACAACAAGATCCCTACTTTTTGCTCACGGGTACACCGAGGTCACATGCTAGTGCGAGTATTTCATGCTTTTCGGCAAATGTAGAGGAGGTTTGTTTATTCAGTTTTATTTTGATTGCATTTGAATTAGATCATTATAAGTAATCATTGTCATAGCATACTAGTAACCTTGATGATGTGAGTTGCAATGAGTTGTAGTAAGTGCTAATATGTCATACGGGTGTATTGCACGATAGAAATGAGTTTTAATAAGTAGTAATGGGTCATACGAGTCTTATTCAATTAATATGAGTTGTAATAAGTAGTAACCGGTCATACGAGTCATAATGGGACATACAAATCATATATGCGCATTAATGGGTAAATAGTACTAATGGCTCATACAAGTTTTAATGAGCAATATTGGGTATAAACTAAATATAAGTGGTTGTAACGAGTCATATGTTATTTTTTAATGCAAGCCATATTGGGTGTTATTTGTTCATATTAACACGAATGAATCATATTGGGGCGAATTGGTGATATTTTGATAGTAATATGTTGTAATGATTTATTGGATTGAAATGGATATAAGTACCTACGAATAACATGGTCATTAAAACATCTTATTAGGTGTTATTTAATAATATGTTGTAATGTGTCATATTAGATGTAAATTAGGTGTCATAAGTATTAACGGGTCATACAAGTCTTAATTAGTGAAATATGTATGTTATGGTATCTATTATTTGTTTAAAGATAAGTATGATCTGTACGGGTGATATTACATCGTATTGGGTGGAAATGAGTTATTATGGATACTAATATGGTTGTATATTTGGTCTATCATATTATGTGTTACTTGTATTAGGTATTAATTTCCATATATAAACATGTGTTTACTAATTGTAGATACAAAGGTTGAAAGAGACGGTGGTAACGTTGCAAGAGAATGAAAACTTTCTAAGAGCAAAATTGCATGAGAATGAGAGCACTTTAAGAAAAGAAATGGAAGAACAAAGATTGTCAAGTCAACAACAAACAAAAGACTTGCAAGAACAAGTGGCAACGTTAAACCAGATGATGCTTCAACATTTTCAATCTCGAGATTCTCCTTCATCTATCTAGTATAGCCATTATGTGTATATGTTAGTTTAAAACAAAACTAAATGTTGGAACTTTTTGGTGAACGGCAAATGTAGGAACTTAATATCATATTTTTAGAAATTGTGTTGAATTTGGTAGCGTATGTTAGACGTTAAATGCAATTTTAGTATTGTAGTTTACATTTTTATCCAATTAAAATATTAGGTATTACAGGGAATTACGAAAATTCAAAAATTGTATTTTATAGAAAACAACATCTTTGTGAGGGATTTCCAAGACCTTTGCAAGGGATTTACGATTATACAACCCTTGTAAATCCCTCGGAAATAACTTGTTCCCTCAAAATTCCCTTACTATATCATACCTCGCAAAGTCCTCGCAATTATTGCCCTCGTATTTTCCTCACAAATACATCACACGCAACTCTCTCGTAAACAATATCCCTCGCAATAGCCTCGCAAATAAAGTCCTCGCAACTCCCTCGCAAGAGTAAGCCTTACAAATTCCTCACAAACATACTCCCTCGCAATTCCCTCGCAAAAATAATCCTCGCAACTCCCTCGCAAATATAACCCTTTCAACATCCTCACAAACATACACCCTCACAATTCTCTCGGAAATTTCAGTCCTTGGAAATTCCTCGGAAATTCCTTGCAATCTATTTCTGACGAGGTTTTTTGCAATGGTAGATTTCCCTTGGAAATCTCTCGGAAATTCCGGTTTTTCGAGGGTTTTCTGAGAGAATCGTCCCTCCGAAATTCCAGTTTTTCTTGTAGTGCATAGTGTTGAATTGCTTATTTTTATCTCTCTTTAACTCACCTAATCTGACCAGGTCAGCTTGAGGCTTCTAAACTTTATCAATACTGTTTTCATCAAATGAAACATGTATTAAATTTTCAATAAGCTTTCTCCCAGTGTTATATACTCTATAAGCTTTGATGATTGAAGAATATCCAACAAAAAATTTGTGATCAGCTTTGGGTTCCAACTTATGGATCGAGCTAATCTCTTTGGTTTAGCACATATCATTTAGAACCAAATATATTAAAATAACCTTGGGCTTTCTAAGATTATACATTTCATAGGATATTTTGTCATTCCTTTTGACAATGATTGACCTATTTTTGGGTGTAACAAAATGTACTTACACATTCTGCTCAGAAATAGAGTTTCAATATATCCGGCTTAACATAACATAGTCCTAGCAACCTTAATTAAGGTTTTATTTCTTCTTTCAGCTACTTCATTCTGTTGGGATGTTCTTACATATGCGAAGTTTTGTATTATTCATTTATCTTCATAGAAGTTCTCCAAGGTTGAGTGTAATACCCTTTGAATTGTAAAGTATTTATTATCACGATGGTTATTATTATTTCTCTATTTTAATGTCGATGTGTGTATTTAAAGTTGATATATTAGTGGTAATTATTTTGGGCCTAGAATTGATATAAAGAAATTAATTAACATTAGTTAGTGTCATGTTAGACTTAATGTTGTTAATCATGTAGCTGGGTCAAATTGTGCTAAAGGATTATGGGACTAAGGATCAAAATTAAGTAAGCCCACTAAAGAAACCCATCGCACCCTTGTCTAAGCCTTAGCCACCATTACCATCTTCCCTTGAATAGTCTGCGTGTTTATGGACATTGTGAAGGGTTGCCGACGGGAAATTGAAGGGAGCTCTCCATGGTTTCGAGCTCAATCAACATAATAACATTGAGGTAAGTGCACACCATCCTTAAGGACCAATTATAGGAGGTTTTGTAGCTTTTGAATTAGTAATCACAGGTTTAATCGATGTTCCAGCCGAGCAAGGGAATGGGATTAAGAACACCCAAAATCGAGTATTAATGCAATTAACTTTTGAGGGCTTTGTAAGATGGGACTAGAGACACTTATAATCAAAAATCTAGAAAAATGAATGGGAATTAGGTGAGAATTAAGTGGCTAGAAGTGACAATACTGTCGCATCATGTTGTAGGTTTTTGAATCACAAATTACCAACAAGAACATAGAATTGCAAATTAAGTAATATTAGAATCACAAATTTAGTGGGCTGCACATATGGATAAAGTGTTGGGCCATGGAAATCGTGAATTTGGTAGTAGCTAAGATTTCAAATCACATTTAGAAATATTAGTTACAAAATCTACCTACCTTATATATGTATCGCACATTACAAGTGGGGAAAATTGCAAATTGAGGATTTGCCATTAAATCCAATATTAAGCCTAGCGTGTCAATTGCAAATTGATTAGTTTGTGCTGAATCACAAAACAAATATAAGGAATGAATTGCAAATCGTATATGGGGTCTCAATCACAAATTAGGCCGACTATTATGGATCACAAATTGATTGTGAGGACTTGAACTAGAATCGCAAATTGGAGTTATGACCCAATCACAAAATAGGCAAAGAATGCCCAAATTTCAAATTGGCCATGGTGAGCCCAATCACAAATTGAATCTAATAGTTGAATCGCAAATTGTATATTAGTATGAGATTATGATGGTTTATGTTTTGGGTTTTGGTGGCATCTAGAAAACGTAGCGGAAACAAAAGCGAGTATAAAAACAATAATATTTATGCCACCAACACACCACCCAATGGACCACTCTCTAGACAATAGCAATGCAACAAAAGGAAGGAGAACAAGGACAAGAAATTACAATACAAAATGCTTTCTCCTTGTTGCCTTGGAATATTTGTACACAAAGGGTACGCCTTAGGCACGCCCGTGCCGGCCCCAATGGGTACGCCCTAGGCACGCCGGCCTTGGGCCCGTACTCGACATAGGGCACGCCCGTTCCTTCACAAGGCACGGCCGTGCCCGGCCCAACCAAAACCCATTTTGGCATTTTTCTCTCTCTTGTTCAAAGGTGTTGCCGGAATCAATATTTGGCGTGTGACCCAATAGGCCTATGCCTCATCGGCAGTGATACCAACTCGTGTGTGTCAGTGGGCATTCTCCAATAAACTCCCACTTGCACATGGCATACCTATGAAAGGTAACACCGACATAGAGCGGCCTCTAGCAAGGTATCTATGCCCCCAAGTCAGCATAGGGTATGTCGCCCATGACAAGTACCAACCTGTAAAGAATGGTCCCACAGATAAATGATTATTCATCCCTCCGTTCACGATATACGTTGTGAATGCAGGTCATGGAACATCATCAACCCCAAAACATCCACGATTATGTTTCTCGATCTAGACTAACTATGACGAACAATACAAGTTGCAAAATTGATCCACTATCAATTCAACTTGAGCACGACCATGCATTTTGATGTCATCAGTTCAGTCAACGAGGGGCCAGGGATATCTCTCTAAAAAGGAACAAATACCTTTGACTACATCGTTCCGTCATAATAATAAGTTCTTGCCTGAAAACTTCCCTTATAACAGCCGGTTACGAACCGCATTAGAAAGCAATCTAAACAACACCATATTATTAATCAAGAAGCGCATGTATCTCCAGTAGAAGGACAAACAATATTATCATCCTGATTTACGTGTGATCATGCTCATGAAGTAAACTCACGTGCGGGTCCTCCAATTACTTGATCACTATCAAGTACATGCTAGTGTTGCGAAAACATGTATTTAATCCACTATGAATACTTTACCAACCACTTGCCTCGATCTTAATTCATTTCTTCCTTCCAATGAAGAACGACCGATCGTGGAGCATTTAGAATAAATTTATTCAAGGAAGTAGTTAAACATGCTAAGATGGAACACAATAAAGGCTAACGAAAGTACTCGCTCCGCGCACATTATCAAATCCCCATTTGATAATCAATGCAATCAAAGCACATTATTGCTTTAATGTTCCCAACTCAAAATATATCAAATTCAACTAAACAAACCCAAGCCAAAGCCACTTGTAAACGGAGTGTATTCAAGACTAGTATGAAAACTCATCACTAGCTCACGACTAAAGCTTAGTAAGCGGATTCACAAAGTGACATCCCTAACAATCACCATATCTTCTCTCGACCAAACACTTAAAAGGTGTGCTCCGGTAAGATCATGGTCCTTTGTCCAATCCTTCATGCTCTCATTGTTCCAAAGAACCCAATAGAGTCACAATGCACAAGACTATGGTTCACATATATAAGCAATCATACTCTTATTTTCTCAAGAGAACCCAATAGAGTCAATGATGCTTAAAGAACCATTCTAGTTGATAACACTCCACTTAACAACACAACGATAACAATTCACCAAGAGTAATATATTACTCAAATTTCCTTGTTACCACCGAACATCAACTTGAAGAACAATGTACCAAGAGTTCTTCCAAGTATGTCAAAAATGAGAGAAAAGAAACCATGTGATAAACCAAGTTGCTAATTAAATTAACACACTAGTTCATCATGTTTCAATATCACTCTCTTAGTTTTGTCACCCCGGTTTTCTGAACCGCCAATTTAGGATATCATCCTTAAGAAGTATATCATGTATACAAAATATTTGGAACATAAGCCCTCACACTAGATCTGGCATACATCCAGGTTTAATCTTCACTTTTCGAAAACTCAAATCTATGACTTTCTTATTAAAGTGAAGATTACAACCTTGCGATGTTTATTGAGTCTACGAGGATACTTTCAACGTACAAGACATTCGGAAAGTGTTAAAACACCCTTCCTCAAAATTCCCATGAAGGAACACAATATTTACATTGTAGTGATAAACACATGTATCCGAGTAACCTTCAACACAACCACTAGGAAAATTTTCTCATGATACCATCCCCATGGTCAATCATAACGGAACATTTATCATTAGTTGGTATTTGAAGTTTAAGTCCATGAATAGACTTCTTGGGCTTGTAGACCATACGAGGATACTAATAATGTACAAGACTCTCGGAGAGTATTAAAACACTTCCTCAAAATTCCTATAAAGGAATAGAGTCTTTTCATTTCACTATCATACCTTCATTATTAAGAAAAAGGCAGTGATACACCATAAGTCATCCAAGCAGACTTCAACATAACCACCAGAAAAAAAAACCTTTTATGATATCGTCCTCATGGTCAATCATATTAGAATTTTTACCACCGGTCGGTATTTGAAGTTTTCTACATCTCAATCCATGCATACCCTTAGGTTTGCATCAAGGCATCGGATCAACCAAGTCCAATACTTGGATATCCTCATGGATTGCATCCCATTCTCATTACCTCTCCCCTTCTAGTAGACACTAGGCCTACCACGACTTCCGATAGTTGATGAATTCAACTAATCCATCATTGAGTTATCTTCCTTTAGATATAAAACATATATCTATCCGGCCTTACGACAACTCCTATCAGAAATAGGAAGAGTAACGAATTATGCCAGGTACTCCAACATTACCATGCTGAGTTCCAATCATTACAGATTGTATGCTAGTTCTAACATCAGGTTTTACTCCAACTGGCTCGCATATATATTAGACTTCCACTTGCTATTGAGCGACAAAACTTGTCCTCAAAAGTTCGTGAAACAAATATCTCATGCCTAATGGAGTAGCATCTTTAGTCCCCAGATTCTACCACCTCACGTCTACATGTAGGCTGGATAATCTAGGTTTTGAGATAGACCAGCAAAGACACTCTTTCTAGTCTTTTCTCCTAAGATGCGTACTAAACCATCTTTGTTGATTTTATATATAGAACATTGCCCGCCATACTTAAGCATCCCAACACATTGGGTATGAATTTGCGATCCACCAAGACCCGAACATATCCAAGAATATTCGGTTTCTCCTCTATGCGACCCATATGCCAATGTGTCCTATGAGAAATAATTTAGGAGATAAATCCCACAATTCTTATGATGATCACAAAATTCATATATTAAGATACTCAACATCTTTACAAGATTTAAGTAACTTAACCTTTCGTCCACAAACCTCGTTAAGATAATCAATGAACACCTCAAAGGTTTCAAATATACATATCCCTACTACCACCACGGGTAATGGTAACGAAGTGCATGTAGTTATCCCCATGGATTTGCTTGAACGAATTAAACACACAAGTGTGAACTAATTACAACAAGCTCTCAATCTTCTTACATACGCCAATGAAAGATGCACAAGTCATTTAGCCTAATAAACAATTCTCGCACTCAACATTTGATCAATTATAAAATGCATCCAAGATTCCAAACCACACGGAACTTGGTGAAACAAGTCTTGTTTACATAGCTAAATAATCTTGTCACTTGGATAACTAATCCAAACCATTTTTGGATTTAAACACATTTTTCATGATCACCTTATTACTTTTAAGCAAAAGCTTATAAATGTCATGAAATGGATAAACCTTGAAATAAACCACTAATATATATATATATATATATATATATATATATCAAATGCAAAGTAATATCCATCGTCAACCAATGCATAATAGACTTACTATTTCTCTTGCCAATGCAGGGCAGATAATATATTAATCTAGTAAAGTAATAAAATAGCTAGATAGAATGGCGAGATTAAAACTCCCAATTCTCTCAATCGAGACAACGTCCAAGTTTCCCAATCTTGAGCTCTAGCCCTCCATGCCCTATCAGCTACTTCTTCCGTTTAACACCTACACTTTGTAACAAAACAATTTTTCAACAAACGTGAGTGTTATAGCAAGTATTTCAATAAATCTAGCTAAGAAGTAGAAAATCAATGGAGCTAATCATAAATGTACATGATGACGAGGAGCTATTTCCTTGCCTCATAGGAAGCTTTAACTCCTCCGAACACTCAGGACAAGCGTGGCGGCGCCAATCTCCATATTTACTGCAAAAATAGCAAACTTCTCCCATATGAGACATATTCTCTTTCTTGGTCTTACGTTCCTTCAATAACCGGGTGGGAACGAACTTGCGTTTGGCCATGTTAGACTCGAATGTCTTAAGCATGCCATGCAACTCCTCTAAGGATTCTACCATTTTGTCCTTTTAATAGTTTTTGATAAACTCATCATCAGACGTGGGCAGGGACTGGAGAATCATATTCACCGCAAGCTCCCTCCCAATGGGAAATCTTAGTATTTCTATTTCGTCAATGTATGCCTTCATACGAAGCACATGAACACTAACCTTCCCACATTCCTGCAACCGGCAACCGAAAAGGGCCTTGACACACATAAAGTGTTCTTCTCTAATCTGATGTTGGAACATGTCCTTCAACTAATTAATTATGTCATACACACTCATATGCCCGAGTTGCTTTCGCAGCTCGCCTCTTATAGTCGATAACATGAAAGAAGAAACATCTTTTGCGTCCTCGATATGCTTTTCAAAGGCGTATCTAGTGGCCCAACTTGTGTTGGTAGCAGGTGGTTCCGGAAGAGGCTCCTCAAGGATGTGCAACTTAGATTCATGGCGAAGGACAATTCGCAATTACCTATACCAATCCACAAAGTTTACGCCTTCGAGCTTCTCCTTTTCTAGGAACGAATGGAGTGATAAATTCGGTGTTGTGTTGTTAACGTTTGTCATCTACAATTTTAGAGTACACGTATTAGTGAATTTAGATATAATCCTTGTAGAAATAATTATCCAAATAGTTTTCAAAACCAATTATTTAAACAAGGCTAGAAACCATATTTCACTTTACCTTATGACGGGTTTACCGCGGATTGCAAACCCTTTGCAACTTCTAGATGCTTGCGGGATCTATTGACAATCAAAATGTCTTTTGGCATGTTTGATCCCTTCTCGCACCAATCCCAACTTGATCCCCTTAAATGACTCGGCTAGAGCTTGACGCCACCTAAGTGTCAAAAAAGGAATTCTAAACCGCTCGTCAAGACACACGGTGGAACTCTCGCCAATAATTGGCTCGTGCTAAGCTCGACAACCAATATTGCGAGTTACCACACTCACCTTCCACACAGTTCCACTCGGCATGACTCGTGCTACAGCTCGACAATCATCCAAGTTTCACTAGATTCGGGTGGCGTCGTCTTACGGATGGCGCATGATTTACATTTTAAAAACAGGATTTCATTTTTCAGGTTAAAACAATTTTAACCCATTTTGCGAATTAACAAATCAAGCGATAAATACAAATTTTATCCACTTATAATATAATACAAATTTATATTATCTTGTTAATTCTATACGCGCGGAAAGAAATATAAACCAATTTTATAAATCTTTGTGTTTTATACATTTTGGAAAAATTATCTAGCATGCGATATCCTTCACATCCATGCAAAATAATAAATATAAAAAACAACCACGCATACACAATAGTGCGGTAACATGCCCAAATCCTATGCGTTTCCCCCGTAAGCCACACAGGGAAAACAAGGTCAACTAAGGAATCCAAGATCCAAAGTACCCAGTCGGGTGTGCTCCCACTGAAGCCGGCATCTCCAAAAAGCAATCCGGACTCCACGTTGCCGAGACATCAACTCCGTGATTCCCGTTGGTTTATTACATACAATATCAACTTCTATACTATTTTACAAATACATAGAAGAAGAAATGGCATGCAAGCCACAATCCTATGCTACTAATACAAGTACAAAGGAATAAATAAACGACATGTAAACCGCACCAAATTATAGAAATTACAACAATACAGCACGCAGGTCACCAAAACTAATTAAACCAACCACCACAACACATAGGTCTAAAGGGCATCTAGTTACCGAACCACAATCAAACACAACCAAAGCAAAACCATGTCAAACATATTTTGATTAAGATTGCCAACAAAAACACCCAAGGCACAAAAGGCAATCCTTGTACATACGCATTAGTAATTTTAATATACCTTTAAAATTACATATTCATACATACACCTTCAAATATATATATTTTTATCTACTTCATGCCAAGCCATACAAAATATATAAATTCAAGGAATCAAGATATAGTGGGGAAAACTAGATCAAAGACTAGTCCAACCATACAAATCCGGAATTTAAATATAATTTTAAAACATGTTTCAAAAACAGTTTCTGGCCCAAAATGCCAAAGGCACGGGCGTACCCTCTAAGGGTACGGGCGTGCCCGTCCACTTCCAGTTAACAGTGCCCGTACCGCACTGGTACGGCCGTGCCCCGGCCGCCGGCACGCCCCTTACCCGAAGAGGTACGGTCGTGCCCAGTTACCGGAAAAACATATTTTGATAGAAAACTCAAAAATTCCAGTTTCAGTGCAAAGCCATGTTAGAGATGGCTCTGATACCACTGTTGGGTTTTGGTGGTATCTAGAAAATGCAGTGGAAACAAAATCGAGTATAAAAACAATAATATTTATGCCACCAACACACCATCCAATGGACCACTTTCTAGACAATAGCAATGCAACAAAAGGAAGGAGAACAAGGACAAGAAATTACCATACAAAATGCTTTCTCCTTGTTGCCTTGGAATATTTGTACACAAAACTATCGGTATCCACACCAAGTGTGCTCGATTCCCACATGCTAGTTGTGTTTGGACGCCGCCAAAAGCTACACCAAAGACTGAATTCCAACTTGAAGATTGATATGGCAATCTATCTTCAAGTGTGTATTATTTGAGAGAGTATGAACTAATTTACAAATTACAAGTTCATATATTGCATAACTTTGTGATGATGATTCATGTGGCTAACCATGTCACCTTAGACTACTAGAACCTTTTATAGACCACAAAATGAAGCCTAGAAACGTTCATAATAGTCCTAGCATCAATAACCATCATGAGACATGAATACCCCATTAACCTAGTATTAAAGGACTAGTTTAAGAGGCTGTTACAGCATGAGGCACGGCCGTACCTCACAGGGCACGCCCGTGCCAGCCAACGGGCACACCCAAGTCACGCCCGACTTGGGCTCGTGCTTTCGCACTAGGCACGACCGTACCTCCACGAGGCACGCCCGTGCCGGCCCCAATGAGTACACCCTAGGCACGCCGGCCTTGGACCCGTACCCGGCATAGGGCACGCCCGTTCCTTCACAAGGCACGACCATGCCCGGCCCAACCAAAACCCATTTTGGCATTTTCTCTCTTGTTCAAAGGTATCACCGGAATCAATACTTGGCGTGTGACCCAATAGGCCTATGCCTCATCGTAAGTGATACCAACTCGTGTGTGTCAGTGGGCATTCTCCAACATTATGTGATATAATTGTAATGTAGGTATTTTACGGTAGTTGACTTAAATTCCGGATACTTGTGATGTGTATCGTAGCTATCACCTAGACTACGAATCAAGTGAGTTTCACAAACTCTTATCTTATGATGTATTTGTATATCGGTGATGCTTACACGTACGTGTTATGTGTTAATTGACGTGATGTTTGTTTACTTTACTTGATAACTGAGGGGGTTTTCTGATGCCTTTGGCATCAAGGTCAAGTAGACCAACTTGTTGGATGTCTTTGAACAACGTGGCCAAGTGGGCCTGGCTGAGGGGGCCTTATGTGTAGATACATGATACTATGCGATAATCATAAGGTATGGTTTTTGTGTTACTCACTAAACTTCTAGCTTACCCGTTGTTATTTTATCTATTTCAGAACCATTGGGCAAGGCACCGGCATGACAACAAATCGAAGATTATTTGATTTAATATTTATATTAAACATTTATTTAATAGCTTACACTACCGAATATAATATTCATTTGGAATGACGTACTGTAATTACATTAATATCTTATATTGATTGAATGAATATTGTTGGACGAAATTATTCTTAAAAAAAATTGTGTGGCGTTACATTGATTTTTTAAACTCGGTCACTTGGTTTCTTAAAAGAGAAACCCTTTTTGCAAATTTTCCTTTTTCATAAAACTTATTATCTCCAACGCAACCTCACTTTTGGCTTTAAAGAATATCACCTAAGTATACCTAGTGAACTCATCAACTATTACCAATGTATACTTCTTGTCACTAAGGCTTGGAGTGCTAATGGGTCCAAACATGTCCGTACGTAACATATGTAATGTGCTTGTTATAGAAAAATTCTGTTTAGCCTTAAAGGACCCTTTATGTTGTTTTCCTTGTTCATAAACTGAGCACATTTTATCTTTTGAAAATGTGATTTTTGTCTAACCAACGACTAAATCTTGTTTAGATAGTAAATTTATATTTTTAAAAATCAAATGTGACAATCTTTTGTGCCACAACCAACTTAGATTGGGAATACAAACAGGTTTTAGTAGTGGTATATGTAGATTTGAGATCTAGAAGATACATATTTCTACCTCTCTTAGTAATCAGAATATACTTACCCTTAGAATTGTATATTGTTCTGAAGGTCACTACATGATCTTCATCACATAATTAACCAACACTTATCAGATTGTGTTTGAGACCCTTTACAAATGAAACTTTCTATAAGGTAATTATTCCAGCATGTATTTTTCCATAACCTTTGGTTCTCCAATGAGAGTTATCTCCAAAGGTTACTCTTGGACCTTCTTCTTCCTAAAATTCACTTAGAAATCCTTTCCACCTAGTCATGTGCCTTGAGCATCCACTATTCAAGTACTATTTACTTGAATCCTGCACATGTAAACCAAACACATTAGTTTCTTTTTGGTACCCATTATTTTTAGAATTTAGAAGATGAGCACTTAGCTTTTCTTCTATATAAAGCTGACTGGTTAGCTTAGGCAAACCCTGAAGTCAGCTTAGCTTCTACTTTTTCTCAGGCCTTTTGGTTTCATTATCAAGATGATTACTTAGCTTTTCTTTTGGTTTCAATTTTCTTGGCTAGTTTTTTTACTTTATTTTTATTGACTATGAACTTACCTTTGTCAATTCTAGCCTTGTTATCCTTATTTTGTGGAGTCTGACTTACAGACACCATCCTATTCTTAAAGGTTTTCTCTAAACTAGATAGAGGGTGTTGTATTTGAAATGGATTTAGCTTTAATCTTTCAAAGACAGGTTTATTTTTAACATGTTTTGGGTTCAACACACGGAATACATACTTACTATTCTTCCTGAAACTAGAATCCTCCGTACCATGGTCAGTGTTGATTATGGCAGGACCCTGTGTGGGCCTGACAAATCTATTCAAGTTAAGTTCTTGACCATGTTTCTTCTCTAAGGATGTTTTAGGATCTTCTTCATCAAGTAGATCATCCTGAGAGAATGTGTTTGCTATCTCATCTTGAGCTACATAAGCTATAGTGAGACAATCACCACCAAGCACAACTTTTACTGGTTTAGGGATTCACTAATTTATACATTTCTCAGCTTGTTGTGATGACTTACACCACGACTCTGTGATCTTTTTAGGATACTCAGCCACATATCTAGCTTCCTCAGTTTCTTTAGTTAATATCTTATTAATATGTAGTTGACATTCTAGGTCACATTTGGCTTTTTACCAGCTTTTAATTGAGCTAAATTTTACTTAAGTTCATTGCTAAGTTTTTCTATTTCATTTAATAAGTCAGCTTGAACTTTAAGGCTACTCGAAAAATCATTAAAAAAATAACTGAAAGTAAGACACTTTTCTTCATTAGTGTAAGTGTTGAAGTTTTCTACCTTATACAGGGAGAAAGGATCCCTGCTGTTAGACCTGTTGATCTTCTTAGCTTCTTCCATGTCTTGTTCTTTCAAATCCATAATGGCATCATTATCATATGAAGTAGATGTTTCAATTTCCTGTTGATCTTCTTAGCTTCTTCCATGTCTTCTTCTTTCAATTTCCTGTTGTTTTCTGGCTTCTCTTTCGTGATCTGTAGATATCTTCTCTTATACTTGTCAGCTCTATAAGTATTCTTATTAGCTACTGAAGCTGACTCTCCATTCTTGTTTATGCACTCAGCAGCTATGTATCCCTTTTTCTAGTAGTTAAAGCACACATCTTTCTTAGGTTCAAAAGAATTTTTACCTTTGCACTTTCTATCAGATCTTCCTCTCTCCATAGTTACTCTTCTCAGCCTTCTAGCAAGCAAGCATTGTCATATGGTCAGTAAATGATTGAACATCATCAAAATCCATATTTAGATCAAAGTATGAGTTCTTAGCTTTAGAGTCTGACTCGCACTCAGGCTCGGAATCAACCACTGAGGTTTTAGACCCTTTCTTTTTCTTTTTTGCAACAAATGAAGTTATGTTCTTCCCGGACACTCTTTGAGCAGTTGTTGAGATTTCTTTTTCTGGTCCATAATCTATTGATAATTAAGCAAACATCCATAGATAGACCGGAGTTTATACATAGGTAAAGTTCCTCCAGCCTAAAGTGCTATAGTCACTTCATTAAATTGTTCAGGTAACATATCCATGAACTTTAGGACTACTTCTAAATCATCGTTCTTAATGCCCACACTTAGAAAGTCATTAATTAGGCAGTGAAACTTGGCGAAAATCACAGATAGACTTTCATCTTTCTTAGAAAAGAAGTTCTCTTAAGATCTATTGAGGTAGTTCTTCTTTGGCTGTTTAACTAGATATGTGACCTCATAAGTCACACTCAGTGTATCCCACATCTCCTTAGTAGTTTGACATCTAGTCACAATGTGTATGAGGGAATTAGTTAGGGAATTGACCAAAACACTTCTTCCTTTGTCATCCGGAGCATATAACTTCTTATCTTCTTCAGTCTAGGATGCCAAAGGCTTTCTAACTTCTTTTCCAGCACCACCAGGTGCAGGAGACTTATCACTCTCTAATGTAGAAATCATAGGGACAATTGGTCCATTAGTAATCAGTTTATGCATTCTCGGATCAATGGACTCGAGGAACAGCATGGCTCTAAACATCAACATATAAGATTCAAAACCATCAAATATGGGACATCCTTTTGCAACCATCTAAGGAAAGTTGTTTGTAATTGACATGATTACCTTTTGTTCACATGATAAATTTTCAAACAATGAAAGATTTAACTGCTCTGATACCATTTGTTGGTCACTAAGGTAATCAACAAACTGATATAGAAATGTAGAAGGGGGGGGGGGGTTGAATACACAACTCAACTTTTGTGAACAAATCAAACTCGATTCAACTGCTTTAATTAATCAAGCCAAGATTCAATACTAGGAAGTAATGAAATCTTAATTCAACGATTACAATTAAACTCTCTCTCAATCTAACAAACAAATTGCTAGAACTTGTTTTCCTATTTCAACTGATGAACAGAAAAATAGTGAACTCCCTTAACAATTTTGAACTTATCAGATTACTGACTGACCAAGTTTATGCTTGACTAACAAAGCATATAACCTCCAAACATATTAAAAGGTTAACTTATATAGTTTTTCTATGGATAAACATCTAAACTAACAAACTGGGACTTATCCTAATCTACTAATTTAAACTAACTCGTCTATACATCAGTATATATAACTTGGGTATCTCTTGTTTTCAATCTTGAGTTTTCACACTTGAATCTTCAATCCTTTATGTTCTTATCCAGCCATAGATAGGGAGTAAGGAGTTTAAAACACATTTAAACTCTTATCAGGCTAACTTTCCTCTTAAGCTGAGTTTTTTAGCTTGAAACTCATCAAGCTGAGTACTTAAATCAGACTTTGGTTTTCTATGTATACACGCACATAGATAAGCTTACTTAACTTAAGAAGTCATTCGAGTTTTCTAAAACTAACTTAGAAACTCTTTTTCTTTATTGAAGCTTACTACTTAGCTTAAGCTAACTAGTCTGTTTGACAGACAGAACATAATTCAGTTTAAAACTTTTAAACTTCATATGTCAAGATTTATTCTTTTCTTATAAAATCTAAACATATGAGGTCATTTGACTAACACTTTGAATGTTTTTTTGAGTAACTTGTGTGTGAAACGTGTGTAATATTTTAGATATTTTGGTTTTTCCATTTGTGACAATGTTTTTTGTTATGTTTGGTGCTTTATGTAGGAAGATAAAATGGAAAATTGAATTATTTTTTGAGAAAAGTAGTTTCCGATGGATTAGCAACGGAATAATCCGTTGGAAATCTATCATAAAATTCTGTCAATTCTGTCGCAAAATTTTGTCTAAAATCCATCACAAAATACTATTAGAAATTTGTGGTAAATCTATTGCAAAATTCAGTCATAATTTTTGTCGAAAGTCCGTCAAAAAGTACTATTGGAAATCTGTCGGAAATCTATCACAAAATTCGGTCAAAATTTCGTCGGAAGTCCGTTGGAAAATAGGTTTGTGTAAAATCTCTCATAACTCGATCGATAAATTTTGTTGTACATCTATCGCAAAATTCCGTTAGAAATATCTAGGAATTTAGGTTTGTCGGAAATCCATCGAAAATGGATTAACGAGGCCCTTTTTCCTGGTAAACACATTCCGCCGGAAATCTATTAGAAGCACAGTTTTCCAACAGATTTCCAATGGATTTTGCCTTCGAAAAATGGCATATTTGTTGTCTGATGTTTATAGTCTCTCAAATCTTCAACTTAAATCTTCTCCTCAAACATGCAACACATGGGAGATTCAGATTGGTTTAGGAATGTCTCTTTACCGACTAGCAACACTATTGGGGAGATAATCACTTCACCCTAATAATCAACTCTGCGTATCTTAAAACATAGAATTTGATGATAACCAAACCCTACATTCAGTATGACTTAGAAAGAATTCAAACATGTGTTGTTTGAATCAGTTTATGTAAAAATATGCTAAGTATGGAACCATCAGCGGAGGAAAATAAGCCATCAGCTGAGCATCAGATCCTACTCAAAGTATCAGCCAAAGGATAGCAGCCAAGGAGCATCAGATGAAGAAAACAAGTAAAGAAGACCATCAGCTGAGGAAAACAGTCTATCAGCTGAGCAAAATTGTTGATCAGCTGATTAAAATATTCTATCAGCTGAGTGAACAGATTGATCAGCTGAGTGCCTACTCTATCACCTGATTGATCAGCTGAGTACCTACTCTATCAGCTGAGTGAACAAATGGATCAGCTGAGGCCCAGAGCATCAGCTAAGTAAGTCTTCCTTTACACAAGTCATCTTCCCTTTTTAAGCCAATGTATTTGATTGATCAGCAGAGCATTCTTAATCAACTGATCATACAAATACACAAGCTTATGTCCTCCTAAGCTTACTATTGAACAGCTGAGCATCTATATGATTAGCTGAGCAATATGTATTAACTGAGTCCTAGCAAAAAGTGATCAACGGATATATTTTGTCAACTGAGTAGTGAATATAAGAGTTCCTTGTACAATCTGTTAGGTGAGTCATGAAAAATGTCAAATCTACTCTATCTTTTCAGATTGTAAGTCATATGTAAAAGGCAGAACATGTGTTGTTCTATTATGCCTTAGATCTTTGTTTGTAAAAGTAAGAATGCACCTTTTGGATCAAGTATGAGACAAAAAGGTTTGATCTTATCCTCTGGAAAAGGATAATGATACCTCAAACAGACGAAGATCTTGAAGATTTGTTCAAACAACTAAGTATGGCTGGCAATCCCATACTTGGTAAAGTCAAATCAATCAGAAGTATGGTATTGATTAAAGTACAATCATGGAAAGGGAAAGAAACTTCTACACGGCAGTAGATGTGGTATTTAATATTTTATATTGTGAATGGGTTGCACTTTTGTAGAAAAGTACAATTACTTTTATCATACTTTTGATTAAAGTAATTTTACTTTTCACCCACTCCCTTTACAATTAAAATATTATATTTCCACATCCTCTTTGTCTCTTACCTTCATGCAACCGGATCCACCAAGACTTCTATATATACTCATGCATGGTGGACATGCAAACAGAATATACTACACAACACAACAAAGTGAAGTCTCTACTACACTAAAAGAAAATCTTATCAGTTGAGAAATTTCGTAGAGTATAAGCATTGTGTAGAATCAAACGTGTTCATGTGTTGAACACTCTAAATACATTACTTGTTTTAGAGTTAGCTTGTCTATGTGTTAGACAAATTGATTGCCACCTTTTATTGTACTTAGAATTTCCGCTTCTAGTACATGTAATTCTTCATTCATATCATTAAGAATTATATAAAAGTATATAAGTGTGTCTTTAATTTTTAAAAGCTAAAGTTTGTATTCAACCCCCCCCCTTTTACAAACATTTGTTATTGCGTACTCAATCTGGGACTAACAAACACCTCAAATTCACCCAACGTTAAAGAAAATGTTACAGAATTCAATGTTATATTTGGAGGAGTGGAACGTAATAAGTCAATCTGGGACTAACAAACATCTCAAATTCACTCAATCTAGGACTAACAAAATGTATATTGAAAATTAGTTATGAAATGAAGTAATAAAAATAATAATGAAAATTATTAAAGTTAATAAAATATTAAAAGCTTTTAGATAATGATTTCAAAAATATCCCCGTTAGTTGGAACGGGTAAACGGGTATTGAGTTGTAAGTTGAAAAAGAAAACAAGATACCCACTTGTGGATAAACTAGAACCTTGGACCGGTTCTAATTACCCATACACAAACATACAAACACACACACACATACGTATGAACACACACATATCTCACTCTCTTGTTCTTGATTTTGAAGAAGCAATCTACAGGATAAGAGGTTGGTTAGCCTAGATGTTAAGGCTAGATCAGCTCTTGTCTCTACACTACCCAATGAAATCTATCATCAAGTGCTTAACTGTTCTTCTGCAAAAGAGATGTTAGATACACTCACAGTTGCATATGAAGGGACTGAAGAGGTGAAGGAGAACAAGAAGCTCCTCCTCAACAGAGAGTATGAATTCTTCTTTGCTCAGAAAGGTGAGAGTCTTACTTAGACATACACCAAGTTCAACTGCCTTGTTAATGACTTGAAAAGGGCAGACATAACCAAGAGCAACTTTGTCTTGGTGAACAAGTTTCTAGACTCCCTCCCTGAAACATGGGATCACTTTGTCACTGTTTTAAGACATAGTAAGAAGATTAAGGGAATGTCTCTGGTTGCTCTCTATGGTAACTTACTCAACCATGAGCAATCAGTCAAGCAAAGGAAGTTATCATCCAAGGAGATGAAGGAGGTAGTCAAAGCTGCACCAACTGCCCTTGTATCAAGAGATACAAAGATGAGAAGCTTTGCAGCTATTGATTCTGGTTCTGATGAAGAAGGAGATGGAGAGGAGAGTGCGGGAGAAAGTGATGAGGAAGTTTGTGAGGAAAGTAATCTGGAGGAGTTGGTTGAAGGTGTAGCTATGATGGTTAAGAAGTTCAAACCTTTCAAGAAGGGAAAGGGTGTCAAGAGGTTCAACAAGAGGTCATCAAAGTTTGTCAAGCCCAAATCCACTTTTGATGCCTCCTCAGCAGAGTGTTATAAGTGTGGCAAGATTGACCACATAGCCAGTGACTGTAAGTCCAAATATAACACTGGTTCTTCATCTGTGCAAAAGCAAGAGGGCAAGATTGATTATGAAGCCAAGTATAAGAAACTCCTTGCTGCTGTCCTTGACAAGAAGAAGAAGAAGAAAGCCGAGCGCCAAGTTCTTGTTGCTGAAGAAGAAGATTGGGCAGAAGAAGATCTCTCCTCAGATGAAGATGAGGTGATCTCTGCTCAGTTCTGCATGATGGCCAACAACAATGATGGTAGTTCCTTTGATGAAGATATGAAAAAGGCTGCTAAAGCTTCTTCAACTACCAACTGGGATCCTTCTTCTATGTATCAGGTTGGAAAATTTATTAACTATGATGATAATGAGAAGAATGCTATGTTTGATTACTTGTGTATTGATTTCCAGTCTGCTATTCAAAGAGAGAAGAAGCAAAAACTAGAAGTAGAATCACTAAAGAAAAAGTTAATTCTTAAGGATGAGGAACTTAAGCAGATAACAATCTTAAATGATGAACTAGCTAATCAAAAGATACTTAATGAGATCTTAGTAAAAGAAACTAGTGAAGCAACCAAAAAGTTTAATGGCCTCCAAAAAGTAGTAAAGTCTTGGTGTGTATCTGCAGAAAAGACCACTCAGTGTGTCAAGGAGCAGATACCCAAACAAGTTCAAGCTATTATTGGTGGAAATTACTCTAAGGCTGCTAACTATGTTGATTCTAGTAAGAACCTTAATATCTTAGACAAAGCTAACATTTTGCCACAGACCTTTCACAAGACTGTTAAAGGCAAAAGTGTATTCACAAATAAGTTTGTTAGAAGCAAAAGTTCCCACTTAAAAGAATCAATTATTCCTTCTGTTGAATCATCCTCTAGTAAGATATCAGAATGTAAAAATACTAATAACACAAAGTTAAAAGATGTGATTAAAGGAAAGGAATCATTAGTTGAGACCTGAGAGACATTATGTTGTCAAAAGTTGAAAACAGATGACTTAATTCTTAGCATTTCACAAACTGAAGAATCATTAGCTAATACTACTCCATCAACTGATAGGTTAGTAGATGATAAATACTCAGCTGATAACCTGTCAGCTGATCATAGCTCATCTTCTAAACAATCAGTTGATCTAGAAGTAATAAACTCTCTTTTAATAGAAGAAACTATGATTAAAAAGAATGATGTTCACATTATTCCCATTTCTGCCACTCCAAAGATTGGTCAAAAGCTTTCCAAAAACAAAGATCAATCTAAGGTGCCTGTGAATAAAGACCTAAGAAATTTACAGGATAAGCTTCATAAGCTGAATGGTCAAGTTAGTCAAATGATGACTGATAAGAAAGCTCATAGGCATTCAAACCATGTTGCTCAATGCTCCAAGACCACAAAATCTTAAAAATGTTATAAATGTGGAAGCAAAGAGCATAAGGCATTAGAATGTTCTTTAGAAGGGAATTCAAGACAGTGGACTTGTAATGATGACATAGTCACTCCTCTCATTCATAAGAAACCTGAGATGAAGTGGAAAGCTAGGTGCATTCCACAGGGATCCACTGAGTAGTGGATTCCTACTTGTGTCACTAACTCTTCTTTCATTCATATCTGTGCAGGGTGTTGGTTCTTGGTTTCTTGACAGTGGATGTTCAAGAACCATGACAGGTAACAAGGCTTTGCTTAGTAACTACAAGAAAGAGAAAGGTCCAAGGGTGACTTTTGGTGACAACAACCATGGGCAAACAAAAGGCTATGGTGAGCTTCATAATGGGAACCTCAAGCTGTCAAAAGTTTCATATGTCAAAGGGCTGAAATATAATCTCATAAGCATAAGTCAATTGTGTGATGGAGATAATGAAGTCCACTTCACAAAGACAGGAGGCTCCATCATAAATAAAGAAGGTAATACAGTATTCAGTGCCAAGAGAACCAAGGATGTGTATACACTTGACATGTCCTCTTGTGACCCTTTAAAGGAAACATGTTTGTACTCCACGAATAATGAGGATACAAACTGGCTGTGGCACAAGAGGCTTTCCCACCTTAATTTTAAAAACATCAACAAGTTGAGCAAGGGTGAACTAGTGTCAGGACTACCTTCACTGACTTATCTTAAGCCTAAACCTTGCACTGCTTGTGAGAAGGGAAAGCATCATAAGGCACAATTTCCATCCAAGCAGGCCTTCTTAATTACAGAACCTTTCTATATGTTGCACATGGATCTCTTTGGTCCTGTTGCAACTGCTAGTATTGGTGGAAGTAAGTATGCTCTTGTATTGGTTGATGAATTCTCAAGATATACTTGGGTTTTCTTTCTTAAAGCAAAAAGTGAGGTTGCTGAAGACATTATCTGTTTTATCAAGAAGATGGAAGTGTTGAATGGCAATCTGGTGAGGAGTCTTAGAAGTGATCATGGAACTGAGTTCATAAATCAAACTCTAGAATCTTTCTGTGATGAGAAAGGGATATCTCAAAACTTTTCTGCTCCAAGAACCCCACAACAAAATGGTGTAGCTGAAAGAAGAAACAGAACATTGATTGAAGCTGCCAGAACCATGTTATGTGAAAGTGGGTTAACATTTAATTTCTGGGGTGAGGCTGTAAGTTGTGCATGTTTCACACAGAACAGGTCCCTTATTATCAAGAGGCACAACAAAACTCCATATGAAGTGCTCAAAGGAAGGAAGCCAAGCATCAGCTTTCTGCATATCTTTGGTTGTCAATGTTTCATACTTAATCAAAAAGATCAATTGCAGAAGTTTGCTCCTAAGGCTGATGAAGGAGTGTTTGTAGGTTACTCTGTGATTTCTAAAGCATACAGAGTATACAACCTCAGAACCAAAGTCATAGAAGAATCTATCAATGTAAGTTTTAATGAAAATGACTTTGTTGCTTCCTGTTCTTCTAATCATGTTTCAGGTGAAGAATTTAATGATCTTATACGAACTAGAGAAGTTCCTTTAGAGCAAGTAGATCCCTCTCCACCAGCTGCTCATGATTTAGATGAATCTGTTCCTATCCAAATTTTTAACCATGAACAACCATCCTCATCCAATCCTATACCTCTAATGAATCATGCGGAAAATGACTCAACATCATTGGATTCCAATTCCATATCACTCATTCCCTCTTCAGTAGAGATACCTACAGATTGTAATAATGAAGTTGTATCAGCCACTCAAAATGAACTCATCTCTACTACTGATAGCCAACATATAACTTCTTCTCCCCAAATCCAAATGAATCCCAATTTCCATGAAATCCAAAAAGCCTTCAAAGACCTCAAGCACCATCCTCATAATTTGGTGATAGGCAACATAGATGATCCAGTTAGAACAAGATCAAACGCTTGTAACATGTGTTTGTATTCTGGATTTGTCTCAATGATTGAACCAAAGAAGGTTGATGAAGCTCTCAATGATCCTCACTGGGTGTCTGCCATGCAAGAGGAACTGGCAGAATTCAAAAGAAATAATGTACGGACTTTGGTACCCAAACCAAAGGATAAATCCATCATTGGAACAAAGTGGGTGTTCAGAAATAAGCTAGATGAAAATGGGTAAATCATCAGAAACAAAGCAAGGCTAGTGGCATAGGGGTACTGTCAAGAAGAAGGTATTGATTTTGATGAAACCTTTGCCCCTGTTGCAAGATTGGAAGCTATCAGATTATTCCTAGCCTATGCTGCCTTCAAAAGCTTCAAAGTGTTCCAAATGGATGTGAAGAGTGCATTTATGAATGGAGATTTGAAAGAAGAGGTGTATGTCAAACAACCTCCTAGTTTTGAGGAGTCAAGCTTACCTAATCATGTTTACTTTCTAAACAAAGCATTATATGGTCTTAAGCAAGCTCCAAGAGCCTGGTATGATACCCTCTCTTCTTTTCTCATTAACAAAGGTTTTACAAGAGGATGCATTGATAGCACTTTATTTATTAGGAAGTACAAAGGTGATGTGATACTTGTGCAGATATATGTAGATGATATAATATTTGGGTCTACTAATTTGGAACTATGCAAAAAGTTTTCTAAACTCATGTCTGATAATTATCAAATGAGCATGATGGGTGAGTTAAACTATTTTCTTGGTTTGCAAATTAAACAAGAGGTTGATGGTATTTTCATTCATCAAACAAAGTATGTCAAAGATTTACTCAAGAAGTTTGATTTTGAAAACAGTTCTTCAATGAAAACACCTATGTCTACTTCTATTAAGTTAGGAAAGGACACTGATGGCAAATCAGTGAACATTACTACTTATAGAGGAATGATTGGATCACTTTTATACCTCACTGCAAGTAGACCAGATATAATGTTTTCAACATGTCTCTGTGCAAGATATCAAGCAGATCCTAAAGAATCACATTTTGCTGCTGTTAAGAGAATATTCAGATATCTCAAAGGAACTCCTAATCTTGGTCTTTGGTACCCCTAGAGAGTTGAGAAACCTAGTATTCTTCGTTAGATTAGAGTAATCATCAAGTTTCTGGTTTCTGAGGTCATTGAGTAGTTTACAGTAGCGACTATAAGTTTCAGTTAGTGCTTCTCCTTCTCTAGCTTTGAAATGATCAAAGGAGTTAACCAGTGTAGTCTCCTTGATCCAGACCCCTGACTCTGTGCCTTCCATCTGACTCTTAATCTCGTCTCATATCTCTTTTGCAGTGTTGAGACCATTTACCTTGATGTAAAATTCTGAAGAAAGGCCATGTTTTAGATAGTATTTTGCTTTCCGATCAGCTGTGGCTCTGTGTTTTTCTTTAGCAGTATACTCAAATGGAAGCTTTTCTCGGTGGATTTCATCCAAAGGTGGATTAGGATGAAGATTTTCTTCTTGATCTATCCTAAAGATCCCATTTCCTTCCAGTATGCTTTTCTTCATTTCCTCACCATATTGCTCATTGTTGTCTATAAAATCCATAAAACGACCCTTCCATACATGATATTCTCCTTTGTAGAACACTGGTGACTTCGTGTCACCAAATGAAAGTGTTTCACTATATGTACTCATTCTTGCTTTTAGGATCTTTTCCTTGTAAGATATTTGATTGAAGAATTCTTGTGTAATCTGAAATCCGATACTCACTGAAATCCGAAACTCACTTGTGTAAAATCCGAGACTTAAAATCCGAGTGAATTTGAAATCCTAGATTCAAATTCCGATAGTTGAAATCCGATAGAAGTGAATTCCGATTGATTCCAAATCCGATTGATTTGTAATCCGATAATGTTTTGAAATCCGAATGCTTCAAAATCCGAGAGATTGAAAAATTGAGTGAGAAATCCGGTAAATTCAAAATCCGAGAAATTCAAATCCGATGATTTGAAATCCGAGATAATTCCAACTTTGTAAATCCGATCAATCAAATGTATTGATTAAATCCGTGACTCCAAAATCCAATACTTTGCAAATCCGAAACTCAACCAATATCAAACTAAACAATCCGATTGCAAACCCCAAATCCGCAACTCAATCCTTGTATTTCCAAAATACGCAACTCAGAATCCGATAAAAAAGTATCAGAATCCGATAGAAATCTTTTGATTTTGTAAAATCTGATTGTTCTTGAGATCAAATCCGAAAGTTGCCAACTTTCAAACTTCAAATTCCTCCGAATTTAGATCAAATTCGTGAATTTTTTCTTCCAGAGGGTTCGTACACACACGAATTACAATTCAGAATCAAATTTACAACAAAATTCAACCTCTAGAATACATTTTAGATCAATTTTTCTCAAAAACCAAAAAATACAAAATCTCAAATTCAACACAAACTGTTGTAGTGATTGATCGTGGACTTACACAAATTTATTCTAATGATGATTGCGAATCCAATAAACTTCTAATCCTCCATTTTCATTCACAATTCGATAGAAATCAGATTACACCAAAAGTCGATCAAAATACCTCAAATCCGACAAATTCCTTCGGATTGTTGCTGTTATCTCTCGAAATCTTCAATCAAGAGCCTTATCTTAGCAAATATTAGGCTCTGATACCAATTGTTGAGCAATCAAATGAATACACAATAGATTCAAGTAGAGAGAATGTATGGAAACACCTTAAAGTGTGTGTTTTCTATTCAATATTATGTCAAAAGTTACAAGAAAGGAAGACTACAATACTATATATATACTAAGTACAAAGTAAATCATGAAAACACTAAATTGTGACAAGACTTAAACACAAATGTAACTCTAACAATTACCACTGCTCTACCCTCCCTGCCTCTGTTGCGTGCTATAATGTTCAAACTTGGATTTTTGTTGGGAAATCCTCTCCCTAGTCAAACACTCTTTCGCAAGATTATCCCCTTCAGCCGATTTGGCCAAAGTGAAAGCCTAGGATAATGTGGTAAGCCCACCTAGTGGCACTGCGGTAATCTAGGGGCAAAGCTCCTACCAAATGAGCAATCTTTGATGCCTCATCCGGCAACCAATGTTTCACAAACCTCAACTTTTCATTAAACTGTTTGATCAAGTCATCCACCGACATATTCCATGTCGTTCGTAAATCCATAAATTCCTTCTAGATTTTGACAATCTCAAAGGAACTGTAGTATTGTTCACACAAATTTTCCTGGAATTGACTCCTGGAACTGTAGTATTGTTCACACAAATTTTCCTGGAATTGCTTGTAAGTGTAGGGTTGTTTATATCCTGGGAACGTAAATGGGTAAGCTCCCTGTGGTGCAAATGGATAATAAAAGGGTTGTTGCATCATTTGAGTTATTGGTGGTAATGATGTTGTTAATAGTACTGTGGTTGCTTGAGTAGTAATCGCAATTGGAACTGGGGTTGATTTAGTTTGAGTCTGTCTCTGTTGCTCAATACTATGAACTTTCTTTCGGAGTTCTAGCAATTTGTGTTCCAATTGATAAACATACTCACTTTGGTCTTCTTCGTCAGCTTGACCTAATGTTCCAACAATCTTTATATTATCCAAGTTTTCGATCACAGGTGCTTCTGATGTAGCTTGGGTCACACGAGGAAGGACGGGGGTTTCTCTATCAGCCATATCTTTTACAATCACATCATCTCACAACTCATTAGCATAAACCATTAGTACACAAAATACTAACTACTACAAACATCTCCAACTCGCCCTAATTCCCCCGAAGGAAAGTTTGACCCGTCACGAACCAAGATTTGGGAATGCGACACTCTAACCGTGCATGCATCGCCAAACCAAGGCTCTGATACCAAACTTGTAACACCGGAAAACCAAAACCATTTTTTTAAACACGCTGCGGAAGCTTAATTAAACAAACTACTTTACATACAATATGAATATTTACAACTTAAAACATTTATTCACAAAATACACATCAACTTAAAACAAACTACTTTAAATAGGCTCGTTTCCATTTAAATCAAAATCTATTAGAGCGGGGTTGAGCTTTCCTTCTACTAACACCAACACTCACAAATCTGCAAAAACAACAACTGAGGGGAATTAGCACAAAGCTAAGCGAGTAGAATCTAAGCACAAAAGCAAAGATCAACAATCAATATCAAAGCACGTAATCACACAACCAAGAAGACCGGCGGTTCGGCGCAGAACCTACAACCAATGCCGGCCAAAGCAAAGGTTTACCGATAGCCCTCTACTGAGTTAGCACAGTGAAAATTCCCCTTTGATGCAACGCATGCACCAGTAAGACTATCACTATTCAACCAACCAGTAAACGAGCCCAACCTAATTCTACGTGTAGCTGACTTCTCAAACACAACTCAATATCATCCAAAGAGCGCGTATCGGCCAAATAGTCATGCAACAGATATTATCAATCAACAATAACAATCAACAATCAGACTCAATAGTCTATCAATCACATACGCATGCATCACATCAATAACATCAACCATAATCTTTGCCATCCGTGATTAACATCCACTCACCTCAAAATCAACGTGAACTCAGATATCTAATATCACTGAGTATTTAAATTGCCTGAAAACACGATAACAGCCAAATCAATTTCGAATATATAAATATATTTGTCCACATATATTTATAACTCAATCTATCTTAAATACAAAACTAAATTCTCATAAAATAGAATAAACAACAAACAATTTCAAATCAGATCCCAAATGTCGGATTTGCGGACTATCGGATTTAGGGCTGTCGGATTCTTCTCATTCGGATTTAAAGAATCTGCCAAATTTCAAGTGTCGGATTCGGCGCATCGGATTCTGGGTTCTCTTGGATTTCAAGTGTAGGATTTAAGTGTACCGGATTTCAAGATTATCGGATTCATGAAGGATTTAGAGTGTCGGAATTTTGGGTCTCGGATTTGATGGTTACCGGATTTGCACATGTTGCTTTTATCAATAATGAATTTCATCATATTCTTCCTCAAAAACCGCCAACTTCCAATCTCCATGAACAATTTCCTGGACTTTCAAATCTCACCAATATTTACGTGGAACATATATAAACATCAAATAACATGTCCTCGTGCCATATAATCATTTTATAATCAAACAAAACATTAGCAAACACAAATCCCGTTTTATTTGAAATCCTTCAAAAACCATTCATGGGGTTTATTTAATGTATTCATGGATTCAATCAACGAACACATCATAATAAGTAGAACCTAGAACCAATGCCGGCCAAAGCAAATGTTATAAACTACAATTTCGTGAACCACACTTTCAAGTTGAAACTCTTCTTCTTGATTTCTTTGGCAGAGAAATAAAAACACACATACACACCTTTTACTATTTGAAATTTATGAGCCGGTAACTCCTCAATTTACCACACATATATACGTGCCTCTACATGTTAATTTAACTAAGCAGGAGGTGGCTGCCTCTTATCAAATTTATATATCCACGCTAATACGTATACACATACTTTCATACATACATACATACCTACATGATTAATTCCATGCATACATACATACATATGTATTTAATTAAATAACTTAATTAATTAGCTTAAATTACCATATAATAATTTAATTGCAAGTGACACATACCGCTAACTCGCTAACGACTAGCCAGGGTTTGTAGGTGTTACATGATGCATGCGTCGTGTCAGAGGGGAATTTCACTGTGCCAATTCAGCGGAGGGCTATAGGTAAACATATTCTTTGGCTGGCATTGGTTGTAAGTTGTAACACCGTAGTTTCAACCTAAAAATTTTCATTTTAAAATACACTATGTAAGCGATCACAAATACCAAAAGTATTTACAACTGTAACCATACAACTATTTACAAAACCAACCAGTTTAATATGTCAGTATTACAAAAACTACGGTTCATCACAAATATAAACATCAGAGGCCTAGGCAATTACTCCCCAAGATAACCACTCTCAGCCGAGCCATTGACTTACCCAAAACCTATAAAAAGAGTGAGAGGTGGGGGATTAGCGCAAAGCTAAGTGAATGGAGTAAAACCACAACAGATATATCAGCCACAACCGTATGATATCAACAACAAAAAATAATCGTGTCCCGGGAAGACCGGCGGTTCTACAGGAACCTACAACCAATTCCATCCAAAGAAAAGGTTTACTGATAGCCTATTTGCTATTCTCACGCAGTATTATCCTTAAGTTGCAATGAATGCATCAAAAATTCCTAATACTGATTAGCCGATAGCAAATGAACCCAGCCCATGTGCCAAGCCGTAACTGACTTCCCAAAATCATGTATACATATCATTGACGCAATAATAAATTAAGAAACTAGCAGTTAATCAATTATTAGACAATAAGTCTATCCATGCGTCAATCAATAAATAGTTGCAACTAAACCAGTTACAAGTAATATCATCCGTGAGTAAACATCCACTCACCTTGAGTTCTCTGTTCTCCACTCAGTGATCTAATGTTACTGAGCCTTGTCTGTTCCTGAGAGCACAATAAACTGTAATCAGTATTAAGTCCATAAATATATATCAAACATATATGTATATCTTCTTTAGTTATAAACATCAAACTAAAGTCACATATACATGAACACTTAGCATAGAACATCAAATGATCAACAAGTATCACAAACCATCGGATTTAAGAAAATCCGCCAGAATCATCGGATGTGTGGAAATCTGATAACCAGCGTCGGATTTGAAGGAAATCCGATACAAGTGTCGGATTCCTTAACCTTCGGATTTCAATCAATCGGAATTCAACTTATAGGAATCCACCATCAGATTCCTCTATCAGATTCTGACCTGCGGATTTCCCGTTAGCGGATTTAACAAATTGGAATCTACCATCGGATTCACTTCTCGGATTCAAGGTCACCGGATTTTGATTGGTTCCGGATTTATCACATCCTGTTTCCAATTTATCGGAATTCATCCCATCGGATTTCACTCTATCTGTTTTCATCATCATCTTCTTCATTCAACAATCCGCCAACTTCAACACTTTTATGGATCATATATCTAGCAAATATAAACTTACTAAAAGTTTATCAGAATATATCCAAACCTTTAAAAATATGATTAATAGCTCATTTAACATGTATACAATATCAAGAACATGCTAACACCACCAAAACCGCCAAGAACAACAAAACCCAATCAAAGAGGTTTCCTACATGTTCTAACATGGTGACTATTATAAAACCCAGCAGATTGATAACATCATTTATAGCATGTTCGAGCATGAACCAAAACTCAAAACATACAAAGAAATTGTACCAACCTTCGCTTGAATCCACAAATTCAAGAATCCGACTTATCAAGTTTTGCAATAGCTTTTCTTCTTCTTTCTCAAACACGCACATACACACACTTAGCAGAGTTTCTAAATGAGGAGGTGTTTACAAGAATTCAATGTTTAATCATGTTAACCCACATACGCACTATTGAGTGAAACAAAGCAGGAGGTGGCATCCCCTAATCTCATGTTTAACACCTAACACATGCATGCATACGTACATACATACATACACATAAACACATACATTAATCAATGTATATTAAATTTAATCAAATGGTAATCATAAATAAATAAACCTTTAATCATTTAATAATCATGTGTAAACTTACCAAAGCCTAAGTAACTACTAGGCCCAGACTTAGGATGTTACATAGGTTTTGCGCGAAACCGCCGGTCTTCTTGATTGTATGATCATATGCTTTGATATCGATTGTTGATGTTTGACTTTTTGATTAGTTTCCTCTCACTTAGCTTTGTGCTAATTCCCCATAGTTGTTTGTTTTCTACAGGTTTGTGAGTTGTTGGTGTTTATTGAAGGAAAGCTCGACCTCGCTCCGATATGTGTTTTAGACTGAAACGAGCCATGTTTATTTTGTAACACAGGATGGAACGATGTTTTGGAATTATGTTTGTAATCAGTTGTAAATATTTCAGTTTATGTAAATCTTTGTTTGAAGCTTCCGCAACGTGTGTAAAAAAATGGCTTAGGATTTTCCAGTGTTACAGGTTGTGCTTTATGGTTGTTATTTGTGTTTTGTGTTATTCATTTGGTGGCCTTTGTGTCACATGTGATGTAATTAATTATTTATTCATTTTATTTGTAGTTATTTATCACGGCTTGCACGCCATTTCATTTATTTATACGTACTTGTACTAGTGTGATACTTCGCAGATCAAATGAATTTGAACATGAGACAAAAAAGGTGGATTGATCTGGTAAAGGACTACGACCACGAGATATTAAAGGTACATCGAATGAGATTATCAATAACTACAACCTTCTTAGACTCTATCTGAACCGATTAATAAGAAGCCCTGAAAGAAGAGAATTAGAAAGAGGAGCTAATCAAGGGTCAGAAGGCATTGATGACCAGATATAGCCGCGGATTGTGGACGAGGTTTGGGCGTATTTAGGTACCGAAGATGACGGATGTGCGTACTATACTACTCGACGAGGTACATAAGTCCAAGTTTTCTATCCATTAGGGGGACGATAGAGATGTATCAAGACCTAAAAATGGATTACTGGTGGTGAGGGATGAAGCAGGATGTGATGAAGTAGGTGGTGGAGTGTTTGACTTGTCTGCGAGTCAAGGCTGAGCACCAAAACCTTACGGGAAGTTGCAACCTTTAGAGATACAGGTATGGGAGTGGGAACACGTAACAAGGGATTTAATCATGAAGCTACCAAGAACTCCGAGGTATTTTGATGCAATATGAGTAATAGTAGATCGTTTGACGAAGATCACGCACTTTATTCCTATAAAAGAGGCCTTTTCAGCGGAAAAGATGGTAGACGTCTATGTTAAAGAGGTGATATCAAGACACAGAGTGCCGGTCTCGATTGTGTCCGATCGAGACGTACGGTTTACTTCTAGGATCTGGCAGAAATTTCACGAAGACTTAGGTACACGAGTGAATCTCAGCATGGCTTATCAACCTCAAATCGATGGTCAAAGCTAGAGGAAGATACAAACACAAATGGTTATGTTGCGAGCATGTGGTGATCGAGTTCAGGAGAAGCTGGGATTCGTATATGCTGTTAGCAGAATTGTAATACAACAATAGCTACAACGCAAGTTTAGAAATGCCCCCATATGAGATGTTATATGGGAGAAGGTGCAGGATCCCTAATTACCGGGGAAAGTGGATCAACGAGAGCTTGGGGAACACTGGGATGGCAAAGAAGTCCTCCGGATTTATGCAAGAAGTTCCCGAAAACTTGAAAGCCGCGCATAGTCAACAGAATAGTTTCGCGAATAAGAGTGGATCACCACTCGAGCTTCAGATTAGGGATTTCATTTTGTTGAACGTATCACCATGGAAAGGAGTAAATTATTTTTAGGAGCAAGGGAAATAGAATTTGTTATACATAGGAACTTTCAAAGTCATCGCAAGAGATGGGAGGGTTGCTTGTCGATTGGAATCACCTTGCATTATTCGAGTGGAGATTCGAGGACGAAACCGTGTTTAAGTGGTGGAGAGTTGTAATACCCGTTTTCAATCAACATTAAAATTAAATAGTAATATTACAATTTTAACATGATACAAGGATTTCTTTTACCACTGGGCTTTTATTGGGCTCTTGATAATTGTTATTAGTAGAAGGGGATTTACTTTGTGGGCCGGTTGGTGTTGTATTTATTTGGTTAAGTGTTTAGAGTTAAGTTGTTGGGCCAATTCACTATCACAAGGGATAGATGGGCCAAGGTATGTGTATAAATACAGTTTCATGTAAATCAAATTAGGGCTTGAGTCCATATATGACCTACAGTAGTTGCAAACCACCACTCGGTGGTTTACGTGTGCGTGTATGCTGTGTGCATGGAGAGCAGGGGAAACAAGGGAGATTTCGAAGCTTAATGACAACTCTCGATCAAGTAAAGCTCAGGTAACATTATCTTCATCTTCCCTGGCAGAACACTCTTGTCTGTGGGTATCAAATTTGGAGAAGGAAGATGTCTATCTGTTTCAAAACCGAGAAGGAGCGAAGCTAGATCAAGCACATGGTACCCCCAATCGATCGAAAGTTTGAAGGTAATCACTCTACAACCTTGATAAGTAGTAAACTATCATTTTTGTACTGATTAATCGGGTTTTTGGGACTAGTTTATGGTTCGAGAGTAAGAAGAAACAGAGAGCTTTAGAGGGTGAGTTGGGTTTCCTAATGTTGATAAAAACATAATTAATCACTAAATGTTTGTCATATTCGTATTACGAATCTAATGGAACTTAAGTCTCGAATTTCAGTTAAGAAATGTTGAAGATTCAACTTGATTTTTATGAGCTTTCAAACCATTCAAAACCGAGACTGTAAATTGGGTTTTTGGTATGATTGATCATGTTAAAACTTAACCAATCAATGGGGAATAGTCTACGGGGGATGGAGAATACCACATACGAAAGGAAAAAGGGATTTGTTTAAGTTTTAGTTAGTTTGATTTAAATAATCTCAACTGGAAAGTTATGATTTATGACATGTTCTTGATGAATAAGGTAGAATCGCTAATTGGCGTTGAAAATCGTTTGAATCAGGTATGCATATCATGAGTTTTGGGCCATGGTTGGTATTTGGGCTTTAAGCTTAATTGCAAAGTATAGATTGGGTTCAGAATTTCAATTTTTACTATTTTTGATGAAATCACAAATTAGTGCAACTTAATGGCAATTGCAAATCCATTGAACTGGGAGTCTACATAATTTTTTTAAAATGCATTGGATACATGGATATGGTTAAACGCAAACAGTAAGCAACTTTCAACCATTTGTTTAGGCCATGTATATTAAGTAATGAGCCGGGCATATAAATTTTCTTATTGGGCCGTAGGTGGCAAAATAAAAATACGACGGGAGCCCAAATCAGAAGTCGTAATTGACTTTTAATCGGGCTAGGTTAATTACTTAGTAAAAAAAAGAGTGAGGGGGGGGTCACATTACGGATATATATATATATGAAGGTATTTGTTTGGAATAATCGAATAGCAACGGAAGCAAGATACAATACAAAAATAAACTAGCCAAACAAACACATATGCCATGGACTAAAATCTAAACATAAAGTTGCAACTAGAATAAAGAAACAAGAAGCATGAAATAGTTATACCTTTAAGGAAGGACACGATATCTAATCCTTCTTGTCAAGTGTAAAGAATTCAACAAGAGAATTCATCTAATGAAGTCTACCCCAAGCACACTTGATTCCCCAATGCTAGTAGGTTGGAATAGCCACCAAAACAACACAATACAAGAACAAGAAACACCTTTGTGCATCAAGTCTAGACCACAAAGTGTATGTTAACTTCTCTTGTGCATCAAACTTTATCACCTTCAAGAAGAACCACTAAGAGAGAATATGAACTTCCAAGAACCTATTCAACTCCCTCAAGTCTGTTCATGTGCAGAGAAAAACGTAGCTAGCATTAACCTCAACTTAATCCCATTAAAATGTGAGTTAAAAGATGTTAATTCTGCTGTTACAGAGATCGTACACGACCCGTGTTGACCAACACAACCGTGTGGGCCCAAAGCCCACGGCCTCAATTGGGCCAAGTTAGCCCGTGTCTAACAGACCTAACATGGCCCGTGTTCATCTACACGGCCGTGTAGGCCCAAAGCACACGGTCTCTACTTGGGCCAAAACGCCCCGTGTTAGTTGGGCTGGACACGGCCCGCGTTCAAGAACACGGCCCGTGTACCATGCTGCCAAAACCCATTTTGGCCTTTTTCTCTCTCTTGCTCGATCGTGTTGCCGGAATCAATACTTAGTGTGTGACCCAATAAGCCTATACTTCATCAGCAGTGCTATTAACTCGTTCGTGTCAGCGGGCATATTCCAACAGACTCCCACTTGAACGTGGCACGACTACGAAAAATAACACAAACATAGAGCGGCCTCTAGCAAGACATCTATGGTCCCAAGTCAGTATAGGGTATGCCACTCTTGACAAGATCTCAATCATAAAATGATTGTCCTAAAGATAAATAAACATATACATCCCATTGTTCGCGATATCCTATGTGAACACAAGGCATGGAATAAAGTCAACCTTCAGATCGTTCACGATTATGTTTCTCGATTCTAGATTGGTGGTGACCAACAAACGAAGTTAACATTGATCCATCATCAATATAACTTGAGCACGGCCATGCATATGAACGTCAGCACTCAATCATGGAGGGGCCCATGGATATCTTCTCTATACATAGAGGAACAAATTCCTTTTGACTACATAGTCCCGCCACATAGATAATACTCTACCCAATCATCTCCCTTATAACGACCAGTTACGGACCGCGTTAGAAAACGATCAAAGCAAATCAGACCTATGCTTTGGAATCACATGTATCTCTAGTTTAAGGATGAAACGCCATCATCATCCCGAGTCACTTATGACCAAAACCATGAAGCGAACTCGGGTGCGGGTCCTCCAATCACTTGAAACCCCTTTCAAGTATAGGCAAGAATCACGTTTAACAAAACCGATTCTTTACCTCAATCTTAATTTATACTTCCTTCCCATAAAGTATAACCGATTGTGGAGATTTTAGAATGGAAACCATTCTCGGAAGTCTTTAAACATGCTAAGATGGAACACAATAAGGATTCATAAAATACCCGCCCTCGGCGTATTATTAAATCTCCATTTAATAATCGATATAGTATGAATTGCAATACTACTTAACGTCCCCAAAATATAAGTACAAATCAAACATGAACCAAAACATATTCAAGCCAAGTTACATGCATTAGAAATGCTAATTGACCTAGTATGATTTGTACCGCAACATCCACAAGTACTTTTGTTATTCAATTATATCTCTTTTGACAAGACTACATCAAAAGTATGCATCAAAAAAATCTCAACTTTTCAAAAGGTTAAAGTAATCACACCCTCATTGTCTCAAAAGCCCACAACAAGGTTAGTGATACTTTAAGAACCAACAAACAATACCACAAGTTAGGATCATCACCTTCGACCAGAGATCAACAGTTATCCTAGCAGAAACACGCATTGGAGTAACTACTTACTCCAAGCCTATTCTAGTCGTCAAACACCAAGAACATATCTCTATATTTCTTGAACTAAATACTATACAACTTTGTATCTCCTAAATGCTCTTATGAAGCAATAAATCCTGAATTAGGTTCGTTGATAACCTAATACCGGGACATTATCTTCAATAGACATTTAACACTAGGAATACAACAAAGCTCCTACTAGCCCTGACATACGTAAAAGGTTTTATCTACGCTTTTAGAAAACTCATCACTTTGATTTTCTAATAGTAAGCAAAGATATTTCCTTTAAGATGCAGGCATAAGCCCGAATTGGACTTATTCTCTTTTGTTTTGTAGACATAATACGGATGCTACAAATGTATATTAAGACCCTCGGAGAGTGTTATAAGCACTTCCTCATCATATTGTTTCATGACGAAACGCGGTCATTAATATCCACGAGTATCTAACATTCTTCAACATAGCCACTAGGACAAGTTTCTCCATAACCATCATGAAAAACTTTACCACTAGTCGGTATTTGAAGTTGTCTACAATCCCATCCATTTCAAACAGATTGCATCTCTTTATCATTTACTTCTTTTATTCCTAGTGAATTCTGGATCCACTACGTCTTCCGATAGGTGGTGAACTCAACACGACTCACCATCAAGTCATTGCCACTTAGGTATGAGAAACCCATATCTCTTTGGCTTTATATGACTCTAATCAGAATGAAAAGAAGTAAATGATTCTTAGTCAGACATACCAGCATAACCATGTTGATCATCTATCAAAGATATCAGATTATATGCTAGTATCATCATCATGTCTTTCATTTAAGTTCAATGTTATTTCACAGGAATGCCTTAGTTTTAGTTTCTCTCTTCTTCCCCTTTTAAGCAACAAACATTGTTCTCAAAAGGTTAAATAACTAAAACTTAGAAGAACTCCTCAAATGTACTAGCAGTTCTTGATTTCAAGTTTATCCTTCTCCCACTAAATGTAGAATGGATAACTTTGTACAAATAAACTATCAATTGAATTTCGTTTTGAGGACTTGGTCACAATGGTGAATGAATGTCCCAACAAATCGGACACACACTCTTGACCCGTCATAAACCGAATCATTATCAATAACACCCGGTTCCCTACTTCATGACACCATGTACCAATGTGTTTTAGTAGGATATGAATTGTGAAATAATTCCACAATTCACTATATGGTCATCCAATATATAGATAATAGATCTAAGTACCTTGATCTATATGCCCTATTGATTCTTAAAGTTGTTTTGGCTAATTCTGAACACCAACAAGGTTTCAGACATATGCCTAAACTAGTAAATGTCTCGCAATTACTACCATCAAGGTAGTGATGAAGAGGTTTCTCTTTCGTTATTCTTTGTGGTGTGCTTGAACGGATTATCCACAAAATGTGATCAATATCCAACAAGCCTATAATCCTCTCACAAACTCCGGTGAAGGATCCCATAATCATCTTAGCCTAATAAACAAGATCAACATCAAAGCGTTTAGCCCGAGGCTAAACTATTCCGAGATCCCTACCACATGGATATATGTGATATATTTCTTGTTTATGTGGTAAAGTTGATTATCACACAAAGATGGTTTATCCAAACTACTTTGGATTAAGAATCAATTATTCATGAATATTCTATTACTTGTAACAAAACCTTGTGTATGCCATGACATGGAAAAGTTTGAACAAAATATCTCACAACAAATTTCTGTAATAAATTTCGTATTTTAAGAATAAACTCATTGTCACCATATGTAAAGTTGTGTACCACGCAGGGCAAAACAACACATGAGCTATGACATAAAAACCTTGAATAAATAACACTTTAAAAGGTTTTACATCAATTCTTAAAACTTCAAAATTATGTCTACCGTAATTGAAAACGAGCATACAAAGAGATGTTACTTGTCACGCAGGGCAACAAAATAATGTAATAAATAAACCGGCGACAAAAACGAGATCAAGGCTCCTTATATTCTCTTATATGACAATCACCATGGTTTACTCGTTCGAGATCCGGTTCTTCATGCTTTTCTCTCACCAAAGGACCTACACTTTGTAACAAAATAAATTTGTGACAAACGTGAGTCAATCAGCTCGGGTTAACTACCCAGCTTATATAAGAATAGCAATGAATCATGAACGTACATGATGATGGAAAGTTAACTCTCTCTTTCCTCAGAAGTTTTATATCCTCTCGGCACATAGGGCAGCCGTGACGGCCCCAATTTCCAAATCTTCCACAGAAGTAGCAAACCACCTTTTCTTGAGTCTCTTCTCGAGGCACATTCTCTATGTCCTTCGACTCAATATCAAGGATAGCCTTGGAAACTCCAACCTTTCCTTTTAGGATCGGTTTCTTCTTCCTTTTCTTTTGTTTCCTTAAACCCACGACGGGAGTGGTTGAGGTGGAACTATGCTTGGCCATGTTAGACTCCGCAGACTTCAACATGCCATGCAATTTGCTTAAGGATTTCTCCATTCCTTGCATATGATAGTTTGTGACAAACTGATAATATGATGCGGGCAGAGACTGGAGTACAATATCCACAGCGAGCTCTCTCCCAATAGGAAACCCTAACCTCTCCATTTGGTCCACATTCGCCTTCTTCTTAAGGACGTGAAGACCAACATTCCCGCCTTCCTGCAGCCTACAACCGACTAGGCTTTTAACACACTCATAGTGTTCCTGCCTAACTTGCTGTTGGAACATGTCCTTGAGCTTGTTTAACATATTGTACACACTCATGTGCTCGAGCTGCTTTCCCAATTCCGAGCTCATAGTTGACAACATAAAGCAGGCAACATCGTGCATGTCCTCAACGCGTTTTTCATACGCGTATCGGACGGCCCAAGTCGCGTTGGTAGCAGGTAGCTCCGGACGGGGTTCCTCAAGGATGTGCAACTTTGACTCATGGCGAAGGACAATCCTCAATTGTCTAAGCCATGCAATAAAGTTCACCCCCCTGAATTTATCCCTTTCTAGGAACACACGAAGTGAGATGTTTGACTTGGTGTTGTTATGGTTTGACATCTATAAATAACAATAATACGAGTTTTGGTTAGTTTAGATAAACCTTGTTAAAAATAATTACCCCATAGTTTTAGATAAAAACAATTATTTATAACAAGGGCTAAGAACCTTATTTCACCTTGCACCGTGACGGGTTTACCGCGGCTCACGTGGCGAAGCTATTTAGGCCGGCAACCATTTTACCAATTGTAATCTCTATTACAATTCTTAGACACTTTGCGGGATCCGGTGACATTCATAATGTCGGTTGGCATGTTTGATCCCTTCCTTACACCAATCTTAATATATAATTTTTGTTTAGCTCGTGCTTAGCTCGACAACTAATCAAGAATTATATACTAAAATTGTAAACCGTCCGACAAGACACACGGGTGGCACTCTCGACCTTCAATTGGCTCGTGCTTAGCTCGACAACCAACCATGCGAGTTACCCCACTCACCTTCCACACAACTATGCAAGGAATGACTCGTGCTTAGCTCGACAATCATCCTTGTTTCGTTAGATTCGGGTGGTGTCGTCTTACGGATGGTGCATGATTTACATTTTAAAAACGGGATTTTGTTTCCGGTTTATAAAAACCCTTTTGTAAATTAACAAGGTAAGTGTGAAAACGACTTTAAGCACTTTTTTAAATATAATACCAAGTTTATATTTTCTTTGTCAATTCTATTCGGTCGAGATTGTTAACCATTTTAACAAACGTTGTGTTTCATTTAATTTTATAGAAAAATTTTCTAGCATGCAAATCCTAATCCATGCATAGAAAAATAAAACACAACCACACAAACATATATATATATAATTCGGTAACATGCTCAAAAATCCTATGCGTTTTCCCCGTGAGCCACAACGGGGAAAAAGAGGCCAAAACCTAAGTACAAGCTAAAGTCTCGTTGGGTGAGCTCCCACCAAATTAAACACCTCCAATATTGTGTTTATTCCTTCTCGCCAAGACGTCATCACCATGACTCCCGTTGATTTCTCCGGTTCTAATTCTATACTACACATGAATACATAGAATATATATAAACGACACACAGCTCGTATTCCTACACTATTTATACAAATACACGGAATGAAAGAAACGGCATGCAAGCCGCACCAACAAATAAATAACCAAATAATTACATCAATACGGCATGCAGGCCACCAAAAAACCAAATCAATCAACCACCACAACACATAAGTCTAAGGGCATATCGTGTTACCGAATTAACCAAACGCAACATAAATGAAACATGGTGTGCCACACAAAACCATGATACAAATATATATCTATATTTTAGTTAAGATTGTCAACAACATCAAAGGAACCATAATGATAATCCTTGTACATATGCATTAGTGTACCAAACCATTTTTGTGACACATATTCATATATACATTTATAAGTATATATTTGTGTACACTTCATGCCAAGTTACAACGAATATATAAATATAAAAACTAAAATATTAACAAGGCTACAAATATAACAATTCTAGCACAACAAGAGTACAACAAGAGTCTCAATGAAAAACCAATTTTAAGAAAACATTTTTCTTATATAAAAGTATTTATATGGCTTTTCTAGACTCGATGTAAAATTAACATATTAGGTAGGCTACAAATATACCAAATTTAGCCTAACAAGAATCTACATGAAAAACCATTTCTAGAAAACAATTTTCTAATATAAAAATATTTATATGGATATTATGTAGGCTAAAAACATATCAATTTTAGCCTAGCAACCGTCTACACGAAAATCATTTCAGGAAAACAAGTTTCTTGTATAAAATATTTATATGGTTTTTCTAGACTCGTTAGTGCAAAGCCATGTTAGATATGGCTCTGATACCACTGAAGGTATTTTTTTGGCATAATCGAATAGCAACGGAAGCAAGATACAATACAAAAATAAACTAGCCAATCAAACACACATGCCATGGACCAAAATCTGAACATGAAGTTGCAACTAGAATAAAGAAACAAGAAGCATGAAATAGTTATACCTTTATGGAAGGACACGATATCTAATCCTTCTTGTCAAGTGTAAAGAATTCAACAAGAGAATTCCTCTAATGAAGTCCACCCTAAGCACACTTGATTCCCCAATGCTAGTAGGTTGGAATAGCCACCAAAACAAGACAATACAAGAACAAGAAACACCTTTGTGCGTCAAGTCTAGACCACAAGGTGTATGTTAACTTCTCTTGTGCATCAAACTTTATCACCTTTAAGAACCACTCAAAGAGAATATGAACTTCCAAGAACCTATTCAACTCTATCAAGTTTGTTCATGTGCAGATTAAAACATAGCTAGCATTAACCTCAACTTAATCCCCTTAAAATGTGAGTTAAAAGATGTTAATTCTGCTGTTACAGGTATTGTACACGACCCGTGTTGACCAACACGGCCGTGTAGGCCCAAAGCCCACGGCCTCAATTGGGCCAAGTTAGCCCGTGTCTAACAGACCTAACACGGCCCGTGTTCATCTAAACGGTCCTGTAGGCCGAAAGCACACGGTCTTTACTTGGGCCAAAACGTCCCGTGTTAGTTGGGATGTACACGGCCCGTGTTCGAGAACACGGCTCGTGTACCATGCTGCCAAAACCCATTTTAGCCTTTTTCTCTCTCTTGATCGATCGTGTTTCCGGAATCAATCATTGGTGTGTGACCCAATAGGCCTATACTTCATCAGCAGTGCTATTAACTCGTTCGTGTCAGCGGGCATATTCCAACAATATATATATATATATATATATATAGTTGGTGTGGGTATATAAATATATATTAGTATAAATATCCTTATGAGAATAATATAATATGATGTAATATAGTGAAAACCTCGAATGTAGGTGAGTATTGATAGGCGCGAGTTCTTGAATTTATGATTGATATATCGTTGTGCTTCTAGGTGAGTTACACTAACTTACTCACTACAGTAGTATGTGTGTAATTGTTGTATGGTTATATGTATAACTTATAAGAATTGTTGTTATGATGAGAAGGGTTGTGTAAATGGAGTGAAAACAAAACTCGGGGGGGGGGGTGTAAATGGAGTGAAGACACAACTCGGGGGTTGTGTAAATGGAGTGAAATACAACCCAGGCACGCGAGAGACGTAAAACCCTTTTGTTGATTTAATCTTTTCAGGATCTGGTCGTGAGAAAGCTCCAGCAGTGTGAAGACGGCTCATCAATAGTTAAACATTTTCGCTGTCTCTTTAATTAATTAACTACCATTTTATTATCAAACATATTTAACTATTTCGCAATTAACTCTTTCGTCTGATCGAATATTGTATGACGTGTAGTTCTGGGTACGGAATCTCATCACGAATTTTGTTGGAATTAATATTGTTTAATTATTCTGATTTATATATTTTAAAAAAAAATTGGGGCGTTACACAAGAGTCAAGTGATGACATCCTAAAGACATTGGATCTGAAGAGTTGTTAATTTTAGAAAATGTAGGAAAGCCTACTTTATAGGCGTGGCCTGTAAATAGGCCATAGGCCATTGGCCTTTGTACAGCTTGAAATGCTTGGCTCATTAAAGCAATATTGATATTCAAAGCAAAAGCTGAACTGCGTGTTTTCTCTCCATTATCATCTCTCTACACAATCACTTGAAGGTTTACTGTTTATAGATTAGACATTTCAATTGGTATCAGAGCCTAACTTGATCTAAGTTGGCTCATAATTGGGTGAATCATCGATTAATAAGCTACGTCGAAGAGGTCACTATTTAGAATTCGAAGTAATGAAGGTTTGAGTGTTTTTAGTATTGAATCTGATCCCATTCATCTCCAAATCAATTATGTGTTTGAAAACTATCATGTATGTTTTGATTTGGATCAACATCGACTGAGTTTTTGAAGTTTTTCGTGGAAACATCTACAGTTTTTGCTTCAAAAGATCATCAGATTTCATGATAATGATGGATTCATTGGAGTAGTATTGATCTACAAAGAATTGCGAGTTAAAAGATATAAAATTCGAGTGGTTTTTCATTGTTTTTTATAAGAATTAAAATTTTAGTCAAGAACACTTGAAGATGATGAAGAACAGCCTAGATCTGAGTTTTTGATCTAGTTGGATTAACATTTCGAAGTTTTTGGTGTTTTACTGTGGAGTTTGAGCGGGTTAGTTATTTCAAAGAAGACTTCGACCTTGGCCGTTGAGAACAGATCCCTAAAAATCCGGAATTTGTTGTTCACAGTAGACTTCGAGCGTATCTTTCCACAAAATTCAAAAGAAGCACATCTCGAATTCGAAGCCTTAACACTTCGAGTTCGAAATCAACATCCAAAGTTCCAAGCTCGAAACATTCTAGACAACTTCCAGCGGACTTAAATCCCCAAGTGAACTTCGAACTCGAAATTCACTTCAACACCTTGACTTCGAGCACATTTATTGAGTTACAAATCCACTTCGAAAACAAAACCCTTTGACTTCGAGCTTGTTCTCCATTCCAAATAGACTCCGAAAACTAATCTCTAAGACTTATCACATTTCGCATTCGAAGATCACTTGTTCGAAAACACTGTGCAACATTCCTTCGAAGACCAAATCCTACCGTTCTATTCGAAGTCAACTTCAAAGTTCACTTCGAATTCCTAGAATATTCACTTCGAATTCATCACTTCGAAGAAACCATCAATTCAAAACATTCTTCGAAGAAGCCATCTTCGAACCCCAATCACCAACTTTTTCAAGTTAACGATCACTTCTAAACCTCAAGTAATAAAACCAAAATGTCAAGTTCCAACGAGATTTTGGCCATTGGCACAGACTCGAAACCGCATGTTCTCTACCGCAATGACGATTTAGTATGGAAGGGGAGGTTTATGGACTTTCTGGAACACAACGATGTGTATGGTGAGATTATGATTGAATCTATCCTAAACGGAGACAAGAAATTCTACAGAATCATTGATGCACAACGTGATAACAACCCTCCAATTCCTGTAGTGGTGAGAGAGAAAACTCATGACGAGTTAAATGCTGCTGAAAAGGAAAGGAAGAAAGCAGATAGGCTGGCTAAGTATTATCTCAAACAAGGTTTATCTTCTGAGATGTACATGAAAGTTGACGGTCTAGCAACAACCAAAGAGATCTGGGACGAGATCAAAAGACAATTGCAAGGAACTGAGTAAGGAGAATATATAAAATGAACACAATTGGTGAACATGTTTCACGAATTTACTGCTAAGGATAACGAACTGTTAATTGACACATAAAGTCGTTTCTGCAAGCTCTAGAATGAACTCAGATCTAACACGGTTGAAAGGACGGATTTGGATAGTAACTGCGTGTTTCTTTATGCTCTAGGTCCTGAATGGAAAGAGCATGTGAAGCTTTACAAACACATCAACCGAAACCTTACAATTGTCACCTACCACAATATTGTTGAGGACCATCAGCAATACCAAGATGAGGTCTCAAAGTCATCTCCCAGACATTCTACTGATCCCTTAGCCCTAGTACATTTAGAACCATCACCCAGTGAGTCCTCCAGAACATAAAATATCAAACAAGTGGCCATGTCTAACTCAGAATCATATGAGTCAGATGGTACGGAAATGGAACAAGTCATAAAGACCATGTCATTCATCACAAAGGCATTCAAGAATAGGTATTCCAAAACCAATAATCGTCAAAGGCACACTTCTGGGTCTGGAAGACCCAGAAAACTTTAAGGTTGCTGAGAAACCTAGGTTTTCCAAGGAGGAAAGGAAAGAAGAACAAAAATGCTACAATTGTGGGGGCAATGTGTTGGAATATGCCCACTGACACACATGAGTTGGTATCACTGCTGATGAGGCATAGGCCTATTGGGTCACACGCCATGTATTGATTCCGGCAACACCTTTGAACAAGAGAGAGTAAAATACCAAAACTGGGTTTTGGTAGGGCCGGGTACGGCCGTGCCTTATGAAGGTACGGGCGTGCCCTATGCCAGGTACGGGCCCAAGGCCGGCGTGCCTAGGGCGTACCCATTGGGGCCGGCACGGGCGTGCCTCTTGGAGGTATGGCCGTGCCTAGTGCTAAAGCACGAGCCCAAGTCGGGCGTGACTTGGGTGAGCCCGTGGGCTGGCACGGGCATGCCCTTTGAGGCACGGCCGTGCCTCACACAGTAACAACCAATTCAATTAGACTTTTAAGTCTAGATTAAATGTGGCATTATGGTTACTTAAGTCTAACTTTATACGGACATTTTTTACTGGCTTTTGCTTGTCAAGAGCACTTCTACAAGTGTTAGACATGTTCATGACATGAATAATGAACATATGATCTTGTGTAGAAACCATATGAACTTGTAACCTCAAGTTAGTTCATTTTTCTCTCTTAACATACACATTTGGAAGATCGATTGGCACATCAATCTTTAGGTGGTGTTAGACTTTAGTCGGTGGTGCTTTTGGCGGCGTCCAAACAAAGCTAGCACGTGGGAATCTAATTCACTTGGTGTGGATACCGATAGAGGAATACAACATTGTATTCTCATATTCATCATCAACGAGGAGCTAGAGGATATTTGTAGGGTATAATTTCTTCTACTTGTTCCTTTCTTTTGTTGCATTGTTATTGTTTAGAGTTTGCTCCATTGGGTGTGGTATTGGTGACATAAAATGAAATTGGTTTATACTCGTTTTTGTTTCCGTTGCGTTTTCTAGATGCCACCAAAACCCAACAGTGGTATCAAAGCCGTCTCTAACATGGCTTTGCACTCTTGGTTTGAAAAACCGGAATTTTCTGTGAAAAAAAGAGTTTTCCGGTGACCGGGCACGGCCGTACCTTATGGGGTACGGGGCACGGAGGGCATGCCCGTACCCTTCATAGGGTACGCCCGTGCCCCGTCGTGTTTTGGCCGGAATCTGGATTTTTGAAACTGTGATATTTGGTGTTCTTAAAATCTGGTTTTTGATTGTCTTGGATCTGGTCATTCCCCACTATATTTTGATTTCTTGAATTTATATATTTTGTATGGCTTGGCATGAAGTACATAAAAATATATATATTTAAAGGTGTATATATGAATATGTAATTTTAAAGGTGTATTAAAATTACTAATGCATATGTACAAGGATTGCCTTTTGTGCCTTGGATATTTTGTTGGCAATCTTAATCAAAATATGTTTGACATGGTTTTGTGGCATACCATGGTTTTGCTTTGGTTGTGTTTGGATGTGGTTCGGTAACTAGATGCCCTATAGACCTATGTGTTGTGGTGTTTGGTTTATTTGGTTTTGGTGGCCTGCGTGCCGTATTGTTGTAATTTTTATATATTATTATTTGGTACGGCTTGCATGCCATTTATCTATTCCTTTGTACTTGTATTAGTAGCATAGGATTGTGTCTTGCATGCCATTTCTTCTTCTATGTATTTGTAGAATAGTATAGAAGTTGATTTACTATGTAATAAACCAATGGGAATCACGGCGTTGATGTCTCGGCAACATGGAGTTTGGATTGGCTTTTGGAGATGCCGGCTTCAGTGGGAGCACACCCGACTAGGTACTTTGGATCTTGGATTCCTTAGTTGACCTTGTTTTCCTCGTATGACTCACAGGGAAAACACATAGGATTTGGGCATGTTACCGAACTATTATGTATGCGTGGTTGTTTTATATATTTATTATTTTGCATGGATGTGTAGGATATCGCATGCTAGATAATTTTTCCAAAATATATAAAACACAAAGATTTATAAAATTGGTTTATATTTCTTTCCGCGCGTATTGAATTAACAAGATAATATAAATTTGTATTATATTATAAGTGGATAAAAATTGTATTGATCACTTGATTTGTTAATTCGCAAAATGGGTTAAAATTGTTTTAACCGGAAAAACGAAATCCTGTTTTTAAAATGTAAATCACGCGCCATCCGTAAGATGACACCACACGAATCTAGTGAAACTTGGATGATTGTCGAGCTTTAGCACGAGTCATGCCGAGTGGAACTGTGTGGAAGGTGAGTGTGGTAACTCGCAATATTGGTTGTCGAGCTTAGCACAAGCCAATTCTTTTTGTGGATTGGTATAGGCAATTGCGAATTGTCCTTCACCATGAATCTAAGTTGCACATCCTCGAGGAACCTCTTCCGAAACCACCTGCTACCAACACAAGTTGGGCCACTAGATAAGCCTTTGAAAAGCATGTCGAGGACGCAAAAGATGTTTATTCTTTCATGTTATCGACTATAAGCTGCGAGCTGCTAAAGCAACTCGGGCATATGAGTGCGTACGACATGATTAATCGGTTGAAGGACTTGTTCCAACATCAGATTAGAGAGGAACACTTTATGTGTGTCAAGGCCCTTGTCGGTTGCCGGATGCAGGAAGGTGGGAAGGTTAGTGTTCATGTGCTTCGTATGAAGGCATACATTGACCAAATGGAAATACTAGGATTTCCCATTGGGAGGGAGCATGCGGTGAATATGATTCTCGAATCCCTTATGATGAGTTTATCAAAAACTATGAAAAGGACAAAGTGGTAGAATCCTTAGACGAGTTGCATGGCATGCTTAAAACTTTCGAGTCTAACATGGCCAAACGCAAGTTCGTTCCCACCCGGTTATTTCAGGAACGTAAAACTGAGAAAAAGAATACGACTCCTAAGGGAGAAGTTTGCTATTTCTGCGGTAAATATGGAGATTGGCGCTGCCACGCTTGTCCTGAGTGTTTGGAGGAGTTAAAGCTTCATATGAGGCAAGGAAATAGCTCCTCGTCATCAGGTACATTCATGATTAGCTTCATTGCTTTTCTACTTCTTGGCTAGATTTATTGAAATGCTGGCTATAACACTCACGTTTGTTGCAAAATTGTTTTGTTACAAAGTGTAGGTGTTAAACGGAAGAAGTAGCTGATAAGGCATGGAGAGCTAGAGCTCAAGATTGGGAAACTTGGACGTTGTCTCGATTGAGAGGATTGGGAGTTTTGATCTCGCCATTTCATCTAGCTATTTTATTACTTTATTAGATTAATATTTTGTCTGCCCTGCGTGGCGAGAGAAATATTAAGTCTGTTATGCATTGGTTGACGATGGATATTACTTTGTATTTGATATATTTATATATTAGTGGTTTATTTCAAAGGTTATCCATGTCATGGCATTTATAAGCTTTTGCTTAAAAGTAATAAAGTAATCATGAATAATGTGTTTAAATCCAAAAATGGTTTGGATTAGTTATCCAAGTGACAAGATTATTTAGCTATGTAAACAAGACTTACGTCACCAAGTTCTGTGTGGTTTGGAATCTTGGATGCATTTGATAATTGATCAAATGCTGAGTGCGAGAATTGTTTATTAGGCTAAATGATTTGTACATCTTTCATCGGCGTATGTAAGAGGATTGAGAGCTTGTTGTAATTAGTTCACACTTGTGTGTTTAATTCGTTCAAGAAAATCCATGGGGATAACTACTTGAACTTCGTTACCTTTACCCGTGGTGGTAGTAGGGAAAGGTATGCTTGAAACCTTTGAGGTGTTCATTGATTACCTTAACGAGGTTTGTGGACGAAAGGTTAAGTTACTTAAATCTTGTAAAGATGTTGAGTATCTTAATATAAGAATTTTGAGATCATCATAAGAATTGTGGGATTTGTCTCCTAAATTATTTCTCCTAGGACACATTGGCATATGGGTCGCATAGTGGAGAAACCGAATATTCTTAGATATGTTCGGTCTTGATGGATCGCAAATTCATACCCAATGTGTTGGGATGCTTAAGTATGGCGGGCAATGTTCTATATATAAAATCAACACAGATGGTTTAGTACGCATCTTAGGAGAAAAGACTAGAAAGAGTGTCTTTGCTTGTCTATCTCAAAACCTAGATTATCCAGCCTACGTGTAGACGTGAGGTGGTAGAATCCGGGGAACAAAAGATGCTTCTCCATTAGGCATGAGATATTTGTTTCACAAACTTTTGAGGACAAGTTTTGTCGCTCAATAGCAAGTGGAAGTCTAATATCTATGGGAGCTAGTGGGAGTAAAACCTGATGTTGGCACTAGCATACAATCTGTAATGATTGGAACTCAGCATGACGATGCTGGAGTACCTAGCATAATTCGTTACTCTTCCTATTTCTGATAGGAGTTGTCGTAAGTCCGGATAGATATATGTTTTATATCTAGAGGAAGATAACTCGATGATGGATTATTTGAGTTCATCAACTATTGGAAGTCGTAGTGGGCATAGTGTCTACTAGGAGGAGAGAGGCAATGAGAATGGGATACAATCCATGTAGGATATTCATGTATTAGACTTGGTTGATCCGATGCCTTGGCGTAAACCTAAGGATATGCGTGGATTGAGATGTAGACAACTTCAAATGCCGACCGATATTAAAAATTCTAATATGATTGACAATGAGGACGGTATCATAAAAGAAATTTTTCCTGGTGGTTATGTTGAAGCCTACTTGGATGGCTTATGGTGTATCACTACCTTTTCTTGATTATGAAGGTATGATAGTGAAATTAAGAGACTCTATTCCTTTATAGAAATTTTTAGGAAGTGTTTTAATACTCTCCGAGAGTCTTGTACATTATTAGTATCCTCGTAAGGTCTACGAGCCCAATAAGTCTATTCATGTACTTGAAATTCAGATGCGGACTAAATGATAAATTTTCCGTTATGATTGACCATGAGGATGGTATCATAAGGAAATTGTCCTAGTGGTTATGTTGAAGGTTACTCGGATACATGTGTTTATCACTACAATGTAAAGATCGTATTCCTTCATGGGAATTTTGAGGAAGAGTGTTTCAACACTTTCCAAAGGTCTTGTACATTGAAAGTATCCCCGTAGACTCAATAAACATTGAAAGGTTGTAATCTTCACTTTAATGAGAAAATCATAGATTTGAGTTTTTGAAAAGGGAAGATTAAACTTGGATGTATGCCAGAGCTAGTGGGAGTGCTTACGTTCCAAATATTGTGTATCCGTGATATACTTCTTATTACGAATAATATCCTAATTTGGCGGTTTATAAAACCGGGGTTGAGGAATTATTGCTTTATACGAAGAATTGGGAGTATACGAGCGTGGATTTTTCGGAGTGAAAAACTAAGAGAGTGACATTGAAACATGATAGACTAGTGTGTTAATTTAATTAGCAACTTGGTTTATCACATGGTTTCTTTTCTCTCATTTTGACATACTTGGAAGAACTCTTGGTACATTGTTCTTCAAGTTGATGTTCGGTGGTAACAAGGAACTTTGAGTAATGTATTATTCTTGGTGAATTGTTATTGTTGTGTTGTTAAGTGGAATGTTATCAACTAGAATGGTTCTTTAAGCATCATTGACTCTAATTGTGTTCTCTTGAGAAAATAAGAGTATGATGGCTTATATATGTGAACCATAGTCTTGTGCATTGTGACTCTATTGGTGTCTTTGGAACAATGAGAGCGCGAAGGCTTGGACAAAGGACCATGATCTTTTCGGCACGCACTTTATAAGTGTTTGGTCGAGAGAAGACATGGTAATTGTTAGAGTATGCATGGATGTCACTTTGTGAATCCGCTTACTAAGCTTTAGTCGTGGGCTAGTGATGAATTTACATACTAGGCTTACATACACTTGGTTTACAAGTAGCTTTGGCTTGGGTTCGTTTAGTTGAATTTGATATATTTTGAGTTGGGAACATTAAATTAATAATGTGCTTTGATTGTATCGATTATCAAATGGAGATTTGATAATGCGCGCGGAGCGGGTACTTTTGTTAGCTTTTATTGTGTTCCATCTTAGCATGTTTAACCAATTCCTTGAATAAATTTATTTATTCTAAATGCTCCATGATCGGTCGTTCTTCATTGGAAGGAAGAAGTGAATTAAGATCGAGGCAAGTGGTTGGTAAAGTATTCATAGTGGATTGAATACATGTTTTCGCAACACTAGCCTGTACTTGATAGTGATCAAGTAATTGGAGGACCCGCACTTGAGTTTACTTCACAGACATGATCACGAGTAAATCAGGATGATAAATTTTTTTGTCCTTCTACTAGAGATACATGCGCTTCTTGATTAATAATATGGTCTTGTTTAGATTGCTTTCTAACGTAGTTCGTAACTGGCTGTTATAAGGGAAGTTTTCAGGCAAGAACTTGTTGTTATGACGGAACGATGTAGTCAAATGTATTTGTTCCTCTTTAGAGAGATATCCCTGGGCCCCTCGTTGACTTAACTGATGACATCAAAATGCATGGCCGTGCTCAAGTTGAATTGATAGCGGATCAATTTTGCAACTTCTTTTGTTCGTCATAGTTAGTCTAGATCGGAAACATAATCGTGGATGTTTTAGGCTTGATGATGTTCCATGACCTACATTCACAATGGATATCGTGAACGAAGGGATGAATAATCACTTATCTGTAGGACCATTCTTTACAGGTTGGTATTTGTCATGGGCGACATAGCATATGCTGACTTGGGGGCATAGATGTCTTGCTAGAGGCCGCTCTATGTCGGTGTTACCTTTCGTGGGTGTGTCATGTTCAAGTGGGAGTTTGTTGGAATATGCCCACTGACACACACGAGTTGGTATCACTGCCAATGAGGCATAGGCCTATTGGGTCACACGCCAAGTATTGATTCCGGCAACACCTTTGAACAAGAGAGAGTAAAATACCAAAACTGGGTTTTAGTAGGGCCGGGCATGGCCATGCCTTGTGAAGGTACGGGCGTGCCCTATGCCAGGTACAGGCCCAAGGCCGGCATGCCTAGGGCGTACCCATTGGGGCCGGCATGGTGGTGCCTCTTGGAGGTACGGCCGTGCCTAGTGCAAAAGCACGAGCCCAAGTCGGGCGTGACTTGGGTGAGCCCGTGGACTGGCACGGGTGTGCCCGTTGATTAAATGTGGCATTATGGTTACTTAAGTCTAACTTTATACGGACGTTTTTGACTGGCTTTTGCTTGTCAAGAGCACTTCTACAAGTGTTAGACATGTTCATGAAATGAATAATGAACATATGATCTTGTGTAGAAACCATATGAACTTGTAACTTCAAGTTAGTTCATTTTTCTCTCTTAACATACACATTTGGAAGATCGATTGGCACATCAATCTTCAGGTGGTGTTAGACTTTACTCGGTGGTGCTTTTGGCGGCGTCCAAAAAAAGCTAGCACGTGGGAATCTAATTCACTTGGTGTGGATACCAATAGAGGAATACAACATTGTATTCTCATATTCATCATCAACGAGGAGCTAGAAGATATTTGTAGGGTATAATTTCTTCTACTTGTTTCTTTCTGTAGTTGCATTGCTATTGTTTAGAGTTTGCTCCATTGGGTGTGGTATTGGTGGCATAAAATGAAATTGTTTTATATTCCTTTTTGTTTCCGCTGCATTTTCTAGATGCCACCAAAATCCAACACAATGGCCACTTCATAAAAGACTGCACTCCGAAAAAGAAGAAAGACGCTGAGTACTGTAAGCAAAAACTCATGCTGGCAAAAAGAAACAGTGCTGGAAGGGCCTTGATGGTAGAAGAAGACCAGTTCCTCACCGGTACTGATGATAGTGATCTTAATGAGGAAGCACAAGCCCAATTTTATATAATGGCTGATGTTGAGGATGAGTTCACCGATGAAGAAGCAGAGCCAGAGGCATATTATGACAATACCGATGATGAAGGGCTTGATGCTGAAAATGCTGATAATGAGGTACACTCTAACTCCATAACAGGTTGTGGTCTGAGCATAGAACATGTTCAGATCATCATGTCAAGAATGAAAAAGTTAGAGAAAAAGGTACAAAAATAAAAATCAGAGAAAGAAAAACTAAAAGAAATCATGAGAAATCAACAAATGGAAACCTTCCAGGTTGATCAAGAAATTGAGGAACTCAAAACCAAAATCATTGAAAAAGAAATCGAACTGATTGAGCTAACTGCAAACATGAGTACCCAATTACATGACCTCAAAGCATAAAAGATCAGCGCAGACAATGATACAAAATTTATTCTCAAGGAAAAGGGTGAATTGTACTAAAAAATCAAAGAACTTGAAGACACACTGATAAAAAGGGGTCAAACAGAACAAACCATTTTTCTCAATAAATCCAAAGAAAGAAAATTCTCAAAATGGACCTATGATGGTCTTGGATTTGAAAACCCTCGAATTAGTGAGAAAGTGACGGCCAAACAATTATATGATTTCAAATTAATGAATGTTGGCATCATTAACAAAATGGTATTTGTTAGTCAAGAAGAAGAGGTTGTGAAAGAAGATTTTAAAAGAAACTCTAAACTAAAATCTGCAATTCCTTTTGATTATCAGGAACTAAATGAATGTATCTCATCTGAGTCTCAAAAGCTCAGTGAGACAGATGAGTCTACTAGTTTCACCTATCCTGGTGATCTTAAAAAGCTGCAAGTAGTCCTAGAAGCGAGAGTATATATACCACATATGGTTTTACAAAGGCAACTAAAAATACTTGTAGCTTATTACTTTCAAACTCTCATCACTCTTGATTTAGAAAAGGAAGTAACAAAATCAGAAAAGAGTCTTCCATGTCACTGTCAAAAGGAAATCTTGACATGCACTTCTACTCCATCTACTTCCCAACCAACAAGAAAATATACAAGAGAAGAAAAAGGTAAAACAAAGGTGGAGAGTTATGGACTCCAAGATCACATCACAAATCAACATCAACTGAAACCACCAAAAGGAAACCAAATGCCATTGCCAAAGCCAATCTCACACACTCTCCCAAGTAAAAATCAAAGTTACCAACAAAGGTTGTCAAAAAGAGTTCAAAACCACTCACAACTAACCACTTTTCAACTATTTCAGATATGAGAAGAAAAGACAACAACTAGAAGAGTGTTTGCCCAAATGAAAATAGAAGAAAGTTTAAACCCAATGTAGCTAAGCCATGTTTTGATTTTTCCAAGAAGTGTCATCACATTTCAAATTTCTTCAGTCACTGTAATTCACTTTCCACAAATGAAATGAAAGCAACTACATGTTTTTGCACAAGTCATGGTAGTTTGCACGGACATTGTGAATACAAGTGTGAATATGACAGACTTCGAAAACAAATGGGAATTCGTGCTTGTGAGAAGTGGAGAGCATAAGGGTCCAATCAAATAAATGCACCCTTTATTACATCAAACGGGATAATCATTCATCAGTGGGTGACTAAACATTCTTTAAAACTCATGAATTATTAGAACTATGAAAATAGATTAAGCACAATTCAAGAGTTAGAAGCATACAGAAAAGGAGGATACGAAGAGTTTTTGAAGGTCTGGAATAATACCGAATCTAACACAAGGAAATCTAAATCATCACATACCAAGTTTTTATCATCCAAGGCACGGTCAAATTCTTCAAAAACATCCAGCTCAAGAGCTAAAATCAACAGGAATCAAGAATCCAAACCATCCACCATAAATCACAAACCTGTTACCACCAAAAAGCTACCCAAATCTCAAACAGTTGCAAAACCCAAAATGATTCAAGTTTGGCAACGAAAAGATGTGGTTCAAGTAGTGGATCTCAAGGACACCCTCAGTCCACCAAGTCTTGAAAGAGGAGAGATTCCTCTAACCATTGAATCTAAAATTGTTCCTGATCCATTCTGGATTAATACCTCAAAGTTTAACAAAGAAGAACAAAAGACTCAATGGAATATACAGAAAATAATACATTGTATTTTTCAAGAGGTTGTTGACACTAATGTATCACCTAACATGCAAGGACCCATTTCAACATGGGGACCTAAATCTTCATTCTTTTCTATGTGCAACAACCTAATCTCTGGTACCTGGACTCAGGCTACACCAAGCACATGACAGGCGACAAGAGTCTTCTTAACAACTTCATTCCCAAGTACTCTGGGAATGTTCGTTTTGGGAATGACTATGTTGCACCGATTCTGGGGTACGGAGATATAGTAAAGAAGAATATCAAAATAAAGAAGGTTTCTTTTGTAGAAGGACTTGGCCATAATCTGTTTAGCATTGGCCAGTTCTGTGACAAACACTTGGAGGTTACATTTAAAAAGAATTCGTGTTCAGTGAAAACAAAAACAGGTGACGTACTTCTCGCGGGAACAAGAAAGTCTAACTTGTATTCAATTGATCTGAACAACTACAACACGAAGACCACCATTTGTCTACTCAGCAAGGCCTCATCGGACTTAACTTGGCAGTGGCACAGGAAACTCTCCCATCTCAACTTCCACATTATCAAGAAACTGGTTACTAGAGATCTGGTGAGAGGCCTGCCTAAGTTAAAATTCACTAAAGACCATCTGTGTGTAGACTTTGAAAAGGGGAAGATGAAACGTCCATCTCACAAAGCCAAGCAAGTCTCCAATACAAAGAAAATAATGGAGCTTCTGCACATGGATCTATGCAGTCCGATGAGAGTCCAAACACGCAATCGGAAGAAGTATATCCTAGTCATTGTAGATGATTACTCTATATATACATGGGTCAAGTTCTTAAGGGCGAAAGATGAAGCAACTCCTACTATCATCATCTTCATCAAACAACAGTAGAACATGTATGAACAAAGTGTTGCTTCCATTTGAACGGATAATGGAACTGAGTTCAAGAACTAAATCTTGTCTGACTACCTTGACCTAGTGGGGATCTCGCATCAATTCTCTGCAGCATACACTCCACAACAGAATGGAGTGGTGGAACGACGCAACCGAACTCTGGTTGAGGCTGCTCGTACTATACTTGCTTACTGTGGTCTCCCACCTTCCTATTGGGCTGAAGCAGTCAGCATTACGTGTTACACACATAATCGTTCTTTCATCCATAAGCGTTTCAATAAAACTCCTTATGAATTGGCAAATGGTATAGTACCTAATATCAAATATCTTCATATATTTGGTAATAGGTGATTTGTACTCAATGAAAAGGATAATCTAGGAAAATTTGTAGCCAAGGGTGATGAAGCAATTTTCCTAGATTATTCGCATGAGTCTAAAGCCTATAAGGTGGTAAATAAAAGAAGTAACTGTGTTATGGAAAGTATAAATGTTACATTCGATGATATGTTGGATGTTAACACATTTCAAAAAGAAAATGAAGTTGCTTCTGGACAAGTCAGTTCAAGACCAGTACTTCAAAGAAAAGAAACAAATACAAATCCTAATTCATAACACAATTTAGATTTCTTATAGTCTGAATCTCATGTTCTAAATGCTGTGACAGGAATGATGCAGTGTCTTCTGCTACAACTGCAACGGAGGTTGACAACTCGTCTTCACATCCAACCGTGGATTCTCCGTCTACGTCAACTGTCAATCCAGTTTTATTTCCTCATGAGCCGGTTTATGAGGGTACTCCTGTCTACGATTCAGACCCAATATCAACAGAGGAAGACATTGAACTCACAAACCGTTTAAATGAGTTCTTTCCTCCAATCCAAAACCCACGAGGAATAAGATGGACACAATCCCATCATGAATCTCAAATTATAGGAAATGTGCAAGATGGGGTAAGGACTCGTTCTATAATGGCAAATGAGTGCCTTTATTCCAGTTTCCTATCTATGATTGAACCCGCCAAAGTCTCCGATGCTTTACAAGATGCAGATTGGGTCATAGCAATACAAGAAGAACTTAACCAGTTTGAAAGACTCAAAGTTCGGAGATTGGTACCACTTCCAGAAGATAAATCAGTGGTTGGTACCAAGTGGATTTTTAAGAACAAACGGGATTCCGATGGAATAGTGGTTAGAAACAAAGCTAGGCTGGTTGCTAAGGGTTACAACCAACAGGAGGGAATAGACTATGATGAAACATTTGCTCCTGTAACTAGGATAGAAGCCATAAGACTATTCTTAGGCTATGCTGCCTACAAAAGCTTCAAGGTTTTTCAAATGGACGTCAAGACAGCATTCTTAAATGGTATCCTCAAGGAGGAGGTTTATGTGTCTCAGCCATAAGGCTTCGTCAATCTCAAATTCCCTCAACATGTTTATATTCTAGACAAAGCCTTATATGGACTAAAACAAGCCCCGAGAGCTTTGTATGATGTCCTGTCTGAATATTTGTTGAGTGAGGGATACATCACAGGAAAAACCGACACCACTTTATTCCAAAAAGCCAAAGGAAAGGATTTAATCTTAGTACAAATTTATGTGGATGACATCATTTTTGGTTCTACAAAGCCAAAGTACAGTGATGAGTTTGCACATACGATGCAAAACAGTTTTCAAATGAGTATGATGGGAGAGATGAATTTCTTTCTCGGATTACAAGTGAAACAGCTGAGTCATGGCATCTTCATCAGTCAATCCAAGTACATTAAAGACTTGTTGAAGAATTATGACATCCTTAGTTGTTCTTCACTATCTACCCCCATGTCCACAAAAACTAAACTGTCTGCTGATCTTGAGGGAAAAGCAGCTGATTTAAAAACTTATCGCGGTATGATTGGCTCATTACTGTATCTGACGGCTAGTAGGCCAGATATAATGTTCTGTACATGCTTATGTGCTAGATTTTAGGCTAATTTAAAGGAATCACATCTGCTGGTAGTCAAAAGAATATTCAAGTATCTCAAGGGTACTCCTAATCTAGGTCTATGGTATCCAAGGGATTCTAGTCTACAGTTATATGCCTATTTAGATGCCGACTATGCTGGTTGGATGCTTGATAGAAAGAGCACATCTGGCAGTGCACACTTTTTGGGTGATCGGTTAGTTTGTTGGGCTTCTAAGAAACAGAATTGTGTGTCTATTTCAACTGCTGAGGCTGAATATGTTGCTGCTGCAATGTACTGCTCTCAAAGTTTGTGGGTTAGGACTCAGCTTTCTAAGTTTGGCCTACACTATGACAAGATACCTTTACTGTGTGATTCACAATCTGCCATTGCCATCTCATGCAATCCAATCCACCACTCAAAGGCCAAACACAATGACATACAGTATCATTTTATTAAAGATAATGTGGAAAAACGTCTAATAGAACTTCAATATGTCAAGACTGATGATCACCTGACTGATCTGTACTAAACCATTAGACGAATATCGTTTTAATGAGTTAGTATCCAAAATGGGTATGATGAATTATGAACTATGAATATCATTCATTTGTTTTGAGTGGGTAGTTCACTTTGTTTGTTCATGTTGCAGAAACAAGAAAACACAATTTGAGGGAGAGTGTCAATCATCCATACAACTTACGCATGCTTGTACGGGGAAAAAATATTTAAAACATTTCAAAAATCAAAGAAAATACCAAAAACATTCACAAAACAGAGAAAATACCAAAAACATTTGCAAAATTTAAGAAAATATATAAAATATGTGCTTTATTTCTTTCAAAATTGAAAAATACAAAAATATTTTATTCACTTCGAATTCATCTCAAGTTTAATATACTTCACATTCGAAGTCAATGGACCTCGCATGCGAAGCATACCATGGAAAGTTCACTTCGAGCGCCCTCTTTGGACTTAATTCGTAGTCAGTGGACTTCGAATACGAAATCATCAAGTCCAAGTTCACTTCGAGCACCTTCTTAGGACTTTATTCGAAGTCAGTGGACTTCAAATACGATATCATCAAGTCCAAGTTCACTTCGAGCGCGTTTACTAGATTCAATTCGAAGCTAGTAGACTTCGAATTCTAAAAGTGTATTTCCAATACACTTCGAGCGCACATGAACAGTCACATTGAACGAATCTCACTTCGAGTTTGAAGCCTTAACACTTCGAACTCGAAGCCTTTGGACTTCGAGCTCAACAGTGGTCCTCTAGACCACTTCGAGCGCGTTTTTCACCTTCGAAGTCTTCACACTTCAAACTCGAAGCCTCTTGGACTTCGAAGTCAACAGTGGTCCTCTAGACCACTAACACTCAAAGCTTCTAATATCACTCACATGCTCTTTTTAGTGTATATGTTCTTTAATTAGGCAAAAGGTCCTTAAGAGAGAAATAAAAGGGGTATATATAAGCTGATAGGGAGCTTAGTGACACCAAACTCGGCCAAAAAGGCGTGGCTCTCATTGGACCAAACAAAAGGGTCCAATAAGATTAAAGTGTTACTTTGACTTCTGCCTTTACGGGCTCTCACGCCCCGTGAGGAAGTCGTGAAGGCATCATCCCCACGATCCCCGACCGGCCCTTGAAGCCTCATGAAGACCTTCACGTCACGACCTCTTCACGACCCGTGAGGGCCCATGAAGGTCGACAGAAACCCTAATTCTCTCCCTTGATTCGTGCTGTCGGATTCAACGCTTGGCGTGTGACCCAATAGGCCCGTGCCTCATCAGCAGCGTTCCAATATACGTGTATTAGTGGGCATATATCCAACAGACTCCCACTTGGACATGATACATCGTCACATATTAATCACAGACAAAGAGCGACTCTAGATAAGCATCAATGCCCCTAAGTCGGCGCGAGTTGTCATCATCAACAAAAACCTAATAGCCTTAAAGGCTTACGAGGTTCTATAGATAAGTGATCATGTACATCCTTTTCTTCACGACATCCTTGTGAACACGAGACATGGAATATGTCAATCTCCAGATCGTTCACTATTATGTTTCTCGATTACAGATTAGTTGTGACCAAATAGATAAGTTGCATTTCTGATCTAGAATCAATGTAACTTGAGCACGGCCATGCATATTTGATATCAGCTACCAATAATCGAGTGGCCCAAGATATCTCTCTTATTAGAGGAACAAATCCTTTCAACCACATAGTCCCATCATATGTTTCATACTTTACCCAATTATTTCCTTTATAACAGCAAGTTACGAACTGCGTTTGAAGATGATTAGAGTAAAGTAGATTCATACTCTGGCAACCTATGCATCTCATGTCTAAGGATGAAATGATATTATCATCTCGAGATAGTTGTGACTATAGATCAATGAAGTAAACTCAAGTGTGGGTCTTCTGGTCACTTGAAACACCTTTCAAGCACAAGTAAGTGTCGCACCCTTATTCAACCATTTTGAATACCAAGCCAACCACTTACTTCAATCTTATTTCATTCTTCCTCCCATATGAAGAATAACCGATTGCAGAGGGTTTTAAAATGATAAACATTCAAGGAAGTGTTTAAACATGCTAAGATGGAACACGGTATGGACTTGATGATTGTGACCGCAACACGCGTATATATAAATCTCCATTCATATATCGAAACAAACATAAGTTACAATACCGTTTAAATGTTCCCATAAATACAAATACAAATCAAACAAAACAAATACATAGGTCAAGCCAAATCACTTGCGTATCTAACACCTATAGCTTTAGCGTGAGAATCATGAGCAGCTTGTGATAACGGCATAGTGAATGGCTCCGCAAGGTTCCCATCCGTCGGTACTCTGCTTATGGCAACGTCACCATTCTCGATTAATTCTCTAATGAAGTGATATTTTCGAAGAATGTGTCTTGTCCTCTTGTGAGCTCTTGGTTCCTTTGCCAAAGCCACCGCACCCTCATTGTCACAAAAAAACTCAATAGGGTCGGTGATGGTTGGAACCACTCCTAGATCTTGGATGAATTTCTTCATCCACACAGCTTCCTTAGCAGCTTCACTTGCTGCAATATATTCTGACTCGGTTGTTGAATCAGCAATTGTGTCTTGCTTTGAGCTCCTCCAGCTTACTGCACCACCATTCAATAGGAACACAAACCCCGATTGAGATCGGCAGTAGTCCCTATCGGTTTGGAAGCTAGCATCATTGTAACCTCTTACTCTAAGCTCTTCCTCACCACCGTATACTAAGAACATTTCCTTTGTACGCCTAAGGTACTTTAGAATGTTCTTTACAGCCCTCCAGTGACCTTCTCCCAGATTCGCCTGATATCTACTACTAATGCTCAAGGCACATGAGACATCGGGGCATGTGCATAACATGGCATACATGATCGATCCCACAGCCAAAGCGTACGGGACTCGCTTCATTATGTTCAACTCCTTTTGGAAGTTGGGACATTGAGCTTTGCTTAATGCCAACCCATGCATCATGGGGAGATTCCCTTTCTTAGAACCCTCCATCTAAAATCGTTTAACGACATTATCCACATATTCACTTTGGCTTAAACCAATAGGCCTCCTAGATCTATCTCTATAGATCTTGATTCCGAGAATGCATCTCGCATTTCCTAAGTCTTTCATAGAAAAACAATTCCCAAGCCAAGCCTTGACACTTCGCAAGGTTGGGATATGATTTCCTATGAGTAGAATATCATCTACATATAAAACTAGGAAAACTATAGAGCTCCCACTAGCCCTGACATATACACACGATTCATCTTCGTTTTTCAAAAAACCAAATTCTTTGATCTTTTCATCAAAACAAAGATTCCAACTACGAGAGGCTTGCTTAAGTCCATAAATGGATTTCTTAAGCCTAAATACCTTGTTAGGATACTTAGGATGTATAAAACCTTCAAGTTGTGTCATATACACCTCTTCAGAAAGCTTCCCGTTAAGGAAGGCGGTTTTTACATCCATTTGCCATATCTCATAATCATGAAAAACAGTTATGGAAAGGAGGATCCTAATGGACTTCAACATGGCCACTGGTGAAAAAGTTTCATCAAAGTCAACACCCGGTGTTTGCGTGGAACCTTTTGCCACCTATCGGGCTTTGAAAGTGTCCAAGGTATTGTCCATGTTGGTTTTCTTCTTGAAAACCCATTTACACCCAACGGATCGAAACCCGGGTGTTAGATCAACCAGTTCCCAACCTGGTTATCCGACATGGAATCTATCTCGCTTTCCATTGCCTCCCTTCACTTGGCAGACTCAGGGCCCGCCATTGCTTCTGGGTAGTTGGTGGGTTCATCTTGATCCACCAATAGTTCATTACCCTCAGATATGAGAAATCCATATCTCTCTGGCTCATGATGAGCTCTACAGGATCTACATGGGGTAGGAAATGGAAGTGTGTCAGGTACCGCAGCTTCACCTTGCTCGGTATCAACCATTGATGGTTGATTGCTAGTGCCAACATCAAGTTCTTTATCGGGTGTTCTTGAATTTCCTCATGATCGATTTCCTTTTGCCTCGGTACATTGGACATAAGTTCCCTTTCAAGAAAAACGGCTATTCAAGCAACAAAAACTTTGTTCTCAGAAGGTTTGTAGAAAATATATCCAATACCGCAGGAGGATATCCGATAAAGTAACACCTTTCGGAACGGAGTTCTAGTTTGTCATTTTCTTCACGTCTCACGTAGGCTAGACATCCCCATTCACGAAGATATGAGAGAGTGGGCTTTTTCTTGTGCCACAACTCATATGGTGTTGTTTCAACTTTCTTTGTTGGTACGAGGTTAAGGATTCTAACCGCCGTCTCTAGAGCATAACCCCAAAAAATAATTGGTACCTCCATTTGACTCATCATAGAATGAACCATATCTAGCAATGTCCGATTTCTCCTTTTCACAACTCCATTTAATTGTGGAGTCCTAGGAGGCGTCAATTGTGAGATAATCTCACATTTTCTAAGATGGTCTAGAAACTCGGAAGTAAGATACTCACCGCCTCTATCCGAGCGTAGTATCTTAATCCTCTTGCCCAATTGATTCTCTACTTCACTTTGAAATGTCTTGAACACCTCAAAGGTTTCAGACTTTTGTCTAATCAAGTAGATATATCCATAACTACTATAATCATCCGTGAAAGTAACAAAGTATCTTGTGATGTTCCTTGTGACATTTTTGAAAGGACCACACACATTGGTGTGAATGATATCCAATAGGTCCTTTCCCCTCTCACTAACTCCGGTGAAGGGTTCTTTAGTCATTTTTCCTAGTAAACAAGATACGCATACATCTTTTGACCCAAGGTCAAATGATTCCAAGATCCCATCCGCTTGGAGCTTGGTGATGCGAGTCTTGTTTACATGAGCAAGACGACCGTGCCATAAGGAATATTTATCCAAACAATTTTTGGATTGAGAATCAATATTCATGATAGGTCTCTTATTTTCAATGTATGCATCAACTTCATATATGCCATGACATAGTAAAGCTTTAAAATAACAAACATCATTTTTATAACACAAAATAGATCCATCCATAAATTTAAAAGAAAAACCATCGTCATACAAAGCATGTAATGATAAAATGTTTCTTGCCACGTAGGGCAAATAGCATACATTAATAAGAACAATGGAAAGTCCGGTTCTAAAAGAGAGCTCGACACTCCCTTTTGCTTCTACGGGCACAACCTCTCGGTTCCCCATAATTAGATCTGGCTCTCCACGCTCCAAGCCTCTACTTTCCCTTAGCGCCTTCACCATATTACAAATGTGAGTGTTGTAGCCGGTATCTAAAACCCAGCCCTTTGAAATAGAAGGTTGATGGAGCTCAATCATGAACGTACCTTGGTTCGAAGGTCTCGAGATGCTCATTGCCTTGAGCTTCTTGAGGCCATCTTGGTACTTTGGGCAGCTTCGGCGATAATGCCCCTTGTCCCTGCAAAAGAAGCATTGCACATCCTCCGGGGCCTTGGCTTGGGGTATCTTCCCTTTGCCCTTTGCCACCGGGGTAGGGGTAGGCTTGGTGGCACCAACCTTGCCCTTACCCTTTCCCTTATGGGAAGGATTTGGCTTCTTCTTTTGGATGCGGCCCTCCCGGATAGCCAAGACGGGATTGGATGAGGTGGCCTTGGGCTCACGATGAATTGATCATATGCATTGGGCAAGGATTGGAGGATGAGATCAACCGCCATCTCCCTCCCTATGGTGAACCCTAACCTCTCCATGCGCTCCATGTTTGCTTTCATACGCAACACATGAGCACTTACGTTCCCGCCATCCTGGAGCTTGCAACCTAGGACGGACTTGAGGCATTCGTACCTTTCTTGCCTCCCTTGCTGTAGGAACATGTCCTTGAGCTGCGGATCAACCCCTTGCTATGCATGTGTTGTGATTTATTTCTTGCATGGTTGTTTTAGGTTTTCGCATGCTAGAAATTTTTTTTATTAAATAAAATCACAAGAGTTTTATAAAATTGGTTTAGATTTAATCATGGCCACTGGAGAGAAGGTCTCATCATAGTCAATACCATGAGTTTGAGTGAAACCTTTCGCCACTAGCCTTGCCTTAAATGTGAATACATTTCCATCCATGTCGGTCTTCTTCTTGAAGACCCACTTGCTCCCTACAGTCTTACTATTCGGAGGAAGATCAACCAAGTCCCATACTTGATTTTCATACATGGATTGCATCTCAGTGTTAATTGCATCAAGCCATTTATCGGATTCCGGATCCGATATAGCATCTTGGTAGTTAGTAGGCTCCGAAGAGTCTACCAAGAAAATCTCATCATTGGACACGAGAAATCCGTATCTCTCGGGTTCTTGACGAAGTCTACCAGATCTACGAACACTTTGTTTTTCAGTAGGTTCTTGAACAACCAATTATTTAGGTTCAACAACCGTTTGTTGAGTGCTAGTGCCAATCTGACTTGTATTTTGTGGTGCTTGAATTTCTTCAAGGTCTACATTGCTCCCACTTGCCTCTTTTGAAAGAAACTCTTTTTCTAAGAAAGTGGCATGCCTAGAAACAAACACCTTGTTCTTAGCTGGGTAGTAGAAATAATATCCTAATGAATCTTTAGGATATCCCACAAAATTACATTTGATAGATCTTGGATCGAGTTTGCTTGAAGCCACTTGTCGTACATGAGCTTCACAACCCCAGAATTTCAAGTAAGATAAGTTTGAAACCTTTCCATACCATATCTCATATGGTGTCTTATCTACCTTCTTGGTTGGAACCATATTCAATATGCACGTAGCAATTAATAAAGCATAACTCTAAAAGGACGAGGGTAGAGTACTTCGGCTCATCATAAACTGAACCATATCTAGTAGAGTTTGGTTCCTCCTTTCAGATACACCATTATGTTGTGGTGTTCTAGGAGGAGTAAGTTGTGAGATAATCCCACAATTACTAAGATGGTCCATAAACTCTTGGCTTAAGTACTCGCCACCTCGATCGAAACGAAGGGCCTTGATTGTTTTGTTGAGTTGATTTTGTACTTCGTTTTGAAACAACTTGAACATTTCAAATGTTTCATGTTTATGTTTCATTAAGTAAACATAACCAACTCTACTATAATCATCAGTGAATGTAACGAAGTATCTATCACCATCCGTAGACATTGATCTAAAAGGATCGCATACATCCATATGTATTATTCCTAATAGATCTTTAGCTCTTTCACTTGAACCGGAGAAAGAAGCCTTAGTCATCTTCCCATATAAACATGATTCGCAAACTTAAAATGACCTAGAATCGTTTGATTTTAAAATTCCATCCTTTTGAAGTTTTGCAATGCGTTTCTTGTTTATATGACCAAGTCGACAATGTCATAGGTATGTTTGACTTAAGTCATGCTTAGGTCGTTTGGTGCTAGTGGTATATATAGAATTATCATCAAGAGATCTTTTAAGATTAACTTCATATATTCCTTTAAGAGGGAGAGCCTCAAAATACATAATGTCGCTTTTGAAGGCACGAATGCCATCATCAACGAACCCAAAAGTGAATCCCGATTCACTCAACCGGGTTACTGAAATAGTATTCCTAGTTAAACTAGGTACATAACAACAATTGTTCAATATTATGTACAGGCCATTTGGTAATAATAATTCAAAAGTTCCAAGGGCTTCAACAACAACATTTGCTCCATTGCTCACGTGGAGGTCCAAATCGCCTGGCTTCAGCAGCTTACATTTTCTCAACCCCTGCACATTATTACAAATGTGAGTTCCATAACCGGTATCAAATACCCAGGAATTAATAGAAAAAGTATACATTTCAATCATATATATACGTGAAGTGTTGGCCTCGCCAGCCTTCCTCTTTTTCAACTCCGCGAGGTAGGTTAGACAATTGCGCCTCCAATGTCCTACCATCTCGCATTCAAAGCACGGGTCATTCTTGGGAACCTTTCCCGAAGTCTTGGGTATAGGTGTTTTGGCAACCTGTTTGCCTTTATCCTTTCCCTTGCCTTTCCCTTTCCCTTTGCCTTTCCCTTTCGATTTATTCTTTTTCTTTTTCTTGATTTTCCTTTCTTGAATCATCAATTTGCTTGGAATCTTACTGTCAGTTGTTTTAAGCATCCCATGTAACTCTGAGATAGATTTCTCCCAATTGTTCATGTTATAATTCATGACAAATTGATCATAAGCTTTGATCAACGAGTTAAGGATCATATCCTGTGAAAACTCGTTGGTTATGGGAGATCCAAGCCTAGCAAGTTGGTCAATATATCCTTTCATCTCTAGCACATATTCGCTAATGGATTGACCTTCCTCCATCTTGCATGCATGGAAGGCTCGAGTGACCTCGAAGCGTTCTTGCTTCGCTTGCTTTTGGAATATTTCCTTAAGTTGACGAAGCATCTCATACACTCCATGCTTCTCGAGGTTCTTTTGAAGATCCAGAGACATGGTAGAAAGAATGAGGCATGCAACTTCGACCGAGTCCTCGGAATGCTTCACCCAAGCATCCCTAATGGCTTTGGCCGTAGTCAATAGAGGTTCCTCAGGAACGGGATCCTCAAGTACGTACAATTTCTTTTCGTGCTCAACAACGATTCTCAAGTTACGATACCAGTCTAAGAAATTTGTACCATTGAGTTTTTCTTTCTCTAAGATTGAACGAAGAGATAAGTTCTTAACGGGCATAGTTGAGTTAGGAACCATCTACAAAATTAACAAAGTTCAATTTAGTATTTTCGATATTTAATCCTTTAATAATTAATATCCTTTAGAATTTATAAAATTCTTTAATTTTTAAAGGCTAGGATCCAAGTTGAACTTAACCTTGAATGTTTGGCTAATGCTCTCTACATCAAGTTAAAACAACAAGGTAGGTAACATTTACCAATTACATCTCGTATGTAATTCCTAGATCTATATAGGATCCTAGACAACGATTGTCAATTTTGGCATGTTTGATCCCATCTATGTCTCGGGCTTCCTAATGTTTAGCTAATGCTCTCTCCCTAATAAGATTCCGATTAAGTCGTCTTATCTCAAGACGGTGAATTTCCGGCCCAAGACGTTGGTGGAATTCACGAAAACCACCTCGGTTGTTACAAAAACAATGCACGCGTTTGGCTAATGCTCTCTCCACGTGAGTGTCGTTGCAACAAGCGAGTGTTTTAAACTGGGATGTCATAGATTTACGTTTCGAAAAAGGGCTTTTACCGTTTTGTATATTTGTTAAATAAAATAAAAAGAATCGTGTGACTAATATTGCATGCATATAATAATAAGTCCACGTTTTGATAAAAATCATACTTTATATATATATATATATATATTGGTCTTGCGTATTCTTAAAATCCATATTTTACGAACTCTCGACGCGTTCAATTTTAAACTAATATTAATATCCTATATTAACGTGTGTAGTTTCGAGCGCGCGAATACGACAAATTTTAGCTTGTAATAAAACCATTTTATTATAAAGCTTCAATGGAGTATGGTTGTGTTTTTAAAATCTCTATTTTATAAAACTCATATATATATATGTATATGTATATATATATATATATATTCACATAATGAATTTTAATCTTTATAAAAACCCCTTTTATATAAAACTCATTTTACATCTTATGTTATGTCAATTTAAAATACCAAACTCCCATTGTGTGATTTATATTATGTCAAAAATATTATCTAGGATGCAAAAATCCTATTTTCAACCATGCATAATTATATAAACATAAACACACACAAATAACATGTATAAGTGCATAACCAAGCCATTTATCCTAAGTGGTATTTTCGTGAGCCATACAAAAATACCAAGTCATAACTAAGGACCATAAAATTCCTCTTGTGATGAACTTGAAGCTCCGACTTTCCAAAACAACTCCTTGTAGTGCAAATGACTCCAAGCCTTCATGGTTGACTCCACCATACTTGAAAACTCCAACTTGGTCATTTTTCATCTTGTGACATTTTTGTAAAAGTAAACTAGTCTAAACTATTCTATTACCTACAATATACAACAAGATGAAACAAAACTAAAATTATTATTACATACCAAATGAAAGAATAATTTTACAATGAAATCAAATTTCCAACACATCACAAAAGGTCTATGGCTTGTTATGCACAACATACACTCAAACAAACATATATATCAACACTTGATATTTAGGCAACTTTTACAACCAAACATGCATGTGGTTTGGTTGCATCCAAAATAAATATATAAACATATATAAGTTGCCAACAAGAAAATCCACAACTTTTCTAACAAAAGAAAAGTTGTCCATTTTCTTAAACAATACATACTCAAAAATAAAGTTTCTTAAAACTATGCATAAGTGGCTCTGATACCACTGTTGGGGTTTGTTCGGTTTTTCAAAATATATTTTAGCAACGGAAGCATGAACAACAATTTTAAACTTTTTAAAACTCCCCACCAATGATCCATATGCAAGCCTTAAAAAACAAAATCAACCATAGGGTGTTTAGAACTACAACCTTTGTAGGGTGAGTAAACCTTTGGTGAAGTGGTTGATCTATGAGAAGCTAAGAGAAGACTTCCTCCAAGGTATCCACAAGCCAATGATTCCAACATCTTGAAATGCTAGTTTCTCCAACCCTTGATTTTCAAGAATACAAGCAACAACCTTTGTTCTTTTTCTTGAACTAGATGTATGTATATTGAGTATGTATGTATTACCACACTTAGCTAGCTTGATACACCAATACAATAATGTAAGGATGCATGCAAGACTTTCAAGAACACTTAGAACAACTCTTAGGAATAAGCAAAGGTGGTAGCATATGTATATTGACAAAAGAACCATGCATCAAGACTTAAACACCCAAGCAACCAAGAACAAGAGGGAGGCCCCTCCCTTGGACCTTCTTGGACGAAATTGGTGAGGGGGGAGGCCCCCTTTTGCGTTGCTTCTTGACTTGGTGAATGATTCCCATGTCTTGGTCAAGTCTTTTGCAAGAAACATTACATGGCCCCCTTTTAGGATTAATGAGGAATTTCTAGATTTCTTTGATAAATATATATAAAAGATATACTAGATGTGTCATATAATGTATAAAATACATCTACATGTATTTTATATACATACTTGATTGTTACTAGTAGCTCTTTCCTAGTAACAAAGATATACATACATTTATATAATTGTTACTAGTAACAATTTACTTGTAACATATATATATATATATTTATACATATATATATATACATATACATACGTACATACAAAATCATATGTTTATATTTATTTATTTGATATGCATTATCTTAAATCAAAATATAAGAGTAATATTATTATTTCACATAAATAATAATATACAACAACGCATATAGACTTGTATATATATAATGAGTTGGAAACATATTAAAATCATATTCAAATATGTAATTGGTGTCCATTGACTGTAAATGTGTGACCCTATGAGTTTATTTATTATCAGTAATATCGTATTATTTTGTGTCTTATGCACATAGAACCAATAGATATGTGATCTCTTTGACAGACACTTTGAAACTGGTCTGACAATGGAAATATAAGTTAACAAGAAAAGGTACATATGGATGTTGCATTTCAAATCCACTAGCTAAGCCATTGTCATAAACTAGTGATGATTATTGTAATGCCGCCAAAATTAGAGGAGCTTTTTTTAAACCCCGTTCCAGTTTTGAAACTACTTGAGTACAGCTGTAAGTACAACATTTCAAAACCTGCTTTTATAAAAGTATTTACAGCTGTCACAGCGGAAGCATTTTAAACTAATTAATAATTTACAACCTATATATATAAGTTGAAACAAAAGATATCCCAAGGCGTTACCAATATCGTTCGACCATTACACAGCTAAAATAAAAACATATACTATACAACAAATGTGTTCCCAAAACAAACATGCAATCCATATGAGGTACCCGATCTCACTAGCCAAACTATTTACCTGCGCATAGAATGTACACGAGAGGGTTAGCTATAAATAGCTAGTGAATAACAGTTAAGCGGAAGCATCATAACAACAATATCATATACATATCATATAAACAAGCAAGTCTATCCTATCACATTGTGAAGCACCGGTTAGTCAACTGGCATCACGTCTTGCGAGGTAGCGAACCCGGCTCAATGATCCTGACTGGGGAAACCGATACTTCATCCGTGCCGGTAAAGAAGTGAGGTAGCGGTCCACCATTGCGTTAACGGCGAACTCACTCCTATCTGGATCACTAGGAACTGAGAGCCCATAATAGTGTTGAGGGACGGAGGTTCTGCAGGAACCAAGATTCGTGATCATCAAATCGCCGCACATCATAGCTGAAGGCACAACTGGCCTACAAAAGCCATAGCATATCATATTTGGCCTACAAAAGCCATAACATATCATAATTGGCCTACTTAAGCCACAACATAACATAACTGGCCTACAAAAGCCATAACACATCATATTTGGCCTACAAAAGCCATACATATGAAATTGGCCTGCAAAAGCCATAACATATCATGGTTTGTCTACAAAATCCATAACATATCAACATTGGCCTATAAAAGCCTTTAAAATATCGACATTGGCCTACAAAAGCCTTTAACATGCATACATATCAAATTACTACTCAATTGGCCTACAAAAGCCTCTAACATGCATAATTATCAAGTCTTTGGTTTCTACCATTGAAAAAACTATATAACATTCTTGATATCATGCTTAGGTTAACCGGTACTCACCTGTTGAGCTAAAACAGGCAAGTATAGTGTTCCGGCTCTTACTTGTCGTCAAACGCACCTATAACACGTTATTTATATTTAAGACATTAACACACATGAATAACAACTAAAACACTATTATTAATCCCCTAATGATGTCTTTAATCTATTTATTATTCTAAACAAACTTCCCATAAGTCAATGTACAGAAAACAGAAAAAATGCTTGCTGTTACTGGATGGCACCTCCTTGTGGCCACAAGCAATTCTGCTTGCACCCACAAGGATTGGAATCTGCTTACACCCGCAAGGAATAACCCTTGCGCCCACAAGAAAAAACCCCTTTACGGCCGCAATAAAAAAAAAACCCTTGCGGCCACAAGCAAAAGTTTTGCGCCCACAAGCATGTCTGCACAGACAATTGCGACTTCCAGCCCCTGTTTTGGCCATTTCAACCCCAAAACTCAACCAAACGATTCCAATCCAATTTCCAGTGTTCACATATGAAATATACATCATAACTAACCTAGAAACAATAATCCTTATGCACTTTAACAATCCAATTCACACTATGTGTGACATCTGTCACCAAAGCGGGTTGGTTTACCTCGACTTATAACCGCCGTTAGTCATTCAATATTACCTATGTGCTCGAATGAACTCTTGAGACCTATACTTGTTAAATTCTAAGTGATAAACATGTCTAATGCCTTGAATATCATAGTTATTCTAACAACAGAATGAACACAAACTCAGAAGTTTGATTGAGTTCCTAATGCCCGATTTTATGTCATGCAAATGTCTTAGCTGCAAAGTATGGATAAAATAAATCCACAAAGAAATAAATCATACAATAGATTTAATCACCACTAGCAACTAAATGAAAATAATAAAACACACTTAAGTTTAAAAGTCGTTACGATTACACTAATACCTCAACAATGTAAAACATCAACATAATTTGCAAGGGATTAGGAAATAAAATAAAATAATAAATTGTACTAAAAATATATTCTAGACAATGAACCCCTCAAGTAAGAATAAACACCCATATAACACATGCAAAGTCAAATGCACCTACAAGAAGATAATAAATTAGACAATAATAATGTGTACATAATAAATAAATAAATACATATATATATATATATATGTATATACAATATATATTGGAAATTGGCCATAATGGGAGGATTATCAACCTCCCAAAATTTATAAACAACCTAACTAAAATACAATGTTACCATAAATCAAGAAATTCTCCTTAAAGTCTCATAAAAACACACACACCACACATTTTCCTCTCTCAAACCCACCCATCAATTATGCACAGCCTTTCCCTCCCTCTCTCTAGAATTTTCTAGCCTCCATACAACCTCTTTATGGTTCAAATCCTCAAGAAAACTAGACACTTGAAACACGAATTGACAAGCTTTTGGGTAAGTACTCGACCTTGTGTGTTTTGAACTTCTTCTCTTGATTCTCTAAGCATAACCCTTGATGATGGATCATCTTAGGTACCAAACACATCCTAATCATACATAAAGTAATGATTTTGATGTGTTTGGGTGATTAACAAACCCAAAGGGTGGCTTAACTAATCAAAAACACGAAGAACAAAGAATTGTAATCTGGGCAGAAAATATAAGTGAACTTCTAGAGTTCATATCTCGGCCAAAACAAACCTAAATAAATCAATTTTTGATTCTAGAATCAAGTACTCTGAGTCTATTTTTGTTTACAATTTGTTTCATATAAAAATAAGCTGTTTTGGTCATCCAAATGATCAAAACCGTATAGGTGCACAAATCTGTTGGACCCTGACATTTTGCTCTACCAACTTTAATAGCACAAAAACCTATTCTAAATATCACTAAAATTATTCAAAATAAATCTGAAGCACCTTCCAAGAGTTCTTAAGTTTCTGTAAAAATATTAGGATTTATTAAGGTTGTTTTCCATTTTAATCGATTAAAAGCATTTTGTTTGTGGAATCTGGAAATCCTGGAGGTTATCTATAACAGACTTTAAATCATCATAATTAATTCAAGATTTTGAATTAGAGGCCAAAACTTAATATGGAAAAACTTTAGGGTGTTTTTAATAACTGTACAAAATATTAGGATTTATCGGAGTCGTTTTCTATTTTAAAAGAGTAAAAACCTTTTAATTATCAAATCTGCCAGTTTAGGAAAAATTTATAATCAGAGTTTTAAAATATAGTAAACCATTCAAAAATCTGTATCAGCGGATAAAAACTTGTATGAATATAATTTTCAGTGTTCTTAAGTTACTGTAAAAGTTTTAGATTTTATTAAGGTTGTTTAATATTTTAAATATATAAAAACTTTATGTCGCACGAGCTGGAGGCATTTTCTGACCAATATCAATTAAAGAAATTTTTTTAAATAATAAACACTATTTTCATCACTGGAAAAATTTATATAAAATAATAGAGGCATAAAAGTCTCTGTCTTAAAAATTTAGGAAAATAATTGAAACTATTGAATTATTTTAAAAATACATGAAACATAACCAAAACTTCAAAATTTAATCTACACAATCAAAAAGGCAAAGAAACAAGGTTTGAAATCTTAAATATAACTGCTTGGAAGACAATGATTTGATTCCTATTGAACCTGGTGGTTCGGATGTTGGTACAACGCCTACACGCTTAACATGCTATACATGCACATTTTTCCTACTTAAACACTTTACACGGCAACTATGCTATTTCTATAAACCTGCGAGCTCACCAACTTTATGTTGACATTTTCGAGTGTTCATTTTCAGGTAATGCTAATAATAACGCATAAGGAGTCTAGATATTCTCTAGTTGGACCTTAGCAAGACTCGTCGCATGTTGAGACAATAAACATTTATTTGTGGTGATTCATTTCCTTTGCATGAGATTTAAATTCTTAATTACTTTGGACATGTTGTCCTTGTACTCATCCCGGGTTGTGGGAATAACTATTGTGAGTGATGTTTTTATTGACTATGATTGTCGTGGGGTGACTTACCATGACACAAGTCCCCTCTTGTGTCGGGGAACGTCATGACACGTTGGTGTGTTACATTTAGAATTTTCTCTATCCTTAAATCAATGTGTTATGACGATCCTCTCCGTCACACTTCGCGTTTCCGCCTTGGCGGGGTGTGACAGATTTGTATCAGAGCCATTGGTTATAGAGAATTAGGTGGTTTGACATAGACTATAACCTAAGTTCCTCATATAGCTGCATAATAGGAAATATGTGTGCACATTATTTGATTTTGCGAATTTTCACGCTTCAGCCTAATCGACTAACGCAAACCATGGATGACACTCTTCAAAATTTTAACCTTCGTTAATTAACCTATCTAGGATACGATGGTACTAACAACACGAACCCCTACTCAAGACGATGATGCGATCGGTCGATATGATTCAAGCTACGGACGGGAAACACCATGTACTCGAGCATACGACGACGAGCCGACCCCGTAAAGCCATAGTAGACCAGCCCGATCACGTCGTAGTGTGAAGCATAGACCCTCAAGGTCAACTAAAGTGAATGAGTGATGGAGAGAACCGGGCCATCTCCCAACTTGAAGATCGGGTAACAACCAAGCTAAGGAGCAGGCACGACAAAGCCGAAGGATTCGAGTACTAGAAGAGATCCTTAGGATCCAAGGTCATCATATGGAAACCTTGGATAAGGTTAAAGAGGACCCCAAGGAGGAACCGCTTGAGGATCCTACCGACGAGTAGAGGACACCTATTAAATAGTCTATCGTTCCGCCTATCGACTTGATTACTAAATACCTTGCTTACTTATATCTAGCACGCATTGTTTAATTACAAATTTCCGTGCAATCTAAGCATAGATGCAAAGCCTCCTTGAATGATTATGTGCACACATATTTGTTTGTTGTTAGAAAATAAAGGGAAGGGTTGTGTGAGCACTTCTAATAATGTATGATTCAAATCATATAGAATTAGAATTCTTGACCTAGCTTTACTGCATGTTCTCGTTTGATGTTGCTTTAGAGTAGGGCCAATAATTCAAATGACTATGTGATCTAGTGTCATACATGGCCGAGTGTTCATAACTACCTAGACCTATAGGAAGTAGAGTATCGACCTATGTTAGTGAATCGGGATGATTAGTAGTGCCTTAAGGAGAGTTGTGATAAGTATGGATGCATTGCGCCTGATCACCGCCATGCACACATACCTAGCACGAGGACACTTAAAGCATTGTGAAGCATCCTGTGAAACAGACTACGGTTTCGGGTTAAGATAGTGCGAGAGACCGATATCTATAACTATATGATTGAAAGTAGCCAAGTGCTATGACACATGACATACAAAGTACTAAGAATAACGATACCCATGATTTGCCTTCCGTTTAAATTATGTACTTACCTTTGTATATAACATACCTCCAAGAAGATCAACTCGAAATGCTAGACACGGCGGAACCGCCAACCGAGGAGGTAGAGGTGGCGGTCATAACGGTGATGCTGGGATGCGGGGCACGAAAACCCCAGCATTTCAGAAATCATAGCTCAACACCAGAAGGCCCTAATCCCTACTATTGTCACACCAATTAGCAATAACCTTGCTACCAAAGCAGTAATGGCGCCGAGACCAATAACGCCAATGGAGGAGATGTTTAGAACATCAATGCCAGAAATGGCGACGGCTACACTTATAAGAAATTTCTAGTTTGTATTCCACGAAATTTCCAGAAGTATTCCCTGAAAACCTATCCGGAATACCCCTATTCGACAAGTAGAAATTGGCATCAACTTGATACAAGGAGCGACTCCTGTAGCAAGATCACCATATCGATTTGCACCATTAGAAATGTAAGAGTTGTCTAGCCAACTTCAGGAACTACAGGACAAGGGTTCATCCAACCCAGTAATTTGCCTTAGGGAGCACATGTTCTATTCGTCAAAAGAAGGATGATTCATCTCGAATGTGCATCGACTACCATAAGCTTGTAAAGTCCCATTTTTTTGAATTCATATATATATATATATATATATATATATAATTTCAAATAAAATTATAAGTTGTTAATTAAACATTTTTTTGAATTCATATATATATATATATATATATATATATATATGATTTCATATAAAATTATAAGTTGTTAATTAAACATTAGGTTCATCACCAATCCACTATCAGCCCAACACACGGGACTCACGGTACAAAATACATGTTTGAAAGTAATAATTTAAATCAGAGTTCAAAAATCATTTAGCGGAAACGGCTGTCATGCGGGAGCTTTCCCCTTGTCAGCACGTGACGGTCCTTAAAGAATCAACAACAATGGGTTAAGCACAAAGCTTAGTGAGCACACTCCACTCATACATTATATCAAAAGACACATCTACAGATAATGCACATCACATCAATTTCGCCACACATGCGGGGGTAGACTCAACCTCCGTGTCATATCAATTGCCATAAAGGCGGTGTAGACACAACCTCCGTGTCACATCAATTGCCATGAAGGCAGGGTAGACACAAACTCCGTGTCAGATCAATTGCCATAAAGGCGGGGTAGACACAACCTCCGTGTCACATCAATCACAATATCACATAGAGCACGTATCACAACATAATACCGGGCACAAGTACCTAAATCATAAGGTACACACGCACACCCTAAGTCCTAAAGTCGGACCACACTCACCATCCGAAAGTCGAATGGTCAAAACTCAACAGTCGGATCACTCTCCGAAGGTCGGATCACTCTCCGAAGGTCGGATCACTCTAAAAGTCGGATGGTACAACCTCAACACTAAAAGTCGCATGAACACACAATGAAATCCGATACTTTTGTGAAATCCGATACTTTTGCAAATCCGAATGTCGCATAGCCAAAAGTGAAATTCGCATGGACCAAAAGTTGGATGGTTCAGAGGTATAATTCGAATGGCAAAAGTCAGATGGTTTAAAGGTATAAGTCGCATGGCACACTCAACACACCAACTGAAAGTTGCATGACATGCCCTTGCATTCATGCAATTATCGCATGGGATATCTTCTTCCCTACCAGTTCAACTTTTTGAAAAACCCAGGTTCCATGGCCAAAATCAAGCTTTCCCAAAACACAACCAATTCCTTTTATTTTTGTTTCTAAGGATTCTAAACAACTAAAGACCAACTCCTTATCAAACAACCCAATTAATACTACCAATTGGTGATCTAAACATGAATTTCTTTCTTTAAAGTGGGTTTTCATAAAACTTCAAGAACAGGGATGAATCTGCACAACTTTCCAACCTAAAACTCACCCAAGAAACCCAAACTAAAGACAACTACGAAGGATAGAATCCATACCTTGAATTTCCTTCACATATTGCTTCCCAAAACTCCACTCCTTGCTCCTCCTTCTTCCTTTCACGATGAACACACATAGAGCACTTTCTTTCTGTCTCTCTCTCTCTCTAAGTTTGAAACTCAATGGAACAGTAGAAATTGCTTGGGAGGCTGTGCCCTAATTTAATTTATATACTTGTCTTCTTGGGCCAAGCCCATCATAACCCCTCTCTTTTAACATTAAACTTAAGCCCAAGCCCATTCTTTGCTAGAGTTCCCATGAGAGCCCAAGATTTAAATAAGTTCATTATATAAATATAAATCAATTAACCCAGTCACCCACAACCCAAATAAATTCGTATTCTCGAATTCGATTAACCTTGACAATAATATTCGTAATTCCATTTACATTGTCTTAAAACATACATGCAGGAACTGGGTATTACAATTCTCCCCCACTTAAACACGACTTCGTCCCCGAAGTTGCTACTCGAATAGCCCCTGGTAGAACTTTCTTATCTCCGCCTCTGGTTCCCACGTCCACTCAGAACTCTTTCGATGTTCCCACTGAACCTTCACCATTTCAACTTGCTTACTCCTTAACATCTTGGTTTCCCGATCTATTATAGCCACGGGTCTTTCAACATAGTTCAGATTCTCATCAACCTCTCTTCCAACGGTATGAAAGTAGACTCGTCGGCTAGGCACTTCCTCAGATGTGACACATGAAACGTATTGTGAATCCGTGATAGCTCTTCGGGTAGCTCCAGATGATATGCTACCCTTCCTATTCGTTCGATCACTTTAAATGGTCCAATGAACCTAGGTTTCATTTTACCCCGTTTTCTGAAACGTATAATGCCCTTCCATGGCGAGACCTTGAGCAACACAAAGTCCCCAACCTGGAATTCTAAATCTGATCGCCTCTTATCTGCGTAGCTCTTCTGCCGGCTCTGAGCTGCGCGTAACCTCTCATGAATTTTCTGTATGTTCTCTATCGTCCTTTGCACAACTTCAGTACTACCCAGTACCCTATGCCCAACCTCACCCCAACAAACCGGGGTTCTACACCGCCTCCCGTATAGCATGTCATACGGAGGCATCCCGATACTCGCATGGTAACTGTTATTATAAGAGAATTCCGCCAATGGAAGATAAGTATCCCAGCTACCACCAAAATCTAAAACACACGCCCTCAACATGTCCTCGAGAGTTTTAATCGTCCTCTCACTCTGACCATCGGTCTGGGGATGATAGGCGGTACTAAAATGCAACTTTGTCCCCAAATCTCCGTGAAACTTCTCCCAGAACCTCGAAGTGAACCTCGTATCCCTATCAGACACCATCAACACCGGCACACCGTGCCTAGAGATCACTTCCTTCACATACACACTGGCCAAAGCTGCCGACGAGAAGGTCTCGCGAATTGGTATAAAGTGTGCACTCTTAGTAAGCCTATCCACCACCACCCAAATCGTATCGAAATTTCTCGGTGTTCTTGGTAGCTTGGTAATAAAATCCATCGTAATGTGCTCTTATTTCCATTCCGGAATTTCCAACGGCTGCAGCTTCCCATGCGGTCTTTGGTGCTCGGCCTTGACCCTTAGACAGGTCAAGCATCCCTCAACATACATTGCAACCTCCCGCTTCATCCCGGGCCACCAATAGTCCATTCTTAAGTCTTGATACATATTCGTCGCTCTAGGATGATTGGAAAATTTCGACTTATGAGCTTCCTCTAGCAACGTTGTCCTGACATTAGCTGTTGCTGCTACCCATATCCGTCCATAACGCGTGAGTAGATCTCGGCTATCCTTAAGAAAATTCTTCACTGGCCTTTAATTCTCTCGTTATTGTGGTTCTCTGGTCAAATTACTTCAGCCTGCGCCGACCTAACCAAGTCAAACAACGAAGTGGTAAGGGTCATTTGCAAACATTTCGCCTCTAGTAACGAATATCCCGACTTACGACTCAAGGCGTCGGCCACAACATTAGCCTTACCCGGGTGATATAGGATCTCACAATCATAGTCCTTCGCCAAATCTAACCACCTTCGCTGCCGCATATTTAGATTCTTCTGGTCTACGAAGTACTTTAAACTCTTGTGGTCGGTATAAATAGTGCACTTGACTCCATATAGGTAGTGTCTCCAAAATTTTCAATGCAAAAACCACGGCCGTACGCTCTAGGACGTGAGTTGGATAATTGCTCTCGTGGGGTTTAAGTTGTCTGGACGCATACGCTATCACTTTTCTTCGCTGCATCAGAACGCATCCCATCCCACAGTGCGATGCATCACAATAAACCACTAGATCCTCCATTCCCTCGGGTAGGGTTAATACCGGAGCCTCGCATAACTTCCTTCGCAATGTCTCAAAAGCCGTCTGCTGCACACTCCCCCAACTAAATTTCTCATTCTTTTTGGTCAGTTTTGTTAACGGTGTGTCAATCTTTGAGAAATCCTAGATAAATCGCCTGTAATATCGTTCCAATCCAAGGAAACTCCGAATCTCAGTGGCGCTTTTCGGCTGTTCCCATCCTAGTACTGCTTCAATCTTAGCGGAATCCACTTTAATTCCGTCCTGATTTACGAGGTGGCCTAGAAATTGAACCTCGCGTAGCCAAAATTCACACTTAGAGAACTTTGCATACAACTTCTCCCGCTTTAAAGTTCCTAAGATCTCCCTAGAATTGGTCGAATAGATTGTCTATCCGGGGTAACGGGTAACGATTCTTGACAGTAAGTTTATTCAACTCTCGGTAATCAATGCACATTCTGAAGGTTCCGTCTTTCTTCTTTACGATGAGTATCGGTGCTCCCCATAGCGAACTACTTGAGCGTATAAATCCCTTGTCTAGCAGCTCTTGCAACTGACTCATCAACTCCTTCATTTCCGGTGATGCGAGGCGATACGGTGCTTTAGCTATCGAAGTGGCGCCAGGTACTAGATCAATCCTGAATTCCACCTGACGTTCCGGTGGTACCCCCAGCAAGTGCTTCAGAAACACTTCTGGGAATTCCCTCACCACCGGTACGTCGCCTACTTCCACTATTTTCTTTCCCTTGGTGCTATCGATGATGTATGCTAGAAATGCAGAACACCCGTGCCGCAGGTATTTTCTCGCCTTCAAGATTGTGCAGATAGCCGGACCACCCCTCTTGCGTTCTCCGACAATTACTACTTCTCCCCCACTTGGAGTCCGAATCCTCACCTCGTGTCGATTGCAATCAATGGTAGCCCGATTCTGACTCAACCAATCCATATTGAGGATCACATGGAATTCCCTCATCGCAATAGGTATCTGGTCGATTCTGAATTCTTCCCCTTCTATATGCAGGAGGTTACTTCTATAAACCGTTCGTTACTGATACAACCCGGTCATACGCAATGTCTACTTCTATAGGTACTTCTAACTTAACAGGCGCAATTCCAAGGTTATCCCAAAAGTTAAAAGACACAAAGGACCTGCTGACCCCCGAATCAAACAATACAAGTGCAGGTTTCGAGTTAACAAGATGAGTACCTACGACCACATCCGGCTCCGTCTTAGCTTCCTCCGCGGTTAGCTGGAAAGCCCGACCCCTAAGATTCGGTCCTTCGGTCCTCTTGCCCTGATTACGGTCGGCAATCCTCAACGTAGCTGGGGATGGTGCCCTGACAGGGTTATCTTTCAAGAGTAGGTAGGCCGACCTCCCATGCCCAGGTTGGTAACACACAAAGCATAATTTCGCAGCTGAACCGCAAGCCCTGCTTAGATGACCCCTCTTCCCGCACCTGTAACAGCTCGGTGCCCAATCTCCACACGCACCCTAGTGGTGCTTCCCGCATTTCACACACTTAGCAGGTTCTTTCTTCCCCCTTGCTTTGGAACACTGAATCTTGTACCCCATATCAACCTGTTCCATTTTCCTCTTGACCTGCCTTGCTGCCGCTTGCTTTTCCAGTTCCAGTTTCCTTGCCCTCCCAGCCCCTATCATCTGCTCCAAGGCGTGATACTTGGACTCATCCATAAACTCCCTGATCTCTTTCTTCAACACATCCATGTAGCGAAACATCTTCATTTGCTCATCTGCTACGTACTCGGGGCAAAAGCTAGCTTTCTCCAAGAACCGCTCGTTGAGCTCAGTGATGGTTTCAGATGTTTGCTTCATGGCCAGGAATTCCCTCTTCACCCTTTCCACCTCTACCTATGGTGTGAACTTGGTGGTAAACAGCGCCTTGAACTCTTCCCATGATGATCCTACTAGTGCTTCACCTTTCTGCATAAGCAACAGGGACAACCAGTCCTTTGCAGCACCGCGAAGCAAATTGCTTGCGAAAAGGACTTTGCGGTCCGCGGGACAGTAACTGGTCCTGAAGGCCCCTTCCTTCAACTTCCGCTAGCCACCTGGAGCTAGCTACGGGGTCTGCCTTACCTTCAAAGGTTGGCGGTTGACAAGCCACAAACTCCCGGTATGTACAACCCCTGATAGCTCCCTGGGCTCCTACTTGTGCTACGTGGTGTCTACCCATTCCCCTAGCATCCAGTGCTTTCGTTTCCTCGGCAGCAACCATACCCTCCATTTCCTCAGCCATCTGTTCAAACATATTCGGTAGGATCTGCTCCAAGGCTTTCCCGATCGCAGCTACCAATCTAGCATCCACCGCAGGGGGATCCTCATTCCCCTCCCCAGCGGTGACCACCAGCATCCTTGGTTGACATCGTGGGTCTGTTTCAGCCGTAACACTTGCAGCTTCCCCATCTCGGGGTACGGGAGCGTTTCCCCCAGCCAATAAGTTGCGGATCCTTCTTGTTTCAACCATTCTGAAGTATAGATAATGCACTGTATGTTAGGTAGGAATTACCGCACATAACTTCCCAACTCACAACTTTCTCGCATCTAGGATCACCTACAAGTAAGCCTATGTGCACTAAATCAACCCTAGCTAGGCACATAACATCAAACAAGTAACCCCTCGCCCGATTCACAAGACATTTAATGATTCCGTCAAGTTCTAATGTGTATCATGGGTACGTAATAATACAAGCCTTCATATTATTACCAACGCACTATACATACCAGATCTTAGCTACACCACTCAATCTCCTAATTCACGGGTTTAGGTCATGTATAGCATCATATATAAGGCATCACGTATAGGTTGTCACATCTTACATTGGTGTAGTGTAGTGTAAATATAGTGCTATGCATAACCCTAGCCATACAGGTAGTCATATCCTTGAATCTACCTTACCACAACATCAAACGAGAACATGCAATAAGGCCAACTCAAGTTTTTTAAACCTAATTGTCCAGTTTCATGCAAGTCATAGTATATTCACAGTACACTAAGCACCGACAACAACAATTTCATAAATATCTGAGCAGTATTCACAATTCAGTAATCACAGTTCAACAGTCATATCAATAGTAAGTACTCACGAGGACCTCCTGCGTGCTCGAACCCCTTAAACCGAGGCTTTGATACCAAGTTGTAACGTCCAAATTTTTTCTGAATTCATATATATATATATATATATTATTTTCGTATAAAATTATAAGTTGTTAATTAAACATTCGGTTCATCACCAATCCACTACCAGCCCAACACACGGGACTTACGGTACAAAATACATGTTTGAAAGTAATAATTTAAATCAGAGTTCAAAAATCATTTAGCGGAAACGGCTGTCATGCGGGAGCCTTCCCTTTGTCAGCACGTGACGGTCCTAAAAGAATAAACAACAACGGGTTATGTACAAAGCTTAGTGAGCACACTCCACTCATACATTATATCAGAACACACATCTACAGATAATGCACATCACATCAATTTCGCCACACAGGCGGGGTAGACACAACCTCCGTGTCATATCAATTGCCATAAAGGTGGTGTAGACACAACCTCCGTGTCACATCAATTGCCATGATGGTAGGGTGAACACAACCTTCGTGTCAGTTCAATTGCCATAAAGGCGGGGTAGACACAACCTCCGTGTCACATCAATCACAATATCACATAGAGCAAGTATCACAACATAATATAAGAGTTAGTGAAACTCATCTGTTCAACAGCAAAGTAATAGGTCTTAGTAATAGTCAAAGTACTCGGGACTGTTCAGCAGCTAGTACCTACAACACATCTATCAAATCAATACCGGGCACAAGTAAATAAATCATAAGGTACACACGCACACCCTAAGTCCTAAAGTCAGACCACACTCACCATCCGAAAGTCGGATGGTCAAAACTCAACAGTTGGATCACTCTCCGAAGGTCGGCTCACTCTAAACGTCGGATGGTACAACCTCAAAACTGAAAGTCGCATGAACACACTATGAAATCCGATACTTTTGCAAATCCGAATGTCGCATAGCCAAAAGTGAAAGTCGCATGGACCAAAAGTCGGATGGTTCAAAGGTATAAGTCGCATGGCAAAAGTCGGATGGTTCAAAGGTATAAGTCGCATGGCACACTCAACACACCAACTGAAAGTCACATGACATGCCCTTGCATTCATGCGACTGTCACATGGGATATCTTCTTCCCTACCAGTTCAAGTTTTTGAAAAACCCAGGTTCCATGGCCAAAATCAAGCTTTCCCAAAACACAACCAATTCCTTTTATTTTTGTTTCTAAGGATTCTAAACAACTAAAGAACAAATCCTTATCCAACAACCCAATTAATACTACCAATTGGTGATCTAAACATGAATTTCTTTCTTTAAAGTGGGTTTTCATAAAACATCAAGAACAAGGATGAATCTGCACAACTTTCCAACCCAAAACTCACCCAAGAAACCCAAACTGAAGGCAACTACGAAGGATAGAATCCATACCTTGAATTTCCTTCACGGATTGCTTCCCAAAACTCCACTCCTTGCTCCTCCTTCTTCCTTTCACGATGAACACACACATAAAGCACTTTCTCTCCCTCTCCCTCTCCCTCTCTCTCTCTAAGTTTGAAACTCAATGGAATAGTAGAAATTGCTTGGGAGGCTGTGCCCTAATTTAATTTATATACTTGTCTTCTTGGGCCAAGCCCATCATAAGCCCTCTCTTTTAACATTCAACTTAAGCCTAAGCCCATTCTTTGCTAGATTTCCCATAAGAGCCCAAGATTTAAATAAGCGCATATATATATATATAAAAATAAATCAATTAACCCAGTCACCTACAAGCCAAATAAATCCGTATTCTCGAATTCGATTAACCTTGACAATAATATTCGTAATTCCATTTACGTTGTCTTAAAACATACATGCGGGAACCGGGTATTACAAAGCTGAATAAACTCACTATCAACGACCGATACCCTCTTCATAGGATACAAGATTTGTTCAACCAGTTGAAAGGCTCGCAATGTTTTTCCAAGATAGATCTTCGTTCCAATTACCGTCAACTAAGATTACGCGAGGTTGACATCCCAAAGACCGCGTTTAGAACTTGTTATGGACATTTTGAGTTCACTGTTATACCTTTCGGGTTAAATAACACACCCACAATATGCACGGTTTTAATGAACCGCGTATGCAAGCCATTCTTGGACAAATTCGTTATCTTCTCTATTGATACTATCCTGATTTATTCCAAGTTTAAGGAGGAACATGAGGTACATTTGAGATCGATTTTGGAGTTACTTGGGAAGAAGAAGCTATTCGCTAAATTTCGAATGCAAATTTTGGCTACAAGGAATACATGTGGACCTCCCGGTAAGATTAAGGCCATAAAGAAATGGGAAAACCCCAACTACACCCTTAGAAATCCGCTCGTTCGTATGATTAGCACGCTACTACCGAAGGTTCATTGAGAATTTCTTAAAGATCGCCAACCCCTTACCCTACTAACCCTTAAGGACACAAGATTTGATTGGAAAGAAGAAACAAGAGGGAGCATTTTAGACCCTAAAGGATAAGTTGTGCAACACTCCAATATTGACGCTTTCCGACGGACCCGACGACTTTGTAGGGTACTGTGATGCGTCAAATCAAGGTCTTGGATATGTGTTAATGCAGAGGGGCAAGATACCTGCATACGCATCCCGGAAACTAAAAATCCATAAGAAAAACTATACTACCCACGATTTAGAACTGGGAGTCGTGGTCTTTAAACTCAGGAGTTAGAGACACTGCTTGTATGGGAGAAAAAGTACTATTTACACCGACCATAAAAGCTTACAACACATCTTCGATCAAAAGGAGTTAAACATGAGATAATGACGTTGGATCGAACTCTTCAGTGATTATGATTGTGAAATTCGTTACCACCTAGGTAAGACGAACGTGATAGCTGATGCTTTAAGTAGGAAAGAGAGGGTCAAGTCCACGAGAATACGGGCAATGAGCATGACAATACAATTGGGTATCAAGGACGAGATACTCGAATCTCAGAAAGAAGCAATAGAGGATAAGAATGTTCCAAATGACATGTTGCGAGTGTTAGACAAACAACGGGAGAAAAGAGAGAACGGTGGGTTATTCTTTGTGTAACGAATTTGGGTTCCAAGAGTAGGAAATTTGAGAACAATTGGTGAGGCTCACACGACGAGGTATTTCGTTCACCCAGGAGCAGATAAGATGTACCACGATCTCAGGGATATGTATTGGTGTCCGTGAATGAAAAAGGACATGGACATCTATGTTAGCAAATGTCAGACTTGCTCAAGGGTAAAGGCCGAGCATCAAAGACCTTCGGGCCTATTACAATAGCCAGAGATTTTAGAATGGAAATGGGATAACATAACCATGGACTTCATCACGAAATTACCCCGGACCAGTAGTGGATATAATTCAATGGGGGTTATCATGGATAGAATGACAAAGTCAGCTCACTTCCTAGCAATCCAAGAAGATTCCAAGATGGATAAGCTGGCATGAATCTACATTAGTAAAGTAGTGGCTAGGAATGGGGTGCTCGTGTCTACTCTTTTTATCTGATCGGGATAGCTGGTTCACTTCACGATTTTGGCAGACACTACAGAAAGCATTGGGAACAAGACTAGACATGAGTACGACCTACAATCCTCAAACTGATGGACAGAGCGAGCGTACTATCCAGACTATGGAAGACATGTTGAAGACATGTGTAATTGACTTTGGAGGAAGCTGGGACACACACCTTCCTTTCATTGAGTTTTCTTATAACAACAGTCTCCATACAAACATTAAGTGTGCCCCGTTCAAGGCACTATATAGGCGGAAATGCTGATCACCCGTTGTTTGGGCCAAAGTGGGGGAAAGTCAATTTATTGGGCCGGAGATTATACTAGAAACTACTGACAAAATCTTTCAAATGAAGGAGAGACTCAAAATAGCAAGGGATCGTCAGAAGAGTTACGCCGACAACCGGCAGAGACCTCTAGAATTCAGTGTTGGCGAATCAAGTGTTACTCAAAGTGTCACCTTGGAAAGGTGTGGTGCGTTTCGGCGTGAAAGATAACCTAGCACCAACGTATGTCGGACCTTTGGAGAACATTGAAAGGATTGGCCCCGTGGCCTATCGACTAAGACTTCCACAAGAACTAAGTGGTATACACGATACGTTTCACGTATCAAATCTAAAGAAATGTGTGGCGGATGCGAATCTGCATGTGCCTTTAAACGAAATCAAAGTAGACAACACGTTGCGCTTCGTGGAGGAACCTGTGGAAGTATTGGACCGAGAGACGAAGAAACTAAAAAGAAGCAGGATCCCCATTGTCAAGGTCCCCTCGAACTCAAAACATGGACCGGAGTTTACTTAGGAGTGGGAAGACCAAATGATAATCAAATACCCGCACACATTTGACAAGTGAAATTCTAACTTCAGTACCTATTGAATTTCGGGATGAAATTCTTCTAACAGGGGAATGCTGTGGCATCCGTCACCAAAGCAGGTTGGTTTACCTTGACTTATTACCGCCGTTAATCATTTAATATTACCTATGTGCTCGAATGAACTCTTGAAACCTAGACTTGTTAAATTCTAAGTGATAAACATGTCTAATGCCTTGAATATGATAGTTATTCTAACAACAGAATGAACACAAACTCAGAAGTTTGATTGAGTTCCTAATGCCCGATTTTAAGTCACGCAAATGTCTTAGCTGCAAAGTATGGATAAAATAAATCCACAAAGAAATGAATCATACAATAGATTTAATCACCACTAGCAACTAAATGAAAATAATAATACACACTTAAGTTTAAAAGTCGTTACGATTACACTAATACCTCAACAATGTAAAACATCAACATAATTTGCAAGGGATTAGGAAATAAAATAAAATAATAAATTGTACTAAAAATATATTCTAGACAATGAACCCCTCAAGTAAGCATAAAACACCCATATAACACATGCAAAGTCAAATGCACCTACAAGAAGATAATAAATTAGACAATAATAATGTGTACATAAGAAATAAATAAATACATAAATAAAATTAATATATATATATACAATATATATTTGAAATTGGCCATAATGGGAGGAGGATCAACCTCCCAAAATTTATAAACAACCTAACTAAAATACAATGTTACCATAAATCAAGAAATTCTCCTTTAAGTCTCATAAACACACACACACACCACACATTTTCCTCTCACAAACCCACCCATCGATTTTGCACAGCCATTCCCTCCCTCTCTCTCGAATTTTATAGCCTCCATACAACCTCTTTATGGTGTTCTTCAAATCCTCAAGAAAACTAGACACATGAAACTCGAATCGACAAGCTTTTGGGTAAGTACTTGACCTTGTGTGTTTTGAACTTCTTCTCTTGATTCTCTAATCATAACCTTTGATGATGGATCATCTTAGGTACCAAACACATCCTAATCATACATAAAGTAATGATTTTGATGTGTTTGGGTGATTAACAAACCCAAAGGGTGGCTTAACTTATTAGAAACATGAAGAACAAAGAATTGTAATCTGGGCAGAAAATATAAGTGAACTTCTAGAGTTCATATCTCTTCCAAAACAAACCTAAATAAACCGATTTTTGATTCTAGAATCAATTTCTCTGAGTCTAGTTTCGTTTACAATTTGTTTCATACAAAAATAATCTGTTTTGGTCGCCTAAATGATCAAAACCGTATAGGTGCGCAAATCTGTTGGACCTTGACAGTTTGCTCTACCAACTTTAATAACACAAAAACATATTCTAAATATAACTAAAATTCTTCAAAATAAATCTGAGGCACCTTCCAAGATTTCTTAAGGTTCTGTAGAAATATTAGGATTTATTAAGGTTGTTTTCCATTTTAATCGATTAAAAGCATTTTGTTCGTGGAATCTGGAAATCCTGGAGGTTATCTATAACAGACTTTAAATCATCATAATTAATTCAAGATTTCGAATTAGAGGCCAAAACTTAATATGGAAAAACTTTAGGGTGTTTGTAATACCTGTACAAAATATTAGGTTTTATCGGAGTCGTTTTCTATTTTAAACGAGTAAAAATCTTTTAATTATCAAATCTGCCAGTTTAGGAAAATTTTATAATCAGAGTTTTAAAATATAGTAAACCATTCAAAAATCCGAATCAACAGATAAAAACTGGTATGAATATAATTTTCAGTGTTCTTAAGTTACTGCAAAAGTTTTAGATTTTATTAAGGTTGTTTAGTATTTTAAATCAATAAAAACTTTATGTCGCACGAGCTGGAAGCATTTTCTGACCAACATCAATTAAAGAAACTTTTTAAATAATAAACACTATTTTCATCTCTGCAAAAATTTATATAAAATAATAGAGGCATAAAAGTCTCTGCCTTAAAAATTTAGGAAAATAATTGAAACTATTGAGTTATTTTAAAAATACATGAAACATAACCAAAACTTCAGAATCTAATCTTCACAATAAAAAACGCAAAGAAACAAGGTTTGAAATCTTAAATATATATAATGGGGTTAGACTCAAGAAATGGATGCACAAATGCAACCTAGTGTAAGACCTAATCGTAAATCCAAATTAAACTTGAAAATTTAAAGTTAGTACAAAGAGGATTTTACACGTGAATAGTACATAACTCAGAGTATACGATTGTTGTAGATCTACGAGCACGTTAGGAATAAAGTGACCAATCAACTAACTAATGTGACTACTCGTGGCCCCTTTTTACTATATTTCACGGGGGAGAATGACACTCAAACTCTCTTTTAAACTTTTTATGCCGTGATGAGTATTTCTTATTTCTTTTGGTCAACTTATGTGACGTATATGCAAAGACTACTTGTTGTTGGTTGATGACTATTGATTCCTATATTCCTATGAGCCAACGGTTTATGCTCTAGCTTGGTATGCTATAATAACTGCTTGGAAGATAATGATTTGATTCCTATTGAACCTGGTGGTTCGGATGTTGGTACAACGTCTACACGCTTAACATGCTATACGTGCACATTTGTCCTACTTAAACACTTTACACGGCAACTATGCTATTTCTATAAACCTGCGAGCTCACCAACTTTATGTTGACATTTTAGAGTGTTCATTTTCAGGTAATGCTAATAATAATGCATAAGGAGTCTTGATATTCTCTAGTTGGACCTTAGCAAGACTCGTCGCATGTTGAGACAATAAACATTTATTTGTGGTGATTCATTTCCTTTGCATGAGATTTAAATTCTTAATTAATTTGGACATGTTGTCCTTGTACTCATCCCGGGTCGTGGGAATAACTATTGTGAGTGATGTTTTTATTGACTATGATTGTCGTGGGGTGACTTACCACGACGCAAGTCCCCTCTTGTGTCGGGGAACGTCATGACGCGTTGGTGTGTTATATTTAGAATTTTCTCTATTCTTAAATCAATGTGTTATGACGATCCTCTTCGTCACACTTCGCGTTTCCGCCTTGTCGGGGTGTGACACTATGGGATCAAATTCACCATTTTGACCCATTTACACTTTATTTTCCAAATTCAACTAAAATCAACTTTTTAATTCAAGAATTGGATTCCTAAACACTTTGAATAAGAGTAGGAACTGATTGGAATCATTGGATTCAATTGTTTGTGGCAATTTGAGTTTTTGATCCATTTGACCTAAAAGCCCAAGAAATCAAGAACTTGAAGAAACTAAGGAAGATGATGAACTTACAATGATTGGAAATGGATTAAGAACATATTTTGAACTTGAATTGTTGCTGGAATCACAAGCTCTATTGATGTATCCTTGTTTCTCCTTTCACTCTTGAAGAATCATGAAGTGTCTGTTAATGTGTGTGTCTGTATACGTATGGTGTGTGTGTTTGTGAGTCTGAGATTTAATAAGCTCTAGACCGACTTGTGTGTTTCAATTATCCACAAGTAGGTATCTTGTTCCCCTTTTCAACTTACAACTAATATCTCCTTTACCCGTTTCAACTAAGGGGGATATTTTTGGAATCCTTATCTTAAACCGTTCATTATTTTATAATTTTTATCATCTCATTTAATAACTATTTTAACAACTCATACCAATAACTAACAAATATATATTTATTTTAATTTATGTAAATTATCTAACGTACCGCATTTGTGTGCGTCTAGGCCCTTTTTGAGGATGTTACAAATCTACCCCTTAAGAAGATTCTGTCCTCTGAATCTGTTTAGCAGTGAATAAGTGAGGGTAACATGCTTTTATTTCATCCTCGGCTTCCCATGTCAAGTTAAGACCCTAATTATGCTTTCATTTGACGAGAACTAACTTGATAATCTTTTTACGCAACTTCTGATTTTAGAGTTCAATATCTCAGTAAGTTCCTCTACAAGGCATTTAACTGAATCAACTTTCAACTCTTGTAGAGATAGGATTTGATCATCATCAACCTTGTTCCTCTTATAGTACACATTGAATGTGTTATGAATACAAGATATCTCACGAGGAAATTCAAGTGATACAATCTGGTCATTAACTCGTTGCAGAATTCTGAATGGCCCAATATATCTCGGGCTTAGCTTACCCTTTCGACCAAATCAAATCACCCCTTTCCAAGGTGAAACCTTCAAGAACAGCCGGTCACCCACTTCAAAACTAATGGTTCGCCTTTTTGGATCTGCGTACATCTTTTGCCTATCTCGCACAGCTTTCACCTTCTCACATGCCATCTACACTTTCTCAGCAGTCATTTATGCAATGTCAGGATCTACATATTGCTTTTCTCCAGCTTCTAACCAACATGTAGGTGTACGGCATTGCCTACCGTACAACATTTCATATGGTGGCATGCCTATACTTGAATTATTGGAGTTGTTATAGGGAAATTCAATCAAGGAAAGATGAGAATCCCAAGAACCACCAAATTCAAGTATACAAGCTCATAGTATATCTTCAAGAATTTGAATAGTCCTTTCAAACTAACCGTCAGTTTGAGGATGTTATGATGCGCTAAGATTAACTCACGTACCAAGTTCACGTTGAAGGCTATGCCAGAAATTAGATGTGAACCGTGCATACAACACATTTGGTGCCATACAAGTAATGATGCAGTAGCTTTAAAGCAAATACCATGGCTACAAGCTCTAGATCATGTGTTGGGTAATTCTTCTCGTGTGGCTTCAATTGACGTGAAACGCATGCAATCACCTTGTCTCGTTGCATTAGAACGCAACTTAGACCTGCATATGAAGCATCACAATAGACAATAAAGTATTTTGACCCATTAGGGAATGTTAGCATAGGTGCCTGACATAACAATTGCATCAAAGTCTGAAACGCTTTCTCTTGTTCATCATTCCACACATAGGCAACATCCTTGCGTGTCAATTTAGATAACGAACCAGCAAGTTTAGAAAAAATCTTGTATGAATCGTCTGTGGTAGCCAGTAAGACCTAGGAAACTCTTTATTTTTGAAGGATTTTGAGGAGTTTCTCAGTTCATAACAGCTTCAATCTTCATTGGATCAACCTTAACACCTTCATTGCAGATAACATGACCCAAGAAATGCACCTCCTTAAGCCAGAACTTGCATTTAAAAAGCTTTGTATAGAGTTGTTCTTGCTTAAGAGTTTCCAAAATTAGGTGGAGATGTTGCTCGTGTTCCACTTCTGTTTTGGAATAAATGAGGATATCATCGATGAACATGATAAAAAATTTATCAAGAAAAGGGCGACATACATGATTCATCAAATCCATGAAAATAGCAGGAGCATTGGTTAAGCCGAATGGCATAACCAAGAATTCATAGTGCCCATACTGAGTTCTAAGCGCTGCTTTAGAAATATCTTCTTCTCGAACACGAGGATGTGGATATTTGTTCGTTACATTTTGCTTATTAAGCTCCCTGTAAGTGGATACACATACAGAGAGTCCCATCCTTCTTCTTAACATATAAAACAGAGCCTCCTCATGGTGAAGAACTTGGACGCATAAAGCCCTTATCAAGTAATTCCTGTATTTGTGTCATCATCTCCTGAATTTCAGATGGAGTGAGACAATAGGGAGATTTTGCTACAGGTGTAGCACTAGGAATAAGATCAATCCAGTATTCTACACCTGCCAGGAGGAAACGCGGTAAGTCTTCAGGAAAGACACTAGGGTATTTAGAAACAACCCTGATATCATTAACATTCTTTTCTCCCATGCCAGCATTAATCACATATGTAAGGTAGGAATCACAGCCCTTGGTAACGAAATTCTGGGCTTTAATGGCAGTTATCAATGGAACATCAGATTTACGCCTTTCTCCTCGCGTCATAGCATAGAAACCGCCAGGTAAAGGAATCTTTATCAACTTTTTGGAACAAAGAATCTTGGCATTTTGACTAGTTAGCCAATCCGTGCCAATAACAATATCAAAGACAACAATAGGCAGAAGAAGCAGAGAGATTATAAAACAATGCCCATCAATGGCAATGGAAACTTGAGGTACGTGTGAAGTAATAAAAACTTGACCACAATTAGAAACTTCCACCTTTATAGGATTTCTAACCGAAGCAATAGGTAGTTTCCATTTATTATAGATTGTAGATGATACAAACGAGTAGGTAGCACTAGAATCAAATAGAACGCATGCTGGTACAGAATTAACTAAGAAAGTACCAGTAATCACATCACATGTATCCTTTGCCTCCTCAGCCGTCATATGGAAAACCCTCCCTTGAGCACTAGGAGCGCCTCCCTGTTTCTGACCAGTGGCTGCTGACGAGCCCCCAACACCTGAACTTTGCAACAAAGGGCATCCTAAAATGTGGTGCCCATGTTTATGGCAGTTAAAAGAAACATTTTCTTTATACCTGCAGTCATGTGTTTGATCCCCTTCCTCCCACACCTACGATACTTGATTAAATCCCAACTCCCCGGTTTCTAGGATGTATTTACACAGGGGCTACTCCTAGATCTTATTGCTTGGGCTCTGATCATACTTTCTCTTTCCTCCACCCGAGTGTTGTTGTTGTTGTTGTTATTGTGACTGAGGTTTCGTCATCCTCAGTCTGTCTAGAAATTTCAAAGGCTGCATCCAAGGTTGCTACCGACCTCACAGCAGATCGATACTCAATGGACAAAGCATTAGCAAAGTAGGTGATCTTTGCCCTTCCATTAGGTAGGAGTTGAGGAACAAACCTCATATTGTCAGAAAATCTGATGACAAGATCCTCCAAGGGTTTATCACCTTTGTGTAATGCCAAGAATTGATTCTCTACTCGCAGCATATCATAATCCGAGCAGTACTTACCCCTGATTTTCTTCTTGAAACCATCCCAGTTCAGCGCTTCCAAAGTTGCTGGTGGTGTAATAGCAATAACAGTATCCCACCAGGCTAACGCACACCCTCGTAACACTCATTTAGCATAGTTAACTTTCTTGCTCTCCTCACATTCACCGGAGTCAAAGGCACTATGCATTTCTCTTATCCAGGTCTCCACAACAGAGGAATCATTAGTGCCATCAAAAGTAGGAGGCTGACAACTTAGGAAAGTTTTAAAGGTTGTAGCCTGGGTTTGAGACTTAGTACTATTTAAACTACCTAATTCCCTCAAACCAAGGCTCTGATATCAACTTGTAACGCCGCCAAAATTAGAGGAGCTTTTTTTAAAAACCCCGTTCCAGTTTTGAAACTGCTTGAGTACAACTGTAAGTACAACATTTCAAAATCTTCTTTTATAAAAGTATTTATAGCTGTCACAGTAGAAGCATTTTAAACTAATTAATAATTTACAACCTATATATATAACTTGCAACAAAAGATATGACAAGGCGTTACCAATATCGTTCGACCATTACACAGCTAAAATAAAAACATAAACTATACAACAAATGTGTTCCCAAAACAAACATGCAATCCATAGCAGGTACCCGATCTCACTAGCCAAATTATTTACCTGCGCATGGAATGTACACGAGAGGGTTAACTATAAATAGCTAGTGAACAACAGTTAAGCGGAAGCATCATAACGACAATATCATATACATGTCATATAAACAAGAAAGTCTATTCTATCACATTGTGAAGCACCGAGAAAGTCAGCAGGCATCACGTCTTGCGAGGTACCGAACCCGGCTCAATGATCCTGACTGGGGAAACCGATACTTCATCCGCGCCGCTGGAGAAGCGGGGTAGCGGTCCACGATTGCGTTAACGGGGAACTCACCCATATCGGGATCAGTGGGAGCTGAGAGCCCATAATAGTGTCGAGGGACGGAACTTCTATTGGAACCAAGATACGTGATCATCGAATCGCCGCACATCATAGCTGACGGTACAAGGACCCAACTAGATCTAGACAAGCTAGCCCCAAACATCCAACAGAGTACCGGTACAACACACATTGGCCTACTTAAGCCACAACATAACATAACTGTCCTACAAAAGCCATAGCATATTATATTTGGCCTACAAAAGCCAAAGCATATCAATTTGGCCTACAAAAGCCATAACATATCATGGATGGTCTACAATGTTGTTGTTATTGTGACTAAGGTTTCGTCATCCTCAGTCTGTCTAGAAATATCAAACGCCGCATCCAAGGTTGCTACCGTCCTCACACCAGATCGATACTCAATGGACAAAGCATTAGCAAAGTAGGTGATCTTTGCCCTTCCATTAGGTAGGAGTTGAGGAACAAACCTCATCTTGTCAGAAAATCTGATGACAAGATCCTCCAAGGGTTTATCACCTTTGTGTAATGCCCAGAATTGATTCTCTACTCACAACATATCATAATCCGAGCAGTACTTACCCCTGATTTTCTTCTTGAAACCATCCCCGTTCATCGCTTCCAAAGTTGCTGGTGGTGTAATAGCAATAACAGTATCCCACCAGGCTAACGCACACCCTCGTAACACTCATTTAGCATAGTTAACTTTCTTGCTCTCCTCACATTCACCAGAGTCAAAGCAACTATGCATTTCTCTTATCCAGGTCTCCACACCAGAGGAATCATTAGTGCCATCAAAAGTAGGAGGCTGACAACTTAGGAAAGTTTTAAAGGTTGTACCCTGGGTTTGAGACTGAGTACTATTTAAATTACCTAATTCCCTCAAACCAAGGCTCTGATATCAACTTGTAACGCCACCAAAATTAGAGGAGCTTTTTTTAAAAACCCCATTCCAGTTTTGAAACTGCTTGAGTACAACTGTAAGTACAACATTTCAAAATCTGCTTTTATAAAAATATTTACAGCTGTCACAGTAGAAGCATTTTAAACTAATTAATAATTTACAACCTATATATATAACTTGCAACAAAAGATATGACAAGGCGTTACCAATATCGTTCGACCATTACACACCTAAAATAAAAACATAAACTATACAACAAATGTGTTCCCAAAACAAACATGCAATCCATAGCAGGTACCCGATCTCACTAGCCAAATTATTTACCTGCGCATGGAATGTACACGAGAGGGTTAACTATAAATAGCTAGTGAATAACAGTTAAGCGGAAGCATCATAACGACAATATCATATACATGTCATATAAACAAGAAAGTCTATTCTATCACATTGTGAAGCACCGAGATAGTCAGCAGGCATCACGTCTTGCGAGGTACCGAACCCGGCTCAATGATCCTGACTGGGGAAACCGATACTTCATCCGCGCCGCTGGAGAAGCGGGGTAGCGGTCCACGATTGCGTTAACGGGGAACTCACCCATATCGGGATCAGTGGGAGCTGATAGCCCATAATAGTGTCGAGGGACGGAACTTCTGCAGGAACCAAGATAGTGATCATCGAATCGCCGCACATCATAGCTGACGGTACAAGGACCCAACTAGATCTAGACAAGCTAGCCCCAAACATCCAACAGAGTACCGGTACAACACACATTGGCCTACTTAAGCCACAACATAACATAACTGGCCTACAAAAGCCATAGCATATTATATTTGGCCTACAAAAGCCATAGCATATCAAATTGGCCTACAAAAGCCATACCATATCATGGATGGTCTACAATGTTGTTGTTATTGTGACTGAGGTTTCGTCATCCTCAGACTGTCTAGAAATATCAAAGGCCACATCCAAGGTTGCTACCGTCCTCACAGCAGATCGATACTCAATGGACAAAGCATTAGCAAAGTAGGTGATCTTTGCCCTTCCATTAGGTAGGAGTTGAGGAACAAACCTCATCTTGTCAGAAAATCTGATAACAAGATCCTCTAAGGGTTTATCACCTTTGTGTAATGCCTAGAATTGATTCTCTACTCGCAGCATATCATAATCCGAGCAGTACTTACCCCTGATTTTCTTCTTGAAACCATCCCAGTTCAGCGCTTCCAAAGTTGCTGGTGGTGTAATAGCATTAACAGTATCCCACCAGGCTAACGCACACCCTCGTAACACTCGTTTAGCATAGTTAACTTTCTTGCTCTCCTCACATTCACCGGAGTCAAAGGCATTATGCATTTCTCTTATCCAGGTCTCCACAACAGAGGAATCATTAGTGCCATCAAAAGTAGGAGGCTGACAACTTAGGAAAGTTTTAAAGGTAGTAGCCTGGGTTTGAGACTGAGTACTATTTAAAGTACCCAATTCCCTCAAACCAAGGCTCTGATATCAACTTGAAACGCCGCCAAAATTAGAGGAGCTTTTTTTAAAAACCCCGTTCCAGTTTTGAAACTGCTTGAGTACAACTGTAAGTACAACATTTCAAAATCTGCTTTTATAAAAGTATTTACAGCTGTCACACTAGAAGCATTTTAAACTAATTAAAAATTTACAACCTATATATATAACTTGCAACAAAAGATATGACAAGGCGTTACCAATATCGTTCGACCATTACACAGCTAAAATAAAAACATAAACTATACAACAAATGTGTTCCCAAAACAAACATGCAATCCATAGCAGGTACCCGATCTCACTAGCCAAATTATTTACCTGCGCATGGAATGTACACGAGAGGGTTAACTATAAATAGCTAGTGAATAACAGTTAAGCGGAAGCATCATAACGACAATATCATATACATGTCATATAAACAAGAAAGTCTATTCTATCACATTGTGAAGCACCGAGATAGTCAGCAGGCATCACGTCTTGCGAGGTACCGAACCCGGCTCAATGATCCTGACTGGGGAAACCGATACTTCATCCGCGCCGCTGGAGAAGCGGGGTAGCGGTCCACGATTGCGTTAACGGAGAACTCACCCATATCGGGATCAGTGGGAGCTGATAGCCCATAATAGTGTCGAGGGACGGAAGTTCTGCAGGAACCAAGATAGTAATCATCGAATCGCCGCACATCATAGCTGACGGTACAAGGACCCAACTAGATCTAGACAAGCTAGCCCCAAACATCCAACAGAGTACCGGTACAACACACATTGGCCTACTTAAGCCACAACATAACATAACTGGCCTACAAAAGCCATAGCATATTATATTTGGCCTACAAAAGCCATAGCATATCAATTTGGCCTACAAAAGCCATAACATATCATGGATGGTCTACAATGTTGTTGTTATTGTGACTGAGGTTTCGTCATCCTCAGACTGTCTAGAAATATCAAAGGCCGCATCCAAGGTTGCTACCGTCCTCACAGCAGATCGATACTCAATGGACAAAGCATTAGTAAAGTAGGTGATCTTTGCCCTTCCATTAGGTAGGAGTTGAGGAACAAACCTCATCTTGTCAGAAAATCTGATAACAAGATCCTCTAAGGGTTTATCACCTTTGTGTAATGCCCAGAATTGATTCTCTACTCGCAGCATATCATAATCCGAGCAGTACTTAACCCTGATTTTCTTCTTGAAACCATCCCAGTTCAGCGCTTCCAAAGTTGCTGGTGGTGTAATAGCATTAACAGTATCCCACCAGGCTAACGCACACCCTCGTAACACTCGTTTAGCATAGTTAACTTTCTTGCTCTCCTCACATTCACCGGAGTCAAAGGCATTATGCATTTCTCTTATCCAGGTCTCCACAACAGAGGAATCATTAGTGCCATCAAAAGTAGGAGGCTGACAACTTAGGAAAGTTTTAAAGGTTGTACCCTGGGTTTGAGACTGAGTACTATTTAAAGTACCCAATTCCCTCAAACCAAGGCTCTGATATCAACTTGAAACGCCGCCAAAATTAGAGGAGCTTTTTTTAAAAACCCCGTTCCAGTTTTGAAACTGCTTGAGTACAACTGTAAGTACAACATTTCAAAATCTGCTTTTATAAAAGTATTTACAGCTGTCACAGTAGAAGCATTTTAAACTAATTAATAATTTACAACCTATATATATAACTTGCAACAAAAGATATGACAAGGCGTTACCAATATCGTTCGACCATTACACAGCTAAAATAAAAACATAAACTATACAACAAATGTGTTCCCAAAACAAACATGCAATCCATAGCAGGTACCCGATCTCACTAGCCAAATTATTTACCTGCGCATGGAATGTACACGAGAGGGTTAACTATAAATAGCTAGTGAATAACAGTTAAGTAGAAGCATCATAACGACAATATCATATACATGTCATATAAACAAGCAAGTCTATTCTATCACATTGTGAAGCACCGAGAAAGTCAGCAGGCATCACGTCTTGCGAGGTACCGAACCCGGCTCAATGATCCTGACTGGGGAAACCGATACTTCTTCCGCGCCGCTGGAGAAGTGGGGTAGCGGTCGACGATTGCGTTAACGGGGAACTCACCCATATCGGGATTAGTGGGAACTGAGAGCCCATAATAGTGTTGAGGGACGGAAGTTCTGCATGAACCAAGATACGTGATCATCGAATCGCCGCACATCATAGCTGACGGTACAAGGACCCAACTAGATCTAGACAAGCTAGCCCCAAACATCCAACAGAGTACCGGTACAACACACATTGGCCTACTTAAGCCACAACATAACATAACTGGCCTACAAAAGCCATAGCATATTATATTTGTCCTTCAAAAGCCATAGCATATCAAATTGGCCTACAAAAGCCATAACATATCATGGATGGTCTACAAAAGCCATAACATATCAACATTGTCCTACAAAAGCATTTAACATATCAACATTGGCCTACAAAAGCCTTTAACGTGCATACATATCAAATTACTACTCACTTGGCCTACAAAAGCCTCTAACAGGCATAATTATCAAGTCTTTGGTTTCTAGCATTCAAACAATTATATAAAATTCTTGATATCATGATTAGGTTAACCGGTACTCACCTCTTGAGCTAAAAAGGCAACTATAGTGTTCCGGCTCTTACTTGTCGTCAAATGCACCTATAACACATTATTTATATTTAAGACATTAACACACATGAATAACAACTAAAACACAATAATTAATCCCCTAATAATGTCTTTAATCTATTTATTATTCTAAACAAACTTTCCATAAGTCAACGTACAAAAAACAGCAAAACTGCTTGTTGTTACTGGACGGCACCTCCTTGTGGCCACAAGCAATTCTGCTTACACCCACAAGGACTGATATCTGCTTACACCTGCAGGGAACAAACCTTGTGCTCATAAGCAAAAAAAACGTTTATGGACGCTTGGAAAAAAACCCCTTGTGGCCGCAAGCAAAACCCTTGCGCCCACAAGCATGTCTGCACACACAATTGCGACTTCCAGCCCCTGTTTTGGCCATTTCAACCCCAAAACTCAACCAAACAATTCAAATCCAATTTACAGTGTTCACATATGAAATATACATCACAACTAAGCTAGAAACAACAATCCTTATGTACTTTAACAATCCAGTTCACAATATGGGATCAAATTCACCATTTTGAACCATTTACACTTTATTTTCCAAATTCAACTAAAATCAACTCTTTAATTCAAGAATTTGATTCCTAAACACTTAGAATAAGAGTAGGAACTAATTGGAATCATTGGATTTATTTGTTGGTGTCAATTTGGGTTTTTGACCCATTTGACCTAAAAACCCAAGAAATCAAGAACTTGAAGAAACTAAGGAAGTTGATGATCTTACAAGGATTGGAAATGGATTAAGAACAGATTTTGAACTTGAATTGTTGCTGGAATCAGAAGCTCTACTGATTTATCCTTGTTTCTCCTTTCAATCTTGAAGAATCATGAAGTGTGTGTTAATGTGTGTGTATACGTATGGTGTGTGTGTTCTATATATATGCGTCATGCGGTTACTTTCATTCATATTTATTGTGTTCCATCTTAGCATGTTTAACCACTTCCATGAGTGCTTATGCATTCTAGATTTCCATAATCAATCATTCTCTAAGGGAAGGAAGTTTGAACTAAGATTGAGGTTAGGGTTTGGTTATGCATTAATCAAGGATTGAATGCATGTGACGTAAGACTAACATGTACTTGAAATGAGTTTTAAGTGACTAGAAGAGCCACACCTTAGTTCACTTCATTTATTATAGTCACAAGTGACTTGGGATGATAATATCATTTCATCCGAACCATAGATACATGTGTATCCAAAGCATGAGTTTTCTTTATTTTGATCTCTTTCAATTGTGGTTCGTAACTAGCTACTATAAAGAGAGTTTTCAAATAAAGTATGAAGCATGTGGCGGGACTATGTAGTCAAAAGGATTTGTTCCTCTATTTAGAGAGATATCCCTTGGCCTCTCGATGATTGGAAGCTGACACCAAATATGCATGGTCGTGCTTAAGCTGCAATGATAATAGATCAGTTGAAACTTGTTTTTTGGTCACCACCAATCTAGAATCGAGAAACATAATCGTGAAAGATATGGAGATTGACATTTATCCATGTCTCGTGTTCACACAGATATCATGAACAAAGGGATGCTTATGATCACTTATCTATAGGACCTTTTAGCCTTTCATGGCTACCAGGATTTGTTGAGTATGACATAACTTGTAACAACTTGGGGGCAATGATGCTATGATAGAGCCCCTGCTTGTTTGTAGTGTTAGTAGCATTGTATCATGTGTAAGTGGGAGTCTATTGGAGTATGCCCACTGATACACGTGCACTAGCATCACTACTGATGAGGTACGGGCCTATTAGGTCACACGTCAAGGGTAGATTCCGACAGCACTTACCAAACATGTGAGAATATGAAATTATGGTTCCTAGTGACCTTCACGGGTTGTGCAGGGGTTGTGAAAAGAAACCCTTCATGAGGCTTCACCACCCGGACAGTAGTCATGGGGGCACTGCCTTCACGTGAACTTCATGGCCCGTAAGAGCCCGTGAAGGCAGAAGTCGAAGTGACACTTTGATTTTATTAGACCTTTTTGAAGGTATTCGTTTGGCACAATCAAGTAGCAACGGAAGTAATATATATAACAAAAATTAACAAAGCCAAACCAACGAATACTTCTAAGGACTAAAATCTAACCATGAACTTGCAACTATAAAGATAAACAAGATGGGAAGAAAAGATTATACCTCAATGAAAATCACAAAGTAAACTTTTCTTGTCAATAAACTTAGAATCCAACAAAGAACTCCTCCAATGAAGTCCACCCCAAGCTTGTTTGATTCCCAAATGCTAGTTAGTTGATGTGTAATCACCAAGACAACAACCATGAACAATATGTGTGTATTTCTTCTTTTGTGCACCAAAGCACTTGATCACAAAAATGCAAGAACAACTAAGAGAGAATATGAACTTGAACCAACACATTGAATCACTCAAAAGTCACTTCAAGTGCAGAGAATTCGTTGCCTCTTTGTCTACCACAATAAGTTGACATAACCACCATTAAACCAAGTGTTTAAGGCTGTTAATTCTGCTGTTACAGCGGATGTACACGGGGCCGTGTTGATCAACATGGCCGTGTAGGCCCAAAGTCCACGGCCCCAAATGGGTTGAGACGGCCCGTGTCTAATAGGCATAACACGGCCCGTATTCATCTACACGGCCGTGTCGGCCCAAACTACACGGCATTAAATTGGGCCAATACGCCCCGTGTATGTTGGACTGGACAAGGCCCATATTCAAGCACACGGCCCATGTACCATTCTGCCAAAACCGATTTTGGCCTTTCTCTCTCTTCTGCTTGATCGTGTTGCCGGAATCAATACTTGGCGTGTGACCCAATAGGCCTATACCTATTCGGTAGTGCCATTAACTCGTTCGTCTCAACGGGCATATTCCAACAGACTCCCACTTGCACGTGACACGACTACGAAAAATAACATAAACATAGAGCGGCCTCTAGCAAGACATCTATGCTCCCAAGTTAGTATAGAGTATGCCACTCTTGACAAGATCCCCAATCATAAAATGATTGTACTAAAGATAAACAAGCATGTCATCCCTTTGTTCGCGATATCCAATGTGAACATAAGTGCATGGAATATAGTCAACCTTCAGATCGTCCACGATTATGTTTCTCGATTCTATATTAGTGGTGACCAACAAACCAAGTTAACATTGATCCATCATCAATATAACTTGAGCACGGCCATGCATATGAACGTCAGCACTCAATCATCGAGGGGCCCATGGATATTCTCTCTATACACAGAGGAACAAATTCCTTTCGACTACATAGTCCCGCCGCATAGATAATACTCCACCCAATCATTTCCCTTATAACGACCAGTTACGGACCGCGTTAGAAAATGATCAAAGCAAAGAAGACCTATGCTTTGGAATCACATGTATCTCTAGTTTAAGGATGAAATGTCATTATCATCCCGAGAAAGCAGACCTATGCTTTGGAATCGCATGTATCTCTAGTTTAAGGATGAAATGTCATTATCATCCCGAGTTACTTGTGACTAAAACCATGAAGTAAACTCGGGTGCGGGTCCTCCAATCACTTGAAACCCCTTTCAAGTATAAGCAAGAATTACGTTTTATCAAAACCAATTCTTTACCTCAATCTTAATTCATACTTCCTTCCCACAAAGTATGACCGATTGTGGAGATTTAAAGATTGTAAAACAACCTTAGGAAGTAATTAAACATGCAAAGATAGAACACAATAACGACTAAATGTAAGTAACCGCAACATGCGTATATATAGATCTCTACAATATAAATTGAAACAAACATTAGTTACATTACTGCTTAACGTTCCCAAATACATAATGGTCCAAACATAAATTAAAACTATGTCTAAACCAAGTCATGAGCAAATCTAACACCTATTGCCATAGTGTGAGAATTATGAGAAGCTTGTGACAATGGTTTAGTAAACGGATCAGCCAAATTGCCTTCCGAGGTTACTCTACTAATAGCGACTTCACCACTTTCAATCATCTCTCTAATCAAGTGGTACTTACGAGGTATATGCCTCGTTCTCTTGCGAGCTCTCAGTTCCTTCGCTAAGGCTACCGCACCCTCATTGTCACAAAAGATCTCAATAGGGTCGGATATGCTAGGAACCACTCCAAGGTCTCGGATGAACTTCCTTATCCACACAGCTTCTTTAGCAGCTTCACTTGCCACAATGTATTTTGACTCTATAGTAGAATCAGCTACTGTGTCTTGCTTTGAACTTCTCCAAGTAATAGCCCCACCATTCAATAGGAACATAAACCCCGATTGTGATCAGCAGTCATTCCTATCAGTTTGGAAGCTAGCATCAAAGTAACCCTTTACTTTGAGCTCTTCCTCACCACCAAAAATAAAGAACATTTCTTTAATCCTCCTAAGATACTTAAGAATGTTCTTTACCGCAACCCAAAGGGCTTGCCCCGGGTTTCCCTGATATCTACTAGTGAAGCTCAAAGCGCATGACACATCAGGACGAGTACATAACATGGCGTACATGATCGAGCCCACGGCCGAAGCATATGGTACTCGCTTCATTACTTTTAGTTCCTCTTGAGAACTAGGGCATTGAGTCTTACTCAATATCACTACATGTGACACATGAAATTTCCTTTCTTGGAGTCCTCCATCTTGAACCGCTTCAAGACTTTGTCAATGTATGTACTTTAACTCAATCCGAGATGTTTTCTAGATCTATCTCTGTAGATCTTGATACCCAGAATATATGCCGCTTGTCCTAAGTCTTTCATTGAAAAGCATTTTCCAAGCCAAGTTTTAACACTTTGCAAGGTTGGAATATCTTTTTCAAAGAGTAGAATATCATCCACATATAAGACTAAGAAAACAACGGCGCTCCCACTAGACCTAACGTACATACATGGCTAATCTACGCTTTTTGAAAAACCAAACTCTTTGATTTTCTCATCAAAGCATAGATTCCAACTACGAGATGCTTGCTTAATTCCATAAATGGACATCTTTAGTTTACACACTCTATTAGGATGCTTTGGATGTACAATTTTCCATACACCTCTTCGGAGAGCTTCCCATTAAGGAAGGCGGTTTTGACATCAATTTGCCATATTTCATAGTCATGAAAAGCGGCGATTGACAAAAGTATCCTAATAGATTTCAACATGGCCACTGGGAAAAAGTTTCATCATAATCGACACCATGTGTCTGGGTGAAAACATTAGCCACCAGTCAGGCTTTGAAAGTGTTAACTTTTCCATCCATATCGGTCTTCTTCTTGAAGACCCATTTACATCCTATTGGTTTACAACCGGGTGTAGGATCAACCAGTCCCAAACCTGGTTATCCTCCATGGATTGCATCTCGTTATCCATTGCCTCCTTCCATTTTAGCAGACTCGTGGCCCGCTGCTGCTTCACGATAATTGGTGGGCTCGTTAAGATCCACCAATAGCTCGTCGCCCTCAGATATGAGAAACCCATATCTCTCTGGCTCATGGCGAGCTCTACCGGATCTACGGAGAGGTAATGGATGTATGTTAGTCTGCGTATTGTCATGCTCAGACTCAACCTCACTATGTTGTTGGCTAGTGCCAACGTCAGGTCTTTCATTTGTTGACTCTTGAACTTCTTCAATATCAATCTTGGTCCCGCCTTGCTGATTTGATATTAATTCTCTTTCTAAAAAGCAGCCCTCCGAGCAACAAATACTTTGTTCTCGAAAGGTTTATAGAATATATATCCAATACCCGCAGCTGGATATCCAATGAAATAACACTTTTCGGATCAGGGTACTAACTTTTCATCAAGCTCACGTCTTACGTAGGCTTGACAACTCCAAACCTTTAGATAGGGAAGAACGAGAAGTTTTTCATGCCACATCTCGAAAGGTGTTTTATCGACCTTCTTCGTTGGAGAGAGATTAAGGATTCTTGTTGCCGTTTCAAGAGCATAACCCCAAAGGCTTATAGGCACTTGGGTGTGACTCATCATAGACCAAACCATATCTAACAATGTTCGATTCTTCCTTTCGGTGACACCATTTAATTGTGGCGTCCTAGGAAGTGTAAATTGTGAGATAATTCCACAACCCTTGAGATGATCACGAAACTCGTGACTAAGATACTCACCACCCCTATCGTATCTAAGTATCTTAATCTTTTTGCCCAATTGATTCTCTACTTCGTTTTGAAAAGTCTTAAAGACCTCAAAGGTCTCGGACTTTTGTCTAACCAAGTAGACATACCCGTACCTACTATAATCATCTATCAAGGGAGCGAAGTATCTAGAATTGTCTCTTGTGATGTGCTTAAACGGACCACACACATCGGAATGTATGATGTCCAATAAGTCTTTTCCCCTCTCATTCACGCCGCAAAAGGGTGCTTTAGTCATCTTGCCTAATAGACAAGATTCGCATACTTCATTTGACTCATGGTCAAATGATTCCTAGATCCCATCCGCTTAGAGCTTGGCGATACGAGTCTTGTTTATATGGCCAAGTCGACCATGCCACAAAGACAATTTGTCTAAATCATTTTTAAACGCTGAATCAATATTCATGATTGAACGATTATTACCAACGTATGCATCTACTTCATAAATACCACGACAAGGATAAGCTTTAAAGTAACAATTATAATTTTTAAAACATATGATAACCCCATTGTCAAAAGTAAAACCAAAACCATCGTCGTGTAAAGCATGAAAAGAAATAATGTTTCGCGCCACAAGCGGCGAATAACATACATTTAACAATAATATAGAAAAGCCGGAATTAAATGATAACTCGACTTTTCCTCGAGCCTTGACCGGAACAATATCCTTGTTTCCCATTATCAAGTCAAGATCGCCATTCTCCATCCTTCTACTTGTCTTTAGGACCTGCACAATATTACAAACGTGAGTGCCACAACTGGTATCTAATACCCAACTACCAGATGTAGAAGTATGATGGAGTTCAATCATGTACGTACCTGAATCGGATGTTCCTCCGATGCTCAACCCCGTGAGCTTCTTAAGACCTTCTAGGTACCCCGGGCAGTTACGGCGCCAATGGCCCTTCTTCCCGCAGAAGAAGCATTCCGCTTCATGCGGAGTTTTGGCTTGGGGAACCATCTTCCCCTTGCCTTTACCCTCCGAAGCGGGGCTAGACTTGGCAGCGCCAATCTTCCCCTTCCCCTTACCCTTAGGGGTATAAGCGGACTTCTTCTTCTGGATTCGCCCATCCCTTATAGCAAGAACGGGATTTGGAACGGCGGGCTTGCTTTTGGTCATGCTAGACTCTGTTGTCTTGAGCATGCCATGTAGCTCCATGATAGATTTATCCATACTATGCATATGATAACTCATGATGAATTAATCATACACAGTGGGCAGGGACCATAGGATCAAATCCACGGCTAGCTCCCTCCATATGGTAAATCCGAGCCGTTCCATGCGCTCCACGTTTGCTTTCATGCGCAACACGTGAGCCCTCACATTCCCGCCATCGTCCATCTTGCTACCAAGTACCGTTTTAAGACACTTAAACCTCTCTTCTCTCGCTTGCTGCTGGAACATTTCCTTAAGCTGAGAGATCAAGGTAAAAGCACTCAAATGGTCCATTTGCTTTTGGATCTCGGGGATCATAGTACTTAGGATGAGGCAAGTAATGTCCTCGGTATCCTTGACACATTTCTCATAAGCGTCTCGGATAGCTCGAGTGGCTTGGCAGTAGGAGCCTCGGGTAGGGCCTCCTCTATGGTAACCATCTTCCCTTCCTGGCGTAAGACAAGTTTAAGTTTCCTAAACCAATCCAAGAATTTGTTACCATTGAGTTTCTCCTTTTCAAGGAAAACTCTAAGCAAAAAATGGTTGGTGGTGTTGGTGTTGCTTGAAGACGCCATCTAAAATAGCAAAGTAGTTTTAGTTAGTTTGGAAATCCTTGTTAAAATAAGTACCCATAGTTTTAAACAAAACAATTTATTTGTAACAAGGGCTAAGTACCTTATTTCACCTCGCACCGTGACAGGTTTACCACGGATCACGTGGCGAAGCTATTTAGGCCGGCAACCATTTTACCAATTGTAATCTCTATTACAACTCTTAGACACTTGCGGGATCCGTTGACATCCATTGTGTCGGTTGACATGTTTGATCCCTTCCTTACACCAATCTTAATATATAATTTTTGTTTAGCTTGGGCTTAGCTCGACAACTAACCAAGAATTATATATTAAAATTGTAAATCGTCCGACAAGACACATGGGTGGCACTCTCGACCATTAATCGGCTCGTGCTTACTTCGACAACCAATCATGCGAGTTACCCCACTCACCTTCCACACAAATACACAAGGAATGACTCGTGCTTAGCTCGACAATCTTACTCGCTTCGTTAGATTCGGGTGGTGTCATCTTACGGATGGTGCGTGATTTACGTTTTGAAAAACGGGATTTTGTTTCCGGTTTATAAAAACCTTCTTGTGAATCAACAAAGTAAGTGTCAAAACGATTTTAAGCAATTTTAAATATAATACCATCTTCATATTTTCTTTGTCAATTCTATTCATGCGAGATTGTTAACCATTTTAACAAATGTTGTATTTTATTTAATTTTATAGAAAAATTTTCTAGCATGTGAATCCTAATCCATGCATAGAAACATAAAATACAACCACACACACATATATATATATATATATATATATATATATATATTCCGGTAACATGCCCAAAAATCCTATGCGTTTTCCCCGTGAGCCACAACGGGGAAAACGAGGCGAAAACCTACGGACAAGGTATAGTCTCGTTGGGTGAGCTCCCACTGAATCCAACACCTCCAATAGCGTGTTGATTCCTTCTCGCCAAGACGTCACCACCATGACTCCCGTTGATTTTTCTGGTTCTAATTCAATACTATTTACAAATACATAGAATATATATAAACGACATGCAGGTCACATTCCTATGCTATTTATACAAATACACGGAATCAAAGAAACTGCATGCAAGCCGCACCAACAAATAAACAAATTAATACTATTATAATAATACAGCACGCATGCCGCCAAAAACCAAAATAATCAACCACCGCAACACATAGGTCTAAGGGCATATCATGTTACCGAATCAAACCAAACATATCAAATAGAAACATGGTGTGCCACACATAACCATGATACTTAAATATATATCTATATTTTAGTTAAGATTGTCAAAACATCAAAGGCACCAAAAAGACAATCCTTGTACATATGCATTAGTGTACCAAACCATTTTTAAGACACATATTCATATATACATTTATAAGTATATATTTGTGTACATTCTTGCCAAGTTACAACAAATATATAAATATAAAAACTAAAATATTAACAAGACTACAAATATATCCATTCTAGCCCAACAAGAGTCTCCATGAAAAACCATTTTAAGAATACAATTTTCTTATCAAATAAAATACTTTTATGGTTTATCTAGACTCAATAGTGCAAAGCCATGTTAGGTATGGCTCTGATACCATTGAAGGTATTCGTTTGGCACAATCAAGTAGCAACAGAAAAAATATGTATAACAAAAATTAACAAAGCCAACCCAACGAATACTTCCATGGACCAAAATCTAACCATGAACTTGCAACTATAAAGATAAACAAGATGGGAAGAAAAGATTATACCTCAATGCAAATCATAAAGTAAACTTTTCTTGTCAAGAAGCTTAGAATCCAACAAAGAACTCCTCCAATGAAGTCCACCCCAAGCTTGTTTGATTCCCAAATGCAAGTTAGTTGATGTGTAATCACCAAGACAACAGCCAAGAACAATATGTGTGTATTTCTTCTTTAGTGCACCAAAGAACTTAATCACAAAAATGCAAGAACAACTAAGAGAGAATATGAACTTGAACCAACACTTTGAATCACTCAAAAGTCACTTCAAGTGCAGAGAATTCGTTGCTTCTTTGTCTACCACAATAAGTTGACATAAACACCATTAAACCAAGTGTTTGAGTCTGTTAATTCTGCTGTTACAGCGGACGTTCACGGCTCGTGTTGATCAACACGACCGTGTAGGCCCAAAGTCCACGGCCCCATATGGGCTAAGACGGCCTGTGTCTAATAGGCACAACACGGCCCGTGTTCATCTGCACAGCCATGTCGGCCCAAACTACATGACCTTGAACTGGGCGAATACGCCCCGTGTATGTTGGACTGGACACGGCCCGTGTTCAAGCACACGGCCCGTGTACCATCCTATTAAAACCCATTTTGGCCTTTCTCTCTCTCCTGCTTGATCGTGTTGCTGGAATCAATTCTTGCCGTGTGACCCAATAGGCCTATACCTCATCGGTAGTGCCATTATATCTTTCGTGTCAGTGGGTATATTCCAACACTTTTTCGTGGTCCAATCAAAACTCACCCATCACCCCGACTTCTAGTGAATCTAGGGCTTCCTAAGAGTTTATAAAAGGGGTTCTCTATTCTCTCCTTGGGCTCACTTGACACTTAGTTTAAGATAGACACATATATCATACTTGAACTATTGATATAAGAGTTAAGTAAGTGTATCAACTCAAAGTGTAAGTGTGGCTATTCCAAGAACTTGAAGAAAAGTTTAAGGTTCAAGTTTGAGGGGCCATTAACAAGGCGGGATCTCGGGCACTTGGTGTGGAGTGCCGATAGAGGAGCTCGGTTTTGGGTTCTATTCATCCTACTCGTGGATACGTTGTTCCAGGCACTCTGAGATGGTGTATTTCTCCTCCTTTGCTTTAGTTTTCTGTTGCTATGTTCTTTTGTAGTTGAGATCCATTTGGGGAGTACGTGCATGTTAGTTTTGATACCCGGGAAAACCAGTTTTTGTTCTTGTTGCTTCCATTGCTCTCTCTTGTGTTGACTTCCATGAATTCCCTTCTAACTTCTTCGTGAGATTTTATTACTTGCTCAGGATTTGTTTTTACCATGTCTGAAAATGTTTTAACTTCTTCGGGTTCTATAAAGAAATTGCTTAACCCAAAATGTTCCCATGCTACTTGCATAGCTTCAAAGAAATTATAAATCCTTTCTAAATGGGATTATGACATTGTATATTCTTTGTAACGGTCTCACATTTATTGAAAATACGAATTTTTGTATGCCTAAATTATATAATGAGAATTTTATTTTGTTTTTCTAGTGTTTTTTTACTTTGTTCATAAAAATAAATGCTTAGTGCATTTAACACTTGTACTTTGAATGTTGAAACTTCTGGCATAGTTTGAATGGGCCATAATTTGTCTAACAAATATTGTTCTTCTGTTAATTCAATGCCTATATTGGGTCTGAATTTTTTGTTTTCATCACGGCATACATCTAATGTATAGTTTCCATATTTAATGACTGGATTAGTCATATTATACTGTATGAAAAATAAGGATTTGTGGGATGGGTTCTATTCATCTCCAATCGAGGTCTAATTGAAGGAATATAGCTTTGTAGAAACTGTGACTGTGTAATATTTTCAAGTCCTTGTTCCGATGCTTGTTGTAGGAAACATTGCACTTTAGCTGGTTGTGAAATCTATGAATTGAAGGCTTACTGCGTTAATTGGTAGCCATCTGTGACAAATGATTTACTATGATTTCTAAAAAGTATATATGTTATACCATTATTTTTCCCTTTGACATGTTCAAAGTTTACTTTGTATCCACTACCATGTATAATGTTTTGTTGATTAACACACCTTGTTCTATTTACCTTTCTACTTCAATCATTTATAATAAAACGTACTATGGCTTCAAAATATGTTCTATACAACATCCTCGATTTGGGCCTAGTTGTAATTTGTATGTACGCGTTTGTGAATTAATAGAATATGAGTGTTTTAAGTTATATGTATATATGTATATATATTTATGTACTAGTTGTTTAATTAAATATATATATATATATATATAGATAGATTAGAAGAATTAATTAAAGAAAGATATTTAGACGGAAATCCAGAGGCGGTTTGCCTCTGGATAAGATTACATATATGTGTATGTTTAAGTTGACAAAGAGAAGTCAAGAAAAACACACACAAGCTCTCAAACTTGAAAGAAAGAAATTGGAGATTTGTTGTAGTTGAATCAAACAAAGGTTAGTATGATGTTTGTTATGAAGTTTAAGCATGATTTATAACAGTTGTGTGTTGTATTATGGCTGAAAATCGATGTTGGAGTGAAGAACACGATTGACAAGCATACAAAGCTTACTTGGTAAGTATGTTTTGTATGTTTGATGGTTTTAATTGGATTTGATGATTTTATGAAGTTTGTATAGATGATATATGAAGTTCTAAAGTGTTTTAAAAGTGAAACTAACAAGTTTAAGAATCTGGAAAATGATAAGTTTAAAAAAACGTCGGCTGAATGATGAACAAGAAGAATATGAAGTGCAGGTCTGCACAAGACGCGACACGACATGTTGAACAAGGGAACACGAATCGTGGATAAATTGTGCGACCTTCATGATTCATTCGACTTTTGTTCATCCGACCTTTAGGCCCATCTGACTTTTGATTTGACCATTCGGTCCGACTTTCAGATCAACTTTTGGTCAGAATTTTGGGTGATCCGGTTGGAATCTGCCCACCGACACGTAGGCCGGCATCACTGCCAATGAAGCGCGGGCCTATTGGGTCACACGCCAAGTTTCCACTCCGACAGGCTAATAAAAGTGAAAGGGTCAAAATGGTCAAATTCCAATTGACCAAGGCTTCACGACCGTGAAGGATGCTCCACGGGTCGTGAAGCAGGTCATGTCCATGAGTCCTGTCGTGGGCCGCATGGTTCGTGAAACCCTAGGGCTTCACGACCCTACACGGCCCGTGAAGGAGGTCGTGAAGGCAGAACCCTCACGATTCTTGCACCCGCGGCACGGCTCGTGGAGGATTAATGGCCGGTCGTGGCACATTAATCCTTCACGGCCCATGAGAGCCCGTGATGAAGTCGTGAAGGCAGAATTCTAAGTGACACTTGCATTTTATTGGACCATCTTGTTGGTCTAGTGATCTTGTGCCATTAGGTCCGACCCTGGAGCAATTGAAGCAGAGTTTTGGTCTTTAAAAGAGGCTTCATTTGTTCCTTGTTTCACTTCTTGGACCATATTACATACATACACACATATTGGTGAGTTTTAGCTAGAGAGTTAGAAGAGACCATTGTGAGTGAGTGTTCTTGGTATTCAAGTGCTGTTCCATAAATCAAACAAGTGTTCTTGGTTTTGTTTTTGTTTGCTAGTACAAGGGAAGTTGGTGATTAGCTTGGTGTGAACTTCATTCGAGCTTGGAGCCTCTTATTTCAAGTATTCATCCCAAGTCCGATTTGTTCTAGCTATTAATCAAAGTCTTCAAAGGTATGTTTTGATTCCCTTCTTCTCTTTGTGCTTGTTCTTGGTTGCATGTTTGTTCTTACAAGTTTTAACCACCATTAGAACTTCATGGGATCGTTTTGTGTGTTTTTGTTGCTTCCGTTACATGCAATGATCCCCATGGAATCCCAACAGTGGTATCAGAGCCATACTTGTAAGATGCATGCACCATTGTGGCTTGAAAATCCATATTTTTGATTTTGGACATTCTGTCCAGAAGGTCTTCACGGGCCGTGGAGCTTGCTTCACGGGTCGTGAAGGCCACATGACTAGTCTCGTGGGGTGGTGGTCGTGAAAGGTTTTTAATTTGTTTCACGAGTCGTGGAGTGTACTGCCTTCACGGCCCGTGAGGGCCCGTGAAGAGTAGTAGCTCGTGACGGCGTCGTGAACAGGCTGTTTTTGGCGCTTTTGAAAAAGAAAACTTGATATGGATTTTGGTGGTTTTAGCATTTGATTTTGGTGTTTCCATAATCATTTTAGGCTGTTTAGCCTTCTAGATTAAGCCCCATAATATCCTAATTCTTATAGATGTATGTATTGGGTGGTTTTGGCATAAAATGCACACATGCATACATGTATATTGTGTATATATGAATATGATATCAAAGCATTTGGAATCCTAATGCATATGTACAAGGTTTATTCTTGTGCCTTTAGTTTTTGAATAAACTTAATTGGGATATTGTTTTGTGCATGGTTTGGTGTGGCACACCATGCTTTGTGGTTGTTTCGTTTTTGTGAGCACCGGTTTGAGCCTAGACCTTTGTGTGGTTGTTTGGTTGCTTTATTTGTTGTTCATTCATTTGGTGGTTTGTACCACATTTGGTTTGTAATAATTTATTTAATCCGGTTTGTAATAATTTATTTATTTGTGTCTTGCATGCCAAAGTATTTATTCTTTGTAATTGTATATTAGCTTAGAATAGATCATGTGGCTTGCATGCCATTTCTCTTTAAGTTATGTATGTAATGAGAAGAGAAGACTGGAGGCACCAACGGGAGTCTTGGGAGACGTCTTGGCTACCTCGGATCCGGAGGCGCGGGATCGAGTGGGAGCACGCCACGAAGTCTTGGATTTTTTGTCCTTAGTAGACTTAGTTCCTCGGTTGGTTCACAGGGGAACACTTAGGTTGGCTCAAATCGGTTTTATATGTGTGGTTGTGTAGTTTTATTTATTTATTTTCTTGCGTGGTTGTAGGATCTTCGCATGCTAGAAAATTTTTTGAAAATAATAAAACTATATAGTTTTCCTTAATTGGTTAACAAACCCCGCTCACTCACATGATTAACAAATGAATATAAAGTGTTTATGTTCAATTGATGAAAAATGCGTTTTGTCACTTATTTGTTAATCAAAACGAAAAGAGGTTTTTAACCGGAAAAACAAAAGTCCAGTTTTTCTTAAAAACGTAAATCACACACCATCCAAATGATGACACCACCCGAATCTAATGAAGCATGGGATAATTGTCGAGCTTAGCACGAGTTGTTCTATGTGTACTTGTGTGGAAGGTGTGTGTGGCATCTTGAAATTTTTGGTTGTCGAGCTTAGCATGAGCCAATTATTGTCAAGGGCGTCATCGTGTATCTTGTTGGACGATTTGCAATTCCAATTTAATACGCCTTGATAATTGTCGTGCCTCTACCGAGTTATCAAAGCGGCTTATTGAAGAATCGGTGTGGGAAGGGATCAAACATGCCAAACTGGTGCTATGAGTACCGATGGATCCCGCAAGTGCCTAAGAGTTGTAATCAAGGATTGCAATTGGTAAAGCGTTTACCGGTCTAAATACCTTCACAAAGTGATCCGCGGTAAACCAGTCATGTAGTGAAGTTATGTTGGGTTCTTAGCGCTTGTTAAATTAAATGTTAAAATATTGGGTAATTATTTAACAAGGATTAAAATATGTCGAACTAACCTTTTTGTGTGCTTTGCCTTCTTTTAGATGGAATCTACAAGCAACACCGCGACACACATGTCACTCCGTCCATTTTTGGAGAAAGAGAAACTCATAGGCGTAAACTTTATGGATTGGCATAGGCAATTGAGAATTGTCTTGCGCCATGAAAGCAAGTTGTAAGTCCTAGAGGAACCTCTTCCGGAGGCTCCAGCTACCACCGCTACGGGGGCCATAAAGGATGCTTATGAGAAGCGCCTTAAAGACACCAATGAGGTGACTTGCCTCATGTTGACGACCATGAGTTCCGAGTTGCAAAGGCAATTCGAGGACGTTGGTGTGTTTGACATGATCTCGCAGCTAAAGGAAATGTTCTAGCAGCAAGCGAGGCAAGAACTCTACAAGTGTGTCAAGGCCTTTATAGGGTGCCGGATGCAAGAGGGCGGGAACGTGAGCTCCCACGTGATTCGTATGAAGCAATACGTGGACCAGCTCGAGAGGTTGGGCTTTCCAATGGGGAAAGAGTTGGCTACGGATATTATCCTCCAATCTTTGCCTCAATCATATGGTCCATTCATTGTGAACTACCATATGCATAACATGGACAAGTCCTTGATGGAGTTGCATGGCATGTTGAAGACCGCCGTGTCTAACATGGCCAAGGCAAAGCCATCGACCTCCGCACCCGTCCTAGCCATCCATGAGGGTGGTGCTAAGAGGAAGCGGCCCACTTCAAGCTCAAAGGGCAAAGGGAAGGGGAAGGCGAAGGTAGCAACACCCAAGCCCAAACCACTCCCGGCGCCGGAGCCGAAGGGGAAGGAACCCGCACCTATAGCCCCCTCACCGGAAGAGGCCAGGTGCCTCTTCTGCTGGGAGAAGGGACACTACCAGCGTAGTTACCCCAAGTACACGGAGGAGCACAAGAGGCTTCGCGCCAAGGGACAAGGAGCCTCCGGTATGTATATGATTGAAATCCATAACACTTCTACTTCTAAATCTTGGGTCTTGGACACCGGGTGTGCTACTCACATAGTTAATAATGTGCGGGTACTAATAAGAAGTAGGGACTTGGTTGATGGGGAGCTGGATCTCATCATGGGAAACAAGGCGGTTGTCCCGGTTGAGAAGATAGGGAGCATGGAACTCGCCTTTCCATCTGGCTTATTTATTACTTTATCAAATGTATCTTATTCACCCTGCGTGGCAAAAAACATTTTATCATTTTATGCACTCGTTGATGATGGATTTAATTTTAATTTCTCTAGTGGAATTATTTCATGCTTTAAGAATGATTTATTTTATTTTAAAGCACATCCATGTCGTGGCATATATGAGACAAGCGTATGCTTGAAAATTAATAGATCAATCATGAATGTTGGTTCTAAATCCAAATGTGATTTCGATAAGTTATCTTTATGGCATGGTCGTTTGGGCTACATAAATAAGAAACGCATCGCCAAGCTCCAAGCGGATGGGATCTTGGAATCATTTGACCATGGGTCGGATGATGTATGCGAATCTTGCTTATTGGGCAAAATGACCAAAGCACCCTTTACCGGCGTTTGTGAGAGGGGCAAAGACTTGTTGGATATCGTTCACACGGATGTGTGTGGTCCGTTCAAGCATGTCACTAGGGATAACTCAAAGTACTTTGTAACCTTTACCGATGACTTCAGTAGGTATGGGTATGTCTACTTGGTGAGACAAAAGTTGGAAACCTTTGAGGTTTTCAAGACTTTCAAAAACAAAGTTGAGAACCAATTGGGTAAACGAATTAAGATGCTCAGATCGGATCGTGGTGGTGAGTATCTAAGTTCGGAATTCCGAGACTATCTAAAAGATTGTGAAATTGTTTCACAATTGACACCTCCTAGGACACCACAATTAAATGGTGTCACCGAGAGGAGGAACCAGACATTGTTGGATATGGTTCGGTGTGTGATAAGTTGTACAGAAGTACCCATTAGCTTTTGGGGCTATGCATTGGAAACGGCCGTTAGAATCCTTAACCTCGTTACAACTAAGAAGGTCAAGAAGACACCTTTTGATATGTGGCATGGAAAGGTTCCATCGCTTTCATATCTAAAGGTTTGGGGTTGTCCTGCCTACGTGAGATGTGAGGTGGATGACAAATTGGAATCCCGAGCCGAGAGGTGTTTGTTCATTGGATTTCCTGCCGGGTCTATGGGATATTGGTTTTACAAACCGTCCGAGAACAAGGTATTTCTTTCTCGGAGGGCCGTCTTCCTTGAAAGGGTGATGCTATCCAAAGACGCTAGTGGGAGAAAGGTTGATCTTGAAGAAATTCAAGAACCTTCCAATGACCAACCTGAAGTTGGCGCTAGTTCACAAGATGATTCTCAGCACGGCGCTGCTGGAGAACCTAACACGGATCCTTTACCTCTTAGTTGATCCGGTAGGAGTTGCAACGAGCCAGAGAGATATGGGTTTCTCATGTCTGAGGGTTGCGACCTAGTGGTGGATCATGATGAACCATCATCTTATCGGAACGCCGTGGTGGGCCCTGAGTCCGCTAAGTGGAAAAGGCTATGGAGTCCGAGATGCAATCTATGTCAGATAACTAAGTCTGGGATTTGGTAGATCCGGTACCCGGGTGTAGACCCGTAGGGTGCAAATGGGTCTTTAAGAAAAAGACCGGCATAGATGGAGAGGTAGACACCTTCAAAGCCTGACTGGTGGCTAAGGGTTTCACGCAAACTCATGGTGTAGACTATGATGAAACCATTTCCCCGGTGGCTATGTTGAAGTTGTTGGTATATGCCCACTGATACACGTGTACTAGCATCACTGCTGATGAGGTACGAGCCTATTGGGTCACACGCCAAGGGTAGATTCCGGCAGCACAACGCAAACATGAGAGAATATGAGATTAGGGTTTCTGGCGACCTTCACGGGCCCTCACGGGCTGTGAAGAGGTCGTGACGAGAAACCCTCCACGAGCCTTCACCACCCGGACTAAGTAGTTGTGGGAGCAGTGCCTTCACGAGTGCTTCACGGCCCGTGAGAGCCCGTGAAGGCAGGCGCCATTCTTTTAATTGGACCACTCGATGGCCCAATGAGAACGAGCGGTGGAACCCGGCCTATGAGGCCTTCACGAGGGCTTCACGGCCCATGAGAGCCCGTGAAGGCAGAAGTCAAAGTGACACTTTATTTCTATTGGACCTTTGTGTTGGTCCAATGGATGTGTGGCATGACAACCAACTCTGGTGGCATTTTTAACTTCTCCAGACTTTATAAAAGGCATATGACTCTCTCTCATTTAAAGCTCTTGCCATTTTCTACATACACACATAATATACTACTTGAAGTGATATCGTGAGTTGAGTGAGTGTATCAAGAGCAAGAGGAGTTCTATTAGTGTTGTTGCTGCTCCAGAAGCACGAGGACATTGTGTGGCTCGTGTGTTGGGTCAATAGCAAGACGGGATCTCGGCTACTTGGTGTGGACTATCAATAGAGGAGCTCAGTTTCTGGTTCTCGAAGATCTTCATAGCTCGGTGGATAGCTCCAGCCCCGTGATGGTATTATTTCTCCTCCCTCTCATTTCGTTTAGTTGCTATATTCGTTTGTAGTCATGATCCCCATTTGGGGAATACATGCATGTCGGTTTTGATTCCCGAAAACCCCGCTTTTTGATGTCGTTGCTTCCGCTGCGTACGGGTGTTGGCGTGCATGGATTTCCTACAGTGGTATCAGAGCCTAGGCTACAAAGATATAGCACGAAAATGGCTCGAAAAACCGTTTTTGGAAGATTCGTTTTTCTGTCCAGTAGGTCTTCACGGGCCGTGAAGTGTTCTCACGAGTCGTGAAGGCCACACGACCAGTGTTCATGAGGGGTCTCGTCGTGGGAAGTGTTTTCAGGCTTCACGAGTCCTCATGGCCCGTGACCGGTCGTGAAGCTCTTGGGGTTCACAAGCCGTGTGAGGTCGTGAAGGCACTCGTGAACAGTTTAGTCGTGAAACTTGGTTTTTAGTCTCACGAGCCCTTCTGACCCGTGATCGGTTGTGAGGCCCTTGGGCTTCACAAGCCGTGAGGGGCCGTGAAGGAGCTTTTGGGCAGTTTTTGTCCTTAAAAGAATTTTTCGTGGTTTTTCGGGTCATGGAGGAGTTTCTGTTTTTTGGTAGATTCCGTTTGTTTAGCCCTTGTAATATTTTGGTACAAATATGGGTATGTAAGGTATGGTCTTGGCATGAGATGCATACATGCATACACATATGTTGTGTATATAAGAATATGGGTATAAAAGTTGGTTTTGTGCCCTAATGCATATGTACAAGAATTTCCTTGTACTGCTTGAGTGTTTGTGTTGGAAATTCTTACCGAAATATTCTTTCGTCACGGTTTTTGCACACCGTGCTTTGTAGTTGTTGTTTGTTGCTTTTAGTTGGTAACCATCGCCCTAGACCTTGTGGTTGTGCCTTGTGGTTTGTTTGGTTGTTTGGATTTATTTGGTGACCTTGGTGTCACGTGTGATGTAATTAATTATTTATTCGTTCGGTTTGTAATTAATTATCGCGGCTTGCATGCCGTTTCATTTGTTCATATGTACTTGTACTAGATTGATAGGAAGCGCGTGGCTTGCATGACATTTCCTTTCTTTTGTGTACTTATGTTTTCAAGACCACAATCAAGAGTCAAGAGGAGACGTCTTGAAGACCTTGGGTCCGGTTAGTCCCGATGGAAGTAGCGGATTCAGTGGGAGCACTCCATGGTCTAGGTTTGTGTCCTTAGTAGACCTAGTCCTCCCGGCTTGGCTCGCGGTTAGGACGCATAGTTTTTTCTAGGCATGGTTAGCAACCTCTTTGTATGCGTGTGATGTGATTTATATTTCTTGCATGGTTGTTTATGTTTCTTCGCATGCTTGATAACTTTTCTAAGTTAACAAAATCACAAGAGTTTTTAAATTGGTTAACAAACTCTCGCGCGTAAATGATTAACAAAACAATATAAACTTGGTATTTCTATTTAAAGTGAAAATCGTTTTTGTCACTTACTTTGTTAATCAAATATTAAAACTTGGTTTTAATCTAGAAACAAAAGCCCGTTTCCTAAAACGTAAATCACGCACCATCCATAAGATGACACACCCGATTCTAGTGAAGCATGGGATAATTGTCGAGCTAAGCACGAGTTATTCCATGTGGATTTGTGTGGAAGGTGAGAGTGGCGACTTGGAGTTATTGGTTGTCGAGCTTAGCACGAGCCAATGATTGTCGAGTGTGCTACCATGTATCTTGTTGGACGATTTACAATTGCAAAATAAAATCCTTGAGTGATTGTCGAGGTAAGCACGAGTCATCCAAGAATTTTAATTTGGGATTGGTGTAAGTAGGGATCAAGCATGCCAACCGACCGTTTTACGTCGTTGGATCCCGCAAGTGTCTAAGAGTTGCAATGGAGATTGCAATCGGTAAAATGGTTACCGGCCTAAATAGCTTCATGAAGTGATCCGCGGTAAACCCGTCATGTAGTGGAGTAAAATATGGTCTTATCCCTTGTTGAGATAAGTTGTTTTTCTAAAACTTTATGGGTAATTATTTTCACGAGGATTATATCAAACTAACTAAAACGTGTATTCTTGTTATTTATAGATGTCAAACGATAATAACACCACGTCAAACAATTCGCTTCGTATGTTCCTACATAGGGAGAAACTCACGGGACTGAACTTCGTTGACTGGCTTAGGCAATTGAGAATTGTCCTTCGCTATTAGTCAAAGTTGCACATCCTTGAGGAACCTCTCCCAGAACCACCTGCTAGCGACGCGACTTGGTCCGTCCGATACACGTATGAAAAGCGTGTTGAGGACACACACGATGTTGCCTGCCTCATGTTGTCAACTATGAGCTCGGAGTTTCAAAAACACTTTGAGCACATGTGTGTGTAGGATATGATGGACAAGTTGAAGGACATGTTCCAACAACAAGTAAGGGAGGAACACTATGAGTGTGTTAAAAACCTAGTCGGTTGTAGAATGCAGGAAGGTAGGAGTGTGAGTGCCCACGTCCTTAAGATGAAGGCGTACGTGGACCAAATGGAGAGACTAGGTTTTCCCATGGGGAGGAAGCTTGCTGTGGATATAGTACTCCAGTCCCTACCCGCATCATATGACCAGTTTGTGATGAACTATCACATGCATGACATGGAGAAAACCTTAGGTGAATTGCATGGTATGTTGAAGACTGCGGAGTCTAACATGGCCAAACATGAATCCACCTCTTCCATTCCTACCACGAGTTCTAGGGAACAAAAGAAAAAGAAAAAGAAACTGACACGAACGGAAAAGGTTGGAGTGTCCAAGCCTATTCCCCACATTGAATCTGAGGACAATGATTGTGTTCCTCAAGAAGAGATTCAAGAAAAAGTGGTTTGCTACTTCTGTGGAAGATTTGGAGATTGGGGCCGTCACGCATGCCCATCGTGCCGAGAGGATAATAAACTTCTAAGGAAAGAGAGAGTTAATTTCCCCTCTCAAGGTACATTCATGATTCATTGCTAATTCTTCTATTTCGCTGGGTTGTTCACCCGAGCTAATTAACTCACGTTTGTCACAAATTAATTTTGTTACAAAGTGTAGGTACCATTTAAAAGAAGAACCAAGAGCATGAAGAACCGGGTCTCTAAAAGAGGTAACTCGGAAGATTGACCTCTACAAGAGAATTGGGAGTTTTGATCTCGCCTATTCTAACCGGTTTCATTATTACTTTGTTTTTGATGCCCTGTGAGGCAAGTTTAGTTTTTGTTGTATGTTCATTAAGATGATGGATGAGATTTTGAATTTTTGGGTTGTAAAAGATTTTTTCGCATTACTTATTCGATTTCGAAGTTTGTTCATGTCATAGCTTATGTTTTATTTTGGCCTTCAAGGCACATCATTCTACATTTGATGACGATGAATTCATACTTGAAATTTGAATCTTGTTTTAGAAAAATATTTGTTGATTGATAGAAATTAAAAGTATCCATGTCAAGACATACATGTTACAAGTAATAATTAATCATGAATGATTGATTCTAAGTCCAAAATAGTTTGGATTAGTCGGCTCTTTGTCATAATCTACTTAACCATGTAAATAAGATAAGTATCACCTAGATCCATGTGGTTAGGATCTTGGACTAGTTTAACCTCGGGTTAAACATTTGATGCTAATCTTATCTATAATGGTAAGATGATTATGAATCCCTTCACGGTATATGTGAGAGGGATGCTAGCTTGTAAGATATTGATCACCTTTGGTGGATAATCCGTACAAGCACATAACAAAGAGAAACTAATTAAAAGAATCAATTGGGACATATAGATAGGATGCTTAGATCTAGTTAAGATGCTAAGATACCTTAAATCTATATCAATGACTACATTATGAATTGAGGGATTATCTCACAATTCGTTCCTTAACATAGACACATTTGTACATGGTGTGACGTTGAAGGAAACCAGAAATTGTTGAAAATGATCTGGTAAATAATGGGTCAAATATGTGTATTCGACTTGTTAGTATACATATTGAATGTGACGAGCCAAGTCCTTAATCTTAATCCAACTTGAAAGTCTATTTAGCACCTTATGAGATATATCTTGAAAGAGTTCTTTGCTTGTATATATATCAAAGTTTGGAGATTTTCAATCTACATCTGGTGGGAGATTGAAGGACTTAAATGGTGCTAATACATTTAACAGGTTCTTATAGGTTTTAGATATTTGACCTTACGAGAACAATGTTTTGTTGCTCGAAAGGAAGATAATAACTAGAGCATTCTAGTGGAAGAACGTGCAACTTAAATGAAAGACTTGATGTTGGCACTAGCATATGATCAAATATCGGCATGAGAATGCCGGTTATCGTGACCATGAGTAATTACTTTCAAGGCTGATAGATGTCATGTAGCCAAAGAGATATGGGTTCCTCACATCTAAGTGGCAATGACTTGATGGTGAGTTTTGTTCATATCACCATCTATCGGAAAGCATAGTGGGCCCTGAGTTCACTAACGTTATAAGAAGAAATTAATCATAAGATGAAATCCATTTCAAGTATGCAAATACTGTACTTAATTCCATACCAAGGTGCAAACCTAGATGGTGTAAACGGAATTAACATGGATTGTAATGTAGACTACTTCAAATACCGACTAAGGGTAAAGGTTTCATAAAGGTTATTGTGGAAACTTTTCCTAGTGGCTATGTTGAAGATCATTTGATACTTGTTGCTATTGTTGCCTTCTTACGGCAATAAAGGATAGTACACGGATATACAAGACCGCGTTCCTTTATGGAACTTTGTATTGAGGAAGTGCTTAGCACACTCTCCGAGGGTCTTAGATATCCGTAGTAACCAAATTAAGTCTACAAGTGTGGATAAGTCCATTGGACTTATACTAACATAATAAAAGTAAGATCTTTGCTTTCATGAGAAAATCAGAGTCATGAGTTTTCTAGGAGCATAGATAAGACTTTTACATATGTCAGGGCTAGTGGGAGCTTTTATTGTATACCTAGAAGTATGTATTGATTGAAGATAATGTCCCATTGTTAAGTGTTCTATGAACCTAAGATAGGGAATTATTGTATCATGATAATACTTAGGAGATACAAAATTTTGAATTACAAGAAATACTTGTGTATGTTCTTGATGTTTGACGACGAGAAATAAGCCTTGGAGTAGGTTTTTACTCTAATACGAATTTCTAATAGGAAAATTGTCGATCTTGATCGAAGTCTTTGATCCTACTATATGGTGTTACTTATTGATTAGAGAAGTTCTTAAGTATCACTGATCCTATTGTGAACTTTTATAACAATGAGGATATTAGTACTTTAGTGCTTCGTTATATGATCTCTTTGACGAATACTTTGAATAAGTAGTTTGGTCAAAAGATAATTGAGAGGATAACAAGAATACAAATGGATGTTGCATGGCAAATTCATTGAATAAGCCGTAGTCATAAAGACTAGTGATGTTTATCACATACTAGGTCATGTAGCATTTCTTATGCATATGATTTGACTTGAAATATTGTTTTAGTTGTTGATTGTTTTATGTTAGCTTTGGGAACTGCAAGCAGTATCGTTACTTTTGATTGCTTTCGATATATAGTGGGGACTATATATACTCAGATGCGGTTACTTTCATTGGTCTTTATTGTGTTTCATCTTAGCATGTTTAACCACTTCCCTGAGTGCTTATGCATTCTAGATTTCCACAGTCAGTAACTCTTCAAGGGAAGGAAGTTTGAGTTAAGACTGAGGTTAGGGTTTGGTCATACATTAATCAAGGATTGAATGCAAGTGATGCAAAACTAACCTGTGCTTGAAATGAGTTTCAAGTGATTGGAAGACCCACACCTGAGTTAGCTTCATAGATTATGGTCACAAGTGACTCGGGATGATAATATCATTTCATCCTTAGACCGGAGATACATATGTATCCAAAGCATGAGTCTGCTTTATTTTGATTACTTTCAAACATGGTTCGTAACTGGCCGCTATAAAGGGAGTTATCAAATAAAGTATGAAGCATGTGGTGGGGCTATATAGTCAAAAGGATTTGTTCCTCTGGTTAGAGAGATATCCCTGGCCCCTCGATGATTTGGCGCTGACACCAAAAATGCATGGCCGTGCTCGAGTTACAATGATTTTAGGTCAGTTGTAAACTTGTTATTTTGGTCACCACCAATCTAGAATCGAGAAACAGAATCGTGAACGATCTGGAGATTGACATTTTTCCATGTCTCGTGTTCACACAGATATCACGAACAAAGGGATGTTTATGATCACTTATCTATAGGACCTTTTAGCCTTTCTAGGCTACCAGGATTTGTCGAGGATGACGTAACTCGTACCGACATGGGGGCAAGTATGCTTTGCTAGAGCCGCTACTTGTCTGTGGTGTTTGTAACGCTGTATCATGTGCAAGTGGGAGTCTGTTGGAATATGCCCACTGATACACGTGTACTAGCATCACTGCTAATGAGATACGTGCCTATTGGGTCACACGCCAAGGGTAGATTCCGGCAGCACAACGCAAACATGAGAGAATATGAGATTAGGGTTTCTGGCGACCTTCACGAGCCCTCACGGGCCATGAAGAGGTCGTGCAGAGAAACCCTCCACGAGCCTTCACCACCCAGACAAAGTAGTTGTGGGAGCAGTGCCTTCACAAGAGCTTCACGGCCCGTGAGAGCCCGTGAAGGTAGGCGCCATTCTTTTAACTGGACCACTCGATGGCCCAATGAGAATAAGCGGTGGAACCCGGCCTATGAGGCCTTCACGAGGGCTTCACGGCCCGTGAGAGCCCGTGAAGGCAAAAGTCAAAGTGATACTTTATTTCTATTGGAAATTTGAGTTGGTCCAATGGATGAGTTGCATGACAGCCGACTCTGGTAGCATTTTCAACTTTTCCAGACTTTATAAAAGGCATATGACTCTCTCTCATTTACAGCTCTTGCCATTTTGTACATACACACACATAATATACTACTTGAAGTGATATAGTGAGTTGAGTTAGTGTATCAAGAGCAAGAGGAGTTCTATTAGTGTTGTTGCTGCTCCAGAAGCACGAGGACTTTGTGTGGCTCGTGTGTTGGGTCAATAGCAAGACGGGATCTCGGCTACTTGGTGTGGACTATCAATAGAGGAGCTCGGTTTTGGGTTCTCGAAGATCTTCCTAGCTCGGTGGATAGCTCCAGCCCCATGATGGTATTATTTCTCCTCCCTCTCGTTTCTTTTAGTTGTTATATTCGTTTGTAGTCAGGATCCCCACTTGGGGAATACATGCATGTCGGTTTTGATACCCGAAAACCCCGCTTTTTGATGTCGTTGCTTCCGCTGCGTACGGGTGTTGGCGTGCATGGATTTCCTACAGTGGTATCAGAGCCTAGGCTACAAAGATATAGCACGAAAATGGCTCGAAAAACCGTTTTTGGAAGATTCGTTTTTCTGTCCAGTAGGTCTTCACGGGCCGTGAAGTGTTCTCACGAGTCGTGAAGGCCACACGACCAGTGTTCATGAGGGGTCTGGTCGTGGGAAGTGTTTTCAGGCTTCACGAGTCCTCATGGCCCGTGACCGGTCGTGAAGCTCTTGGGGTTCACAAGCCGTGTGAGGTCGTGAAGGCACTCGTGAACAGTTTAGTCGTGAAACTTGGTTTTTAGTCTCACGAGCCCTTCTGACCCGTGATCGATTGTGAGGCCCTTGGGCTTCACGAGCCGTGAGGGGCCGTGAAGGAGCTTTCGGGCAGTTTTTGTCCTTAAAAGAATTTTTCGTGGTTTTTCGGGTCATGGAGGAGTTTCTGTTTTTTGGTAGATTCCGTTTGTTTAGCCCCTTGTAATATTTTGGTACAAATATGGGTATGTAAGGTATGGTCTTGGCATGAGATGCATACATGCATACACATATGTTGTGTATATAAGAATATGGGTATAAAAGTTGGTTTTGTGCCCTAATGCATATGTACAAGAATTTCCTTGTACTGCTTGAGTGTTTGTGTTGGAAATTCTTACCGAAATATTCTTTCGTCACGGTTTTGGCACACCGTGCTTTGTAGTTGTTGTTTGTTGCTTTTAGTTGGTAACCATCGCCCTAGACCTTGTGGTTGTGCCTTGTGGTTTGTTTGGTTGTTTGGATTTATTTGGTGACCTTGGTGTCACGTGTGATGTAATTAATTATTTATTCATTCGGTTTGTAATTAATAGGCACAACACGGCCCGTGTTCATCTGCACAGCCATGTCGGCCCAAACTACATGACCTTGAACTGGGCGAATACGCCCCGTGTATGTTGGACTGGACACGGCCCGTGTTCAAGCACACGGCCCGTGTACCATCCTATTAAAACCCATTTTGGCCTTTCTCTCTCTCCTGCTTGATCGTGTTGCTGGAATCAATTCTTGCCGTGTGACCCAATAGGCCTATACCTCATCGGTAGTGCCATTATATCGTTCGTGTCAGTGGGTATATTCCAACACTTTTTCGTGGTCCAATCAAAACTCACCCATCACCCCGACTTCTAGTGAATCTAGGGCTTCCTAAGAGTTTATAAAAGGGGTTCTATATTCTCTCCTTGGGCTCACTTGACACTTAGTTTAAGATAGACACATATATCATACTTGAACTATTGATATAAGAGTTAAGTAAGTGTATCAACTCAAAGTGTAAGTGTGGCTATTCCAAGAACTTGAAGAAAAGTTTAAGGTTCAAGTTTGAGGGGCCATTAACAAGGCGGGATCTCGGGCACTTGGTGTGGAGTGCCGATAGAGGAGCTCGGTTTTGGGTTCTCTTCATCCTACTCGTGGATACGTTGTTCCAGGCACTCTGAGATGGTGTATTTCTCCTCCTTTGCTTTAGTTTTCTGTTGCTATGTTCTTTTGTAGTTGAGATCCATTTGGGGAGTACGTGCATGTTAGTTTTGATACCCGGGAAAACCCGTTTTTGTTCTTGTTGCTTCCATTGCTCTCTCTTGTGTTGACTTCCATGAATTCCCTTCTAACTTCTTCGTGAGATTTTATTACTTGCTCAGGATTTGTTTTTACCATGTCTGAAAATGTTTTAACTTCTTCGGGTTCTATAAAGAAATTGCTTAACCCAAAATGTTCCCATGCTACTTGCATAGCTTCAAAGAAATTATAAATCCTTTCTAAATGGGATTATGACATTGTATATTCTTTGTAACGGTCTCACATTTATTGAAAATACGAATTTTTGTATGCCTAAATTATATAATGAGAATTTTATTTTGTTTTTCTAGTGTTTTTTTACTTTGTTCATAAAAATAAATGCTTAGTGCATTTAACACTTGTACTTTGAATGTTGAAACTTCTGGCATAGTTTGAATGGGCCATAATTTGTCTAACAAATATTGTTCTTCTGTTAATTCAATGCCTATATTGGGTCTGAATTTTTTGTTTTCATCACGGCATACATCTAATGTATAGTTTCCATATTTAATGACTGGATTAGTCATATTCTACTGTATGAAAAATAAGGATTTGTGGGATGGGTTCTATTCATCTCCAATCGAGGTCTAATTGAAGGAATATAGCTTTGTAGAAACTGTGACTGTGTAATATTTTCAAGTCCTTGTTCCGATGCTTGTTGTAGGAAACATTGCACTTTAGCTGGTTGTGAAATCTATGAATTGAAGGCTTACTGCGTTAATTGGTAGCCATCTGTGACAAATGATTTACTATGATTTCTAAAAAGTATATATGTTATACCATTATTTTTCCGTTTGATATGTTCAAAGTTTACTTTGTATCCACTACCATGTATAATGTTTTGTTGATTAACACACCTTGTTCTATTTACCTTTCTACTTCAATCATTTATAATAAAACGTACTATGGCTTCAAAATATGTTCTATACAACATCCTCGATTTGGGCCTAGTTGTAATTTGTATGTACGCGTTTGTGAATTAATAGAATATGAGTGTTTTAAGTTATATGTATATATGTATATATATTTATGTACTAGTTGTTTAATTAAATATATATATATATATATAGATTAGAAGAATTAATTAAAGAAAGATATTTAGAAGGAAATCCAGAGGCGGTTTGCCTCTGGATAAGATTACATATATGTGTATGTTTAAGTTGACAAAGAGAAGTCAAGAAAAACACACACAAGCTCTCAAACTTGAAAGAAAGAAATTAGAGATTTGTTGTAGTTGAATCAAACAAAGGTTAGTATGATGTTTGTTATGAAGTTTAAGCATGATTTATAACAGTTGTGTGTTGTATTATGGCTGAAAATCGATGTTGGAGTGAAGAACACGATTGACAAGCATACAAAGCTTACTTGGTAAGTGTGTTTTGTATGTTTGATGCTTTTAATTGGATTTGATGATTTTATGAAGTTTGTATAGATGATATATGAAGTTCTAAAGTGTTTTAAAAGTGAAACTAACAAGTTTAAGAATCTGGAAAATGATAAGTTTAAAAAAACGTCGGTTGAATGATGAACAAGAAGAATATGAAGTGCAGGTCTGCACGCGACGCGACACGACATGTTGAACAAGAGAACGCGAATCGTGGATAAATTGTGCGACCTTCATGATTCATTCGACTTTTGTTCATCCGACCTTTAGGCCCATCTGACTTTTGATTTGACCATTCGGTCCGACTTTCAGATCAACTTTTGGTCAGAATTTTGGGTGATCCGGTTGGAATCTGCCCACCGACACGTAGGCCGGCATCACTGCCAATGAAGCGCGGGCCTATTGGGTCACACGCCAAGTTTCCACTCCGACAGGCTAATAAAAGTGAAAGGGTCAAAATGGTCAAATTCCAATTGACCAAGGCTTCACGACCGTGAAGGATGCTCCACGGGTCGTGAAGCAGGTCATGTCCATGAGTCCTGTCGTGGGCCGCATGGTTCGTGAAACCCTAGGGCTTCACGACCCTACACGGCCCGTGAAGGAGGTCGTGAAGGCAGAACCCTATCGATTCTTGCACCCGCGGCACGGCTCGTGGAGGATTAATGGCCGGTCGTGGCACATTAATCCTTCACGGCCCATGAGAGCCCGTGATGAAGTCGTGAAGGCAGAATTCTAAGTGAAACTTGCATTTTATTGGACCATCTTGTTGGTCCAGTGATCTTGTGCCATTAGGTCCGACCCTGGAGCAATTGAAGCAGAGTTTTGGTCTTTAAAAGAGGCTTCATTTGTTCCTTGTTTCACTTCTTGGACCATATTACATACATACACACATATTGGTGAGTTTTAGCTAGAGAGTTAGAAGAGACCATTGTGAGTGAGTGTTCTTGGTATTCAAGTGCTGTTCCATAAATCAAACAAGTGTTCTTGGTTTTGTTTTTGTTTGCTAGTACAAGGGAAGTTGGTGATTAGCTTGGTGTGAACTTCATTCGAGCTTGGAGCCTCTTGTTTCAAGTATTCATCCCAAGTCCGATTTGTTCTAGCTATTAATCAAAGTCTTCAAAGGTATGTTTTGATTCCCTTCTTCTCTTTGTGCTTGTTCTTGGTTGCATGTTTGTTCTTACAAGTTTTAACCACCATTAGAACTTCATGGGATCGTTTTGTGTGTTTTTGTTGCTTCCGTTACATGCAATGATCCCCATGGAATCCCAACAGTGGTATCAGAGCCATACTTGTAAGATGCATGCACCATTGTGGCTTGAAAATCCATATTTTTGATTTTGGACATTCTATCCAGAAGGCCTTCACGGGTCGTGGAGCTTACTTCACGAGTGTTTGTGTTAGAAATTCTTACCGAAATATTCTTTCGTCACGGTTTTGGCACACCGTGCTTTGTAGTTATTGTTTGTTGCTTTTAGTTGGTAACCATCGCCCTAGACCTTGTGGTTGTGCCTTGTGGTTTGTTTGGTTGTTTGGATTTATTTGGTGACCTTGGTGTCACGTGTGATGTAATTAATTATTTATTCGTTCGGTTTGTAATTAATTATCGCGGCTTGCATGCCGTTTCATTTGTTCATATGTACTTGTACTAGATTGATAGGAAGCGCGTGGCTTGCATGACATTTCCTTTCTTTTGTGTACTTATGTTTTCAAGACCACAATCAAGAGTCAAGAGGAGACGTCTTGAAGACCTTGGGTCCGGTTAGTCCCGATGGAAGTAGCGGATTCAGTGGGAGCACTCCATGGTCTAGGTTTGTGTCCTTAGTAGACCTAGTCCTCCCGGCTTGGCTCGCGGTTAGGACGCATAGTTTTTTTTTAGGCATGGTTAGCAACCTCTTTGTATGCGTGTGATGTGATTTATATTTCTTGCATGGTTGTTTATGTTTCTTCGCATGCTTGATAACTTTTCTAAGTTAACAAAATCACAAGAGTTTTTAAATTGGTTAACAAACTCTCGCGCGTAAATGATTAACAAAACAATATAAACTTGGTATTTCTATTTAAAGTGAAAATCGTTTTTGTCACTTACTTTGTTAATCAAATATTAAAACATGGTTTTAATCTAGAAACAAAAGCCCGTTTCCTAAAACGTAAATCACGCACCATCCATAAGATGACACACCCGATTCTAGTGAAGCATGGGATAATTGTCGAGCTAAGCACGAGTTATTCCATGTGGATTTGTGTGGAAGGTGAGAGTGGCGACTTGGAGTTATTGGTTGTCGAGCTTAGCACGAGCCAATGATTGTCGAGTGTGCTACCATGTATCTTGTTGGACGATTTACAATTGCAAAATAAAATCCTTGAGTGATTGTCGAGCTAAGCACGAGTCAACCAAGAATTTTAATTTGGGATTGGTGTAAGTAGGGATCAAACATGCCAACCGACCGTTTTACGTCGTTGGATCCCGCAAGTGTCTAAGAGTTGCAATGGAGATTGCAATCGGTAAAATGGTTACCGGCCTAAATAGCTTCATGAAGTGATCCGCGGTAAACCCGTCATGTAGTGGAGTAAAATATGGTCTTATCCCTTGTTAAGATAAGTTGTTTTTCTAAAACTTTATGGGTAATTATTTTCACGAGGATTATATCAAACTAACTAAAACGTGTATTCTTGTTATTTATAGATGTCAAACGATAATAACACCACGTCAAACAATTCGCTTCGTATGTTCCTACATAGGGAGAAACTCACGGGACTGAACTTCGTTGACTGGCTTAGGCAATTGAGAATTGTCCTTCGCTATTAGTCAAAGTTGCACATCCTTGAGGAACCTCTCCCAGAACCACCTGCTAGTGACGCGACTTGGTCCGTCCGATACACGTATGAAAAGCGTGTTGAGGACACACACGATGTTGCCTGCCTCATGTTGTCAACTATGAGCTCGGAGTTGCAAAAACACTTTGAGCACATGAGTGTGTAGGATATGATGGACAAGTTGAAGGACATGTTCCAACAACAAGTAAGGGAGGAACACTATGAGTGTGTTAAAAACCTAGTCGGTTGTAGAATGCAGGAAGGTAGGAGTGTGAGTGCCCACGTCCTTAAGATGAAGGCGTACGTGGACCAAATGGAGAGACTAGGTTTTCCCATGGGGAGGAAGCTTGCTGTGGATATAGTACTCCAGTCCCTACCCGCATCATATGACCAGTTTGTGATGAACTATCACATGCATGACATGGAGAAAACCTTAGGTGAATTGCATGGTATGTTGAAGACTGCGGAGTCTAACATGGCCAAACATGAATCCACCTCTTCCATTCCTACCACGAGTTCTAGGGAACAAAAGAAAAAGAAAAAGAAACTGACACGAACGGAAAAGGTTGGAGTGTCCAAGCCTATTCCCCACATTGAATCTGAGGACAATGATTGTGTTCCTCAAGAAGAGATTCAAGAAAAAGTGGTTTGCTACTTCTGTGGAAGATTTGGAGATTGGGGCCGTCACGCATGCCCATCGTGCCGAGAGGATAATAAACTTCTAAGGAAAGAGAGAGTTAATTTCCCCTCTCAAGGTACATTCATGATTCATTGCTAATTCTTCTATTTCGCTGGGTTGTTCACCCGAGCTAATTAACTCACGTTTGTCATAAATTAATTTTGTTACAAAGTGTAGGTACCATTTAAAAGAAGAACCAAGAGCATGAAGAACCGGGTCTCTAAAAGAGGTAACTCGGAAGATTGACCTCTACAAGAGAATTGGGAGTTTTGATCTCGCCTATTCTAACCGGTTTCATTATTACTTTGTTTTTGATGCCCTGTGAGGCAAGTTTAGTTTTTGTTGTATGTTCATTAAGATGATGGATGAGATTTTGAATTTTTGGGTTGTAAAAGATTTTTTCGCATTACTTATTCGATTTCGAAGTTTGTTCATGTCATAGCTTATGTTTTATTTTGGCCTTCAAGGCACATCATTCTACATTTGATGACGATGAATTCATACTTGAAATTTGAATCTTGTTTTAGAAAAATATTTGTTGATTGATAGAAATTAAAAGTATCCATGTCAAGACATACATGTTACAAGTAATAATTAATCATGAATGATTGATTCTAAGTCCAAAATAGTTTGGATTAGTCGGCTCTTTGTCATAATCTACTTAACCATGTAAATAAGATAAGTATCACCTAGATCCATGTGGTTAGGATCTTGGACTAGTTTAACCTCGGGTTAAACATTTGATGCTAATCTTATCTATAATGGTAAGATGATTATGAATCCCTTCACGGTATATGTGAGAGGGATGCTAGCTTGTAAGATATTGATCACCTTTGGTGGATAATCCGTACAAGCACATAACAAAGAGAAACTAATTAAAAGAATCAATTGGGACATATAGATAGGATGCTTAGATCTAGTTAAGATGCTAAGATACCTTAAATCTATATCAATGACTACATTATGAATTGAGGGATTATCTCACAATTCGTTCCTTAACATAGACACATTTGTACATGGTGTGACGTTGAAGGAAACCAGAAATTGTTGAAAATGATCTGGTAAATAATGGGTCAAATATGTGTATTCGACTTGTTAGTATACATATTGAATGTGACGAGCCAAGTCCTTAATCTTAATCCAACTTGAAAGTCTATTTAGCACCTTATGAGATATATCTTGAAAGAGTTCTTTGCTTGTATATATATCAAAGTTTGGAGATTTTCAATCTACATCTGGTGGGAGATTGAAGGACTTAAATGGTGCTAATACATTTAACAGGTTCTTATAGGTTTTAGATATTTGACCTTACGAGAACAATGTTTTGTTGCTCGAAAGGAAGATAATAACTAGAGCATTCTAGTGGAAGAACGTGCAACTTAAATGAAAGACTTGATGTTGGCACTAGCATATGATCAAATATCGGCATGAGAATGCCGGTTATCCTGACCATGAGTAATTACTTTCAAGGCTGATAGATGTCATGTAGCCAAAGAGATATGGGTTCCTCACATCTAAGTGGCAATGACTTGATGGTGAGTTTTGTTCATATCACCATCTATCGGAAAGCATAGTGGGCCCTGAGTTCACTAAGGTTATAAGAAGAAATTAATCATAAGATGAAATCCATTTCAAGTATGCAAATACTATACTTAATTCCATACCAAGGTGCAAACCTAGATGGTGTAAACGGAATTAACATGGATTGTAATGTAGACTACTTCAAATACCGACTAAGGGTAAAGGTTTCATAAAGGTTATTGTGGAAACTTTTCCTAGTGGCTATGTTGAAGATCATTTGATACTTGTTGCTATTGTTGCCTTCTTACGGCAATAAAGGATAGTACACGGATATACAAGACCGCGTTCCTTTATGGAACTTTGTATTGAGGAAGTGCTTAGCACACTCTCCGAGGGTCTTAGATATCCGTAGTAACCAAATTAAGTCTACAAGTGTGGATAAGTCCATTGGACTTATACTAACATCATAAAAGTAAGATCTTTGCTTTCATGAGAAAATCAGAGTCATGAGTTTTCTAGAAGCATAGATAAGACTTTTACATATGTCAGGGCTAGTGGGAGCTTTTATTGTATACCTAGAAGTATGTATAGATTGAAGATAATCTCCCATTGTTAAGTGATCTATGAACCTAAGATAGGGAATTATTGTATCATGATAATACTTAGGAGATACAAAATTTTGAATTACAAGAAATACTTGTGTATGTTCTTGATGTTTGACGACGAGAAATAAGCCTTGGAGTAGGTTTTTACTCTAATACGAATTTCTAATAGGAAAATTGTCGATCTTGATTGAAGTCTTTGATCCTACTATATGGTGTTAATTATTGATTAGAGAAGTTCTTAAGTATCACTAATCTTATTGTGAACTTTTATAACAATGAGGATATTAGTACTTTAGTGCTTCGTTATATGATCTCTTTGACGAATACTTTGAATAAGTAGTTTGGTCAAAAGATAATTGAGAGGATAACAAGAATACAAATGGATGTTGCATGGCAAATTCATTGAATAAGCCGTAGTCATAATGACTAGTGATGTTTATCACATACTAGGTCATGTAGCATTTCTTATGCATATGATTTGACTTGAAATATTGTTTTAGTTGTTGATTGTTTTATGTTAGCTTTGGGAACTGCAAGCAGTATCGTTACTTTTGATTGCTTTCGATATATAGTGGGGACTATATATACTCAGATGCGGTTACTTTCATTGGTCTTTATTGTGTTTCATCTTAGCATGTTTAACCACTTCCCTGAGTGCTTATGCATTCTAGATTTCCACAGTCAGTAACTCTTCAAGGGAAGGAAGTTTGAGTTAAGACTGAGGTTAGGGTTTGGTCATACATTAATCAAGGATTGAATGCAAGTGATGCAAAACTAACCTGTGCTTGAAATGAGTTTCAAGTGATTGGAAGACCCACACCTGAGTTAACTTCATAGATTATGGTCACAAGTGACTCGGGATGATAATATCATTTCATCCTTAGACCGGAGATACATATGTATCCAAAGCATGAGTCTGCTTTATTTTGATTACTTTCAAACGTGGTTCGTAACTGGCCGCTATAAAGGGAGTTATCAAATAAAGTATGAAGCATGTGGTGGGGCTATATAGTCAAATGGATTTGTTCCTCTAGTTAGAGAGATATCCCTGGGCCCCTCGATGATTTGGCGCTGACACCAAAAATGCATGGCCGTGCTCGAGTTACAATGATTTTAGGTCAGTTGTAAACTTGTTATTTTGGTCACCACCAATCTAGAATCGAGAAACAGAATCGTGAACGATCTGGAGATTGACATTTTTCCATGTCTCGTGTTCACACAGATATCGCGAACAAAGGGATGTTTATGATCACTTATCTATAGGACCTTTTAGCCTTTCTAGGCTACCAGGATTTGTCGAGGATGACGTAACTCGTACCGACATGGGGGCAAGTATGCTTTGCTAGAGCCGCTACTTGTCTGTGGTGTTGGTAACGCTGTATCATGTGCAAGTGGGAGTCTGTTGGAATATGCCCACTGATACACGTGTACTAGCATCACTGCTAATGAGATACGTGCCTATTGGGTCACACGCCAAGGGTAGATTCCGGCAGCACAACGCAAACATGAGAGAATATGAGATTAGGGTTTCTGGCGACCTTCACGGGCCTTGAAGAGGTCGTGCAGAGAAACCCTCCACGAGCCTTCACCACCCGGACAAAGTAGTCGTGGGAGCAGTGCCTTCACAAGAGCTTCACGGCCCGTGAGAGCCCGTGAAGGTAGGCGCCATTCTTTTAACTGGACCACTCGATGGCCCAATGAGAATAAGCGGTGGAACCCGGCCTATGAGGCCTTCACGAGGGCTTCACGGCCCGTGAGAGCCCGTGAAGGAAGAAGTCAAAGTGATACTTTATTTCTATTGGACATTTGTGTTGGTCCAATGGATGAGTTGCATGACAGCCGACTCTGGTGGCATTTTCAACTTTTCCAGACTTTATAAAAGGCATATGACTCTCTCTCATTTACAGCTCTTGCCATTTTGTACATACACACACATAATATACTACTTGAAGTGATATAGTGAGTTGAGTGAGTGTATCAAGAGCAAGAGGAGTTCTATTAGTGTTGTTGCTGCTCCAGAAGCACGAGGACTTTGTGTGGCTCGTGTGTTGGGTCAATAGCAAGACGGGATCTCGGCTACTTGGTGTGGACTATCAATAGAGGAGCTCGGTTTTAGGTTCTCGAAGATCTTCCTAGCTCGGTGGATAGCTCCAGCCCCATGATGGTATTATTTCTCCTCCCTCTCGTTTCTTTTAGTTGTTATATTCGTTTGTAGTCAGGATCCCCACTTGGGGAATACATGCATGTCGGTTTTGATACCCGAAAACCCCGCTTTTTGATGTCGTTGCTTCCGCTGCGTACGGGTGTTGGCGTGCATGGATTTCCTACAGAAGTGTATCCGGATACTCATGGCAATTGCCGAATTTCATGATTATGAGATTTGGCAAATGGATTTAAAAAGCGCGTTCCTTAATGGGACACTTAGCGAGGAGGTCTATATGACTCAACCCGAGGGTTTTGTACATGCCAAGCATCCGGATAAAGTCTGCAAGCTTAAGAAGTTCATTTATGGATTTAAGCAAGCATCGCGTAGCTGGAACCTGTGCTTTGATGAGAATTTCAAAGAGTTTGGCTTTTCGAAAAGCAAGGATGAGCCATGCGTATACGTCAGGGCTAGTGGAAGCATAGTTGTGTTCCTAGTCTTGTATGTCGATGACATACTCCTCATATATAGTCCCGACCCTTCAAGGTGTAAAAACCTGGTTAGGGAATTGTTTTTCAATGAAGGATCTGGGAGAGGCGACTTATATTCTAGGGATCAAAATCTATAGAGATAGATCCAAGAGGCTTATTGGGCTTAGCCAAAGTACATATGTTGACAAAGTCCTAAAGCGGTTTAGGATGGAAGACTCCAAGAAGGGGTTCATTCCAATTTCACATGGTTTGGTATTGAGTAAGACTCAATCCCCTAGTTCCCTAGAGGAACGGGAAGTAATGAAGCGAGTGCCATATGCTTCGGCTGTGGGCTCGATCATGTACGCCATGCTATGTACGAGGCCTGATGTATCGTGTGCCTTGAGCATGATGAGTAGATATCAAGCCAACCCTTGTGAAGCTCATTGGACGGCGGTGAAGAGCATTCTCAAGTATCTTCGGAGGACTAAGGAGATGTTCTTGGTGTACGGAGGTGAGGAAGGTTACTCTGATGCAAGCTACCAAACCGATAGGGATGACTGCCGATCACAATCGGGGTTCGTGTTCCTATTAAACGGTGGTGCTATATCCTAGAGGAGCTCTAAGCAAGACACCGTGGCCGATTCCACTACCGAGTCGGAATACATTGCGGCCAGTGAAGCTGCTAAGGAGGCCGTATAGATGAGGAAATTTCTGCTTGATCTGGGAGTGGTACCAAGCATCAACGACCTTGTTGAGATCTTCTGTGACAACGAGGGTGCCGTTGCTTTAGCAAAGGAACCAAGGTCTCATCGACACACGAGGCATATTCCGCGAAAATATCATTTTATCCGGGACGTGGTCGAAAATGGAGACATCGCCATCAGCAAAATACACACGGATAGGAATTTGGCAGATCTGTTCACTAAACCATTGTGGCAAGCTAAGCACGATGCCCACACACGTGCTATTGGGATTAGATTTGCTAGTGACTTGGTTTGAGTTGTATATTGGTTATTGTATTCGATGTATTTACTATGTTATTGGGAACATTAAGCAATATTGTATTTTTGAATGTATTGATTATTAAATAAAGATGTAATGATACGCGTGTAGCGAATACTTTCTTTAAATCATTATTGTGTTCCAACTTTGCATGTTTTATCACTTCCTTTAATGTTTTACATTCTAAATAGTCCACGATCGGTCATTCTTCATGGAAGGAAGTATGAACGAAGATCGAGTGAAATGATTGGTCATAGTGTTCAATGGGATTGAATACAAGGGACGTAATATTTCGCCTATACATGAAAAGAGTTTCAAGTGATTGGACGACCCACACCTAATCTTACTTCATGGTACATGTCAAGAGTAAATCAGGATGATAATATCTTTTATCCTTAGACCGGAGATGCATGTGTTTCACTATTTTGGTTTGCTTTATTCTGATTGCTTTCAAACGTAGTCCGTAACTGGCTATTATAAAGGAGCTATTTGGGAAAAGTATTGACATTGTATTGGAGGCAATGTAGTCCAAGGAATTTGTTCCTCTGTAAAGAGAGATATCCCTGGGCGTTGACACCAAAAATGTATGGCCATGCTCGAGCTTGCAATGATTGTTGATCAGTTGCAACTCACCTTTTTGGTCACCGCCAATCTTGATCGAGAAACATAATCGTGAACGATTGGAGAATGACTTTGTACCATGTCTCGTGTTCACTTGGATATCATGAACAATAAGATAATTGATCAGTTATCTATAGGACCATGTCAAACTCCTTTAGTTTAACTTGGTACTTGTCAGGGATGACATACCGGTCATGGCGCATTAATCCTTCACGGCCCGCGAGAGCCCGTGAAGAAGTCGTGAAGGCAGAACTCTAAGTGACACTTCCATTTTATTGGACCATCTTGTTGGTCCAACGATCTTGTGCCATTAGGTCTGACCCTGGAGCAATTCAAGCAGAGTTTTGGGCTTTAAAAGAGGCTTCATTTGTTCCTTGTTTCACTTCTTGGACCATATTACATACATACACACATATTGGTGAGTTTTAGCTAGAGAGTTAGAAGAGACCATTGTGAGTGTGTGTTCTTGGTATTCAAGTGCTGTTCCAGAAATCAAACAAGGGAAGTTGGTGATTAGCTTGGTGTGGACTTCATTGGAGCTTGGAGCCTCTTATTTCAAGTATTCATCCCAAGTCCGATTTGTTCCAGCTGTTAATCAAAGTCTTCAAGGGTATGTTTTGACTCCCTTCTTCTCTTTGTGCTTGTTCTTGGTTGCATGTTTGTTCTTACAAGTTTTAACCACCATGTGTTTTTGTTGCTTCCTTTGCGTGCAATGATCCCCATGGAATCCCAACAGATCTGACTTTCACCATGCAAATATCGCTTAAAGAGCGTGACGCGATGCGTCCAGTGATGGGACGCGACACATCGGGTGAAAATCAGAAAAGTTAATTTTTTGATACTAAGTGTTTTTAAGGCACATGTTGTGCTGATTCATGTGAGATTATAATAAGTGGTCTATGAACATTAGAAGGGTTGTAAGGGTTCTAGTATTAGAATCTCATATGTATAAACGCTTAACACGAATAATGATGATTTTAGGTGAACTTGTCGAGTTAGCTGAACCGGAGTTAAACTAATCAGTGTTATAAGCTACTCAGGTGAGTACCGGCTTTCATTAGTCTAAATAGAGGGAGACTTGTTTGCTGGTTTATTGTATGTGATACAAAGATGTTTATTGTAGGTTTTATTGCATGTATGCTTAAGAGTAAGTATGTAAGTATTGGCATGTTGCCTTGTTGTACTATGCCACGTTGGACACTTGTAATGGTATGTTGAGTGCATGCTAGCGGAATCCAGAATTGGAGCCGCCTAGTTAACCTAAATGATATGTATGATACTGATCCTGATTGGATCAACTATGATGTAATTGAGTATATGCATGCTATGGATCCAGATTAGATCCGCCTTGTTGGAATGTATGAATATGCATGCTTAATGAATGATCCTGATTGGATCAACTATGTGTATGGGAAATGTTCACAAACAATTAGAAGCATGGTTAAGGTCAACCGGAATGGCTAGATCCCAAGAGACTTCGGTCATAATTCGGGATTAACGGTGATTCGAGGTAACATTCCGGGTCGTAGGTTCTACAGGACCGCCATTCTTTTACTTGAGTGGTAATCAGCCGGACTGTTGCTGGATTACTTAAGGAGCCTATGCTTTTGAAACGATGGTTGGTGGACTGCTTTATACTCCCCCACCAGCGCGGATGGTTGTGTCTGATTCCCCGGTTTAATGTTGTTGAGCTGGACTAGCTATCCTGCAAGATATAACTCTTACCGATCTTGTCAGCACACCGTAATGTGATAGGATAGCATTGAATGCTTATTTGTGATATGTGACTTGCTTTATTGAAGCTTATGATAAGTTTGTACTCACTAGCTATGTTGTATAGCTAATGTTGTTGCATTGACCCTTTTTGCAGATAAATATTAGGTGGCCTGGTGAGCAGGGTTGTGTTGGTCCCAAAGAGGGTAAACAAGCAACCGATACAGTGTAAAAGGGGGGGTTGCATACACTTAAAACAACTAATCAAACTAATCAAACGTATATTCAATAATCAAACAGAACAATAACTATTATCACTCTCTAATCAAATCAACAGGATGATTTGATATTACAATGATTATAAACTCAACTCTCTCTAAACACTCTTGAATCACAAACAAATTGATGATCGAACTTCTTGTTAAAATTAATTAACAATAACTCTTGAAAACTCTCTTGAACTTGGAACTTACAAAGTTACCGCAACACACGCGTATCAAGTATCACGAACACACATATGTTTTGCAACTTATGCAGTCTTGCAACTTATGCAGTCGTCGTTGTGTATCACGTTCTCGTCTTCGTGTTCGTCTATGTATTCGTTCGTTCATGCATGTTCATGAAACCCATGACAAGGTTTATACTTATACTTGATATATCTACGAACAAATTGCAGTTTAAAGATAGAACTTATCTTTTCTTTTAAAACCGTAACAAACTCCTTAATTAGAACATATCTAATTAATTCCGTTTGAGATTTCTATCCAACTAATAGATAGTTTAAATTAGGTTCAGATATCCTAATTTAAATGTCGTAGTTATGGAGAGTTTATAACAGAATTTAGAACTTACTTAAATTCTTGAACTGACTTCTGACGCTGAGCTGACTCACTCAGTCTTGACCTAGTCAAGCTGAGTTCTTGAATCTTGGGTTCTTGAATCTTCAAGTCTTCAAGTCTTTTCTCTTATAACCTATCTCAGCTTAGAAGTCACCGAGCTATTTAGTACTTACATAGAAAACTCTATATCTGTTTATATGCTGACTACTCAGCCTAAGCTGACTAGTCAGTCTATAACAGACTTACATAATTCCTAACTCTTAACCTATAATCTATACATATCTATAGTTTGTCTCATCAAATCTAATTATTATTAACCTGGGACTAACAATCTCCCCATATCTGATGATGACAAAATACTGAATCAAAGTAGGTATAGGTTAACAGAATTATGTTGAACCACTCTGGAACTGACCAAAGTTAGTTCTTGAAATAAGTATTGAACTGATCCATACTTATTCATCATATCTTGAACTTACAAGATGTTTATATTACAAATCTATTATAAGACTTGTATTCTAAGTATTTGGATATATAACTATTTAGATACTGAACTTATCAGAATTAATTTAAGTTCTGAACTTACAAAACTTATACAACTGAACATATCAGTTTATAATTGAACATATCAATTATCAGCTTAAACTTACAAAGCTACATGTTTGAACATATCAAATAATAAAGAGTTGAACATATCAAACTTGAGTCTGTATTAATGAACATATTATTTACATTGTAGCTTAATCTTTATGATCAGCTTCTACACACTTAGTGCTTACAAAATCATAGAACTTATCTATTTAATCAATAGAATCTCCAGCTTCTAACCACATATCATAACATTTAAGTTCCCAGATGGCAGCTTTCTTGATAGCATCATTCATAATCTCTTCACCTTCTGGCAGCTCTCTCATCTCAGTTTTTCTTGATCTGATTTCTTTGTTGAGATGATATCTGAATACTGAGTTCTGAGTTGAGTCATCACATAGAATTCTCAAGTACAGAATCAACTCCAGATTTGCCAAATGAAGATCTGCTACTCTCAAGAAACATTGATTACCCTCCACATCAAGATACAAGAATCCTTCCAAAGGTTGAGTGATATAAGTTTTTTCTCTGAATTCAACTCCCTTTAGAACTTGTAAACAGATGTCTCTTTTAGCTCGCAAGCTCGTTGCTCTAACTCTTGCAGCTTTGCCTCGATTCAAGAAAGTATCAATTTCATCAGTAGGAATCTCACCTAACTGATCAATTCTTATGAAGAGTGTCTTAAGCACATCAACTATCTCTTGTCTGATTTGACTCTTTTTCATCTGTTTGATAGTTGTGGCTACGATTTTTAACTCTGAGAACCCCAACTTGTACATGCATCTCATATCTAGACCAATTTCTTGTTTGTTGTCTAGTACAAAGTTGATAATTACCAATTCTCCTTTTCTACTTAGTGTAATTGATTCAATCTTGTGATTAAAATGTGTTCTTTTATAACAATACCTTAGATCCACATCCGAGTAAGGAATTGGAGCAGCTCTAGGTCTAGAATAGTCAGCTTCGGCTTCAGCTCTGGCAACCTCAGCTTTAGCCTTTTCTCTTTGAATTTCAGCTTGTCGTTGCTTCTCTTTCATTTCCTCCACTGTTATGCCTAGTTCTTTAGCCATCTCTTGTAACATTTGCTCAGCAAGCATGTCACTGGCTTTCTGTGCTGCATCAGCTTCATCACTTGAGTTAGATTCATGTGCGACTAGTTGAGACTCACCTTGTTGCTCTGGCTCAGGCTCAGCATTGATGACCTTTTTTCTCTTTGCTAGAGGCATAGCACTTCTTTTCTTTCTTTTTACCATCTCAAACACCTTATTCTTCCCTTTATCTATTTGTCAAGTCGGAACAGACTCAACTTCAACAAATTTTGACAATTCAGATCGAGGAAGGTTGGTGTGAGCAGCTTGAGATGTTTCTTCATGTGGAGTTTCTGGTTGAGCTTGTGAGGTTGTAGTAATTTGGACTGTTGGAGCCTGTTGTTGTTGGGAAGGCTGATCTACAGTACTCATAAACTGATTATGAGCTTGTTCCTCAAATTGTGCATCCTCTGTATGCTCCCCCTCAACCTTATCATCACATTTCTTTGATTCTTCCTCCCCCTTTTGTCATCATCAATAGGGGAGGGTCTGATTTTGAGCACGAAGCTTTCCAAGTTGGCTACTGAAATCGAAAGATCATGAAGTTTTCGCATCAACCTGGCTTTATCAGTTTTCCTCTTCTTGTGCAGGAGCTCAAACTGAGATTGTAGATAATCCATAATGACTTGAGCATCGATGGTCATCCGCTTGGGCTCCTCAGGTCTTCTTTTTACCTCAAAGTCCTCTTGTCCAGTGGAGGAGTGTATTTCCACCGTAGGAGTGGCTGTTGAGGGTTCCTCAATTGGTGAGAATGTGGGCCCCATATCCAAAGGTTGTTTCTGACCTATGGAATCAAGGGGCCAGAATGGGGACCCTGTAAACCTTCTTGGTGTATGAAAGGTTCATTGACAGGTCGTGCTGGAGTGTGTAAGAATGGAAGAGAAGAATGACCAATGTCGTGAGGTATGGTAGTGGGGTGAGCTAGGCTTAGTGGTGAGGAGGGGGCTATTTAACCCTGGGGATTGGTCAGTATTTCAATGTTACCTTCATGGGGCTTTGAAGGCACAGAAGTAGGCTCTCCCATGGCACTAGTAAGTATGGGCTGAGTAGACACCATACCCGGTATAGGCGTAAGTGTTGAACTGAGCCTAGAGGTTGGCACCTTAAGAGAAGGTGTCTTCTCCTCAGCTCCTGCCGGTGGAGGTATCAATGTGATATCAGCTCCAGAGTCCTTTTGAGGTGAAGGACCACCTTTGGCAGTCTTTCTAGTATAGGTGTAGGATATATCCTTGGTAGCAGTGGGCTGACCAATGTTGGCTTTAGATTATAAGATAGATGGAGATGTTTGAGGTGGAGGAGAGGGGTTACAATGAGTTGGGCTTGACTCAGTCTTATCTCCTAATTTTGGAGATGGAGAAGTAAAAGAGAGAGAAGGAGATAAGGGATTCGAAAGTATACCTGTTGCACCTAGCAGTGGAGACTCAAAGCTAGGAAACAGACTCCTTTGCTCAGAACTCGAAGTGGTGGAGGAAATTCTTTGAGCACGAGGTCTGAGCTGAGTCCTAGGTTGATGAGCTTGAGAGGACTCAGCCTCAGAACCAGCATCGTCACCCCACTTCTTCCGCAGCTTCCTCCTCTGTCTCATCTTGACTCAGGAGTCGGAAGCTGTACATACACCCTCATCTGAGCACTCATTGTATGGTGCCCAGGGAAAATATCATGGGTGAACATTCTGTAGCTGAGAACAGGAGTAGGAGTTGACTCATATTGGGCAGTATATCTTTTACCCAACCTGTCCTCGATGACCATGGATATAAATCTTACGAAAGGCACAATGGTGTCCCTTATGTTCTTGGTCACCAATGACTTGAATGCCTCAAAGATCGACTCAGCGTAATCCAATCGTCAATCATAAAATAACTCGTATAATATTTGCATTTCAAAGTCATTAACATTATCCAGGCCACCCACCTTGTATCCAAGGGAACGAACCACAGTGGATACCATAAATTCCCATGCCGTCTGGAAAACAAATTTTCGTATGACGCCAATAACTTGAGGATGACCCATTAAGGGTAAAACTCGTGATGTTTCCCTAGAAACTGTCGCCTCATACTGGTTATGAACCGAGAGATGAAGAATTTGGCAGAGACAATTTGCATCGACTTCTATCGCCACTAGTTCACTTAGGACTGTACCCCGTATGACCGGTTGAGTTGCATCCAGTTTACACGTATACAAGAATTCCGTGAGAAGTTGAGGAATGAGCATAGCAGGACCACGAAGAAATGCATGTGCCAGGGGTCGCTTGCGAATGTAGGAGACCCACTCCTCATATCCCCTGCCAATTTTGGACTTTGGAATATCGATACAGGCGATGACATTGTTTTGTTTGTAGGTAGGGAGTGCGTTGTTCTTCAAATTTCCACCACGGATCATTTGTTCAGCTAGATTAAGAGTATAACCTTCCATCGAATCGAACTTATCGTATTGGATTGCACTTAGTAGTAGTAAGGATTAGCACTGAGCAATGAACTCTGCACACAGCAACGTTAGGGTTTAAGAGAGTAAAGAAGAATATTTTGAAATAGCAAACGAAATATGATGAAAAGTCATACATATTTATACCTTTTCAATGTGAGAGAAAAGTTACCTCTATCATAGGGTAATAAATATGACCGTTACAGTAACTTCCGGCGACGCAGTTAATTATAACGGCAATATTTAATGTAACTTAATTTGACTGACTCTGTTACATTGATCCGAATTCATTCAAGATGAACTAAATTATCATCAAGATTCCCTTTTAAAAATAATTTGTAAACGACTTACGTTTATTGGAAACAGAACGCACCATAAATATTATAGACGTACTATATTGTTGGACTAACCATCTGTTAGGACTAACCTAGATCTATTGAGCTGACCACACATTAGAACTGATTACTCAGCTCAGATTTGTCACTCAGCTCAGATTGAGCACTCAGCTCAGATTGAGCACTCATTCAAATGTAGCACTTAGCGAACATTAAATAGAGATAAAGAATGGAACATACCAATTAAGGGTTGAGCATGCCAAGTTTGCCAAGTAGAGTTGTAAATCTTGTGCCTTCAATTGGTGTAGTGAAGATATCTGCAAGCTGATCTTCAGTCTCAATGAAGACTAACTCTATCTTTCCCTTTTCTACAATATCTATGATGAAGTGATGTCTTATCTCAATGTGTTTGGTTCTTGAGTGAAACACTGGGTTGTGTGTAATGGCAATAGCACTTTGATTGTCACAAAATATGGGAGTCTTTGAATAATGCAAATCAAAGTCCTTAAGCTGATGTTGCATCCACAGTATTTGAGCACAACAGCTCCCTGTAGCTACATACTCAGCTTCAGCTATTGAAATTGCCACTGAGTTTTGTTTCTTGCTCGTCCAGCTAACTAATTTTCCACCCAAAAGTTGACATCCTCCAGTAGTACTCTTTCTATGAAGACCACATCCTGCAAAGTCTGAATCGGAGTACACTATCAGCTCAAATCCTGATCCTTTGGGATACCACAAACCTAAGTTTGGTGTTCCCTTCAGATATTTGAGTATTCTTTTAACAGCTAGCAAGTGTGATTCCTTTGGATCAGCCTAATATCGTGCACAAACACATGTGGCAAACATTATATCAGGTCTGCTTGCTATTAAATAGAGTAATGAACCTATCATTCCTCTATATGTAGTCTGACATACAGATTTTCCATCAATGTCCTTGTGTAGCTTGACATTGTTTAACATTGGAGACTTTGCGTGATGGCTTGAGTCTAATCCATATTTCTTAATCAAATCAAAGACATACTTTCTCTGATTAATAAATATACCATCTTCTTTCTGATAGATTTGAAGTCCTAAAAAGTAAGTCATCTCACACATCATGCTCATTCTGTATTGATTGGACATTATCTTAGAGAACCAATCACATAGACCTTGGTTTGTTGAACCAAAGATAATGTCATTCACATAGATTTGAACCAGAATGACATGTCCTCTGCTCTTTCTTATGAATAGAGTTTTTTCAATACTTCCTCTAACAAAATCATTTGAGAGCAAGTAGGTGGACAGTGTATCATACCAGGCTCTTAGAGCTTGCTTGAGTCCATACAAAGCCTTGTCTAACTTATAGACATAATCTGGATGTTTAGAATCAACAAAACCAGGGGGTTGTTTCACATAGACCTCCTCCTGTAGTGCTCCATTTAGGAATGCACTTTTAACATCCATTTGATACACTTTAAAGTTTTTAAAGGCTGCATAGGCTAGAAATAACCTTATAGCTTCAATTCTTGCAACAGGGGCAAAGGTCTCATCATAATCAATACCTTCTTCTTGTCGATACCCCTGAGCTATCAGCCTTGCCTTATTTCTAATCACTACTCCATCCTTGTCCATTTTATTTATATAGACCCACTTAGTGCCTATAATTATTTTTCCTTTGGGGGAAGGGACAAGGGTCCAGACATTATTTCTTTGAAATTCTGTCAGCTCCTCTTGCATAGCCTCAATCCAATCTTCATCTTTTAGAGCCTCTTCAGTCTTCTTTGGTTCCATTTGAGATAGAAAACTAGAGTGGGCAGCATAGTTTGCATTTGCCTTAGATCTAGTTAACACACCATCCTCAATGTTTCCAATAACATCATTAAGAGGATGATCTTTTAATACTCTGAAGGTTGTAGTAGGAGACTGAGGTTCTGGGTCTGAGTCTGAGCAGTGTCTTTCAGGCTGAATAGGACTTTGTTTTTCCCGAAAGTGAATAAAACTAACTAGGAACAAAATCAAAGTGCGGAAATATTTTTAAAGCAACGAACACACGAAAGTTTTCAAAGCAAGATTATATTAATAATCAAACTTCAAAGAGTGCACAAGAACAAACTTGCGCACCGAGTACAAACTAAACAAGAACAAACTTGAATACAAATTAGCGAACAAACGCTTAACCTTTACTCGTTAACCGAGCAGTTATTTATAGGCTACGTAAACTAATCCTAACCATCTAATTTATTTACAGGTGTACCGTTCTACACCTAATTAGGAATAGAAAACAAGATTGCCGTTTCGAGCTCCTTCAGAATGCGCAGATCGTGCACTTTACATAACAGGAAGATTCTGGTTATCAGATGCATCTTCAGCTCAGAATACCCATTGATGACTTAAGACAAACTTCAGCTGACGTTCACTTCAGAACTAATCTTCAGATGAACTACGGGCTTCTTTCTTCAGATGTTGTCAGAACAGTTTACAAAAGAATGATATATTACACCTTCAGTAGCTTTCTTCGAAACCTTCTTCAGGAATGGAATATATATAAATAAAGGGACTAACAATCTCCCCCTATTTGTTTATAATCTATGACTATGTACAAAATGAATAAATAATAAAAAGAATAAAGAATAAAGAATTACTATTCTACAAATCTGGTTTGAATTCTTCAGGAGAGGATTCCTTTGGAATTTTAAGCTCCAATTGCTTTGAGTATTCTTCCAAGATGTCTTTGACATTTGGATCTTTATAGTCTATGAAATATCGAAGAGATCTCAGATGAAGCCAGTCAACTTTGGCAAAATCTGAAACTCTCTGAAAGCGAATCTTGTCATAAGCATCGAGAAAATAAAATCCCCTCGGATTTGAAATAGCTTTACCCACTTCAGGAATGAGACCAGGAGGCAACGAGGTGTCGAAGCCTTTGCAGTTTGGAAGCTCTCCAAGAGATATCAGCTCCAAAATTTGTTTCTGAGATTTCTTGAGAGTAAGTCTCCTTCTTTGAAATTTTAATTTTTCTGCTCGAGTGGGTTTCTCTGTTTGATGCATGACAGTTGCGTCTAATCCTCTCTTCTTTACTTCCTCCTCATAATATTCAATGACTTTGGTTATTTCTCTCTGAATAAACTTGACCTCATCAGTTTGCTTACACTTGATAAACAATAAAGTATTTCATTCCATTCAGACACCGCATAGTTCAGCTGAACATCCTTGATAGATAGTATGCCGAAGATAGGAAGATTTTTGCGCTGAACCGTTAGACGGGTTTCATTGTTTACCTTCTTCAGCTTGATTGCAGTGATTTTATCTGGATGCCTTCTTTGGTGTCGAGAGCTTAACCACTTTTCAGCCTTTTGTTCCATTATCCTCTTCTTCTCCTCAACTAAAGCCTTTTCGACTTCAATTTTTGCATGAATCTGTTTTTGAAGATCGAACGGATCTAGATCAATTTTGTTAGTAGGAATCTCTTCAATAGCGATTTTCTCTGCTGCTATTCTGCCAAGTTCTTCAGCCACTTTCAAGTCTTTTATTCTTAGATTTTCGTCATCTGAGTCACTTAATCATATGTTCCCTTACTCATCTGATCATTCAAAGAGACCATTTTTCCTTTACCTTTGCCAGTTTGGCTAGGCTGACCACTGGATGAAGGAGCAGCTGATGGAATAAGAGTCTGAGAAGATTTAGCTTCAGTGATTATCTGCTGACATTCAGCTCCATCCAGTTCTAATCTGAACATATCAGCTTCAGCTTTTCCTTGATCAAGGAGACTTTTGAGCTCTCCCTCAGCAAATGCCTTAGCTTCCTCAGCTTTGGCTAATTTGGCCTCGAACTCGATCAAGGCTTTATTCTTTTCTTCTTCAGTGGCTTTGAGGTGTGCCACTTCTTCTTCCAATCTTTGTGAGTATTCGACACGTGAATACTTTTTATCCCATTTAATTATTTTTCGATCGGCAATGGCCTTCCTTCTTATAATTTGACAGATTTTGGACTCTCTTCTTATTTTCTCCCCCTTAGAAGCTGCAGAGAGTCCTGAAGCTTCTACCAAGTGAGACAAGGCCGAAATCTCCCTCGAAAGTCCTGAGAAGGATGGAGCAAATAAATCTTGCAACTGACGAGTTGCAGTCTCAAAAAGATTGACAGCATGGATGTTGTCAACTTTGGAGGAGAGGGAATTTACAGTGGAGGAGAGAGAAGAGAGTTGAGAGTTCAATTTGAAAAACTCAATAGTGGCAGAGTCAGCTATGGTTGTGATAAGATGGTGAAAGGTTTTATATGACTCATGAACAATTAGATTTTTGCGCTCAATGGTTTTGTTGAGTGTGATAAACTGAGTGTTGATGGATTCAACAAGACACTTTAGCTCAGATTCAAGCTTTGCTTGATTATTGGCTACACATTGACCTTGAAATGTATTGGAATTAACAGAAATAGACACCGAAAGAACAAGCTCAGATAGACTTTCCAAAGAGGAAGCAATGTCTATGGGAGGTTCAGAGGTTTGAGAATGTACAGACTTGGGGGATTGAAGAAAATCAAAAGCATCACTGTCATCAAAAGGATTGACAGTTGTATTAGGAGAAGGGAATATCAAACAGGGTATGTAGGAGAGATGGGGAGGCCATAGCAACAGGAGGAGTGACTGATGCATCAAGGGCCTGAAGCTTATTTGCTTCAGTTACAGTCGGGTTTAAGACTGTGTCTTCATTAGCATTAGGAATCTCTACTGAAGGAGGTTGAACTTCAGTTTCATTGATGAGGATAAGTGGGGCATCACTCTTAGTTTGGTTTGAAACTGATAAATCATTTGCCCTGGTAGAATCCATAGTGGGAATGAGGAGTGGTGACACATCAAGGGATTTGGTTACATTTTCATCTTCATAGTGAATTGAAGAATCATCAACTGGTTGGACCTCCGAAACTAGGGGTATTGTAGTTTCATCATTGGTGATAGGCTGAGCATCAGTGTCAGCCGGTTTGGGTGCTGACTCATCATGTGCTTGGTCAATATCCATAGTCTCAGTTGGGTGTCCTAATACATTAAGGGATAGAGGGGGAAGATCAGCAGAGACAGGAATGGTAGTTCCCTGTTCTGGTGGTACCTGAGTTGCTGTGGGTTTGCTGGCAGACTCAATGGTAGGTAAAGAAGAAGTCTCGGCTGACTGGTGATTGTCAGTGTCCTGAACTTGTGAAGGTAGAGGAGGGACTTCAGGGACAACTTGGTTTTAAGCTGTCTCTTCATCAATCAGACTAGGTTTAGAGACTTTGATTAACGGAGAGCTTACCTGAGCAACGGCAGTTGATGTAGAGGAGTGAAGTTGAGTCTTGCGAAGAATCAGCGGAGTTTCATCAGGCGAATCCTCACTGGAAGCATAGTGAGATATGATGGGACTAGAAGGTATGGTGGGTTTTTGGCGTTTAGAGAGTGATCTTTGCTGGTGAGTGGTAGTAGGTTGTTTAGAGGTGGATTTGGGCATTGTTGAAGGGTTGGTTGATGACTTAGATGTAGTGGATAGGAATTTCCTTTTCTTTGTCTTTGATGGAGAAGACTAAGGATGAGATTGAGGTTGAGGTTGAGGTTGAGTTTTTGAACTCTGTCCCATGATCACTGCGAAGCTGTTTAATATGTGTGTCAAACTGTCTTTGAACACGACGAAAGAAGCTCATCAGAACTTCAGCAGTGTCACTTTTGTTACGCAAGAAGAATACCCATGTAAACCTGGTGTATTCATCAATTACAACTAGAGTATACTTCTTACCTCCCATGCATGGAGAACTTACAGGACTAAAAAGATCCATATGTAAGAGATGAAATGCGGAGTTAACTTAGTTGCAATGTTTTGATTTAAAGGCTGATTTCTTTTGTTTTCCCTTCTCACATGCATGACACGGCTTGTCTTTCTGAAATCAAACTAACAGTAGACCTCTGGTAAGCTTAATCTTAGAGAGTTTGCTGATGGTTTTGAAGTTGAGATGAGAAAGCCTTTTATGCCATAACCAGTTAACCTTTGAATCAGCTTCAGAAAAGAAGCAAGCATCCTTTTCAGAGGTAGCAGAATTGAAATCAACAACATACATGTTGCCTTGCCTTTTTGCTTGTAAGACCTCTTTTCCTTTCTTGTTAAAGATTGAACCTTAGGTCTTCTTAAAATGTACATCATAATCTGCATCACACAACTAACTGATGCTGATCAAATTGTGCTCAAGTCCAGTCACATGGGCAACATTCTTGATGTTGACTGAACCTTGGTTAATTTAGCCATAGCCATCAGTTTTGCCACATTTTCCTCCACCAAAAGTGACCTTGGGGCCATTAGCTTCTTGAACCCCATTCAGTAGGGACTTACATCCGGTAATGTGCCTTGAGCATCCACTGTCAAGGTACCAAGTGTTATCATGTTGACCGCCCTACACAGATGATCAAATAGATTAGTTCATTTGAAGAGCCCAAACTTCACTGGGCTCCAAAATACACTTCTTAAAAGATCGATTTGAGGTCTTGTTTTCATTAGAACACGAGGTAGCTTCATGACCTCTTACTCCACATTTGTAACATTTACTAGTGGATTTTGAGTTCTTTGCCTTAATATTTTTATTTTTCTTCTCTTTTTCACCGATTAATTTTAAAACTCTGAAAAGAGAATCCTTAACTTCTTTGAGTTTGGATATGGGCAGAGCAAAGATTTTCTCATCAGTTTTGACTTTGAAGGATTTTGAATTTTCAGCTTTGGATGCCAAGATTTCAACGGATGATTCTTCAGTTGATGAAACCATGGGAATAATAATGTCATAGAAAACACTAGCTTCAGGAAGAAAGCTTGAGTTGGATGACTCAGCTATTTTGATTTCAGAAGATATTTCATCAACTGAGTCAGTACAGGTTTCAGTCTTGATTATAGGTTGGGCTTCAGATGGGGTTACAGGTATAACTTCAGGATGGGTTTTGGTAGGGCTTGATGTAGTGGGTATTTCAATGATTGGTTCAGTAGTTTCATTGGATTGTGTATCATACTCAGTAGGAAGTTGAATATTTCTAATTTCAGAATTTGTTCGTTCAGAAAAGCTTGGATTTATAACTTCAGATTTGGTAAATCTCTTTTTGAGCAGATTTTGATTTCCAATGTCATTAATACTTATGTCATTAAAAATCATTTCATCAACATTTTTACACTTTTTGGTGAAATCAGCAGCTTGTTTAATGTGTCCTATGCCCACTCTTTCTCTTTGAATAACCATCTGATGATTGATACTCTCAAATGCTAGTTTATTTGGACTCAACCAAAGATCAATAATCGACTGACGATCTTTCACTTTTTCGTTATAGTCTTGCAAATCTATTTTCACATTTTTGATTTCATTTGTTAAACATTCAAGATGATTCTTTAAGGCATAAGACTCTTGAAGAAATTGCTCATTTTCTTTCTCGATGACATTTATATCAGAGGTGAGCTTGGTGATAGTTTGTTTAGATTTGTTTTGATTGTTATGTGCGATTGTCAGATCAGAACACAAATAAGCAAACAATCATCTTTCTCATTCATTGAATAATCTTTGAAATTTGATACCTTATACATCATCGTGGGGTTCCATCCTTCAGCTGAGCTGAGTTTTTCAGCTTCAGCCAGATCTTTGTTAAACTTGCTTTCAGTAGCCATCAAACACATTTCAGGATGTGCAGTTCCACAGATTTCTTCAGCCACCTGACATTTACCCCTGACTCCATTTTCTTCGTCTTCATCTGATGACGTCTCAGAATCAGTCCAGCCCAGGTGATCAGCTATCATGGCCTTTTCCTTCTTCCTTTCATTTGAGGCTTTGAGGGCTTTATATTTGGCTTTATACTTATCAGCCTTAGAAGGAAACCCTTTCTTAGGATTTGAAGAAGCCTCCTTTACATAGCACTCAGCTGCATAATGACCAAGCTTCCCACACTTGAAGCACTCATTCTTGGACCCCTTAGATGAGCCCTTTTTCTCTGAAGAGAACTTCTTATCAAATCTTTTCTTCCCTTCAGACTTGAACTTCTGAAATTTTTTGTAATTTTTCATGATGAAAGCTTTTTTGGTACCTTCATCGTCAGATCTTTCCTCCTCCTCAGCTTCATTAACCTGAGACTCATCATCAGAATCTGAGTCCTCAGTTTGTTTGTACTTAGCTCTTTGAGGATTTTCAGCAACCAGAGCCAGAGTCTTCTTGAAGGCCTTCTTCAGATCAGTTTTCTAAATGCGAGTCTGTTCATCATTCAGCAAGATTCCATATAACTTGCGCATGTTCATGTCCTTGAGCATATTATTGGTTCTCAGGATTATGCACATGGTGTCCCATTCAGATGGGAGGGAATCCAGAAATCTGTTGAGTATTTGAAATTGCTCTCTGACAACTCCAACTTCTGTCATGTCGTTCAGTAGACATGTGAACCTTGTGTAGACCTTAGTGAGAGACTCTGAGTCTTTAGCACAAAAACTTTCATACTTGCGTATGATGTTTGTCTTCTTGTTCTCACGAACTTCAATAGTTCCTTCGAACGATATGTAGATTCTTTCCCACATATCTTTTTCTGTTTTCAGATTACAAACAGTATGAAATATTTCGTTAGGTAAAGCAATGACAATACTATTTCGTATTTTAGCATCCAAACCCATAAGTTTCTTCTCCTCCTCTGTCCATTGAGATCTTGGTTTAGGACGAGAGGGAATGGAGATTTCAGCAGAGCCAGTCTCCATGGAGATGGTTTGTGGAACATAAGGACCTTCCTCCAAAACAACAAGTGAGTTGCAATTGGAAAAATGTTCAATTGAAAAATGTTCAATTGGAAAAATGTTCAATTGGAAAAATGTTCAATTGAAAACTTTGGTGGTTTGGTAGAGGAGCCATAGTCAATGTAATCAAACTTCGACATGTTGAACAGATCACTAATTTATAGATAAAATTAGAACCTGCTCTGATACCAATTGTTTTTTCCGAAAGTGAATAAAACTAACTATGAACAAAATCAAAGTGCGGAAATAGTTTTAAAGCAACGAACACACGAAAGTTTTCAAAGCAAGATTATATTAATAATCAAACTTCAAAGAGTGCACAAGAACAAACTTGACCACCGAGTACAAACTAAACAAGAACAAACTTGAATACAAATTAGCGAACAAACTCTTAATCTTTACTCGTTAACCGAGCAGGTATTTATAGGCTAAGTAAACTAATCCTGACCATCTAATTTATTTACACGTGTACCGTTCTACACCTAATTAGGAACAGAAAACAAGATTGCCGTTTTGAGCTACTTCAGAATGCGTAGATCGTGCACTTTACATAACAGGAAGATTCTGGTTATCAGATGCATCTTCAGTTCAGAATACCCTATGATGACTAAAGACAAACTTCAGCTGACGTTCACTTCAGAACTAATCTTCAGATGAACTACGGGCTTCTTTCTTCAGATGTTGTCAGAACAGTTTACAAAAGAATGATATATTACACCTTCAGTGGCTTTCTTCGAAAGCTTCTTCAGGAATGGAATATATACAAATAGAAGGACTAACAGACTTACTTTTTCAGTCTGAGTAGGAATCAAAAGATCACTTAGATCTTCAATCTGACATGTACCTGATGATTCACTGAGACTCTCAGGTTGATTATCTTCAATATTGATAATTTCTTTCGATGATGCACATTTGTCAGACTTACTACCATCATCATCATCATCAGAATCATCCATAACATACATGGGATTTGATGTGAGATCTTCTTTGTTCCTCTAAAGCTCACTCAAATTAACTGGGTCAGCTTGAGCTCTGTCGGATTCGTCAATACTTGTTTCATCAAATGTAACATGTACTGACTCTTCAATTAATTTTCGTTTAAGATTAAAAACTCTATAACCTTTGGAGATTGAAGAATATCCAACAAATATCCCTTGATCAGCTTTGGGTTCCAACTTATGGAGCTGATCTCTTTGGTTTAGCACATAGCATGTTGAACCAAAAAAGTGCAAGTATCCAATGTTGGGTTTTCTGCCATGATACATCTCATAAGGTGTTTTACCATGTCTTTTAACTATTATTGATCTATTCTGGGTATAGCAGGCTGTACTTACATCTTCTGCCCAGAAGCTCAACTTGAGCTTTGCCTCACATAGCATGGTTCTGGCAGCTTCAATTAAGTTTTTATTTCTCCTTTCAGCAATTAAGTTTCTATTTCCCTTCTCTTCACAAAAGCCTTCAAGGGTTGAGTTTCTAAACTCAGTCCCATGATCACTTCTGAGTTGTTTAAGAGACTTACCCTTTTGCAACTCTTCTTGTCTTATGAAGCTGATTAACTCATATGCAGCTTCACTTTTGGCTTTTAAGAAGACCACCCAAGTGAATCTTGTGAACTCATCAACAATCACTAGAGTATACTTTTTTCCACTTAGGCTTGGGGTGCTAATAGGTCCAAATAGGTCCAAATGCAACATATACAATGGTGCTGTAATTGAAAAATTCTGTTCGGACTAGAAGGATCCCTTAAGATATTTTCCCATTTCAAAAGCTGAGTAGAGTCTGTCTTTAGCAAATGTGATCTTAGGCAGACTAGAGACTAACCTTTGCTAGACAATTTGTTAATATATTTGAAATTTAAATGAGATAGTCTCTTGTGCCATAACCAACTCAGCTTGGGAGTTAAGTCAGAATACAAGCAGGTTTTAGTTGAAGGATCTACGGAGCTAAGATCTAACAAATAGATATCTCTCTCTCTCTCTCTTTGCCATTAATATTGGTTTTCCCTTGTTATCATAAATTGTTCCTGCATGCTTTCTGAAGGTGACTTCATAATCCTCATCATACAGTTGACTGATACTTATCAGATTGTGTTTAAGGCCTTCAACATATGCTACCTTTTTTAAAGTGACTTTTCCAGCAGTTATCTTTCCATAACCTTTAGTCCAGCATCCACTGTCTAGATACCACTTGTAGGAGCCCTGCACATGATCAACTAAACATATTAGTTTCTTTTTGGAACCCACTGTTTGGTGGGTTCTGAGGATGAGCACTTAGCTGATCCTTTAGAGTTTGACTGATCAGTTCGAACAGATTCTGGGTCTGTTTTAGGCTGATCATCCTTTACATTTTCTGGTCTAAGATTGGTACTCACACAATCTTTGGCCTCATGACCTCTATCACCACACTTATAACATTTTCTTCTAAAGATGAATGTTTAGGTGATTTCTTTGAGTTTTCCAACATTAAATTTGGATTTAGTTTTAGGGTCATAAGATGTGGATAACTTTTCAATTCTTTTAAACAGTTTGTCTACTTGATTTTCACTGACTTTGGACTTACCTTTGTCAGCTTTATGGTTACCCTTATTTGGTGAAGTCTGACGTACAAACAACTTCCTGTTCTTAGACATCCTTTCATATTTGGCTTGAGAGTTATCTCTTTTTGAGTTGACGTGAGATATTCTGTCAAAGACAGTTGTTCTCACAGGATTGTAATCCAATCTTTTGAAAACTGACTTACAGTTTCTGTTGGATCTGGAACATTCAGCTTGATGGGTTGTATGAATAACCTCGGGACTTTGGGTTGGTCTCACAAACTTATTGGTTTTGACCTGTCTTCCATCCTTGTTCCTTAAAAATGTTTTTGGGAGTATATCATCTGATTTCATCGTTTTGTCTTCAAAACTGACTTGATCTTCGATGATTTCATCAGCAGCAGCACTATAATCTCCCCCTAGTACTGCTTTTACTTGATTTGGTATCTGCTGGTTAATACATTTTTCTGCTTCTCTTGATGACTTACACCAAGATTCACAAATCTTTCTTAGATTATCAGCTTGTTCTTTTGATTCTTGTAGTTCTTCACTTAGATGTTTGTTTATATGAAGCTGACATTCATAATCACTTTGAGTCTTTTTAACAACATTTAAGAGAGTTTCGGAGTTTTTAGTTCATCTTTTAATTTTGAAATTTCAGTTTTCAAACCAGATTGAACTGTGAGAGAGGTTTTGAAGTCATTTAACAAATAGTTGAACATTAGACATTTTTGTTCATCAGTGTAAGAGCTAAAGTTATTTACCTTGTACATTGAGGCAAGATCCCAGTTACTGGTTTGCTTACTCAGCTTAGCCGCTTCTGCTAGATGCTCATCAAAGGAACTGTCTTTGAACTCATAGTCAACTTGTTCCTCTTCATCCTCAATGGCCATCAAACACCTATTTGGCTCATCATCATCTGAAGTAGATGATTCAGTATCCCAAGTCTTAGCAAGAAGACCTTTGGTGTTTTCATCTGGCTTGCCTTTGAGTCTTTGATATTTCTTTTTATATTTATCAGCTCTGTAGGTATTCTTGTCAGCTACTGAAGCTGATTCTCCCTTCTTAACTCTGCACTCAGCAGCTATCTGTCCTATCCTTTGACAGTTATAGCACTTAGCTTTCTTAAGATCAAAAGTAGACTTACCACTTTTGCTTCTCTCAGGTTGACCCCTTCTTCTTCTAAACTTTCTAAAGTTTCTTGCTAACATTGCCATTTATTGAGTAAGAGCATCCATTTCCTCATCATCGGAACCGGAGTTAGGACTTACTTTCTCAAATTCAGATTCAGAGTTAGTCTCAGCTTAAGACTTTTTAGATCCCTTCTTCTTTTCTGCAATTAATGCAGATCCAACATTATTTTTAGATTCTTTTAGTTGTTGCTGGGCCACTTTCTTCTGTTCCATGATCTGTTGATGATTTAGAAGGAAACCATAGATAGATCTGAGATCATATTTTCCTAAGGTTCCTCCAGCATGAAGTGCAATGGTGATCTCATTGAATTGTTCTAGTAACACATCCAAGAACTTGAGTACCAACTCATTCTCATCTTTCTTGACACCAATCAAGATCAGATCATATATCAAGCATTGAAATCTGGTAAACAAATCTGTCAGAGTTTCATTCTTTTTAGCAAAGAAAGTCTCATAAGAACGACTCATATTTGTCTTCTTATGTTGCTTGACCAAGTCAATGCCTTCATACGTAACACTGAGAGTATCCCACATCTCTTTTGCAGTTTGTCACCCCGCCACAGTATGCAGAAGAGGATTTGTCAAAGCATTTGCTATAATGCTTTGTGCCTTGTCATCAAGGTTGAACAGTTTACGATCTTCCTCAGTCCAAGATGCTTCAGGCTTGGGAGTTTCTCCAGAGGGAACAGTTTTGTCAGTGGTAGTAATATGGATCATTGGTATGATTGGGCCATCTTGAATCACGGTACTAATCCGGTGATCCACGGACTTCAGATATAGCATAGCTCTAAACTTCCACATAGGATAGTCAGTGCCATCAAAAATAGGACACCCTTTTGCAGCCATTGTTGGTATATGACATGATTGCTTGCTAGTTGACATCTTAACCTCTTGACAGCGGATCTTGATATTCAACTTATGAAGAAACTTGCCTGATACCAGTTGTTGGTCCCAAAGAGGGTAAACAAGCAACCTATACAGTGTAGAAGGGGGGGTTGAATACACTTTAAACAACTAATCAAACTAATCAAACGTATATTCAATAATCAAACAGAACAATAACTATTATCACTCTCTAATCAAATCAACAGGATGATTTGATATTACAATGATTATAAACTCAACTCTCTCTAAACACTCTTGAATCACAAACTAATTGATGATCGAACTTCTTGTTAAAACTGATTAACAAGAACTCTTGAAAACTCTCTTGAACTTTGAACTACAAAGTTACCGCAACACACACGTATCAAGTATCACGAACACACATACGTTTTGCAACTTATGCAGTCTTGCAATTTATGCAGTCGTCGTCGTGTATCACGTTCTCGTCTTCGTGTTCGTCTATGTATTTGTTCGTTCGTGCGTGTTCATGAAACCCATAACAAGGTTTATACTTATACTTGATATAGCTAGGAACAAATCGCAGTTTAAAGATAGAACTTATCTTTTCTTTTAAAACCGTAACAAACTCCTTAACTAGAACATATCTAATTAATTCCGTTTGAGATTTCTATCCAACTAATAGATAGTTTAAATTAGGTTCAGATATCCTAATTTAAATGTCGTATATGGGGAGTTTATAAAAGAATTTAGAACTTACTTAAATTCTTGAACTGACTTCTGACGCTGAGCTGACTCACTCAGTCTTGACCTAGTCAAGTTGAGTTCTTGAATCTTGGGTTCTTGAATCTTCAAGTCTTCAAGTTTTTTCTCTTATAACCTATCTCAGCTTAGAAGTCACCGAGCTATCTAGTACTTACATAGAAAACTCTATATCTGTTTATATGCTGACTACTTAGCCTAAGCTGACTAGTCAGTCTATAACAGACTTACATAATTCCTAACTCTTAACCTATCAGCTATACATATCTATAGTTTGTCTCATCAAATCTAATTATTCTAAATATGGGACTAACAGGTTGCCTATTGTTGGATGTTTATGTTGGGTTGGAACACTTTGTATGTTGGATTTAAATGTTGTTATGATCGGTCGTTGTGTTAGAGTAACACCAAACAATTTGACACATAATTTTGGTTGTAAATATTTGATGTATAACTTTACAATTAAAATTTCCGCTGCGTAATTTAATGATAACTAATCATGAATGAGTTCACATTTATGAAAAACGCAAAATTTTGCTAATTAGTTGTTTTGCAAAGGTGATGTTTTATTCTAATTGTAAATTTTTTATGTAAAAAGATTTTAAATTTTCTAAAGCCAATATAGGTGAGAATGGGAGAAAAAAATCCTAGTCATCAAGATGTTGATCTATTAGAGCTAATGGTCAGAATTCACTCGTTGAAATTCATGTCCGTCGCAATTTATGATTGGATAATGAATAAATGAAAGGCTAAATGTGTTAGTTTGGTGTGCATAGTCAGCGAACCCTGATGTCACGTCCAACGTATAAGGCACTCAAGGGTCACACTTGTGAGGGCCTATAATCCGAGAAGTAATGCAACCACACTCGAGAAAACGAATTTATAACTAGTTAGTTATAAATCAGAAATCGAGAGTTATGGTTTTTACTTACGAATGGGAGAAATTACCAAGTTATCTAATTGACAAGAAATATATATTTATTAGTTAATAAATATATATTGTTACTTAATAATATTCAATGTTAATAATTTATTTTGAGGGAATGGAGTATTTGCAAGAGTATTCAGTCTCAAACTCGGGCACGACCAAATTAAGTGTTCCTTATGGGGGTTGAGTATGAGAGTTGTGTGATTATTACTTGTTATAAGATAGCTTGTCAAGTACGATAAATAAGTATAGTAGAGTATTAAATACTCTTCTCTGTTCTATAGAAAATTGATAAAGATGTTTGTTGAGCACGGTAATAGCGAGCAAGCACTTAAAGATATGGAAGATGAGGCTTTGCATATGCCTCATCAACCTGAAAATGAACCTTCTCAGCATAATGCTGAAGGTGGTAGACCTGAGCCATATCAGGTAGCATAAATAAAGCGTCTGGAAGAAGAGCTTCGAATAGCCAAATAGCTCTTGTTGCAGACCACGTTAGGCAAACCACGCAATACATGTTCTTATAAAAAGTTCTTGTCGTGCAAGCCTCTGACGTTTGAGGGGAGTGATATCTGAAGGTATTTGTTTAACATTACAAGATGAAGCGGAAGCATGATATAATACAAAATATTCAAATCTAGCCAAACAAATACTTCCCATGGACCAAAATCTAGACATGGAATTGCAACTAAAATGAAGAAACAAGAAGTATGAAATAGTTATACCTTTAAGCAAGATCAATGTATCAACTTCTAGTTGTCAAGTGTGTAGAATTCAACAAGAACTCCTCTAGTTAAGTCCACTCCAAGCACACTTGATTCCCCAATGCTAGTAGGTTGGTGTAGCCACCAAAACAACAAGATTAAAGTATGTATAACACCTTTGTGCATCAAGACTTGATCACAAAATGTATGAGAATTAGAGGAAAAAGTATCAAGTGTTCATGTGTTCTAACTAGTGTTCTTCACAAAGAACTCTCTGAATTTCGTGGCCCTTGAAAACCCCCAAATTGAATATCACTTAATCCCATTAAAAATGAGCATTAAAAGAAAACAATTCTGCTGTTACAGAGCATGTACACGGCCCGTGTTCATCAACATGGCCGTGTCAGCCCAAAGTCCATGGCCCCAAATGGGCTGAGACAACCCGTGTCTAATAGGCGGAACACGGCTCGTGTTCAGCTACACAGCCGTGTCGGCCCAAAGCACACGGCTTCGATTTGGGACAAAACGCCCCATGCTAGTTGGGCTAGACACAGCCCATGTTGCAGAACACGGCTTGTGTATTATCCTGCCAAAACCCCTTTTTAGCCTTTCTCTCTCTTTTGCTTGACCGTGTTGCCAGAATCAATACTTTGTGTGTGACCCAATAGGCCTATACTTCATCAGCAGTACTATTACCTCGTGCGTGTCAGTGAGCATATACCAACAGACTCCCACTTGCACGTGACACGACTACGAAAAATAACACGAACATAGAGCGGCCTCTAGCAAGACATCTATGCTCCCAAGTCAGTATAAGGTATGCCACTCTTAACAAGATCCCAATCACAAAATGATTGTCCTAAAGATAAATGATCATGTACATCCCTTTGTTCGCGATATCCTATGTGAACACAAGGCATGGAATAAAGTCAACCTTTAGATCGTTCACGATTATGTTTCTCGATTCTAGATTAGTGGTGACCAACAAACCAGGTTAACATTGATCTATCATCAATATAACTTCAGCACGGCCATGCATATGAACGTCAGCACTCAATCATCGAGGGGCCCATGGATATCTTCTCTATACATAGAGGAACAAATTCCTTTCGACTACATAGTCCCGCCACATAGATAATACCCAACTCAATCATCTCCCTTATAATGACCAGTTACGGACCGCGTTAGAAGATGATCGAAGCAAAGTAAACCTATGCTTTGGAATCACATGCATCTATAGTTAAAGGATGAAACGCCATCATCATCCCGAGTCACTTATGACCAAAACCATGAAGTGAACTCGGGTGCGGGTCCTCCAATCACTTGAAACCCCTTTCAAGTACAGGCAAGAATCACGTTTATCAAAACCAATTCTTTACCTCAATCTTGATTCATACTTCCTTCCCATAAAGTTTGACCGATTGTGGGGATTTAGAATGAAAAACATTCTCGGAAGTGTTTAAACATGCTAAGATGGAACACAATAAGGACTCATAAAATACCCGCCCTCGGCGTATTATTAAATCTCCATTTGATAATCGTTATAATATGAATTACAATACTGCTTAACGTCCCCAATATATAAGTACCAATCAAACATAAACCAAAAACAATATTCAAGCCAAGCCATGTGCATTAGAAATGCTAATTGACCTAGTATGATAAACATCACTAGTCCATAACAACGGCTTAACTAGCGGATTTGTACCATAACATCTACAAGTACTTTTGTTATTTACTTATATCTCTTTTGACAAGACTACTATAAAAGTAGACATCAAAGAGATCTTACTTTTCAAAAGGCTAAAGTAATCACACCCTCATTGTCTCAAAAGCCCACAATAGAGTTAGTGATATTTTAAGAACCAACAATCAACACCACAAGTGAGGATCACAAACTTTAATCAAGACTAACAGTTATCCTAGTAGAAACACGCATTAGAGTAAATACTTACTCCAAGCCTATTCTAGTTGTCAAACATCAAAAACATATCTCTATATTTCTTGAACTAAATATTATCTAATTTTGTATCTCCTAAGTTCCCTTATGAAGCAGTAATTCCTGAATTAGGTTCGCAGATAACCTAACACTGGGACATTACCATCAAAAGACATATAACATTAGGAATACAACAAAGCTCCAACTAGCCCTGACATATATAAAAGCCTTTATCTATGCTTCTAGAAAACTCATCACTTTGATTTTCTAATAGTAAGCAAAGATCTTCCTTTCAAGATACTAGCATAAGTCCGAAGTGGAACTATTCACTTTTGTAGACATAATTTGGATACTACGGATGTATATTAAGACCTTCGGAGAGTGTTATAATCACTTCCTCATCATATTGTTCCATGACGGAATGCGGTCCTTAATATCCACTAGTATCAAATATTCTTCAACATAGCCACTAGAAAAAGTTTCTCCATAACCATCATGAAAACTTTACAACTAGTCGGTATTTGAAGTTGTCTACAATTCCATCCATATTAATCCCATTACTACCGTCTTGGTTTACACCTAGCTACGGGATTAAGTCAAGTCAAGTACTTGGACATTTCAAATGGATCACATGTCTTTATCATTTACTTCTTTTCATCCGTGAATCCCGGATCCACTATGCCCTCCGATAGATGGTGAACTCAACATGACTCACCCTTAGGTCTTTGCCACTTAGATATGAGAAACCCGTATCTCTTTGGCTCTATATAACTCTTAAAAGAAGTAATGAATCTTAGTTAGGTATATCAACATATCCATACCGATCAAAAATCAATGATATCCGATTACATGCTAGTGTCAACAGCAGGTCTTTTGTTTAAGTTCCACGTTCTTCTACTGGAATCCCTTAGCTTTTGTCCCCTTTTAAGCAACAAAACATTGTTCTTGAAAAGTTAAATAACTAAAACATAGAATAACTACTCAAATGTATTATCACTTCTTGATTTCAAGTTCATCCATCTTCCATTGAATGTAGATTGGATAACTTTGAACTATAAGATAGACAAGCAAATAACCTTTCTAGTCATATCTTAATAAGTGCTAAATAGACCATCGATAGATTTTAGATTTGAGGACCTTGTCAACATGGTGAATGAATGTTCTAACAAATCGAACATACATTCTTGACCCGTCATAAACCGGATCATTCTCAATAATATCTGGTTCCCTACACCATGACACCATGTACCAATGTGTCTTAGTAGGATATGAATTGTGAAACACTTCTACAATTCACTATATGGTCATTCAATATCGATAGGAAGTATCTTAGCATCTTAACTAGATCTAAGTATCTTGATCTATATGCCCTATTGATTCTGAAAGTCGTTTTGGCAAATTCTGAACACCAACGAGGTTTCAGACATATACCTAAACTAGCAAACGTCTCATAATCACTACCATCAAGGTAGTGATGAAGAAGTTTCTCTTTTGTCTCTCTTTGTGGTGTGCTTGAACAGATTATCCACAAAAAGTGTGATCAATATCCAACAAGCCTTCACCCCCACTAACTCCGGTAGAGGGTCTCGTAATCACCTTAGCCTAATAAACAAAATCAACATCAAACGTTTAGCCTGAGGCTAAACTATTCCGAGATCCCAACCACACGGATCTAGGTGATATGTTTCTTGTTTATATGGGAAAGTCGATTATCTCACAAAGATAACTCATCCAAACTATTTTGGATTCAGAATCAATTATTCATGAATATTTTATTACTTGTAACTAAACCTTGTGTATGCCATGACATGGATAATTTTTGAATATAACAAGTATCTCACAACAAATTTTCATAACAAATTTCATATTATAAGAATAAACTCGTCGTCATCAAATGTATAGTTATATGCCCCGCAGGGCAAAACAACACAGAAGCTATGACATGAATAAACTTTGGATAAACAATGCTAAAAAGTTTTACATCAATTCTTAAAACATCAAAACTATATCCATCCTCTTCAGAATAAGCATACAAAGAAGTGTTACTTGCCACGCAAGGCAGTAAAATAAAGTAATAAATAAACCGGAGACATAAGCGAGATCAAGTCTCCTCATCTTCTCTTAGAGGACAATCATCCTGGTTTCCTCGTCCGAGATCCAGTTCTTCATGCTTTTCTTTCCGCCAAGGACCTACACTTTGTAACAAAATAAATTTGTGACAAACGTGAGCCAATCAACTCGGGTCAACAACCCAGCTTATACAAGAATAGCAATGAATCATGAACGTACCTGAAGATGGAAAGTTAACTCTCTCTTTCTGTAGAAGTTTTATATCCTCACGGCACGTAGGGCATGCGTGACGGCCCAAATTCCCAAATCTTCCACAGAAGTAGCAAACCACCTTATCTTGAGTCTCTTCTTGAGGCACATTTTCTATGTCCTTCGACTCAATTTCAAGGATAGGCTTGGAAACTCCAACCTTTCCTTTTAGGGTCGGTTTCTTCTTCCACTTCTTTTGTTTCTTTAAACCCAAGACGGGAATGGTTGAGGTGGAATTATGCTTGGCCATGTCAGACTCTGAAGACTTCAACATGCCATGCAATTCGCTTCAGGATTTCTCCATTCCTTGCATGTGATAGTTTGTGACAAACTGATCATATGATGCGGGCAGAGACTGGAGTACAATATCCACAGCAAGCTCTCTCCCAATAGGAAATCCTAACCTCTCCATTTGGTCCACATTCGCCTTCATCTTAAGGATGTAGAGACTTACATTCCCGACTTCCTACATCCTACAACCGACTAGGATTTTAACACACTCATAGTGTTCCTGCCTAACTTGCTGTTGGAACATGTCCTTGAGCTTGTTAAACATATTGTACACACTCATGTGGTCGAAATGCTTTTGAAACTCTGAGCTCATAGATGACAACATGAGGCAGGCAACATCGTGTGTGTCCTGGACAAGCTTTTCATAATCGTATCGGACGGCCCAAGTCGCGTTGGTAGCAGGTGGTTCTGGTAGGGGTTCCTCAAGGATGTGCAACTTTGACACATGGCGAAGGACAATCCTCAATTGCTTAAGCCAGTCAATAAAGTTCACTCCCGTGAGTTTCTCCCTTTCTAGGAACATACGAAGTGAGATGTTTGACGTGGTGTTGTTATGGTTTGACATCTATAAATAACAAGAACACGAGTTTTGGTTAGTTAGATAAACCTTGTTAAAAATAATTACCCCATATATTTAAGAAAACAATTATTTTTATAAAGACCAAGAACCTTATTTCACCTCGCACCGTGACGGGTTTACCGCGGATCACGTGGCGAAGCTATTTAGGTGGGTAACCATTTTACCAATTATAATCTCTATTACAACTCTTAGACACTTGCGGGATCCATTGACACCCATAATGTCGGTTGGCATGTTTGATCCCTACCTTACACCAATCTCAATATATAATTTTTGTTTAGCTCGTGCTTAGCTCGACAACTAACCAAGAATTATATTCTAAAATTGTAAATCGTCCGACAAGACACACGGGTAGCACTCTCGACCATCTACTGGCTCTTGCTTAGCTCGACAACCAATCATGCGAGTTACCCCACTCAGCTTCCACACAACTACGCAAGGAATGACTCGTTCTTAGCTCGACAATCATCCTTGTTTCGTTAGATTCGGGTGGTGTCGTCTTACGGATGGCAAGTGATTTACGTTTTGAAAAACGGGATTTGTTTCCGGTTTATAAAACCTTTTGTGAATTAACAAAGTAAGTGTCAAAACGATTTTAAGCACTTTTAAATATAATACCATCTTTATATTTTCTTTGTCAATTCTATTTGCGCGAGATTGTTAACCATTTTAACAAACGTTGTACTTTATTTAATTTTAAAGGGAAAAATTATCTAGCATGCGATTCCTAAACCATGCATTGAAAACAAAATACAACCATGCAAATAAATAAATATAATTCGGTAACATGCCCAAAAAATCCTATGCGTTTTCCCCATGAGCCACATCGGGAAAAACTAGGCCAAAACCTAAGGACATGGTAATGTCTCGTTGGGTGAGCTCCCATGAATCCAACACCTCCAATAGCATGTTGACTCCTTCTCGCCAAGACGTCATCATCATGACTCTTGTTGGTATCTCCGGTTCAAATTCTATACTATTTACAAATACATAGAATATATAAACAACACGCAGGTCGAATTCCTACACTATTTATACAAATAGACGGAATGAAAGAAAATGCATTCAAGCCGGACCAATAAATAAAATAAATTACTATTACATCAATACAGCACGCATGCCACCAAAAACCAGATCAATCAACCACCACAACACATAGGTGTAAGGGCATATCATGTTACTGAATTAACCAAACGCAACAAAATAAAACATGGTGTGCCACACAAAACAATGATACAAATATATATCTATTTTAGTTAAGATTGTCTAAAACATCAAACGCACAAAATGACAATCCTTTTTCATATGCATTAGTGTACCAAACCAACTTTGAAACACATATTCATATATACATTTATAAGTATATATTTGTGTACACTTCATGCCAAGTCACAACAAATATATAAATATAAAAACTAAAATATTATGACTACAAATATATCAATTTTAGCCCAACAATAGTCTTCAGGAAAAACCATTTCAAGAAAACAATTTTCTTACAAAATATTTTATACGGTTTTTCTAGACCCGTTAGTGCAAAGCCATGTTAGATATGGCTCTTATACCACTGAATGTATTTGTTTAGCATTACAAGACGAAGCGGAAGCATGATATAATACAAAATATTCAAATCTAGCCAAACAAATAATTCCCATGGACCAAAATCTCGACATGGAATTGCAACTAAAATAAAGAAACAAGAAGTATGAAATAGTTATACCTTTAAGCAAGATCAATGTATCAACTTCTAGTTGTCAAGTGTGTAGAATTCAACAAGAACTCCTCTAGCAAAGTCCACCCCAAGCACACTTGATTCCCCAATGCTAGTAGCTTGGGGTAGCCACCAAAAAAACAAGAGTAAAGTATTTATAACACCTTTGTGCATCAAGACTTGATCACAAAGTGTATGAGAATTAGAGAGAAAAGTATCAAGTGTTCATGTGTTCTAACTAGTGTTCTTCACAAAGAATTCTTTGAATTTCGTGGCCCTTGAAAACCCCCAAATTGAATATCACTTAATCCCATTAAAAATGAGCATTAAAACAAAACAGTTTTGTTGTTACAAAGCATGTACATGGCCCGTGTTCATCAACATGGCCGTGTCGGCCCAATGTCCACGGCCCCAAATGGGCTAAGACGGCCAGTTTCTAATAGGCGGAACATGGCCCGTGTTCAGTTACACGCCCGTGTCGGCCCAAAGCACACGGCCTCGATTTGGGCCAAAACGACTCATGCTAGTTGGGATGGACACGGCCCGTGTTGCAGAACACGGCCCCGTGTCTTATCCTACCAAAAACCCTTTTTGTCCTTTCTCTATCTTTTGCTTGATCGTGTTTCCGGAATCAATACTTGGTGTTTGACCTAATAGGCCTATACTTCATCAGCAGTACTATTAACTCGTGCGTGTCAGCGGGCATATACCAACAATATCCCTATAGTTACTATGCAGTGGCTCCGTGAAATGGAGCAACCATTTGAATCATATGAGTGTGAACCAGAGTATTGCGTGAAATACGCAGTACGTATGTTGAAGGGTCATGCAATCTTTTGGTGGGATACGGTAAAAGCCTCTGTTAATAAGGAGGTGTTGAGTGCCCTATCGTGGGAGCAATTCTCTGAGAAATTATTGAAGAAGTACTACACAGAGTACGACATGGAGAGGATGGAGAGAGAATTCAACAATCTCCAGAAAGGAGATAAACCAATTGAGGATCTTATCACTGCTTTCACCGATAAGATGAGATTCGTTCCATACTTGATACCGGACGAAAATGCCAAGATAAGAAGGTTTGTAGGGACCTTGCCATTGGAGTTTCACGCCAATGTATAGGCAGCTATGAGTTTGGATCGGGCATTTGAAGTGGCCCGACAAATGGAGGGAAATCGTATTCAGTGCAGAGGCGAAGCTTTCGGTAGGGGTTATAAAAGGAAGTTTCAGCTATCTCAAAAATCGGGTCCATCAAAAGGGCAAACCTCTGGAGGTGGAAAAACTGATACTTCCAAGAAACCGAGACCTGAAAATCCTTGGTGTTATTCATGTCGAACCTATCATTCCGGTGAATGTTCAAAAGCCACCAGAAGATGTTCGAGGTGTGGGCAGGGGGGCATTCAGTGACTAAATTCCAATACAAGGAAGATGTTTGCTACCAGTGCCACAATTCCGGTCACAGGATGATTGATTGTCCCGATAGACAAAACTCGGTAGCAGGTGGGTCTTTTGGAGGGCAGAAGAAAGATGGTGCGCCTTGTGCGAAAGGTAGGGCATTCCAGATGACGGCAGAGGAGGCGAAAGCAGCGGGGGATGTTATAATGGGTACATTTTTTATTAACTATACCCCTGCACGTGTGTTGTTTGACTCAGGAGCTACTTACTCCTTTGTCTTTGTATCTTGTTGTAAGAAGTTGAAATTGCCTGTTTCTAAGTTGATTGATCCACTTAATGTGGAAGTTGCTAGTGGTAAGGTAGTCTCTGTTACAGAGAAAGTTCCTATAGTTGTTCTTGATGTCGAGGGAAGTAGTTTCCCTATCTCGTTTTTCGTAATGCCTGTTGCGGGCTTCGATGTGGTGATTGGGATGGATTAGCTCAGTACTCGTAATGCTGAGATTCTCTGTTCCAAGAAGATGATTAAGATTCCTCTTTCTGATGGATCTTATGCTGTAGCTCGAGAAGAGCGACGAGAGTCTAACATTCCTGTCATCTCTGTTATTAAGGCTCAGAAGTCTATTTCTAAAGGTTGTATCTCTTACTTAGCATATGTTGTTGATGCCAAGATGGAGAAACGACCAGTCTAATGTAACACCGTGCTTTAGAGAACCAAATTTTTCTTTTTAAAATACTAATTTACGTTTAATTCAAACACACAGCGGAATAAAAACACGTGGCTAATTATATACATTCAAAATCTAGCCACATACATATTTTTGGTGTTACTGTTACTGAACCGATCGACCATTATCTGTTTATAAATACATACATAATATTAGAGTTTAACAAAAGTAGTGTTCCTCCTAAACAAGTAACTACCTGTAGGCACTAAATATTAGAGTTTATACCCATCCGTTCGGGGAACATTGGGCTTGCAAGGCACTAAATACTAATACAGATACCGCTGACGCTATCAATGGTCCGCAGACCTCAAGCAATCCCAGGCCATCGCTTGCCCCGATAATGACTAATCAGTCCCCATGTCCGGATCCGATCACAAACACATACATGATCCAATTGGATCTTAATTGTGCGCACGCAATCATAAATATCATCATAAAATACACCTAATCAAGTGCGTATTATTTTGTGTCAATAAGTTATACCTAGCATCATCATTCTTTTCAATCTACACTTAAACAAGTGTGTATCATACTGTGTCAACATGTTAAGTCTAGCATCATCATGCTTTACAATCTACACTTAATCAAGTGCGTATAATATCATGGTAATTATTTCTCATACATACTACAAGGTATACAACCTTTCATCAACATATTTGAACACTAAATCAAGTGTATACAAATCATGGTATTCAATTCCCAATTCGTTTGTTAATATATGTTATAGATATATTAATTGTTATGTTATCCGACACTCACCTGGCTAGCTTAAATTGATCAATAGAACATTCAGGGTCTTCTCGGTTGTCAAGCTCACCTAAACACACACCCCGAATATCAGAACAACGTGAAACATCAAATTGTATGCTGAAACAGAGCTCCTTGTGGCCACAAGCAAAACTGCTTGTGCCCATAAGGGTAGAATAATGCTTGCACCCACAAGGGAAAAATAATGCTTGTAACCACAAGGGTAAGACAGTGCTTGCACTCACAAGGGCAGGACAGTGCTTGCACCCACAAGGGCAGGACAGTGCTTGCACCTACAGGGATAGGAAAGTGCTTGCAGGACAGTACCCTCCTTCCGGCCGTAAGTAGTACCCTCCTTGTGGCCGTAAGCAGTACCCCCTTGCGGCCGTAAGGGTGGTCCTTGCGCCCGCAAGCAGGTCTGCACAGACCAGTGCGATTTCCAGCCTCTATTTTGGTCATTTCAACCCCAATACTCAACCAAACGATTCCAATCAAATTTCCAGTGTTCACAATGGAATGGTCATTCAAACTAAGCTAGAAACAACTCTTACAACTTACTTTAACATCCAATTTAAGGATTTGGATCAAAATCACCATTTTTGACCCATTTGAGATTTTTATCCATACTCAACCAAAATCATTACTTTAATTCAAGAAAATGATTGCTAAACACTTAGAAATGGTGTAGGAACAGATTGGAATCATTGGAATCTATTATATATGTCAATTGAAATCTTGACCCATTTGACCTAAATGGTCAAAACTCAAGAACATTAACAAGAACTTACAAGAAGGTTGTAGATGAAGAAGATGAAGTCTAGGAACATATTGTATCTTGAATTTGCAGCAAATCTTGAGCTTGATTAATTACTTGAAGCATCCTTCTTCAATATCCAAGCAAAGAACACAAGAGAGTTGAGTGTGTGTGTGTGTTTGTACGTATGGATGTATGTGTGTGTCTGTAAATGGAGGTGACTAAACCGACTTGTGGATTAATATTATCCACAAGTGGGTATTTGGTTCCCCTTTTCAACATACAATTCAACGCACGATTACCCGTTTTAACTAACGGGGATATTTTTGGAATCCTCTTTCTAAACCGTTTAATATTTTATTAAATTCATCTATTTTTATTAATAATTTTATACTATCATTTCTTTATTATTTTCTACCACTTTCAACTTAATTAATTAAATAAAATTCTAGATTTCGACATACTAGATTCGAACACGACTAGGCTCAATCTGAGGATGTTACATCCAAAACATTAGGGTAGCATCTGATTACCCTAAGGTGTTTCCTGAAGAACTGCCGGGTTTACCACCGGTCAGAGATGTTGAATATAAGATTAAACTTGTTCAAGGATCTACTCCGGTGGCTAGAGCTTCATATCGTCTTGCTCCTTCTGAAATTAGCGAGATGATGACTCTAATTCTGGAGTTGCTTGACAAAGGCTTTATCCGTCCGAGTTCCTCGCCGTGGTGAGCTCCCGTGTTGTTTGTCAAGAAGAAGGATGGAACGATACGTATGTGTATAGATTACAGGGAGCTTAACAAGCGAACTGTAAAGAATAAATATCCTCTTCCGTGAATAGATTTTCTCTTTGAACAATTGCAAGGAGCTACTTATTTCTCTAAAATTGATCTCCGGTCGGGATACCATCAAGTGCGAGTTCATGAAGAAGATATCCTGAAGACTGCTTTTCGAACTCGCTATGGTCATTACGAATTTTTGGTTATGCCGTTCGGATTAACCAATGCCCCTGCCATCTTCATGGATCTAATGATTCGTGTTTGTCATCCATTTCTTCATAGATCAGTGATTGTCTTTATTGATGATATTCTTGTTTACTAGAAGACTAAAGCTGATCATGAGCTCCATCTTCGTCAAGTTCTCGAAACTCTTAAACAAGAATAGTTGTATGCTAAGCTTTCTAAGTGTGAGTTTTGGCTTAGGAAGTGCATTTCCTTGGCCATGTCATTTGTAAATATTGTGTCAAAGTAGATCCAGCTAAGGTGGAGGCTGTGATGAATTGGGGAGTTCATGAACTTGCGGGTCCGTGACTACTATCCGCGGGCCCGTGACTACTTCTGAAATTAAAAGTTTCCTTGGCTTGGTTGGCTACTATCGGCGGTTTATCCGTGATTTCTCTAAACTTGAGGGTCCGTTGACTAAACTGACTCATAAAGATGTAGCTTTTGTGTGGTCGGAAGCTCAGGAGGGAGCTTTTCAGACCTTGAAGCGATTGTTGTGTGAAGCTCTGATCCTCACTTTGCCTGATGGTTATGAAGACTTCACTGTTTATTGTGATGCCTCGTATGCAGGTTTGGGTTGTGTCCTAATGTAGCGTGATAGAGTGATTGCTTATGCTTCTAGGCAATTAAAATCAAATGAAAGGAACTACGCAACCCATGCTCTTGAGATTGTTGCTATCGTGTTTGTGTTGAAGTTGTGGAGGCATTACCTTAATGGAACGAAGAGTGTAATATGCACTGATCACAAGAGTCTGCAGTATGTCTTTTCCTATAAAGAACTCAACATGCGGCAACGCCGTTGGTGAGTTAATTAAAGACTACGATTGTGAAATCCGTTACCACCCTGGTAAAGCCAATGTTGTAAATGTTGTAGCGGATGCTCTGAGCCGTAAAGGACCATCAGCAGAAGCAAAGTTTATGAGGATTACTGTGGTGCCAGATTTGATTGCAAAGCTGAGGGAAGCCCAACAGATAGCTTTGCAAGAAGACAATCTGAAAGCTGAGACGGTGAAGAAATTGAAAGCCCACTTGTGTGAAGATAATCGTAGGTTGAAGACTTTTCAATCCAGGATTTGGGTACCTCTTGTTAGGGGTAATCGTGAGCTGATTTTGCAAGAATCCCATAATTCCAAGTTATCTGTCCATCTGGGAATCACCAAGATGTACTATGACCCGAAGATGTTATATTGGTGCCCGACTCTCAAGATGGATATCGCTTCATATGTGGAGAGATGTCAAATATGCGTGCAGGTCAAGACGGAGCATGAGAGGCCTTATAGCAATCTGCAACAACTTGATATTCCGGAATGGAAGTGGGATCATATCATGATGGATTTCGTGACAAACCTGCCTAAGACGTTTAGAGGACACGATATGATTTGGGTCATCGTTGACCGGTTAACTAAAAGTGCTCACTTCATAGCTACCAACGAGTCTGCTTCGTTCACTCATTTGGCTCCGCTTTATATTGATGAAATTGTGTCACGTCATGGTCTTCCTTGTTCGATTGTCTCAGATCGTGACTCTCGATTTGTTTCCAATATTTGGCAAAGTTTGCAACGTGAGCTTGGCACTCGTGTTCACCTTAACACTGCCTATCATCCACAAACTGATGGCCAATCTGAACGGACGATTCAGACGTTTTAAGATATGCATTGTGCATGTGTACTTGAGTTTGGTGGTTCATGGGATTCTCATCTCCCATTGATTGAATTTGCTTATAATAATTCATATCATTCAAGCATTGGAATTCCACCATATGAGATGCTCTATGGGAGACGCTGTCGTACTCCAACCTGTTGGTTAGAACCTAGTGAGAAGCAATTCATTGGACCTAAGATTGTCTATATCACATATGATAAAGTGAACGTGGCTCTAGAGAAGCTGAAAGCAGCTCGTGGCCGATAGAAGATGTATGCGGATCCTAGACGCCGTCCCGCTACGTTTGATGTTGGTGATCGTGTATTTTTGAAAGTTTCTCCTTGGAAAGGCGTCATTCGTTTTGGGCGTAAGGGGAATCTAAGTCTATGTTTTATAGGCCCATTCAAAGTAATTCGGAAAGTAAATGATCAGACGGTGACTTTAGAGTTGCCGCCTAAACTTGTTGGTATCCATGACACCTTTAACGTATGCTACTTACGCAACTGCAACGTTGAAAATGAGCAGATTCTTCCATTGCAAGAACTAAAGGTTGACTCTTCTAAACGACTCATAGAAGAACCTGTTGAAATTCTTGACATGAAGGTCAAGAAGCTACGCAAGAAGATGATCAAGCTGGTTCTTGTGCAGTTGAAACACAACTTAGGTCCAAATCTGACGTGGGAAGTCGAGGACGAGATGAAAGAAAGATACCCTCACCTGTTTATCACTGAGCGGATTCCGAGTACGGAATCCTCTTAAGGGGGTAGATTTGTAATATCCTCGATTTGGGCCTAGTTGTAATTTTTATATACGCGTTTGTGAATTAATAGAATGTGAGTGTTTTAAGTTGTATGTATATATATATATATATATATATATATTTGTGTACTAGTTGTTTAATTATATATATATATATATTAGAAGAATTAATTAAAGAAAGATATTTAGAAGGAAATCCAGAGGCAGTTTTCCTCTGGATAAGATTATATATATGTGTATGTTTAAGTTGACAAAGAGAAGTCAAGAAAAACACACATAAACACACACTAGCTCTCAAACTTGAAAGAAAGAAATTGAAGCGTTGTTGTTGTTAAATCAAACAAAGGTTAGTATGATGTTTGTTATGAAGTTTAAGCATGATTGGTAATAGTTGTGGGTTGTATTATGGCTGGAAATCCATGTTGGAGGGAAGAACTCGATTGACAAGCATACAAAGCTTACTTGATATGTGGGTTTTGTATGTTTGATGGTTTTAATTGGATTTGATGAGTTTATGAAATTTGTATAGATGATATATGAAGTTGTAAAGTGTTATAAAAATGAAACTAACATGTTTAAGAATCTGGAAAATGATAAGTTTGAAAAGAAAGTCGGCTGAATGATGAACAAGAAGATGATGAAATGCAGGTCTGCACGGGACGCGACGCATTCCCGATAAATTGTGCAACCTTCATGATTCATGCGGCTTTTGTTCATCCGACCTTTAGGTCTATCCGACTTTTGATCCGACCATTTGGTCCGACTTTCAGACCAACTTTTGGTCTGACTTTCGGGTGATCCGATTGTTGGGTGATCTGACTTTCACCATGCGACTTTCGCATAAAAAGCGCGACGTGACGCGTCCTGTGCTGGGACGCGACGCGTCGGGTGAAAAATCAGAAAATTTCATTTTTTATACTAAGTGTTTTCAAGGCACATGTTGTGCTGATTCATATGAGATTGTAATAAGTGGTCTATGAACATTAGATGGGTCTTGTATGGGTTCTAGTAATAGAATCTCATATGTATAAACGCTTAACGTGAATAATGATGATTTTAGGTGAACTTACCGAGTTAGCTGAACCAGAGTTAAAGTAATCAGTGTTATAAGCTACTCAGGTGAGTACCGGGTTTCATAAGTCTCTATAGAGGGAGACTTGCTTGCTGGTTGATTGTATGTGATACAAAGATGTTTATTGCAGCTTGTATTGCATGTATGCTTAAGAGTATGTATGTAAGTATTGCCATGTTGCCTTGTTGTACTATGCCATGTTGGAAACTTGTAATCGTACGTTGAGTGCATGCTAGCAGAATCTAGAATTGGAGCCGCCTAGTTAAACTAAATGATATGTATGATACTGATCCTGATTGGATCAACTATGATGTAATTGATGATATGCATGCTATGAATCCAGATTGGATCCGCCTTTTTAGAATGTATGAATACGCATGATTAATGAATGATCCTGATTGGATCAGCTATGTGTATGTGAAATGTTCGTGAACAACTTGAAGCATGGTTAAGGTTAGCCGGAATGGTTGGATCCCAGGAGACTTCGGTCATAATTTGGGATTAACGGTGATTCGAGGTAACATTCCGGATCGTAGGTTCTGCAGGACCGCCGTTCTTTAACGTGAGTGGTAATCAGCCGGACTGTAGCTAGATTACTTAGGAGCCTATGGTTCCGAAACGATGTTTGGTGGACTGCTTTATGCTCCCCACCAGCGTGGATGGTTGTGTCTGATTCCCCGGTTTAATGTTGTTGAGCTGGACTAGCTAACCTACAAGATATAACTCTTACCAATCTTGTTAGCACACCACAATGTTATAGGATAGCATTGATTGCTTATTCCTGTGATATGTGACTTGCTTTATTGATGCTTACTATAAGTTTGTACTCACTAGCTATGTTGTATAGCTAATGTTGTTGTGTTGACCCTTTTTGCGAATAAAGATTAGGTGGCCTGGTGAGCGGGGTTGTCTATTGTTGGATATTTATGCTGGGTTGGAACACTTTGTATGTTGGATTTAAATGTTGCTATGGTCGGTCATTGTGTTAGACTAACACCAAACAGTTTGACACAGAATTTTGGTTGTAAATATTTGATGTATAACTTTACAGTTAAAATTTCCGCTGCGTAATTTAATGATAACTAATCGTGAATGAGTTCACGTTTATGAAAAACACAAAATTATGCTAATTAGTTGTTTTGCAAACGTGGTGTTACATTCTAATTGTAAATTTTTTATGTAAAAAGATTTTAAATTTTTCTAAAGCCAATATAGGTGAGAATGGGAGAAAAAAATCCTAGCCATCAACATGTTGATCTACTAGATCTAACGGTCACAATTCACTCCTTGAAATTTATGGCCGTCGCAATTTATGATTAGATAATGAATAAATGAGGCTAAATGTGTTAGTTTGGTGTGCATAGTCAGCGGACCCTGATGTCACATCCAACGTCATAAGGCACTCAAGGGTCTCACTTGTGAGGGCCTATAATCCGAGAAGTAATGCAACCACACTCGAGAGAACAAATTTATAACTAGTTAGTTATAAATCAGAAACAATGAGTTACGGTTTTAACTTACGAATCGGAGAAATTACCAAGTTATTTAATTGACAAAAATATATATATTTATTAGTTAATAAATATATATTGTTAATTAATAATATTGAAGGTTAATAATTTAAGTTTAAATAATTTAACTTGGATAATGTTTATTAATTAATAATTAAAGGAAACTGAAAAAGAATATTTATGTGTATATATATATATAAATATATATATTAGTATTTTCTTTTTCTATTTAATTAGAAAACTTGGTTGTTAAGTCTTGTTTAGTCCAATATTATGAAATGTTTAAATGTTTACTAAAACTAATCTTTTTCCTATTAGTATAAATAGGGAATTAGTATTGGATTAATAGGTTACACAACATCATTCAAAAGTTTTAGAAAAAACTTCTCCTCCTCTATTTCTCTTGTGTTCGGCACTAAACACCCCAACAAAAACCTATCGTCGTTCTCGAAGACACGGTTCGTGTGGTGGTTTGTAATCATTTCTAGCGTTTTGGCTTCATCACAAGTGGACTACATCTTGAGCAACCTAAGGTAGATAGGAATATTCTAATCTTTATCTTATGTATGATTTTCTTGATTCTCGTTGATTACATACATGTTATACATATATTATATATATTTGAGAGTAATAAAGATCCTAACCCCTTTTCAGGTTTTAGGGGTTATGTTCATCACTCAAGTTTCCGCCTTTGTGAGTGATAACAAGTTTATTCTTTGTGTTGGTACAAACCAGTTATATTTGAATCAGGATGACACGAGGAGGTCTAAAAACCCTTCAGTGGTATCAGAGCTTCGGCTCGTTAATCTCAATATATATGTATTTGATTTATTAAAGTTGTTTCTTATTCTTTGTTTTATATACATGTTTGAAAATCGAGAACACGATATTATTAAGTTTATTCAGCATAAAGTTCCAAACTTTAAAGTTCAAAACAGTTTGTTTCGAATGATTAAAGTGTTTATCGTTTTTTAATCTTAATTAGAAAGGTTAGGTTTAACCGGTTAAGAATTAAAAATTTTAAAAGGCTTGATTTTTGTTCATATACATATATATAAATATATATACATATATATAAATATATATACATATATAAATATATATATATATATCGAAAACTCGAATGGTTCCGGTTTTTTCCTAGTCACCGCGACAACCACAGACCACCGGCGGCAGCCCAGAAGCGGTGGCCCACGACCGTAGCCCAACCAAGTCATGGTTGCTCGAGGACCATGGCCCGTTTGTGGCTGCGGCCCACTAAGGATCGGTCCGACAACGGGCACAGCTTGAAATATTGGCGCGGAGTGTTTTTGTGTTTCGGCCCAATTCAAGTTCTAACACAAAATATTTTACGAGGTTCATTAAAATCAGAATTATTTTTTATTGTTTTATATATTTACTAAAATATATTTAGGGCTTTAGGGACCAGAATAGTTGTTTTGGGTATATGGGCTTCTCGGCCCATTTACGGTAAATCGGAAACTGGGCTTCGCCCATAGGACTTTCGTTCATAAATTTCATTTGTAAATTTATAATACGTGTTTCGGGGTAATATAAATAATACAAGTATATGTATATATTAACTTTAAGTTTTAAAGTTAGTATATAATTTATGATTAAAGGATTATTTTAAGTAGTTAAGTTAAAATAGGTATTTATTATATTTAGTTAAAAGATAATACGTTTTAATCGTAATAACTGTATTATTGAACAAAGAAAAGGAACAAGTTAATTTAATCAATTTTGTGTGTTTTGGTTTAACACATCATTTAGTATAGTAGTAAGTTTACTAATAGCTTTATAATTGATTAAAAGATAACAAAATTTATTTTTATCTTCTCGTCTCAATTAATAGTTCAATTAATTGAGAGATATCGAGATAGTTTAATAGATCAAGCTTTACCTATAGTTTATATTTAAATGCATGGTTGTTTTATATTTATTGTTATATATATATATATATATATATATATATATATTCTTTAGAATGGGTTTGACTTGTACATTAGCCACATTAGTATTATTAAATCATGCTTGCAATTTATACATGTCAACTGTAATTGCTAGACTTAAGCAAGTAAACAAGTATATTCTAATGGTCTGACATGTAGGTGATAGTTTATGCCGACTTAGACCCGTGGTAGTGTTTTTTTTATGTTTTATATTTTTTTGGGTTTTGGGGAGGCCTGCGTGCCACTTACAACCCCTTCATGATGTAAAAGTAATAGAATAGGTTATTTTATTATTGTAACCAAGACAAAATACGGAGACTTTCAAGATGGAGGAACAAGACGAATATTGCTCGAATCAAGACCGGAGGTGTCAAGGCTAGTGGAAGCAAGAGGAGGATCTACGATCAAGCCACGGGATCAAGATAGTGTATGTTGTCCTTAGCTGACCCTTAGGACAAAGTTGGCAAAGTTATAAAATGTTTATTTATAACTGTGTGGTTGTGCTTTATATTTATGATTTATATGCGACAATAAATTTAAAGTAGGGTCAATAATAGTTATTATTAATGAGTAAAACCATGGTTTTTGATAAAATTGGTATACGACAGCACTTTTATAAAATTGATTATTTTATGTTTGTCATATCAACATTTTAAAGGTTTATTTAAAATGACTTTATTATACGTATTGTGTACCAAGGTTTGAGGTATACTTATAATATGGATTTTAAAACGGTTAGTTTTAAAATGGTTTTACAAAAACTGGAACTAATAAGTTTATCATAAAGCTTGGATAAAACCCACTAAATCTTAGGCCAATAGTGCTACCCATCTGGTACACCTACCTATTACTAGTTCCTTGGTGTGTTATCGTACCCAACCCGTGCACACCAGGGTTCAAACTAAAATGGGGAGAGGGTGAACGACTTTGCGATTCCCTGATGTGACGGGCCAGAGTTCACCTGTCTTAGGTGGTGAGGTCTATTTTTGGTGATTCCCTGATGTGACAGGCCCAAAATGCACTTAGAGTAGAGATAAACATGTTTGGATCATTATTATCTAAAACTCTATGAAGTCTAGGATTTGTGTCAGTTGGATACGATTGGTAAAGGAACCTACCTACTAGAAATTGCACGGGGTCGGTGTTGTCGTGCCCAAACCGTGCACCAGCACATGTGAAATATGGATCCTAGGACTAATACTTATCATTTAAGGGTTTTTATCGATATGTATTAGTAAAGTCTATTTGGGTTACTAATTGAACCATAATATATTTGTAGATGGCAAACTTATCCAACACTAACAACCTCTCTCTTCATTCCATTCTTGAGAAGGATAAGCTCACCAGGCCTAATTTCGTCAACTGGGAACGCAATCTCTGGTTTGTACTCAGGCATAAGAGGAAATGGTATGTCCCGGAGGAAACTGTGGGAAATGACCCTGCATTTAATGCAAGAACTAAAGTAAGGGATTCTTACCAGAAACGTGAAATGAGGCGTTAGACGTAAGTTGCCTCATGCTTGCAACTATGAGACCTAAGTTACAGACAAGCATGATGGATACTTCTGCATACGACATGATCCCTCAGCTAAGGGACATGTTCTAGGAGCAAGCTCGCACAAAGCATTACGATGCCACAAGATCTCTCAACACTTGCAAGGTGGCTAAGGGGACCTCGGTCATTGCCCACGTCATGAAAATGAAATGACACTTGGACCACCTGGAAAGGCTAGGACACCCAGTCACGTTGCATGTAGCAACAAATATGATACTCAACTCAATGTCAGATGACTATAAGTGTAACACCCGTAAACCCGGGCTAGTCATTAGTGGTTTGGCGGTATGTGTTTAAGTGTTTAATTTACTAATAATGTGTTTTAAATTGGAAGCTAATATATCATGCTTAGTTAATTAATTAACTAAATTGAAATTAATAGGTAAATGTCTATACATGTTGGAAGTTATATATATGCATGAAAATATGTATGTATGTAAGTATGTACGCATGCATGTGTGTTATGGATAAGAACGTGATAAACACCTCATGCTTGGATATTTGAATTACTTTGTGTACGTGTATATTAGAGAATTTGGAATACCACCAGCTCATTTGAAACAAAAGTTGAAGGTGAAAGTGTGTGTAAACTAGCTTCATTGTGAAGAAACCTCAAGAAGTTGACAACTTGAAATCTAGACTTGAAGATTTGTGGATTGATAAATTAAAACAAAGGTTAGTTTACGATTCCAGCATGTTTATGATCATCTTGGTATGTTTTCTTTATGAGTTATATGTATATATATACATATAGAGGGTGGTTTATGCGAGAAGCTTTATTTTTGCGAGAAGTGCGAGAAGCATTGTTAACCCTACGATCAATTAATTAATGACTAGGATTAGATATGGCATTTCAGTAAATAAATAGAACTTTAAGAGAAATCATTTAATTAATACAAGGGTAAAAGGGACTTTTTAATTCACAACCACCTCCTTAAATAAAGCATGTTTTTCAATTCACGTCTCACATTTATTTCATATTCCCTTTTCAAAAATAAACCCTTAACCCTCTTCTCTCTCACACACATTTAATCTGGAAAACCACCAAGAACAATGGTGTCTGCTCCATCAAAAATGAAGCCTTAACCCTTAACCTTCACATCGTTCGTGCTTCATTTCCTTAATAACATCATATATATTTTGCTGCACTGCCTCGCTAATCATTCTCATCCATGGTGTTGACCTCACGTTGTTTCTTTGCCGCTTAAGACAATCATCATCCCCGTCTTAGTTTTTTTTCTCGCTTATGTTATTAGATTAGTTCATTGTTTCTTTTTATCGACTTATGGTTCATAAAGCTTACATTTTTATTCATGTTCATCGGTTGTTAGTCGATCCGCCTTCGATCTCACTATCAACATCAAAATCGTCGCCGCAGATCTGTCGCTAGTCTCTAATCTCGCCATTTCTAATGTTTTTCGTTGGTAGTCCTCCGTCAAAAACATCCAACCATGGCATTGCTTCTTCAAGGGCGATATCAATCGAAGTTCCAACCTCAAACAATCTACATGCAACGACAGCGCCTCTCAGATGAACAACAACGATCGAAAGGCTTGATCTGAACGACGATGACAATGCCTCGTGAGGGTAAACTAGTGAATTTGATTTCTAGAAGATGGGGATATGACTGAATATTTTATGTGTTAGAACCTAGAGGGGGTGAATAGGTTATATGCCCACTTTTTAAAGTTTTTAACAATATTTGCAAATAATTAAAGAGTTTAAGGAAGGAAGATATCACCAATGAAGTAGTTTGGACACAATGATTTATAGTGGTTCAAGCAAGGGTTAACAACCTTGCTCTACATCCACTCCTTGGCCTCACCCACCAAGAGTTGCTCCACTAACTTCTCTCTTTGAAGGTAGAGATAAACCTTTTACAACTTCTCTCTTTAGCTTACAAGAATTACGCTTCACTCTTGCAAACAAGGTTAAGATAAACCTCACATCACTCTAATTAGAAAGGCTAGAGTTGATCCTCACTTCTCTCTAATTCTATAGGCTAGAGATGATCCTCACTTCTCTCTAATTCTATAGGCTAGAGATGATCCTCACTTCTATCTAATTCTAAGGCTAGAGATGATCCTCACTTCTCTCTAATTCTAAGGCTAGAGATGATCCTCACACAATTATAAATATATAAGAAGGTAATGTAGTATTTGAACTTTGAAGGCTTTCACTCTTGCTTAATTCTTGATCTTGAGATGTTGAATTTGTATCAAGAATATGAGCTCACAAGTTTTTGTATATGTTCTGTGTTTTTCAGATTGCAAGAGCTTGTTAAAAAACAAGACTAGAGTTGCCTTAAATAAGGAAAAGGGTGCAAGCTAAAAAAGTGTCCAGACTGTCCACGGTCGATCCACGGTCGACCGTGGTATCGACCGTCGGCCTGCTGGAACTTTTTGAGCCTTGTGAATATAGACGTTGGCCTTTTACCAAAACCACACACAACCCATTTTTACCATAAAAATGCACTGAAAAGAAGCTTAAGAAAAGTTGGGTAAATGCCATACTTCTTAAGTTTGAATTTAATCATGAAAATGGTAGTTTGGAAACCAAATGCACAAAGCATGTTGGAAGTTTACCTCTTTGGGAGATTCCTTTTGCTAAATATGGTTTTGACTTGTTTCAATGTAAGATTGTGTTTAGTATTTGCCAAAATGAGAATTTATTTGCTTTGACTTCCAAGCTTGTGATTTTTATAAAAATTGTTTCAATGTCGATTCACGGTCTATACTATGGGTCGACCGTGAGGCTCCTGGATTTTTTCTTCCTCTTTTTCTTTCACAAATTTGATAGGTGTTAAGTGACTAGTTGGCATTTTGTTTGAGAAACTTGAGAACCCAAGACCACCTTTATCTTTTGATGATTTTTGAATCTTTAACATCTCATCTAACTTGGTTGAACTATTTTCAAATTTTGACAAGGTGGTTGTGTCAAAATTTGTCTTTAGCTTACTTTTCAAATCTTTCAAGCTTGGAGATATATGAGAAGCAATTTTACTTTCTAGATCTTTTATTTTCAAGTTCAAGTTATCATTTTCATTTCTTAACTTGACATTTTCCTTTTTCAAGCTCTTGTTATCATTTTTTAACTCCTCATTTTTAGCAAGTATTTTAGAGCTAAAGTCACATAATTGATCATATTGATGGTCATCATTATCACTATAGTAGCTAGAATCGGAATGTACCTCACTTGTCTCAAAAGCCATGAGATATTTTTCTTCTTTTATTTCCTCTTCTTCATCACTTGAGGATTCTTTGACATGTTTAGCTTAAGTGCAATGGATTTGCTCTTTTCTTTCTTTAGCTTGGCAATCTCATCATCTTTTTGCATGATTACTTCATACACCTTGAGATTTCCTATTAGTTCATCCATTTGTAGTATGTTCAAGTCCTTTGACTCCTCAATAGCCGTCACCTTTGCTCTCCATTTTGGTGAAAGAGCCTTAAGAAACTTTCTTACAATATTTTTGTTAGAGTAAATAGTCCCAAGTGCTTTGAGACTAGTAACAATAGTATTAAACATTGCAAAAGCATCATCAATTTTCATATCATCAAATATTTGAAATTGTTCATATTGTTGCACAAGTAATTCAATTTTGTTATCTAGAACTTGAGCATTTCCTTGATGTGTGGTGACAAGAGATTTCCAAATTGCATTTGCACTTTCACACATGAAAACTCTTTCAAACTCTTTTCTAGGTAAAGCATTGTATAGAAAAAGTTTTGCTTGAAAATTTTTTGAAATCATTTTCTTATCCTCTTGATCCCATTTTTCTTTAGGGGTTGGAACATAAGCATTTTGCTTCGAATCAAAGGTTTTTGGAACATGATCTCCTTCTTCAATAATCTCCCAAAGGTCAATATCTTTGGCCTTTACATAGGTAATGAATCTTTGCTTCCTATAGCAAAAGTCTTCTTCTTCAAGAAGTGGAGGTCTAACTATAGAATTCCCCTCTATATAATTTTGTCCCATTTTATCAACTCAAAAATTTTTGAAAAATATTTTTAGAAGATTTAAACAACTTTTCAAAAATTATCTAGAGCAACTTGCTCTGATACCAATTGTTAGAACCTAGAGGGGGGTGAATAGGTTATATGCCCACTTTTTAAAGTTTTTAACAATATTTGCAAATAATTAAAGAGTTTAAGGAAGGAAGATATCACCAATGAAGTAGTTTGGACACAATGATTTATAGTGGTTCAAGCAAGGGTTAACAACCTTGCTCTACATCCACTCCTTGGCCTCACCCACCAAGAGTTGCTCCACTAACTTCTCTCTTTGAAGGTAGAGATAAACCTTTTACAACTTCTCTTTAGCTTACAAGAATTACGCTTCACTCTTGCAAACAAGGTTAAGATAAACCTCACTTCACTCTAATTGGAAAGGCTAGAGTTGATCCTCACTTCTCTCTAATTCTATAGGCTAGAGATGATCCTCACTTCTCTCTAATTCTATAGGCTAGAGATGATCCTCACTTCTCTCTAATTCTAAGGCTATAGATGATCCTCACTTCTCTCTAATTCTAAGGCTAGAGATGATCCTCACACAATTACAAATATATAAGAAGGTAATGTAGTGTTTGAACTTTGAAGGCTTTCACTCTTGCTTCATTCTTGATCTTGAGATGTTGAATTTGTATCAAGAATATGAGCTCACAAGTTTTTGTATATGTTCTGTGTTTTTCAGATTGCAAGAGTTTGTTAAAAAACAAGACTTGAGTTGCCTTAAGTAAGGAAAAGGGTGCAAGCTAAAAAAGTGTCCAGACTGTCCACAGTCGATCCACGGTCGACCGTGGTATCGACCGTCGGCCTGCTGGAACTTTTTGAGCCTTGTGAATATAGACGTTGGCCTTTTACCAAAACCACACACAACCCATTTTTACCATAAAAATGCACTGAAAAGAAGCTTAAGAAAAGTTGGGTTAATGCCATACTTCTTAAGTTTGAATTTAATCATGAAAATGGTAGTTTGGAAACCAAATGCACAAAGCATGTTGGAAGTTTACCTCTTTGGGAGATTCCTTTTGCTAAATATGGTTTTGACTTGTTTCAATGTAAGATTGTGTTTAGTATTTGCCAAAATGAGAATTTATTTGCTTTGACTTCCAAGCTTGTGATTTTTATAAAAATTATTTTATAAAAACTTAAACTCATTTGATTATTTATTTTGTAAGCTCATAATCTTCAAACGTTTGTTTGCAGGAATCTTCGACATTGGCTTCTACTTGAACTCGGATCTTGATGATTGGAGCTTGGCCATTTGATGAAGCTTATTTTGTAGATCATAGATGAGAATATATTTAATTGAATATATATATGTATATGTGCACATATGTTAATGTTAGTACATACAATTATATAAACAAGTTGTATAATTTAGTTTCAACAAAAGAGGATATACTTGTAAGCCTATTTTTCCCAACATTATGGAAATCAATACTTTCTAAATGAGGAAGAAAGTGTTAAATCCTATATTTTTATTCTAGATACTTTATCATTGTTGTTTTTGTTTTTTATCAATTAAATAATTCCCTTCAACTATTTATTTTATGCTATTCGTATTGTTTTTTCTTCTTTGTTTGACAATCATTATGAAAAGTTGGTCTGATAATGAAATTTATGAAAAATACATGTACTTTATGGAAAGATTTATTACTACGACATTTATTAGTGAACACATTTCTTATATAAAAAATATCTTACAAATTAGTTGATATAAGAAATAAGGTGGTGATAAACATATATTAATTCTCACAACATGTTTCAAAAATAGATATATTAATTTTATGAATCTATTTAAAAAGTGCTATAACATAAAATTTTAACATATACAATTGAATGCTTTACTAGGACTTTAATTTTTAGTAGATAAAACTTGAAAGTGAATTTTCATAACACATGTTTATTAGTGAACCACACGAGAGTGATTTGTAGAGTAAAGTATAATCATTAAATAAAAATTGTTTAACATATTCACTAGTGAACATAGACTACTTAGTGCAATCCGCTTACATTTGTGATTTTTAATTGGTAAATGATAGCATGTTCATTGGTGCACTGAATTTTTCTGTTTGGTTTTTAAATTGTCACGGCAACATAAATGTGTTTTGACTGTGTTCAGTAGTGAACACAGTATTTTAATGATGAAAAATTGTAAATGTTTGAATAACGTAAAATAACTAATTACTGGTAAATAATTTTTAATTCATTTTGTTTTTTATTTGAAAATTGGGAGAGAGAAAAAATTAGTTTATTATTATGCCCTTTTTAACTTAAAACAAATAAAAAATATGATTAATCTAATCAATTAGATCAAATACAAATAATTGGCTAGGATAGCTTCTCATACTTCTCGCAAAAATATAACTTCTCGCATGAACCCTCCTCTATATATATACATATATATACATATATATATACATATACATATACATATATATATATATATATATGAAGAATCACCATTAATGGAGGTTGAAGCTCAAACTCATCAAGTGGGTTTTGATTGTTTTGGTGTTAAACATGGATTTGATGTGTTATGGATGCATGCATACATGTTACTTGATGTTTTTATTCGATTTTAGTTAAAGCTGGAAGATGAAGAAAGTTGCAAGTTTGAAACTGGAAAACACGCGATGCGACACGTCCAAGGATGGAACGCGCCACATTGCCTTGGAATTTGTAGGCCCTGCTCGAAGTGAGCTACGGCTCGAAGGCTAAGTCGGTTTGAGGTCCGCTCAAAGTCTGGGTGCTCGAAGGGTCTGCTGGAAGCGAACTACGGCTCGTGGTCGGTGGTTCAAAGTGTTGGGGTGTTCGAAGCCTCCATTCGAAGTGGGCTACTCGAAGCCCGACGCGACGCGTCGAATTGTTGGACGCGACGCCTCCGACAAATTTCAGAATTTGGGACTTTGTTTGATTGATCATTTGGATTGCAATTTGTGTGTTTATGTTATGTGGGTTTATAATGAGATTATGATATAAATATATGTGGGTATATATTTATGAATCAGAAACTAATTTCGGTGTTGCTGTGTTTTCAGGCAATACCAAGGCTCAGTGATATTAGACATCTGAGTGTAACTTTTGAGATCTAGAGGTGAGTGGATGTTAACTCATGATGGTAAAGGTTATTAATGATATGATTGATGTGATGCATGCATTTGTGATTGATAGACTATTGAGTTTGATTGATTGTTGATTATTGATTGATTATCTGATTCTATGATTATTTGGCCGATACGCTTTCTTTGGATGATATTAAGTTGCGTTTGAGAAGTCAACTATACGTGGATTTGGGCCGGGCTCGTTTGCTGATTGGTTGAACAGTTGTAGTCCTACTGATGCATGCGTTGTGTTAGAGGGGAATTCGACTGTGCCAATTCAGTGGAGGGCTATTGGTAAACCTTTGCTTTGGCCGGCATTGGTTGTAGGTTCTGCGCCGAACCTCTGGGCTTCTTGATTGTGTGGTTACATGCTTTTGTATCGTTTGATGACGTTTGCTTTCATATTTAGCTTCCTCTCACTTAGCTTTTTGCTAATTCCACATAGTTGATTGTTTTTGTAGGTTTGTGAGTCTGTGGAGTATGTGAAACGAAAAGTTAACCCCGCTCTGATATTGGTTTTAGTTTGAAACGAGCCATGTTTTGTTTTGTAACACCACACCGAATGCTATGATGTATTTGTAAAATAGATATTTTGATAATCGTAAATATTCGTACTTTATGTAAATTCTTGTTTAATGCTTCCGCAGCAGCGTATTTAAAAAATGGCATTTTATGGTGTTACAATAAGCCTTTCATAGTCAACTACAACATGAAAAACATGGAGAAATCCATAATTGAGCTTCACTCGATGCTCAAGAGTGCTGACTTGAATATCAGGACTAAGTCCAAGTATGTCCTTATGATGGATAATGGAGGTGGAAAGAAGAGGAAACGGCACAGCGGATAGAGCAAGGGTAAAACCGAGCTAGGACACAAATTACCCAAGGCCAAGGAAAATAGCAATGGCAAGGGCAAGAAATTTAAACCGAACAAAGCAAGAGCCGAGAATCGGTGCTTCAAATGCGGTGAGGTTGGCCATTACAAGGTCAACTGCCCAAAGCATTAAGAAGGTGGTGATAAGTCCAACACTCCATGTAAATTTTGTGACTAACTACAATATTTACTTTCTACTTATTATGAGTAAGTTGACATTTGCAATCGTTTATTGCAATAGGTCATGGAAAGTGAGATGCCAAGGATGCAAGGATCCCATGTGAAGATCAAGGATATTAATAATTCATAGTTTTTAGATTTAAAACATTTCTATTTCTATTTCCGGATGTAAGAGATATTTTTTTCAAATCATGAAAATATTAATAAATTATTTAATGTCCTTACACGTGTGTTATTTAATACTAACAAGTCAAAGTCTTGACTTATTAATATTAATTGCTTGACTAAAGTTATAAAATTACTTGTAACAACAAAGATTTTGTTGTAAATTAGAAAGTTTGTCTAAGTGAGTAATTTAATAAGTAATTATGAAAACAAGTTCAAGTTTTGAACTAAGATTAAACACTTGAAATAATAGATATTATTTTTGAGAGACGTGTTTAAGAATATAACATTTTTGAATATAAAATGATTATAATAGATACTGTAATCAAGGTTAAAAATACTCACATGTTTTAAATAAGAATTATTACAAGTGTTTTATACTTGTAATATGTAACACCCTAAAATAGGGCCTAGTTGTATCCCTTGTATTTAGGGTTGTACCCTTGTTAAATAAATAAGAATTCTAAGTTTATAGACGGACAATATATATATATTGTTATTACTAAATGAGGTGTTGATAAAAGTTGATGAAAACGAAAAATAGTTATTAATTATTGAATGCTTTGAAATAAGGATTTTAGATATATCCTCGTTAGAATTTATGGATAGTGTTTAGATGAGTTGTAAGTTAAAAAGGGGAGCGAGATACCCGCTAATAAAACAAAAAAAATAAGCTAACCGACTTGAAAGAGTCCGCCGCTTTTCCCCCATTATTATCATTATCTTTTCTTTCTTTCATTCTTTCTCATTCTTACTTTCTTTCTATTTTTTTTCTTTCAAGCACACAAACACTTATATCATTTAATTAGAAGGAAGTCATGGTTTATTTCAAGATGTTAAATCATGTTCATCATGTCCTTGATTAGTAAGTATTCCTATCTATTCTTTTATTATTATTGTTTTAGAAGATTTGAAGTGTTAATGGATAATTAACCCAAATATTGAAAGGATTGTTAAAATAAGTTTTAGTATATGTTAGTAGACTCCTTAAAAGGATAGGAGAGTGTACAAATGATTAAGTTTCAATTATAAACGGATTGGAGTTCTTGAATCAAATATTGATTCTTGAAATTAAGTGATGTTAGGAGGTCTCCTATTGGTCCCTATAACTTAGACTATCTTTATGTAAATAAGTGTATATAAGATCAAAACTGATGTTTTGAGTCTAAACTATTTTAATGAGATTATTTGATTTTAATATAATAAAGTGCCTAAATAGTCCCAAACAAGCTTTGTAAGTGTTAGAAGTATAGATGCCTGTACGGTTTAAGTTTACAATGGTAATGAACGATTATGTATTATATGATATGTATGCATGTTGATGGATCTAGATTTGATCCGCCTTGTTAAGTTGTTAGTTATTGTAGAGTGCATGCCAGCGGATCCAAATTTGGAGCCGCCTAGTTAGAACTTGTTATTATGTATGCAATGGATCCTGATTTGGATCAACCATGTGGAATTATTGTTATATAAGCTATTGGACCCTGATGGGATCCCCATGTTGAAACGAGTATTGCCATGATAAATGATATGCCAGACATGTATTTAAGTACATGTGCATATATTGTTGAATATGAGTTATATGTAAATGCATGCATGCAATTGTTCCTGAAAAGGATTTTTGATGAGCTATATGTATGTCCGGACAGTTCTTGATTGAGGTCAGCTTCGGCTGGGTCCTGGGCCTTCGGGCATAATGTTCTGGACTAACGGTACTCGAGTGCCGTTCCTTAGATTATCTGGGAGATGAGTGCCTTAAGTGGCTAAGCCTATGAGCCTTTAGCTCCTTAACGAGCAGGTAGATTCACTTATGTGATGAAACCAGCACGGATGGTAGTGGTCTGATTCCTCGGTGGAAAATTGTTGAGCTGGATTAGCTACCCGGCAAGATATGATGCCTGCTGGTAGGATCAGCACTACGCTATGTGATAGGATAGCATTGTTTGCTTAATCCTGTGTTATATGACTCGCATGTATCTATGTTGCCATATTGCCATGCTTATGATAATGTGAAGTACATGATGCCCTATGTGCTACATGATGCTTAGGGTTAAGTTTGTATTCACTAGCTTTTAAAGCTAACCCCCTCCCAGTATATATGTATGGCTTTGCAGACGCTTAGCATGTTCCTGGGACTGCTAATTCATGTTGGGACATTTGTTGCTTATTACAGGTATGATGGTCGGTCGGTATTAATGTTGGTAACACGCATTTGTAAATAAAGAAAATGTTTTAAGACTTCCGCTTTTTTGTTATCAAACTAAAATATGTTTGAAATTAGGTTTTTAAAAGTTAAAATTTTTACTCTGAAATTGCGGTGTTACATAATAATATAAGGTTTCAAGAAACCGATTTCCATAATAGGAAATAGTGGATATAAGGAAAATCCAAGTTTGAGGTTTTCATCAACTTTAAAGATTCTTATCCAAAATCTAAGTCTTAGATTTAATACTTAAAATCGGTATTTTGACTCAAGAGTCAACTTTTGACTAAGTCAATAGAGTATTTTAAGCAATACAACATTTTCATAATAGTTAGTGGGAGCAATTGACCTACGCCAGGTTATCAAGTGTTGTTTAACTAATAAACGTGTAGAAGCTAATAAGTGTTCGAACAACACAGTGATTATTAGTTATTGAAGGTAGCTACAAAGTTGTCTAATTTTAATTTTACATGGGCCGTATTAGATGAGATGTCATAATTATATATTAAAAATTCAATGTTACTAATATTAATATATAAAGGGGTTAAGTGTTAAAAATAATAAACAGATAATTAGATACGTGTTCAAACACTAGGAGTCTAATTTTATGTTTACGAGTTTAGTAAACAAAGGTTTATTATTTCATTATTTCTTGAAATAGAAAGTAATCTTACATCTACAATGTAACTAAGTTTAGTTACGGGAGTATTTTATATATTCGGAAACAAGGAGTTATTCGGTTCTTCGCATTTAAGAAATATGATAAAATTAGAAAGACTATAATTGTTTTCAAGGTTTGCGGAAAACAAACTATCTAGCAAAGCAAGTGGGAGCACTAATCTTTAATTATTGCCATGCTTGTAATTCGTCATAACACAAATAGACACCATGAATTGAAACAATTGACTAGTATTAATTATGTACTTTATTCCAGGTCGGAATATAGGGGGTACATTATTAATCCCATTATTCTTCACTATTTTTTCATGTTTTGGTAATATCCATGAATAAAAAGTTCTTATTCAAAATTGTTATCCATGACTACTTATCTTGGTGGGAACCTTGATAAGGTTATAACGTCATCGTCATCCTTGGTGAAGATTCATAGTTATTGAAGATAGTTACAAGGTTGTAGGCCAATGATTAACGGGTATTCATTAGGGAGTGAATATTGGTTAGACCCACCGTGAAGAATATCTCGTGGTCTGAGTCAAAGTTATTCATCACATAGGTTGTCCTTAAGCCTAAGATATTTGGTTTGGGGCATGGAGACTTCTGTATCTTAGTGCGTCTTAACGTCACGCCGTAACTGGTTGACCATACGAGACGTGTCTGGGTGCAGCGGAAACCGTGTTGCCAAATGCAAATATGCGAAAGCCATTTGCAACTCCTTTTAAGGAGAGATATTTATAGGGCCCTTGAAGTGCATGGCCATGCCCAAAAGAACTGATTTGTTCTTTGTCATTTATCACTCAGTCAAAATCGGATAGTCATGAGAATATCTAAGTGTTCAAGAGTTGACTCTTACCATGCTCACATTCATATTCGAAATATCCAGCTGCAAAGGTAAAAGCCTAAAGTATACCCATTATAAAACAGTTTGTTTTATAAATTTTTTATTTATTGCATTATCACAATACCTGGGTATAAGCGTCCTTATGGCCTGGTTACCCTAAGAGATTGTCTAGGGGCCACCTTAGGCTACTGTCATCAAGTATAGGTTACCGACTTGTACAAGTGGGAGTCTGTTACTTTGGTGTGCATAGTCAGCGAACACCGATACCATGTCCAACGTCATAAGGCACTCAAGGGTCACATTTGTGAAGGCCTGTAATTCAAGAAGTAATGCAACCACACTTGATAGACAAACTTATAACTAGTAAGTTATAAATCAAAAATTGTGAATTACGGTTTAACTTACGAAGGGGAGAAATTACCAAGTTATTTAATTGATAAGAAAATATATATTTATTAGTTAATAAATATATATTGTTAATTAATAATATTCAAGGTTAATAATTTAAGTTTAAATTATTTATTTGGATAATGTTTATTAATTAATATTAAAGAAAATTGAAAAAGAATATATATATATATATATATGTATATATATATAGGGGACGGTTCAAACGAGAACTGTTTTTCGTACGAGGACTGCGAGAACCAATCTTGGCCGTTCATTTTGGATCATGGAATTCATGGATGAAGAGCGTGGGGGGATTGAGTGTGGCAGGGTGCATGTAATGAATTCATGGGTGGGCAATCCAATTGAAGGAGGGTGAATTGGACTACTAAGATTGGTTGTCGATGTTCTCGTACGAAAAATAGCTCTCGTTTGAACTTTTGCCTATTAGTATAAATAAAAAGATAACTTGGTTGTTAAGTTTTGTTTAATCCAATATTAGGAAATATTTAAAGGTTTCCTAAAACTAATCTTTTTCCTATTAGTATAAATAGGGGATTTATATTGGATTAATAGATTACACAACACCGTTCAAAAGTTTTAGAAAAAACCTCTCCTCCTCTCTTTCTCTTGTGTTCGGCCGTTAACACCGCAACAAAAACTGATATCGGTTTTTAGTCGTTCTCAAAGACACACGGTTCGTGTCGTGGTTTGTAATCATTTCTAGTGTGTCTCGTTTGTCTTCATCACGAGTGGACTACATCTTGAGCAACCGAAGTTAGATAGGTATATTCTAATCTTTATCTTATTTTTGATGTTCTTGATTCTCGTTGATTACATACATGTTATACACATATTATATATATTTGAGATTAATAAAGATCCTAACCCCTTTTTGGGTATTAGGGATTATGTTCATCACTCAAGTTTTCGCCTTTGTGAGTGATAACAAGTTTATTCTTCGTGTTGGTTTAAACCAGTTGTGTTTGAATCAAGATGACACGAGGAGGTCCAAAAGCCCTTCAAAATGTAGACCATCCGATCAAATAAAATTAAGAGCAAGAATTAAGTCTCTTATTCTCACCTAACTATCCATTTTCATTTGATCCTCCCACTATATATATATATGTGTGTGTATGTATATATATATATATCCTTCAATTTAAATAAAATACCTAAAAACTCAATTGCTAACACTAGTATAGTTAAATTCAAGGATTATTACATAGCTTATAAAAAATTAAGTTGGTAGGAATGTTAATCCCCTTACTTCTCTTTGTTTAATTAAATTTAGGGTTCGTTATGATGTTATATAGATTAACTAAGATAATTTGATGTTTTTAGTATGGAAAAATGGCCCGTAAGAGTTGTATGAGGTGTAGGAAAACATATCCAAGTGATTAGAATGAGTTTTGGTTAGAAATGGGTCAAGAACAACAATTGTTTGGATAACGGACTAGCTATAGACGGCCTTGTAGCCTTTGCTTAGTTGTAAAGGTAGGTCCTGTAGGTCAATACAACCCATGTAACATCACACGGTTTGTGTAGGACCCTAGTGTGACATGCGATGTTACTTTGGGGGCCTATGTAGGGTTAGTAAGTACATGTCCCGTGTAGGTCCTATTTTAAAACAAAATATCGTATCTTAATACTATGCTTATTCTGAATAGGAAGGTGATTAACTACCTGTTTATTGAAACAAGTTGTGCACCGAGCATAACTTCATAACAAGGTGAGTTATACTACACTTTTAAATCATATGTGCAATATGTGTATGATCATGTAGAATTATGTGGAATATGTGATAAATGTGTATATTCAACATAGAGCTCAAAATTAGCATAGTTTTGTAACTCAGTTTTATAGCCCTGGAACTGTATTAGAGATCGGCACTCAAATTAATCTAAGTATTAGTCAAGGTCATCGATTCTGCTTCACCCATCACTTTACTTCACATTGAGGTCTCCATTACTTGTTCATCACCACCGTTCGTGACTTCGAGATAATTGCTTCTTCAAACAGATCGCACTGATTCAAGAGTCTATCACCATCGAGATCTAGAGATCCACCATTGTTTTTTATTAGGTCTCTATTGTTATATGTTTGTTTTCCTCGTTATCACCTGTGATTGCGGTTTTCTGATGTCATCGACCCCAACAGAGTGTATCACCATCATATTGTTCCTGTTCGCACTCCTATCAAAGCTCATCATTATGGTGTCGTGCTCTCTTTCTTCTATCACCTGTTTCATTAATTTTTTTGGTTATTCAGTTTTAATTTCTTTAGTTAATTTCTTTTGTTTTTTCATTGTTGTTGTAACACCGGAAAACTCAAGCCATTTTTTTTAATTGCACTGCGGAAGCTAATTAAAACCAACTTAGTTACATAAAACCCAAAATTTACAAATGTATAATAATTGTTCAAAAACCAACAACAACAATAACCTCTGTTTGGTGTTACAAAATAACTGGCTAGTCTCTTTTAAAACAGGGCATCAGAGTGAGGTCAACCAATGTCGGCCAAAGCAAATCATGTAATCACATATCCGAGAAGACCGGCGGTTCGGCGCAGAACCTACAACCAATGTCGGCCAAAGCAAAGGTTTACCGATAGCCCTCCGCTGAATTGGCACAGTGAACTCCTCCTCTGATGCAACATATGCAACAGAAGGGCTACCACTGTTCAACCAACCTGTAGACGAGCCCAGCCCAAATCTACGTATAACTGACTTCCCAACGCAACTCAAAATCATCCTAAGAGCGCGTATCGACCAAATAGTCATGCAGCAGATATCAACAATCAATATCACAATGAATAGTTCAATCAATCCAATCTCAATCACAATCATGCAACACATCAATAACATTAATTGAAATCTTTACCATCCACGATTAACGTCCACTCACCTCAATTTTAGCACGAACTCAGAAGTCTAATATTATTGAGTCTTAGGATTGCCTGAAAACACATCAATAACTAAATCAGTCTCAATCTCATAAATATATATGTCCATATATTTATAATTCATTTATGAAAATAAACAAACAATAAACAAATATAAATCCAAAACACAAAGTGTCAGATTTCCCAAAACTATCGGATTTCCAAGAATCCGAAACTTCAAGTGTCGGTTTTCATACTGTCGGATCTCACCATAGTCGGATTTAAGTCTCTGATTTTAGCACTTAACGGATTCCCATAAGTATCGGATTTGACTTAATCGGATTTTGGAATGAATCGGATTTAGGCTTCGGATTCCAAGTCTCAGATTTCTAGTATAGGATTTGAGTGTCGGTTTTGCAAACAATTGGATTTTAGGTTCCGGATTCAATCTCTCGGTTTTAAGGTAATCGGATTTCATAAGTATCAGTTTTACTAGTGCCGGTTTTCACCATCTTCTTCAATCAAATCCAAGAACTTCATCACTTCATAATAACTCAAAAACCCAGAATTTTAACAAGTTCATCAAAACATTGCAAAAACACGTTTTAACATCATTTAAACATATATTCATGCATTAAAACATTATATAAACATACAAATCATATGAACACTCAAAACCCACCAAAACTAATATTTTCTTCAAAAACCGATTCCACTATTTTTCATAAATTTCATGTTATTTCAATCATCAATCTCATCAAACTAACATTTAATCATAATAAGAACAAAACTAACCTTTTACTTGAATTAAATCACACAAATATTATGGAATCCGATTCTTCTGTCTTCTTGTTCTTCTTCGGTTTCTTCGGCAGAGAGAAAACACCACACACACACTTTCACTTTCTTAATTTTTGATAAATGAATTTTTTTAACCAAAACCCATACACGTATACTTAGCAAATAGCAGGAGGTGGCAATCCACCTCTTGCACACACCCACATACGTACACATGCAAAAATACATACATACATACATACACATAATAACATGCATACACGCTAACACATACTTTTTAATTAAATCAATTAACATTTAATTAATCACTTAATTAAATTAAAACATATAAGCACATACCACAAACCCGCTAATCTCTAGCCCAGGTTTGCGGGTGTTACAGTTGTCGAGTGTGTTTTTCACCAAACACATAAAGTTAAATTTGTTTTAAGAGAATCCATATCTTAAATTCTGCTTTGGTTTAGTTTGTTAAACTTCGTAGTTTTGTTTACTGGTTCAACATTGCAAAAATACATGTGACAATAGGAAACTTATTTTTTTTAATAGTCCCATAATGGTTTGACACCGGCTCAGTTGTTAACCCTTATTAGTTTCAGTCTTTCGGTTACTAGTTCACTAGTAACACAAGAGGGTTTGTTCACTGATGTATAAGTAAATAACAAATGTATCTTTATATAAACTAGGAACAGTAATAGAAACACTAGTAAACAGACTTAAGAGGTGAAACATATGATATATAAAAAGAAACATCCTAAGATTGAGGAACAAAAATACGGTTGTATTTACCGTGTTCAGTAGTGAACACGTGTAGACCTTGGAGAAATAACAAAGTAAAATTGAAAAAAATGAGAGATTATTAGTGAATACCGTAAAATTAACAATTTACTAGGAAACTATTTCTAATTTAATTTATTTTTTATTTTAATTTTAGGAGAAAGAAATTGAGAAAGAGAAATAGACTGGAAAGAGAAATAAATTTGGTTTCTAATTATGCCCTTTTGAATTGAGAAAAATAAAAAATATGATTAATCTATGTCGTTGGATCAAATACAAAATAAAAGGTTATCATTGCTTCTCGCACTGCTCGCAAAAAGAATACTTCTCGCATGAACCCTCCCCTATATATGTGTGTGTGTGTGTGTATATATATATATATATGTGTCTGTGTGTGTGTGAAATTCAGGGCATTACAACTTGGTATTAAAGCCAAGGTTTCAGGGATTCAGACTTATGTTTTGTACAGTGCGGACTTAAACCATGGTTTTGAGAAAACTGTCACGGGAGACTTGTAACCCAATGAGCATACTAGTAACTATTACACGTTTTATATGATAAGTGATTTCAACATAATGGAATGATGTGAAAATACATGTGGGATATCTTGTATGCTAAGAAATGAATATGATGTATATGATACGGCATTGATTTGATACATGTGCAAGAAATGTGTTTCGTTGGGGACCTTATTAGGCTAACGGTGAAAATGCTGTGTTACTTGTCTTGCACAAGTGAGAGTCTGTTAGTGTGATGTGGATAAATAGTGAATACTATCACCATGTCCAATGTTATAAGACACTAAAAGGTCACACTACCACACGTTCGGTTATAACTATTATTGAATGCCACCAAATTACGTGGGGATGATTAATTTGAAATAAATAATAAATAGTTATTTATTATTTAAGTGTGAAACCTATTTAAATATTAGCTTAATATTTAAAGGTTAATTAATAGTTAATTAATTAATTAATGGTTTAGGGGGGTAATTGTAATTACTCGAACTTAATGGGTTTAAATTAAGGTTCTTGCAAGATGGGTTTGAATTAAGATAGGGTTTGTCTTAATTAAGAATTAAACCCTTATCTAGATTTGCTAAGGTTATATATAGATAACAAATTAGGATTTAATCACAAATAACTAAGAAACCTAAAAACACTCTCCCTCTCCCTCTTTCCTTCTGTGGCCAACACAAGGGTTTTGTGTCCAACGAAGACTCAGCACACACCCACAAATTGAGTTCATGATTTGAAGGTTTGGTGATTTATGTGCGGTCTAGTAGCATGGTTCGTGGATGTGCATTGGTGGTGTATATTCCATTAGCATTCCAAGTTTCTGTAGAACTGCAAAAAGGTATTATTTTATCCTACTTTGTTCTTAGGTTTCCTATCAAATAGATTTCATAGCTTGAAAAACACGGCAATGTATGCTAAGGTATTATTTTATCCTACATTGTTCTTACTACTCACCACATTTAGGATATAGTATGATATCCATGCTAAGAAGTGGAGATTCCTAAGATGAATGACGTCATAAGTAAGGAGGGAAGAGTATAATACCGGTTGCACAAAAAATCCCATAAATACAATAAAATTGTCTTGAAAATCTTAGGCCTAGCTAACACATAGTCTAAATTGTTAGTATTTGCTTTATGTTATGGTTGATATAATTATCTTTTAACCTGTGCATTTATCAAATTTTGATACCATTACTTAAACTATCAGTCCACGAAGTAAATCGGCAATTTATCGTGAGATTATCAAGGGTAGTTTGGTAAATATATTTAAAAAACCTAAGAAATTAAAATATCATGAGATATACAAGCAATGAATTTCTCTTCTCTCAAACTCATTTCTATTTTGTTTTATCTCCCCCTTTCTTTTATCTCTTTTTAAACCACTACCAAAAATACATTTTAGTGGTTACTTTGTGTTTGGTTTGCAAAATGTAAGAGTGGCACAACCATAGGGGAACTCAAGGTCACAAAGCTTATGTCCGCCACCATGGAATCTCTTCGTGAACGGCTTGAAAATATTTACCTATATGTTTGTGAAATTTTATTCGTATGCTCTTCAGATCCATTTTTTATGTGTTCATATGCATGTGTTTTTCTTTCTTTAGATCCAAATTTTGAATTTTATGTTTCAGTGTTTGGTGATGGTGATAGTGTGGTGGTAGGCGCTAAAAGTGTATTTATGAAGGTGACAATGGTGGCGGCGTATGTGTGCAATTGTGAAGACAAGTGATTCCCAATGGATGGTGGTGTTCGCCGGGTTGTGGTGGTGGTGACATTAATAGGGGAGAAAAGGGTAAAGAGGGGGGAGAGAGAGAGAGAGAGAGAGACCGTGTGTGTATGTGTGAGTAGTTGGGGTTACTTTTGAAGCAAATGTAGCTGAGGAGGAAGGTGTGTCAGTGGGTGGATGGTGAGAATGAGAGATAAATTGTGTGTGAGAGAGGAAGAGAGAGAGAGAGAGAGGGGGGGGGGGGAGATAAACGCTTACATGTTTTACTTTTGAATGTAGTGCGGGAGAGAGGAAGAGAGATTCTTAGCCGATTGAATATGATGATTTTATTTGGATCTCTTTTATAATCTAAATTTATCCATGTGACGTAATATATGTAAGTTTATGAGCTATATTAAAAACTTTAACCAATTGATATGACATTTTTGATATGTAAGAGAGAGTATGTTTAAATAATAGCATCCTATATATATATATACATATATATATATATATATATATTTTGCCCTGTACCCTATTTCATTTAATTCATTTCACTCTTTTACCCATTTAAATTCCTTTAATCTTATTGACATAGATATATAATTTATCTAATATCTTCGTAAAAAATGCTTATAATCTTTTAATCAATATACATGATTTAGTTTAGGTATATACCTAATAAAAGATGTTTTAACCGTTGGTTACTCAAACAAATTTTACTATATTTATATAATGGTTATTATGACGTTACTAATATTAATCTATGAATATGTGTTGTACAAATAAGAATGTAACTTACTTTTACTGAATTGTGACTTAAAATGGATTTCTTTCCCATTGTTTATGGTATATTAATCTGGGAGAATGTTCAATATAGTCCATAATTAATTCATAGTATTAAGGGATTAATTTTAGTGTTTGGATCAATGTTATCAATGGTCCAGACTAAATTTTAAAAATTTGGGTGGAGTGACATTTTCGTAATTCTTCGTAATTCATATGTGATGCTTTTACAAATCACATGTGATTGTATACTAAATCACTTGTGATTCATTAAAATTTTAGAACTATGCATTTTTAAATATACTTTATTTAACACACTCTATTAATATGTAGTTAAGTTAAATAAGTAGATAAGTATTATAATATTAGAAAAGTCGTCAATACTATCAAATTTTTATCACAAAATTAAACCTATCTTTCACTTTCAAAATAAATAGATAAGTATTACATACAATCTAGAGAAAGTTAATTGTTCTTGATGAAATTTGCGTATGAGAGGATTAAAAGTTAAAACTCTTTAATGATAATGAAATTGTCCAAGTTTAGCTATATAAGAGTTGTGTTCAATAAAGTTCATGTAAAAAATATAATTCTAAAATTTTAATATTCAATCACACGTAATTTATTAAACAATTACATGTGATATGTAAAAGCTTCACATGTGAATTACGAAAATGTCAATTCGCTCAAAATTTTAAAATACAATCTGGATTATTGATGTCATCAATCTAAAGGCTAAAGTTTTAATATTCAGTCACTCCGCCCAAAATTTTAAAATACAATCTGGATCATTAATGTAATTGTTCTAAAGGCTAAAATTAGTTTCTTAAGACATTGATTGTTTATGAGAAGTGATAACTCATATACACGGAAACCTATCTTTCATTTACAAAATTATTTCTGGAATCAGTAGAAGGAAAAAAAAACTGCATTAGAGGGGGGTAGTTTGGACATGCATATTGTTAGATATTTACTAGTTTGTTGAACTTGTGTTTCTTTTGTTGTAATTAATCTATTATTCTAGACTAGCCATTGTTATGGGCTTAGCCCACTTTTATATGTAATTCCTAAGTCTAGTCTAGTTAACTAGTTTCGGGCCCATGTGGCTTTTAAGTGTAACATCCTCAGAAAGGGCTAGACGCATGCTGACGTGGTACGTATATTAAATTAGTAAATTGAATAAAATATATATTTAAAGATATTAAAAGAAAATAACTAAATTAGTAAATTGAATAAAATATATATATTTAAAGATATTAAAAGAAAATAACTAAATTAGTTATTAAATGAGTAAAGATAAAATATTAGTAAAAATATAAAAGAATAAAAGAATATTAAATGGTTTAGAACGAGGTTTCAAAAAATATCCCCGTTAGTTAAAACGGGTATTCGTGCGTTAAGTTGTAGGTTGAAAAGGGGAGCAAAATACCCACTTGTGGATAATATTAATCCACAAGTAGGCTGCCTTTTGTTGACTCACGTTCATAACACAGACAAGTGACTTTCATATGTGTGTGTGTGTGTGTGTTCTTTGTGTCAAGCTTGCAAGGAGAACAAGTGAAGATTAATCCAAGCTAGTAATCTGCTGCAATTCAAGATTAAATCCAAGCTTCAAGCTGTTGTTATCATCCTCCTAATCCCAATCTTTGTTGTAAGATTCTTGTTCTTCCTCTTTTATTCAAGTCTTCAAGTTGGGTGTTTTGAGCCAAATTCACCAATTGATGCCAATAAGTGAAATTAATGTTACCAATTCATTTCTAGATTGATATTAGGATCACTGAAGTTGATTTTGTTAATTAAAGGTTCCATTTTGATTGATTTTGTGAATTAAAGTCCAAATGGGTCAAAATAGAGAAATTGACTCTAAGGTCTGAATTGATGTTTAAATGATGTAAAAGTTGTGTCTATAGCTTGTATTTTATGTGTTAGTTCATATGTGAACCATAGCTTTTGGCTGGAAATCGAATTGGTAAATTTTGGTTGAGTTTTGGCTGGGAAACAGCAGGTTTTGGTCGAACCTGCTGCTGCAAATGGAAAGGCACGGGCGTGCCTCTCAAGAACAGACCGTGACCTTGGGCGTACCCGGGGAGGCACGGGCGTACCTCTAAAAGGTACGGGCGTGCCTAACCCTAGATGGTCCGGGGGAGTGTTTCTAGCCACGGGGCGTACCTGAGTGTCAGGTACGGGGCGTGCTTGCCCAAAGTCCGGGCGTGCCTTGGCAAGGTACGGCCGTACCCTGCTTCTGGCAGATTCTGTTTTAAGTGTTAAATGGCATGTTTTGATTTGTTTAGGTGTACCAGTTGATCAAGGATCACCTGTAACGTAGTACTTACTTGTTATAGCTCAACAGGTGAGTTATAGTTAAACTCGAGTATGATATTAATAGTATTAGAAGATGTTTTGTATGTTACAATCCATGAATTTGTAGATATGCATGTTTAGAAGTTTATATGCATGTTTAGAGGTTCCTTAAATCAATTGTGTGAAACAAATGATATGTATGCAAGTAAAAGACCTTATAGGTCATTGTTGATTTGTGAAAAGGCCTGTTTAGGTCACTCTTGTTATGTAAAGGGCCGGAGTAGGCCAATGTGTTTGTGATGAGGCCAGAGTAGGCCATTGTTTGAGTGCCGGTACTACATTGTAGAGATTGTGGTGCGGGATTCGATGATCACGAATCTTGGTTCTAGCTAAACCGCCGCCCTCAATACTAACTCGGGTCTCTCAGTTTTCGCACTGATCCCAAATGGGATATGTTCCCGAAGAACGCAATGGTGGACCGCTACCCGCTTCTCCACCGACACGGAGGAAGTAACGGTTTCCCCAGTGAGGATCATTGAGCCGGGTTTATAGCCCTGCAAGACGTGATGCCTGCTAAAAACCGGAACTTCAACGTGTGTTAGGATAGACATGAATGAAGTTATGTGATGCATGAAATATGTTATGATACTGTTAATGTACTGCTCCTGCTTTAAGTGTTATTCACTAGCTATTTATAGCTAACCCTCTCATGTTCATTCCTAATGCATGTAAATAGACTAAAGGTGAACACGGGTACCTGCAGGGGTGACATGTTAGGTTTTTGGGGAACACAATGTAAAGACAATGTTATGTAATAGTTTATTTAAAGGTCGATCTAGTTCGTAACGTTGGAAACTTTGTTAATCAATACTTTTGTAATTACAACTTATATTTATATAAGTTGTATAATGTGAATATAATAACTCGCTTCTGCACGCGTTTTAAATTAAAAAAATGTACTCTGATTTCTGAAAGACCAGCGTTACAAGTTGGTATCAGAGCCTTAGTTTGAGTGAATTGAGTACTATATATAGTATTTAGTCTCAAACTCGGGTTCATATTCGACCATTACTAAGTGTTCCCAAAGGATGGTATTGGGGTGTGAAGAGAGATTAATTGTTTCATGCTATGTGTTAAGTAAGAGTTAAGATAAGGTAAGAGTTATATATATGTATAAGTGAAGTATACTAAAGGTTTTATTTTGACTGTGTATAGAATTCTGATTCCTTATGGAGGGATCTTCTGGAGACAAGGATGCATATATCCTTAAATTAGAGGCTCAACTCAAACAAGCCAACGAGCGTGAGTCTACTCGAGCGGGTAAGGAAATACATAAGCCTACGAAGTTTAAAACATTTCTGAATTGTCAACCTCCTGTTTTCCATGGTCCAACCAATGATCCGTTAGCAGTTGAGACCTGGATTAGAGATATGCAAAACACCTTTGAGTCTAGTGAGTGCGATGAAGACAAGAAGGTAAATTTTGCCAAACGAATGTTCAGAGGTCATGCATTGGCTTGGTGGGATACGGTGATTGCTGTCACACCATCAGCCACACTGGAGGCCATGACCTGGGATGGATTTAAAGAGAAGATTCGGGGGAAGTACTGTTCTGATTATGATATGATGAGGATTGACAATGAATTCAGGCACTTGAAAAGGGTGAAAAGCCTTTGGAGGATCTAATCTCCAAATTTACTGATAAAATGAGGTTTGTTACTCATCTTTTGCCTAATGAAAAGGCAAAGATCACCCATTTTGCCAATACTCTGCCACTGGAATATCGAGCAGCTGTGAGATCTGCAGCAACTCTAAATGAAGCATTTAATAATGCTCGAACCACCGATGATGATTACACACGGAGGGCTAGATCTCAGCAACAACAACAACAATCTGGGGCAGGTAAAAGAAAGTTTGAGCAGCAATCGGGTCAGAAAGGAGGTAATAGTGGTTCTGGTGGTAAATCGCGTGGTAATACATCCCAGAAGTCTGGAGACTGGGAAGTGAAGTGTACTAAATGTGGGAAGAAGGGGCATCAATATAAGGAGTGCAGGTACAAGGAGAGTGTGTGTTACAGGTGTCATAGACCTGGGCACCAAATTGCACTATGTCCTACATGGCCAGCCACGGGTGCTGGAGGTTCTTCTGGAGCTACTGCTCTGAACCAGGGAGGCGCTCCTCGTGCACCAGGGAGAGCGTTTCAGATGACGGTTGAAGAAGCCAAGGATGCAGGTGATGTGATTACATGCACTTATCTTATTAATAATATTCCTGCATGCATTTTGTTTGATTCGGGAGCTACATACTCCTTTATCTCTAAATCTTATCGTGAAAAGCTTCAACTGCCTGTTTCTCAATTATCTGATTCTATTAAAGTTGAAGTAGCTGATGGTAAGGTAGTATATATTACCGAAAAAGTTCCAACAGCAATTCTGTATGTCGACGGGAATAGTTTCACTATTTCCTTTCTTGTGATGCCGATCGCGGGGTTTGATGCTGTTATCGGTATGGATTGGCTCAGTAGTCGAGATGCTGAGATCTTGTGTTCCAAAAAGCTAATCAGATTCCCTTTATCCGACGGTTCATTTGCTATAGCTCGAGGGGAGAAGAGGGATTCTGCCATTCCTGTGATTTCTGTGATTAAAGCTCAGAAATTGATTTCAAAAGATTGTATCTCCTACTTTGCATACGCGATTAATGCTGAGTTAGGAGCAAAGACCGTTGATGATATCAGGGTTGTCTCTGAATACCCTGATGTCTTTTCCTGAAGACTTACCGGGTTTGCCTCCTGTCAGGGATGTAGAATACCGGATTGATCTTGTTCCTGGAGCTACGCCTGTAGCAAAATCTCCCTATCGTCTCGCTCCATCTGAAATCCGTGAGATGATGTCTCAAATTCAGGAATTGCTTGATAAGGGCTTTATTCGCCCAAGTGCTTCACCGTGGGGAGCTCCTGTTCTGTTTGTTAAGAAGAAGGACGGGACTCTCAGAATGTGTATTGATTACAGGGAGCTTAACAAGCGAACTGTAAAGAACAAATATCCGTTACCTCGCATAGATGATCTGTTTGATCAATTGCAAGGTGCCACATGCTTTTCAAAGATTGATTTACGTTCTGGCTATCATCAAGTCCGAGTTCAGGAAGATGATATCACAAAGACTGCATTCAGAACACGATATGGGCACTACGAATTCTTGGTTATGCCATTCGGCTTAACCAATGCTCCTGCTATCTTTATGGATATGATGAATCGCGTATGTCTCCATTTTCTTGATAAATTTGTGATCGTGTTCATTGATGATATTCTTATTTATTCTAAGTCTGAGGCGGAACATGAGCAACACCTTCGTCTTATTTTGGAGACACTTAAGCGAGAACAACTCTATGCAAAACTATCTAAATGTGAGTTCTGGCTTAAGGAGGTCCATTTCTTGGGCCATGTTATATGCAAGGAAGGTGTTAAGGTTGATCCTGTGAAGATTGAAGTTGTTATGAACTGGGAGACTCCTCAGAATCCTACTGAGATAAAGAGTTTCTTAGGTCTTGCTGGATACTACAGACGTTTTATCCAGAATTTTTCTAAACTTGCTGGTCCATTGACCAAATTGACCCGCAAAGACGTGGCGTATGTGTGGAGTGAAGATCAGGAGAAAGCATTCTAGAATCTAAAGCAATTATTATGTCAGGCACCGATTCTAACATTGCCTAATGGGTCTGAAGACTTTATTGTCTATTGTGATGCTTCATATGCAGGTCTAGGTTGTTTTTTGATGCAACGAGACAAGGTGATTGCATATGCTTCTCGTCAATTGAAGATACACGAGAAGAATTATCCTATACATGATCTGGAGCTTGCAGCTGTGGTATTTGCTTTGAAGATATGGCGTCATTATATGTATGGCACCAAATGTATTGTATGCACAGATCATAAAAGTCTGCAGTATGTATTCACGCAGAAAGAGCTTAACATGAGACAGAGGCGTTGGTTAGAGCTGATCAAGGATTATGATTGTGAAATCAAGTATCATCCGGGCAAGGCGAATGTAGTAGCTGATGCACTGAGTCGAAAGAACTCACCTGCAACGGCTAAATTCATGAAGATGACTATTGAATCTGATATCATTGCTCAGTTGAAAGTGGCACAACAAGAAGCTTTGCAAGAAAACAACTTGAAAGCTGAGACAATGGTAAATATATCTAAGCAATTGGGAGAAGATAGTCGGGGTCTGAAGACATTTCAATCCCGAATCTGGGTACCGAGTCTTGGTGGCAGTCAGGAGACAATCTTACACGAGGCACACAAATCTAGATTGTCTATTCATCCTAAGAGCACGAAAATGTATCAAGACTTGAAATCTTTGTATTGGTGGCCTACATTGAAGCGTGACATAGCTTCATATGTAGAAAAATGCCAAGTCTGCGCGCAAGTCAAAACCGAACACCAAAAGCCCTATGGTAGTCTACAACAACTAGACATCCCGGAGTGGAAATGGGATCATATTACCATGGACTTTGTTACTAAGCTACCCCGAACTGCAAGGGGGCATGATATGATTTGGGTTGTAGTTGATCGCCTCACGAAGAGCGCACATTTTCTCGGGACTAATGAGTCTGCACCTATGAATCGTTTGGCTCAATTATATATTAATGAGGTGGTGTCACGACATGGCATACCTCTATCTATTGTTTCTGATCGTGATTCATGATTCACATCTAACTTTTGGCATAGTCTTTAACGTGAACTTGGTACGTGGGTGAATCTTAGCACAACATACTATCCCCAGACAGACGGACAGTCCGAAAGGACTATTCAAACTCTTGAAGATATGCTGAGAGCTTGTATTCTGGAATTTGGTGGTTCTTGGGATACACATCTTCCCTTGATTGAATTTGCCTATAACAACTCCTATCATTCGAGTATAGGCACGCCACCATATGAGATGCTATACGGTAGGCGATGCCGTACACCTACATGTTGGTTAGAACATGGCGAAAAACAATACGCAGGTCCTGAAATTGTGCAAATAACAGCTGATAAAGTCCAGATGACACGTGAAAAGCTGAAAGCTGCACGAGACAGGCAGAAAATGTACGCGAATCCAAAACGGAGGCCCATTACTTTTGAAGTGGGTGACCGGGTTTTCTTGAAGGTTTCACCTTGGAAAGGGGTGATTCGATTTGGTCGAAAGGGTAAGTTAAGCCCTAGATATATTGGTCCGTTTAAAATTCTACAAGGGGTCAACGAGCAAACAGTATCACTTGAACTTCCTCCAGAGCTATCTGGTATTCATAACACATTCAATGTGTGCTATTTGAGGAAGTGCAAGGTAGATGATGATCAGATCTTACCTCTGCAAGAGTTGAAAGTCGATTAAGCTAAACGCATTGTGGAGGAACCTGTAGAGATTTTGGAATCCAAAATCAAGAAGCTGCGTAAAAAGATGATCAAGCTAGTACCAGTCAAATGGAAGCACAATCTGGGTCCTAACTTGACATGGGAGACTGAGGATGAGATGAAAGCACGCTACCCACATTTGTTCACTGTTGAGCAAATTTCGAGGATGGAATCTTCTTAAGGGGGGTAGATTTGTAACATCCTTAGAAAGGGCATAGACGTATGCTGACGTGGTACGTATATTAAATTAGTAAATTGAATAAAATATATATATTTAAAGAAATTAAAAGAAAATAACTAAATTAGTAAATTGAATAAAAAATATATATTTAAAGATATTAAAAGAAAATAACTAAATTAGTTATTAAATGAGTAAAGATAAAATATTAGTAAAAATATAAAAGAATAAAAGAATATTAAATGGTTTAGAACGAGGTTTCAAAAAATATCCCCGTTAGTTAAAACGGGTATTCGTGCGTTAAGTTGTAGGTTGAAAAGGGGAGCAAAATACCCACTTGTGGATAATATTAATCCACAAGTAGGCTGCCTTTTGTTGACTCACGTTCATAACACAGACAAGTGACTTTCATATGTGTGTGTGTGTGTTCTTTGTGTCAAGCTTGCAAGGAGAACAAGTGAAGATTAATCCAAGCTAGTAATCTGCTGCAATTCAAGATTAAATCCAAGCTTCAATCTGTTGTTATCATCCTCCTAATCCCAATCTTTGTCGTAAGATTCTTGTTCTTCCTCTTTTATTCAAGTCTTCAAGTTGGGTGTTTTGAGCCAAATTCACCAATTGATGCCAATAAGTGAAATTAATGTTACCAATTCATTTCTAGATTGATATTAGGATTACTGAAGTTGATTTTGTTAATTAAAGGTTCCATTTTGATTGATTTTGTGAATTAAAGTCCAAATGGGTCAAAATAGAGAAATTGACTCTAAGGTCTGAATTGATGTTTAAATGATGTAAAAGTTGTGTCTATAGCTTGTATTTTATGTGTTAGTTCATATGTGAACCATAGCTTTTGGCTGGAAATCGAATTGGTAAATTTTGGTTGAGTTTTGGCTGGGAAACAGCAGGTTTTAGTCGAACCTGCTGCTGCAAATGGAAAGGCACGGGCGTGCCTCTCAAGAACAGACCGTGACCTTGGGCGTACCCGGGGAGGCACGGGCGTACCTCTAAAAGGTACGGGCGTGCCTAACCCTAGAAGGTCGGGGGGAGTGTTTCTAGCCACGGGGCGTACCTGAGTGTCAGGTACGGGGCGTGCTTGCCCAAAGTCCGGGCGTGCCTTGGCAAGGTACGGCCGTACCCTGCTTCTGGCAGATTCTGTTTTAAGTGTTAAATGGCATGTTTTGATTTGTTTAGGTGTACCAGTTGATCAAGGATCACCTGTAACGTAGTACTTACTTGTTATAGCTCAACAGGTGAGTAATAGTTAAACTCGAGTATGATATTAATAGTATTAGAAGATGTTTTGTATGTTACAATCCATGAATTTGTAGATTTGCATGTTTAGAAGTTTATATGCATGTTTAGAGGTTCCTTAAATCAATTGTGTGAAACAAATGATATGTATGCAAGTAAAAGACCTTATAGGTCATTGTTGATTTGTGAAAAGGCTTGTTTAGGTCACTCTTGTTATGTAAAGGGCCGGAGTAGGCCAATGTGTTTGTGATGAGGCCAGAGTAGGCCATTATTTGAGTGCCGGTACTACATTGTAGAGATTGTGGTGCGGGATTCGATGATCACGAATCTTGGTTCTAGCTAAACCGCCGCCCTCAATACTAACTCCGGGCTCTCAGTGTTCCCACTGATCCCAAATGGGATATGTTCCCGAAGAACCCAATGGTGGACTGCTACCCGCTTCTCCACCGGCGCAAAGGAAGTAACGGTTTCCCCAGTGAGGATCATTGAGCCGGATTTATAGCCCTGCAAGACGTGATGCCTGCTGACAACCGGAACTTCAACGTGTGTTAGGATAGACTTGAATGAAGTTATGTGATGCATGAAATATGTTATGATACTGTTAATGTACTGCTCCTGCTTTAAGTGTTATTCACTAGCTATTTATAGCTAACCCTCTCATGTTCATTCCTAATGCATGTAAATAGACTAAAGGTGAGCACGGGTACCTGCAGGGGTGACATGTAGTTCGTAACATTGGAAACTTTGTTAAACAATACTTTTGTAATTACAACTTATATTTATATAAGTTGTATAATGTGAATATAATAAATATAAAAAATATACTCTTATTTCTGAAAGACCGGCGTTACATTAAGCCCATAAGGCTTTTGTATAAATACCTTGCAAACTAGGTTTGCAAGGCAACCTTTGCCAATATTGTATTCTCAGATTGTACTCAACGTTTATAGCAATACAAAGAGAATCTTTAACTTGCATGCAAAGAGTTTACACTTCTTCATACTAAACTTCATCATCTTTTCTTCAAGTGTTCATTTTTACTCATCTTCTTCATTAACAAAGGACTTTCAATTGGTATCAGAGACAACTCCCTACTGGATTGGTTCAACATTACCTAAAAGTAACATCTGTGAGTGAGAAACAAAAACCCAGGAGCTATTCTTGTTTATGTGAGAGTTTTGAAAGCCAAAAACCTATTTTCTCAAATCTTACTGTTTTTCAAGTTATTTGTTGCCTTTTAGAAGTATTTGAGTAAGATAAAACATTTTCTAGTGGTTTCAAAACAAACAGCATTCAGGTCTTTATTTTGAATTCTTCGTGTTCTTCAAGTTCTTGAAGTTTTTCATTGTTCCATCAAATTCTCCAAGAATTTGTTGTTGTTTTGGGTTGAAATTAGTTAAGGTAAGTGTTTTTAGTGATAAGAAAGGTCAAAGTAAAGGTTAAGTGAATTTTTAGTGTGTTTTAGGCAAAATCAGTAGTCTGCTCGATAACTGAGGGCAGACCTACAAGTTTTTGGATTATTATCCCATCCGATTTTCAGGTCATCCGACTTTTGATTATTGATGCATGCGACTCTTGGTTCATCCGACAGTTGCCAAAGAGTGTTCATCCGACTTTTAACTTAAAGTCATCCGACACTTGCCCATCCGACAGTCGTGTAACTTAAGACTCATTCGACCTTTGAAACGTTTGCTCCATTCGACACTTGAAACTTAAGTCTTATCTGATTGTTGCCTTTAACTCATTCGACACTCGACTCATCCGACTCTCCAAGTCATTCGACACTTGGAAGTTCATCTGACCTATCAACTCATCCGACTTTAGGACCATCCGACAGTCGTGCGACCTTGAACCATCCGACTCTTTGGTTCATCCAACACTTGAAAGTCATCCGACTTTTGAGCCATCTGACTTTCAAACACTTTCATCCGACTTTCAAAGTTGCTCACAAACAAACTCACCAATCCACTTCAGGGAAGCAAAAAGATGAGTTCTAGCAATGAGATTCTTGCCATTGGCACAGACACTAAACCTCCTGTGCTTTTTCAGAAATGAATATAATGTATGGAAAGGAAGGTTTATGGACTTCATAGAACACAACGAAAAATATGGCGAGATGATGAAAGATAGCATATTAAATGGTGATGCCATCTTTGAAAAGATTATCGAGGTTGTTCCCGATAACAATCCACCAATAGCCGCTAAAAGAAGACGCAAACTCCTGTCAGAACTAACTGCTGAGGAAAGAGACCGTGCACGCGCCGACAAAGACACAAAATATTACTTGAAACAAGGGTTATGTGCGGAAATCTATTCTAAAATAGATAGTTTAACTTCTGCCAAAGAAATTTTGGATGAAGTCAAACAGCGGATGCAGGGAACTGAACAGGGATCATTCATAAGAGAAACTCAACTGGTTAACACTTTTAGAGAATTCAAAGCCAGGGAAGGAGAACTATTGCAGGATACATACAGTCATTTTTGCAAACTGTTAAATGAAATGAGAAACCACGGGGTGACAAGATCCGATCTGGATATCAATGTCAACTGGATCAACGCTCTTGGTCCAGAATGGAGTGAACATGTTCGTTTGTATAAGCATGTTAATCAGAATCTCAAGGAGGTATCCCACCACTCAATCTACGAGGACCTGAATCAGTTTCAGGATGAGGTCCTCACAAAAATCTCAATTAAGCAACCATCTGATCCAGTTGCACTGGTGGCTGATCGAAGAGCGCGAGAACCGTCAAGGTCAAGCAAGGGTAAGCAGGTTGTGATAGATTCCGACTCATCGGAAGGGGAGCTAAAGATTTCACAGAAGGAGGTTGTACTGAAAGCCATGTCACTGATTACAAGAGCTTTCCAAAACAAGTATGGAAAGACAAACAACAGACAACGGTACACCTCCGGGGCAAGGAAAAATGAGGGAAACGTACCTGAAGAGAAAAGAATGATCGTTAAACCCGCACAACCTCAGGAGGAGGAAAAGAAATGTTACAACTGTGGTAAAACAGGGCATTTAATCAAAGAATGCAGGAAACGAAAGACAAAGGACGCCGAATACTACAGGAACAAACTGCAGTTGACTAAGAAGAAGGAGAGTGGCAGAGCAATGCTGGTAGAAGAGGATCAATTCTTGACTGATACTGATGATTCAGATGACGATGGATCTGATCAAGCACACTTATGTTTGATGGCTCAAGGAGAAGGTTCCTTTGATGACAAGGGTGATGAAGCTGATGGTGATAATGAGTTTGAAGAAACCCAGACTAATGATGCAGGTGTTCTTGGAAAGGTAAACATTGAGTATGCACAAACCCTAGTTGAACACATCGAAAGACAAAACCAAAAAATCACTAAGTTAGAATTTAAAATAAAAAAACAATCAACATCTAACTTAGACGACCTTCAATTGGAACTGACCGCCAAAGAAAATGAATTGAACACCTTAAGAAGTGATAACGAAGTAATAATTCACAACTTAAAAGCGGCCAAGGTTTCGGTGGAAGAAGATTTTAAATTTTTACAAAAGGAACGATGTCAGCTATACTCAAAAATAAAAGATCTCGAAGACTTGTTAATTAAACGAGACCAAACTCCACAAACCATTTTTATGAACAAACCTAAGGATGTAAAATGCGCAAAGTGGACATACGAAGGTTTAGGTTATGTTAATCCACACATAAGTGACATGATCAGTGCTAAACAACTATACGATTTCGATAGCATGAATCTAGGGTTAACTAAGAAAATGGTATTCGTTGGACAAGTCGACGAACTCGCCGAGGAGGAACACAAGAGACGCATCTCAAAAAGAGCTTCACCCTATATGACTACGAAAGTCTAAATTAGTCATACATAACCAATGACTTTGAACCCACAATTTCTGATGACTACTTTCGAAGTTATTCTCAACCAGAATGGAATCCCTACCATCAATTTTAGACCCTCCACCCGAGCCTCGCATTTACATCCCTCATATAGATCTACAGCGACACCTTAAATTGGTTGAACTCGAACTTCTCAAAAGGTCCATTATCTTTGACTTTGAAACTCCACTTCTTCATAACATAATCAATTAGCTTGTAAATGAAAACACCCAATCACATACTTTCGCTGCTCCAGGCACATTTGATACACATATCCCACACGTACACACCCAGATGACTGTTTTTCATTTACAAATTCTGAATTCAACACACTTGCGAATGATCTGTTATTAACCAACCCTGGTAAAGATTGTGAAGAATGCATAAAATTGGAAAACTCTCTGTTCAAACTTCACGAAAAACTCAATTCACTCGAGAATGACTTTTTCAAACTTCACACAATTGAGTCTACCAACTTCAAAGGGAAAGCCAAAATAATTGATACGTGGTTATCACATAAAACAAGTACATCAAGATCACCTCAATCCAAAACAAAACGAACCACGTGTTGGGATTCCATGGGGATCAAAGCACGCAACGGAAGCAAAAAATCATACAAAAACGATCCCATGAATTCCCAGTGGTGGTGAAAACTTGCAAGAACATACATGCAACCAAAACACACCCAAAGAGAAGAAGGTAAGCAAGCCATACCCTTGAAGACTTTGATAATTCTGGAACAACTTGGAGATTTGGGATGAGCTCTTGAAACAAAATGCCTCAAGCACCAAAGAAGTCCACACCAAGTTAACCTTCTTTCTCCTTGTACTAGCAAGCCACCAAACCACCAACTCTTGAGGGTTTGATTCTGGAACATCCCTTGAACCACTTGTGCACTAACCAACTTCACTTGTTCTTTCTCTCTCTCTCTATGGACGAACTCACAATGTGTATGTAATGCACAAAATTACCAAGAGAAGGGAATGAACAAACAAGCCATGTATTAAAGCCATTCTCTCTGTTCAAACATGCCAGAGTTGGACCCCAATGGCACCATATCATTGGACCAACTCAAATGGTCTAATGAAACACAAGTGTCACTTGGAATTCTGCCTTCACGACTTCTTCACGGGCTCTCACGGGCCGTGAAGGATAAATGCGCCACGACCGGCCATTAATCCTCCATAAGCCGTGCCGCGCCGTGCAAGAATCGTGAGGGTTGTGCCTTCACGACCTCCTTCACGGGCCGTGTAGGGTCGTGAAGCCCTAGGGTTTTACGAACCATGCTGCCCACGACAGGACTCGTGGACACAAGCTGCTTCACGACCCGTGGAGCATCCTTCACGGTCGTAAAGCCTTGGTCAACTGGAATTTGACCATTTTGACTCTTTCTTCTTATAGTAGGCTGTCGAGATTGAAACTTGGCGTGTGACCCAATAGGCCCGCGCTTCATCGGAAGTGATGCCAGCCTACGTGTGTCAGTGGGCAGATTTCAAGACCAAGAAACAAACAACTCATTCTCGTTCCCAATCAACCAAAACTGGTCAATTGGCAATTTCTACTTCTAACCTAAGTCACATCTAGGTGCCAATGTGATGAACGGGAAGAAGCAAGTTTTTGGATGGAGGAAGAAGTCCTAAGAGAAGGATGGAGAAAGAAAAGACGATGATTGTTTGATTTACCCAGCCAATTTCAATAAACAAACAAATCTACTACTTTGTAATGACTCATCTGTTTTGAATATCAAACCTGTTCGAACTCCAATTAATTTTGTTAAATTTGAAATGTTTTGCATGAGTGATGGTTGTATTGATGGACATTGTACTTCTCACTTTGTGTATGACGAAGATTGAAAGAACAGTGGAGTCAAACCAAACGCCAACTACAAATCGTTTGAATCAAATCACGAACAGGCTTCCTTTATAAATAGAAAAGGTAATAAAATTACCTATTGGCGAAAGAAACCCTCCTACAGAGCACGATTCCAAATGAGCAATGAAAGTGAACCCACTAAGCTTAATTCAGAATTTAATCTCACCAACCGTCACACTTCATGGACTCCAAATCGCAGATACTACAATAACTGGAATCACACCAATCAAAATGCTATTGAAATCAAACAACAATTCACAATCCTAATGAGAAAGAAAACTCAAGTCTCACAGCATAAACAACCAACAGTTCAACAAAAAACCACCAAAACCAAAACAGCCACGGACGAAACAAGAAATCCAAAGAAACAAAATGGGTACCTCAACAACTTTTGTCTTCCATGTGCAGGTATCTAGCCGGTGGTACTTGGACTCCGGCTGTTCAAAACATATGACAGGCGAAAAGGGTCTTCTCACGAACTATGTCCCAAAATACTCGGAAAATGTTCATTTTAGGAATGACCATGTTGCACCAATAATGGGAACTGGAGACATAATAAAAGAAAATATAAAAAGAAGTAAGGTGTCATATGTGGAAGGCTTGTGACACAACCTGTTTAGCATTGGGCAGTTCTGTGACAAGGGGTTAAAAGTCAACTTCAAAGCCAAGACATGCTTAGTGAAAACAGAGAATGGTGATACGTACTGACAGGCTCGAGAAGGTCAAACTTGTATACAATTGATCTAGCAGATCTGGAGGGAAAGTAGTCAGTATGTCTTCTGTCAAAGGCCTCGTCGGAACTCACATGGATATGGCATCACAATTTATCTCATCTAAATTTCAAAAACAACAACAAGTTGGTCAAAGGTGATTTAGTTCGTGGATTTCCAAATCTCAAGTTTGAAAAGGAACATCTGTGTGAACATTGTGAAAGAGGTAAAACGAAAAGGGCATCACACAAAGTCAAACAGGTGTCCAGTACAAAAGAACCTCTCCAATTGTTACACATGGACTTATGTGGGCCGATGAGAGTTCAATCTAGGAATGGTAAGAAGTATATCCTTGTGATAGTTGATGACTATTCATGTGACATTCGGCAACAAATTTCCCAGGTTAGCCATTAGAAATTCTAATTTTAAGCCTAGCATGACTAAAAATAGTAATCATGACTTAAATACATCCATAATAATATTAGAATTCGTAGAAATCCCGCCTATATGGTTAGAACCTTCCGGAGCTCGAAAAATCGAATTATTACGAGTAAAGAACTACAAATCAGGAACAATAATAAAAATAATATCAATTAAAATAATTAAATAAATTATGATAAATATAAATAATTAAAATATAAAACATATAAAAATAAACTCATAAAAGTAATAAAAAAACTTTGTAGTTAAAAGATTTAAACAAAATCAACAATTATATAAAATTCATTTAAACCAATTACACTTAATTATTCAAAAAAATAAATAAATAAATAAAAGAAACCCCCCCCCCCCCATGAGGCCGGCCACCCCTACCCCCCCCTCAAATTTCTCTTGCCTCCTTCTCTTCCCAAGAACACCACTTGATCTCCCCCATGCTCTATATAAGCCCCCTACTACTATTTATCATTTCCTTTACCACCACACTCCATCTCTTCTCTTTTCTCTCTTCTTCTTTCACCAACAAAAATCTCCCCAAATACATCCAAGTTTTGATCATCTCTTGAAGATCAAAGACAAAATCAAGGAAAAGAGTGGTAAGATGATCATAAAACACCCATCTCTACTCTTCTACCTTTCTTTTCTTCTTCTTTCTTCTTTCTTTTATTTATTTTCTTTGTTGTTCATCTTATTTCCTTTATTTATATATATATAATCATGTAAATATAAACATCCTACCAATGTTGTAAGGAGCACATGAAATGTGCATCATCCTACCGTTGTTGTATGGAACTTAATCAACTAAAAATCAAGAAAATAAGACTTTGATCATGCATGTGTTTCATCTTAACAAATGTTGTAAGGAACACATTAAATGTGTATCATCCTACCATTGTTGAAAGAACACATAGATTATCAAAGCTTATACTCATACAATATGATTATTCATGAATATAAACATGTTATATTAAAGTTAAGAACCATAAGCAAAAAGAATCACAAATCTGGCAGAATCTGATGTTAGAACTCCCTACTTGTTTTTGTTATATCTGGAGTTCTAGGTATCAAAATCAGTTGATTCTTTTTGCTAATCTTAGTTTAAAGTGTTACCTTTCATTTAAACCTGGATTCACTAATTTTCATGGACGTTTGATCCTTAAAACATATTTAAAAAGACCCATATGTTGAATCTGGAAGTCTGGCAGATTTAGAAGGGTACACTTTAAACGCGTGTAACTTACTCATTCTTGGGTCAAATTACGTCAAGTTTTTTTTTAAAAGTTTAATCTTTGAGTCTTGGTTATTTCCCAGTTTGAATCATGTAAAAATGAGGTCGTATGATCCCTAAACAGACGTTTTAGTAACAACATGTCATCCAGACACTGATCAGTGGACATCCTATACACTTTTAATTATTAAAAATACTAAACATGGATTATAAATTCCTATATTTTTACTGGACATTCTAGAAACATGTAGTAAGATTATATTAAAATATTAAGCCTTAATATGACTCCTAAATTATATTTTTTAATTTTTAAAGTTCAACTCAAAGAACTGAAAATTTCAATGAACACTTATGATTCATGAAAAAATAGAGACAACCTTTAACTATTTAAATAAATAAGTTAACCACAAATAAATAATACAAAATAATAAATAAAATAAGTCTAATAGAGCTACATACCTTTTATATTAGGAAAGGAGCTTCGGTAGGAACAAGAATCCTCACAAGAAAACACCTTTGCATACCAAGTGAGTATCATAGCCCCTTTTTACCGTATTTCATATTATTTTGGGGTGAAAGCATGTGTATACGTTTCATGAAAAGTTTATTGCCTATCTTCTTATTTATTTCAAATATTATTTTGAGCACTTATGGTATTATTCTTTGATGTGCTTGGGTGATCGTTGTAAGGCCCTTTCGTTGGACATTATTCCTTAACTCCGCTAGTGAGCCGATGGTATTAGTAAGTAGCGCTATTTGGAGATTCCGACGTCTCCCATTTATGGTTGACGAACTATAGATGTACTTTACCACTACTAACGTCATTTAATATAGGCGTTAGGTTTATCATGGGCAATTGGTTGTCGGCTAGGTTGGATAATGGCTCAAGCAATAATCATCATAGACTATTACTACCATGTGCATCGTATTGGGCAATATAATACATCTTCCATCATTATTTCATACTTGGGTTTTTAATACAAAAACTTTCACCAATTATTTATACTTTTCTCATTTAAAAGATGTTTTGTGCATATATTAAAAACCTATGAACTCACCAACTCTAGTAGTTGACCCTTTTTCTTTTACCCGTGCTTTCAGGTGACCGCCGTTAGGTACCATATGCTTACAAACATGATGTGTGGCATCTTCATCTTCATCGTCACATTTTATAAAAACAATATCTACTTTATTTACGCATCGTACAAGACAATGTCCTTTAAAATATTATTCGGTTATGTAACCTTTATTTATGTGTCATCCGAACTACTTATTTTGTTAATTTAATCTAATGGTTATTATCTATTTACCTTGTGCGATGATATCTTGTGCTGTGACACCTCGTGTTTCCGCTTTAGCGGGGTGTGACAATTCAAGATATACGTGGGTCAAGTTTCTGAAACCGAAGGATGAAGCTCCATCAACAATCATCTCGTTTCTCAAACAGGTGCAAAATCAATCAAAAGGAAGATTTGGTACAATACGAACCAAAAACGGCACCGAATGGAAGAACAAAGTCTTGGATTCCTATCTTGACTCAGTGGGAATCATACATCAATTCTCAGCAGCCTACACTCCAGAACAAAATGGGGTTGTTGAACGAAGAAATCAAACGCTTGTTGAAGTAGCCCGAACAATGTTGTCTTATGCTGATTTATCACCTTCTTATTAGGCAGAAGCAGTCAACACAGCTTGCTATACTCAAAACCGAACAATCTTACCCCGTCGCTTTAATAAAACTCCTTATGAATTGGCTAATGGCAGAGTGCCTAATATCAAACATTTTCATGTGTTTGGTAATAGGTGCTTTGTCCTTAATGAAAAGTCTAATCTAGTAAAATTCGACCCTAAAGAAGACGAGGGAGTTTTCCTAGGTTACTCTTCTGAGTCTAAAGCATTTCGCGTGTTAAATAAACGAACCAATGCTGTGATTGAAAGTATTAACATGACTTTTAATGATACATTAACCACAACATCTTTATCTCATGAGTCACTAGCAATCGTTTCTAAACATATCAGTTCTGGACCGGGACTTAATCGAAAAGAAACAAATATATCTCACGCGAATGAACTCTAAGATCTAAAATATATATTTGATTTCTTCGATGATGAATCTGGAACTAATTGTATGCCTGTCGACAGGACTGCACATGTTGTTCAGGAATTTCTTGAACTTACTCAGCAAACTGCTACTGCTTATACATCAAGACTTGTTGATTCAGCTGTAGACCCATTCTTCGTTTTGGGTGAACGGTACACTGCATCCAACTCAACTGTTAACACTGATGAGGATGCTGATGCTGAGAACCAAGGAAACACTACACCTCAGTACACTCCAGAATCATCAACTTCTGAGGGTGAAACATCCATACAACAAAGTTTGGATGACTTCTTCCCTCAGGATGCCGACGATGCCATTAACGATAACTCCAATCCCCATGTGACCAAATGGACTGGCGCACACTCTGAAACGCAAATTATTGGAGACAAAGATGCTGGCGTTCAGACCCGATCCACCACAACAAATGAGTGTCAGTTCTCTAGCTTTCTTAGTAGGATAGAACCTACACAAACTGCGGCTGCACTACAAGACGCTAATTGGATACGTGCAATGCAAGATGAGTTAGATCAATTCACCCGTTTAAAAGTTTGGAGACTAGTGCCTCGACCCAACGACAAGACAATTGTTGGCACCAAGTGTGTCATCAAAAACAAGAAATATTCAGATGGAGTGGTGATTCGAAACAAAGCTAGACTGGTAGCCAAAGGATACAATTAGTAGGAGGGCATTGATTATGATGAAACCTTCGCTCCTGTCGCTCGTATAGAAGTTATTCGGGTATTCCTCTCGCCTACAGGGATTTGAAAGTCTACCAAATGGATGTCAATACGACATTTCTAAGTGAAATCCTTAAGGAGGAAGTCTACGTATCCCAACCAGAAGGGTTTTTTGATCCTAAGAGACCAAATGATGTCTACATACTTAATAAGGCTTTATACGGGCTTAAACAAGCTCCACGGGCTTGGTATGATTTTCTATCAGCCTATCTGGTAAATGAAGGTTACTCCAAGGGATGAATCGACACTACACTATTCACCAAGAAAATTGGGGATGACTATATCTTAGTCCAGATATATGTAGACGATATTATTTTCGGCTCTATTCACCAAGTAATTTTGTAATGAGCATGATGGGAGAAATGAATTTCTTTCTTGGCTTACAAGTCAAACAACTTTCAAATGGCATTTTCATAAATCAGTCTAAATACGTTAATGATTTACTAAGAAAATATGAAATGTCTGATTGCTCATCCAAATCCACCCCCATGTCCTCCAAAACCAAGTTGTCTGCCGATCTTGACGGTAAGGTAGGCGACTTGAAAACCTATCGGGGTATGATTGGCTCTTTACTGTACCTTACGGCTAGTAGACCGGACATAATGTTTTCTACATGTCTCTGTGCTCGTTTTCAAGCAAATCCAAATGAATCACATCTTCTTGCTGTGAAACGCATCCTCAAATACCTGAAAGGGACTTCTTACCTTGGTCTATGGTATCCCCGTGACTTGTCGTTCGAATTACTTGCGTACTCAAATTCGGATTACGCAAGATGCATGTTGGATAGGAAAAGCACATCTGGGAGTGCACACTTCCTGGGAGATTGGTTGGTCTGCTGGAGTTCAAAGAAACAAAACTCTGTGTCTATATCAACTACTGAAGTTGAATTTGTAGCTATTGCTAGTTGCTGTTCACAGAGTCTATGGATGCGAACTCAACTGCGGGACTTTGGTCTCACCTACTCTAGGATTCATCTGTTGTGCGATTCTCAAAGTGCAATTGCCATCTCTTGTAATCCTGTCCATCACTCTAAAACCAAGCATATCGACATCAGGTATCACTTCTTGAAAGACAATATGGAAAAGGGTCTGATTGAATTACAATACGTTCCCACCGATAACCAACTGGCTGATTTATTCACCAAACCACTAGATGAAGCACGGTTTACATTCCTGGTGTCTAAGATTGGTATGTTGAATCTCAAAATGTAACTCATTACTTTCTTATCTTTCTTGGACATAATTACGCGTGGTTTTGTTATTTGTGCAGAAATACAAATCCTCCTGTTTAGGGGGAGCACGGCGGTTCACTGGTTGACAGGAATGCTTTTTGTGCATTCGTGTAGGGGGAGAAATTTTCAAGAATTCATCTTAGATCAGACAAACACTTGCAGTTTTATGATTTTCGGATGACTAGTTTCTAGACGCTTACTTCATATATATTTATCATTTCTAGGGGAGTTAAATGAAGTAGAAACAATAAAAGAAATAATAATCAAATTTGGGCTTAAATAATGTAAAATTCTAAGTCTTGGGCTAAAACAGAATGGACTGGGCCAACCATCAAATTGGGCCAAACTTGGTCGATCCGACAGTTGGATGAGCCCCGACCCATCTTGATCTGAAAGTCGGATAGCCTATAAAAATAGCTATCTGACCCTTCTTCTTCCCCCATGCTTTCAAACATTCAAAAAAGCAAAAACACTATTCATCTTCTTTCTCTCTCAATTGCTTTCGATCGAAGCCTTCCATTTGTGAAATTTTTGTGTTTATTCAACACTAAACAAAAAGGTAAGATGAATTCAACAAGAAATGTCAAAGCATTTGCACATTTAGGTGCTAAAATCGGGGTTTACATTGCGTTTTTAACCCCTGTTTATCGAACAGTGGGTTTCTAACTGAAAATTGAACTTTTTCATCCTACTTGATGTTGTTTGTAGTTTTTGTTTAAAGTAGATCATGTTTCTGTTGATTACACATGTCTTGATACAAAAATGGTGGTTATATTCGTGGAAATGAGAATTTATGAAATGGGTTTTCAAGTCATAAGGGTACTTTTCATCTTCTTCGATGAACAGGGGTGTTTCAAGTAAAAAATGTGTGAAATTTATGGTTGTTTAGGTTTGTCTATAAGCACACAGTTGTTTGGTGTTAAAATCCGAGTCTATTGGTATAAAACTTGGGTCCATAAGTATACATCTAGTGAAAAATCGATCTTGGTCTTAGTATGAATAGACTGGATGTTCTTAAAAGTCGCATGAAGAGAAGTTTGAATCATCCAACAGTTGGATGAGCTTGGCCTATCCGACCTTTGGAAAATTGTTCCATGCGACTTTTGCTTGTTTAAAGCATATGCGACTTCGGAATGCACTTGGTCCATCTGACCTTCAAGTGACTAAGTCCATGTGACTTTCCTAGCTCAAAAATTCTGAAAAATGCTAAGTCTTAAACCATGCGACTTTCGCATGACTTGAGTCCAACTGACTTTCACTTGAATTGGCTCATGCGACTAAAAATTGAATTAAGGCATCCGACTTTCACTCAACTTGACTCCATCTGACTTTTGCACAATATGTCCATCCGACTTTCGCATGTTTTAAGTTCATCCGACTTTCATGTGAAACAAGTCCATGCGACTTTCAAGTCAAAATCTTTTCATGCGACTTTCACTTGACACTTTTTCAAAACTTGGTGAATTCAAACAAGGGATGAACTGTCAGACTTGTAGGAAATCTGATAGTGTAATGTTGGATTTAGCGGATTTAATTTTATCGGATTTTGCATATAATGGTTTGACAATCAGATTTCATGATCTATCGAAATTTTGAAAGTATAAAATGGTCGGCTTTGTAACTTATGTCGGATTTTCTACACTTAGAGAATCTCATTCAACACTTGAAATTTTTCATGTGACTTTCAAGTGAAAGTTCATCCGACTTTCAACACTTCTCCAAATTTTGACATGATTCCAACATGTTATTTCAAAAGTCAAAATTCAAAGGTCAAGTCAAAGTCAACATTCACATGTGAATCAACATCATAGAACACACATTCACTCAAACATTCACATATGCATTCAAAACTACGTGTCTCTACTGTTTTGATCTGGTCTATATTACTTGTTACAGATGGTAGCTAATAAGCCAGCTCAAGCCCTACTTAAGGAAAGTCTTGTCCCTGCTGACGAGCACCTTGAGACAAGCAGAAACAACCTTTACTTTGACCTGGAGACTACTACAAAACTTCCAATAGTCACTGAAATAATCCGAGCCTATCCACTGTTCCAAGCCATAACTGATAATCCAAACACCTCACCTACCCACGTACCCGAAATCTACTTACAACAACTGTGGTATACTTTTACCGAGGGTGTCACCCGTTTGGGACACAAGTGCCTCAGAGGACGCATTGAAAATGTTCGATTCACTCTTTCTGCTGTCAGACTCCGCAACATACAGGACCTACCCACCGCAGATCACTATCCTGACAAAACTGACTTTGATGAAACCCAGGGGTAGATGAAGTACTAGAACTTGTTCACGGTCTTGGCTATAACGGGGAGTTACAACAGATTCATCAATTCAAGCGGACCAACCTTGCACCTCTCTGGCAGATGCTTGCTACAATCATCTCCCGTACCCTCACCAGCATTCATAAGGGTACTTATGGTGGCTCCTACTACTTGTAACACCGACTTTGCAAAACGACAAAATTAGCAAAAAATTGCGTTTTTCATAAACGTGAACTCATTCTCTATTGGTTGTCATTAAATTTAGCAGCGGAAACTGTTAACCAAAAGGTTATACATAAAATATTTACAACCAAAACACTGTATAGACTGTGTTGTTACTCTAACATGACGACCGACCATAATATCATTTAATTACAATATACATAAGTGTTCCCTCCCCACATAAATATCCAACAGAAGGCAACCAGCTCACCAGGCCACCTATTCTTTATCTGCAAAAAGGGTCAACGTGGCACCATTAGCTATGCACATAGCTAGTGAGTAAAAACTTAGCATAAGCATCAATAAAGCAAGTCATGTATCACAGGAATAAGCATACAATGCTATCCTATCACATTGTGGTGTGCAGACAAGATCGGTATAAGTCATTTCTTGTAGGATAGCTAGTCCTGCTCAACAACAATACACCGGTGGATCAGACACAACCATCTGCGCTGGTGGGGGAGCATAGAGCTGTCCACCAAGCATCGTTTACGGAACCATAGGCTCCTTAGGCAACTCAGCTACATCGTTTACGGAACCAATGGCGGTTTTCTGCAGAACCTACGATCCGGATTGTTACCTCGAATCACCGTTAAGTCCCGAATCACCTGATCAAGGATCCTTGGAACCCGACTACAGAGTTGACCTTAACCATGCTTGAAGATGTCTGTGAACTTTTCACATACACATAGTTGATCCAATCTAGATCATTCACTTAGCATGCATATTCATTCATTAAGCATGCATATTTATTCATTTCATCATTTCGGATCCAATCTGGATCCCTAGCATACATATCATTAATCTTTCACATAGTTGATCCATTCAGGATCAGAATCATACATATCATTCATCTTAAATAGGCGGCTCCAATTTTGGATTCCGTTGGCATGTACATAACTTACATTCAACAAGTACATAACATGGCATTATGCAATAAAGTAGCATGGCAAGACTTACATCTTTACTTTTAAGCATTCATGCAACATTGAACATCTTTGTATTACATACAATTCATCTAGCAAGCAAGTCTCCCTCTATTGAGACTTATGAAATTCGGTACTCACCTGAGTAGCTTATATACTGATTACTTTAACTCTGGTTCAGCTAACTCGGCAAGTTTACCTAGAATCATTTATCATTCGCGTTAAGCGTTTACACATATGAGATTCTATTACTAGAATCCGTACATGACTTATCTAAGGCTTATAACACCCTAGCTTAAACTCACATGAATTAGCACGACTTGTGCTTCTAAAACATTTAACTTTGAAATGTGAACATTTCTAATTTTCACCCGACACGTCGCGTCCAAGCAACGGACGCGTCGCGTCGTGCTACCTGAACCATCCAACAGTTAAATGGAAGAGTCACATGACTCATCTGACAATTACTCCTGATCATTTTCAAAACAAACCAGAACTTCAAACTTGTTAAATTTACTTTAAAAACACTTTTAAACTTCAACTAACACTTATACAAGCTTTATAAACTCATCAAATCCAAACAAGAACACCAAACAAACAAAACCCACTTGCGAAATAAGCTTTGTGTGTTCTTCAATGGTGTTCTTGCATGAATTTGAGTTTCCAGCCATAACTCAATTCATATCTATTGCCAATCATGTTTAAACTTCACTATAAACATGATACTAACCTTGGTTTGATTCAACAACACCAAAACATCAATCTCTTCTTCTTCAGAAAGCCAAGAGAGAGTAGAGCAAGTGTGTCTTTGTGTGTGTTTTTTCTTATGCCATCTTTGACTATCTCTTGTCAATTCGAAACACATACACATCTATATATGTATCTTTATCCAGAGGCAACCGCCTCTGGATTTTCCTTTTTTTCCTTTTGGTTACTTTTAATTACTTTTCTTAATTAATATAGACACACACACACACACACATATATAGATATATATACTTATATATATATATCTACTCTACATATAATAGTATACATATATACCTTACTTTAAACACACATAGTTCATTTAAACAAATTAATAGATATACATTCTCATTAATATAATTAAGTTACATATATTTATACAACTTGGACTCTTTGCATAATCTACTAGCTTACGTACGTTTACAAGCGATTTATAACTAGGCCCAAATCGAGGATGTTACAAATCTACCCCCTTAAGAAGATTCCGTCCTCGGAATTCGATCAGTGATAAACAGGTGAGGGTATATTGTCTTTATCTCGTCCTCGACTTCCCACGTCAGGTTTGGACCTAAGTTGGGCTTCCATTTTACAAGAACCAGCTTGATCATCTTCTTGCGTAACTTCTTGACCTTCGTGTCAATAATTTCAACAGGTTCTTCTACGAGACGCTTAGAAGAGTCAACCTTGAGTTCTTGCAATGGGAGAATTTGCTCATCTTCAATGTTGCACTTGCGCAAGTAGCATACGTTAAAGGTATCATGGATTCCAGCTAGCTCAGGTGGCAGCTCAAGAGTTACCGTCTGATCATTGACTTTACGCACGACTTTGAATGGGCCAATGAAACGTGGACTTAGCTTCCCCTTGCGCCCAAAACGATTGGCACCTTTCCAAGGAGAAACCTTCAAGAATACACGATCACCAACATCAAATGTAGCGGGACGAAATTTGGGATCAGCATACATCTTTTATCGGTCTCGGGCTGCTTTTAGCTTTTCTAAAGCCACATTCACTTTGTCAGATGTGATCTGGATAATCTCAGGTCCAGCAAACTACTTCTCACCAGGCTCCAACTAGCAAGTTGGAGTACGACAACATCGCCCATATAACATCTCGTATGGTGGCATTCCAATACTGGAATGATATGAATTATTATAAGAAAATTCAATCCATGGGAGATGAGAATCCCATGAACCACCAAACTCGAGTACACACGCACGGAGCATATCTTCCAGCGTTTGGATCGTTTGCTCAGATTGGCCACGTTGCAAACTTTGCCAGAAATTAGATACAAATCGAGAGTCACGATCAGAAACAATTGAACAAGGAAGACCGTGATGTGATACTATCTCATCGATATAAAGCTGAGCCAAACGAGTCAACGAAGTAGACTCGTTGGTTGCTAAGAAGTAAGCACTTTTAGTTAATCGGTCAACAATGACCCATATCATATCATGCCCTCTGAACGTCTTAGGCAACTTCGTCACGAAATCCATCAAGATATGATCCCACTTCCATTCCGGAATATCAAGTTGTTGCAGATTGCAATATGGCCTTTGGTGTTCCGTTTTGACTTGGGCACATATTTGACATCTCTCCACAAGTGAAGCGATGTCCTTCTTAAGAGTCGGCCACCAATACAACCTTTTCAGGTCATAGTACATCTTGGTGATTCCCGGATGGATAGATAAGTTAGACTTGTGAGCTTCTTGCAAAATCAACTCACGGTTACCTCCAACAAGAGGTACCCAAATCTAGGATTGAAAAATCTTCAATCCACGATTATCTTCACACAGCTAGTCTTTCAACATTCTCATCGTTTCAGCTTTTAGATTGCCTTCTTGCAAGGCTAACTGCTGGGCTTCTTTTAGCTTTGCAATCAAATCTGATATCACTGTGATCTTCATAAACTTTGCTTCTATTGTCGGTCCTTTACGGCTCAAAGCATCCGCTACAACATTGGCTTTACCAGGATGGTAACGGATTTCATAGTCGTAGTCTTTAATTAACTCCAACCAACGGCGCTACCGCATGTTAAGTTCTTTCTGGGAAAAGACATACTGTAAACTCTTGTGATCAGTGCATATCACACACTTCGTGCCATAAAGGTAATGCCTCCATAACTTCAATGCAAATACCAGAGCAGCAAGCTCAAGATCATGGGTTAGGTGGTTCCTTTCGTCTGATTTCAATTGCCGAGAGGCGTAAGCAATCACTTTATCTCACCGTATGAGGACACAACCCAAACCCGCGAATGAGGCATCACAATAGACGGTGAAGCCTTCCAAAACATCAGGCAAGGTGAGGATCGGAGCTTCACATAACAATCGCTTTAAGGTTTGAAAAGCTTCCTCTTCAGCTTCCGACCACACAAATGCTACATCTTTACAAGTCAACTTGGTCAACGGACCCACAAGTTTAGAGAAATCGCGAATTAATCGCTGATAGTAACCAGCCAAGCCAAGGAAACTTTTAATTTCGAAAGGAGTTCGAGGAACTTCCCAATTCATCACAGACTCCACCTTAGCTGGATCTACTTTGATACCATCACGACAAATGACATGGCCAAGGAAATGCACTTACCTAAGCCAAAACTCACACTTAGAAAACTACGCATATAATTGTTCTCGTTTGAGAGTTTCGAGAACGTGACGAAGATGGCGCTCATGATTAGCTCCAGTCTTCGAGTAAACAAGAATATCATAAATAAAAACGATCACGGATCTATCAAGAAATGGACGACAAATGCGATTCATTAGATCCATGAAGATAGCAGGAGCATTGGTTAAGCCGAACGGCATAACCAAGAATTCGTAATGACCGAAACGAGTTCGAAAAGTAGTCTTCGGGATATCTTCTTCATGAACTCGCACTTGATGGTACCCTGACCGGAGATCAATTTTAGTGAAATAAGTAGCTCCTTGCAATTGATCGAAAAGATCGTCTATTCATAGAAGAGGATAATTATTCTTTACAGTTCGCTTGTTAAGCTCCTTGTAATCTATACACATACGCATCGTTCCATCCTTCTTCTTGACAAACAACACAGGAGCTCCCCACGGCGAGGAACTCGGATGGATAAAACCTTTCTCCAGCAACTCTTGAATTTGAGTCATTATCTCACGAATTTCTGAAGGAGCAAGACGATACGAAGATCTAGCTACAGGTGTAGCTCCAGGAATAAGTTCAATTTTATATTGGACATCTCTGACCGGAGGTAAACCTGACAGTTCTTGTGGAAATACATCAGGGTAATCAGACACTACCTTAATATTTTGAACTGGTCGTTTCTCCATCGTAACAAAAATAACATATGCTAAGTAAGAGTCACAATGTAACACCTTGATTTTGAGAACCAAATTTTTGTTTTTAAAATACAATTTAAGTTTCAAACCACGTGGGTTTGATTGTAAATAGAACATTTACACCTGTCTTATAATTTAAAAATGCAACGGAAGTAAAAACACGTGACAAATTATATAAACAGTCAAAATGTTGCCACATACAATGTTTGGTGTTACGGATAATTAACCGGCTGACCATTATCTTAAAACAAATACAAACATAATATAAACAGAGTTTTAAACATAATAGTATTCCTCCCAAAGCATTTAACTACCCGTAGGCTCCCAAGCTCACTAAGGATCACCTACACATATGAGGAGAAGTATCTGTTAGCTATAATAGCTAGTGAGTACAGAACCGCATAATAATCAACATAAATATATCACATATCATCAATCATGCTCAAACAGTGCTATCCTAGCATCTCGCGATGAGCTGGCGTAGTTAGAAGGCGACATATCCGTCAGGATCGAATATAACCAATAATCAATAACAAGAATTATCTTTTGAATTTAAATCAGAGTTGTGTAAAAGACAATATTTGAGTTTGATCGCCATCAACTAAGAAGTTGCGGAATCACACTTAATTGATTAATAAAGGTTTTAATCACAAGAACAATTTAATCAATTCAAAGAATAACTTCAAAACACACGATGTTTATTAATATTCAAGGATGATTACAATATTCACCTACACCTCTAATCTAACTCTTTTGTTAGACGAAGAACACACTTTGTTCTTAGGTTTCAATAAACTTGGAGGCTAATACACTTTCTAAAAACTATAAACAATACGAATGAGTGTAAGCTTTGATAGAGTTGAATTACAAAACTATCGATACTCACAAAATATTCTAAACAAGGTATTTATAAACTCTTGATCTTCCTTGAATAGTTGAAGTTTGGCTAATCTTCTATCTTGCGTGATAATCTTGATAATCTTCCAATCTTGATAAGATATCCTTCAAATCCACAAAGATAGTAGTTTCCATGAATAGCTTAACAAAAAGTGTTTGTTGAATAAACAGTTCTGAGTTTTTTCTAACAGTCTTCTCTTCAGTGTCTTCTAACAGTTGTTATGATAGAACTAACAGTTCTGAGCCTTTTGTACTAACAGTTGTAACACTCACAGCAACTGTTAGTCACAACTGTTTTCACACACCAATGTAACAGTTTGCAACTGTTTTCTCTAAAAGTTTTTCCTTTGTATGTCCAATAGTTTTAAATCACTTAGCCAATTTCACAACAATCTCCCCCTAACTTAAGGTATTGAACAATATACATAAGTTGTTTTATAGGGTTCAACCATAGAAAAATTAACATAAGCAAATAACACATAGAATATGCAAAACTGTTTCAATCAAAACATAAAGATTATACTTTCTTAGACTGTAGAAATTCCAACCTTTCTTTGAGCCTCTGAAGAAGATTTTCTTTAACTTTATCAGGGTCTAAGAACTTTGCTTTCATCAAATATAAGAGCTTTGTTTTGTTATGCTCTATGAATTCAATATCAAACCATTGAGTTATTGCATTTCCCATCACCATGTGATAAGTCTTTGACTTAGCATATACCTTGAAAGTACTTATTGGGAATGCCTCCTCAGCTATCAGGATCGGCATTACTTTCAGAGGATCACATATGCTCGTTAAATGCCTCATTAGCACTCTGATTTCAATTCCAGCAGCTTCTCCATAGTGACATAGACCATATTCATACATTTCTTGCACATCTCTTCTCGTCACACTTTCCTTAATTGTAAGAAGCTCGTATAGCTTTCAATGGGTTCATGTTCTCTCACAATTTTTACCCCTTGCTTCCCTGTTTCAATCCTTAACAATTCAAATCTCCACTCAGTAATGTGGGATTTTTGGCCTAATTGAACCTCCACTAGCTTTTCCAACTTCTCTTCAACTTTCATTCTAAGTTTGTCTTGTAATATGGTTTGAACCATACCAGCTATAGATTTCTCTTTAGATTTTTGAACTGTTTAGGATTGTTGAGACTGTTGAGGTTGAGATGTTTGCTTTTTCTTCTCAACTGTTGGTTTAAAAGGTGGAGCTGCTTTCTTCCTTTCAATTCTTTTTCTTTTCACTCCCTTATCAACCTTCTTTACTTTTTCTTCCTCATAAATCTCCTTTGTGAATTCAGCTGCCATCTTTTGAGCTAATTCTAGATCTCTTTGTTCTTGTTGCTCAATCTCAGCATTCATCCTTTGTGCTAGCTCATGATCATGCTCTTCTTGTTGTTCTTTTGAACTCATAAATCTCCTTTGTGAATTCAGCTGCCATCTTTTGAGCTAATTCTAGATCTCTTTGTTCTTGTTGCTCAATCTCAGCATTCATCCTTTGTGCTAGCTCATGATCATGCTCTTCTTGTTGTTCTTTTGAAAGTTTTAGCTTGGGAATATTAACAACAACTTCCTTTCCCTTACCTAGCACAGGAGGCATCTTTTTATCTTTCTTTGATTCAGAAATTGCAATGCCTTTGAACCCTAGCTTAGGTGCAATCGGATCCAGCTTTGAAACTTTCCCATCTAGCCACCCATCATCAATCTTTTGAGCCATTTTGAATGTACTAATGTTAAGAGTTTGAGCTCCCACTACAATCAAATGTTCTTTCTTTACTTTAGACCATGTTTTGAATACCTTTGTTGTAGGATAATCTCCAGACATGATCATCCTATTTATCAACACTCTATCAACTGCAGACAATTTATCTTCATCTATTTGAGCACTTGCAGCTGTTTGTAATTGACCTGGAGCAACTGTTATTTGTGGAGTTGCAACTGTTAGAGTATCTGATGCAACTGTTTATGTTGATTGCACACTCTTCACTTGCTCCTTTATGATTGCCTTCTCCCCCTTTTTGATTGGAACTGTTTGAGGAGGAGTGGCATGAATCTGTTTAAGCATTTGATCATGGGTTTGAAGAAAATATGTAGCCTTCTTGAGAGTAGTTGACAAGACTTTGATTTGTTTGTCTTGCTTGATTATAAGTTCATTATGCTTGGCAAGAAGCTTGTCTTGTAGGGTGCTCCTCTTTTTGAGATAGAGGAAGGCAGCAAGAAATGGTACAAGTTCAGGATTCGTCAATGCCTTTTGTTTCATACTTGCCTCAATGTCAGCAAGTGTTGCCACTTCAAACATATCATCAGCAGATAGAACTGGTGGGTCACTCCTAGAAGTTCCCTCACCAGTACCCCTTTGTTCTTGGTACTGGGGATTTCCAAAAGCTGTTTGACCAACTTTTGTTGCCGTGGCCGAGGTCTTACTTATGTTGACACTGCCCTGCTCACCCTTTGCGGATGAAACAGTAGTGTCAGCCTTAAGAACCACATGATCACCCTCCCTTGGAGTGATCACCTCCTCAGTGTGCTTGGGATACAGCACAGTGGGTTCCCTTTGGATATTCTGCACAGGTGAATGCACCTGTGCAGGGCTTATAGTTGGGGATATTGGGACTGTGGTGGAAGGAGCACCAACAATTCTCTTCCTTTTTTTGAATGTTATAAGAGAGGGGGCTTGTGTTGTAGCTTGAGAAATGGTAGCAGAGGGGGATATTTGAGTATCGTGAGCTGTGGGTTCCAGAGTTGGTGGTGTAGTAATAATTTGGGCTTCATGCTCAACACTGGCAGCTCTGTTTCTTGAAAGAAACTCCACCATTGTAGAGAGTGGTGGAGTGATGGCACCAGAAAAATTCTTGCCATTTATCACCAGTTTGCTCAATGTGGAGGCCACATGAGCAGAGGGAATCAGAACCCTCTTGTGAGATTGAAGATTTGGCAATAAAGAGTTTAAACAAGTTTGCACAAATCGGGGGTACATAAAAAAGAGACCATATTTGGTCCCGAGATGTTTTATCATGCCATTAAATATTAATTTAGAAAAGCTGAAGCAACGATTGTTGGCCAAATAGATTAAGGCCAAAGCAATGTTGCTTCCAAACTCATTCCATCCAGTTTGTTTGGGGCTGAGACATTGTTGTAAAGTATGTATCAAATATTTCCAGTGGGCACAAAATTGCCCTTTGTAGAAGGTACCCTTTCCCCTAGGGCCTTCATACCCCAGCTTAACCAACTCTTCGTGCAAGATTTCCAAGGAGACCGAATCAGAATAATCACCCTCAAGATCATCAAGATGAAGGTGTTCAAGAATGGTATTCTTATAGAATGAAACATCATGATTATCAACATTTGAAGTGATCCATTGCACTCCATCTACTTCAGTGAGTGTAGCGTTTTTCCAGAATTGATCGAGATGGGAATTGTAGATGGTTGGATTGGTGGTGAGAGCAGTGTTGAGGTTTGATAGTGAAAGGTAGTCGATCATGTCATGAACGACATGAAACTCATCTGGTTTGGAGAGGAAGGCTAGCATGTTGTGTTCTTTAACAAACGAAAGGGGAGCCATGGCGATTTCGAAGAGAAAGTCTAGGGTTTAGCGTTCGATTGAAGTTTAGTAAGCGTAATGAAAACTGCGAGGAGGGAATGGCTTATATATGTAATGCATATTAAATGCAATTCAAAATGCCTCAGAATATCTTTAAAGACTAAAATACCCTTGACTAACAGTTGAAAGAAGATTTAGAGCTAACAGTTGGAAACTGTTTGGTTAATGAACTTCAACTGTAACACTCCCCCTTAACTGATTAGGTAGCTTGCCTAACAGTTGTGACACCTATGTACTAACAGTTGAAGACTGTTAGTTGCAATTTGCACTGTAGATCCGTGAATACTTACATAAACAGTTGTTAGACTAAAGACTAACAGTTTCAAACTGTTAGTGTGAAGACATAAACGCATAGAAAGATAACCTAACAAACCATTATTCTAAGTTAATCATTTCAATATTTTAGATTAGAAAGTTAAATCTGCTCACATCAAATGCTTTAGTGAACAGATCAGCTAACTGATCATCAATATGAACTTTTAAAACTTGGATTAACTTTTTCTCATTGCAGTCTCTGATGAAGTGAAACCTGATCTCTATGTGCTTTGTTTTTGAATGCTTCACTGGATTGTTAACAATGCTAATAGCACTTGTGTTATCAAAATAGATAAGAGTATTCAAAAGAGTCATACCATAATCCAGAAGCTGATTTTGGATCCATAATACCTGTGAACAGCAACTTGATGCAGCAATATATTCAGCCTCAGCTGTTGAAGTTGAAACTGTTGTTTGTTTCTTGCATTGCCACGATACCAACCTTGAGCCAAAAAATTGACATCCTCCAAATGTTGATTTCCTATCCACATTGGCTCCACCATAGTCACTATCAGAGTATGCCACCAATTCAAATGGTGAATCCTTAGGATACCAAAGACCTAGTTTTTGTTGGCCTTTGAGGTACCTAAAGATCCTCTTTACATCAAAGAGATGTGACATCTTGGGATGGCATTGAAATCTGGCACACACACACACAACAAACATTATATCTGGTCTAGAAGCAGTTAAGTACATTAATAAACCTATCATAGACCTATACAAGTGTATGTCCACATCCTCCCCCTTAGGATCTGCTCCCAATATCACAGATTTGAGACACACTCAGCAGATTGTACTTGTGTTGTTCAACAAAGAAAACATCATTGAAGGTAAGATTACCTGCATCTACAGCTCCTTTACCTGTGATTCTTCCTCCCTTTGGATTTCCTCCAAATGCTACATATCCTCCATTGATTCTTTTGAAATCCTTCAAGCAGTGTGGATTTCCAGTCATGTGCCTAGAGCATCCACTATGCACATGCTAGATTGCTCCTTTATTGGCCCTATGAATGCTCTGCACAAAATAAACCTAGTTAGTAGCAGGAAGTACCCAGGCCATGCAGGTCTTGGGTACACCATTCATGTTATAATAATTATCCACAGATTGAGTTTTCTTAATTTCATCCCAGTTATATTTCTCTATTCTGTGTGAAGAGTATTTAGTGAGGACATGTGGTTTCCAACTGTTGTGATTAACATGTGGCTTGATTTGACCTTTAGATGGATTATCAGTTTTAGCCTCTTCAGAGACTGTTTCTGCAATTTTACCCAAGCCATACACACATCCTTTGATTTTTGTTTAACAGTTGGAGAATTGTTAAACTGTTTTGGCTTAACAGTTGGAGAACTGTTAGACTGTTTTCTGGGACTTGGCTTCTGGGTTCTATAGACCTGTGGGTTATGATAACAGTTGTGAGCCAAGTGATTTGTTTTCCCACAAATGTAACATTTTTTGGTTTTGACTATAGGTACCCCATTTCTTTGTGCCCATAACTATTTTCAATTTCTTTGATTTCCCCTCACTGGTGCTGAAGGAGGAAACTTTTGCACACCATGCTGTTTGCATGTGCAAATAGGCACTTCTGTATGCTTCTTCACATTTTTGAATTTGGATTGTGATTTTGAAGCTTCCTTCTTTTGCTTTGCAACTGCAACTTCACCAACCTTCTTCTTTCCTTTGGTCTTAATACTAACAGTTGAGGGTTTTGGGTTCTGTTTGAACTGTTAGTGTAAAGGTGGGGACTGTTTTCAACAGTAGTGGAACTGTTTATAGAATTAACAGTTTTGAAGGGTTTTGGTACACTGGTGGAGGGTTCTGAGGATGTTTTAGGTTCACAACATATGTGATTTTCAATTGGAATGACTTCTTTCTTCACACATCCCTCCTTCTTTTCATCAATCACCTCATATGCAACTCCCTCAACTTCGCTTTCAAGCTGTGGATCAGCTGACTTCAATTCTTCTTCTAATGGTTCATTAACATACTTTTCAGCTACATCAGTCATGGGAGTTATATAGTTATGATTGTATGGAGGTGGGGTCTGTTTATAGCCTATGCCTGTTTTTACCTTGTTCGTGATCTGTGATTTCAACATAGTTTCAAGTTTAAGAGTTGAAGCTTTGAACATACTCAAATCTATGTCCACACCATTCAATTTCTTGGTCACTCAACTTCTCCTTAAGACTATCAATCTCTTCTTGAAGTTGCTCTTTCTCCCACATATGATACTTTCTATCATAATCCATTTACAGTTCATTAGCCTGATAATCTTTGATTTTCTTTTCAAATCTTTCAATAACAGCACTGGTTTCATACCTTCTTTCTTCCATTTTGCTTAGAGCAACACAAACCTTTCTATTGTGCTCTCTAAACCTCTTAACTATAGCTCTACATTCACCAGGACATAGTTTAGAAGATACCCGAATGTCTTCTGTTTCTGATGAATCCATGTTGATGGAGGAGTCATTCAATGCCATCAATGCTTTGTTGTGAGTGGCTTGCTCTGCTTCATCACTCCAATCAAACCCATAACCTTCTTGTGAGACCAATGCTGATGAAGTGGAAGTTGAATTTTGACTTTGATGTTGGCCTTGTCCACCAGATCTGCATTCCCTGGCAAAGTGACCATGTTGTTGACATTTACAACATCTTACTTTGGATTTGTCAAATCCAGCCTGACCATCAGCCCTGAAGTTCATGTTCTGTCTTCCTGTTCTTTTGATGAATCTTTTTGCTCTTACAGTTAGCATAACCATCTGCCACTTGAGATCCATCTCCTCAAGATCATCTGGATGCACTTGTTCAAGATCCTCATTTATAAGAGTTGAATGTGCATGACTAGCTAAGAATGCTTCAAGCACTGCATCAGAAGTATTCACATCTACTCCAGTAACAGTACCTACACAAGCATCAACTGAGTTAGTTAAAGAAAGATTTGAGTCCATACCTGAGGATGAAAGAAGAGCAGCATTGTGGCTAGAGGTCATAGACTTCCTTTTTCCCTCAATTTCCCCTTCAAACATAATCAAACTGTTATAAAGATCATTTAATTCTATATCTTCCAGAAAATCCTTAGTTCTCCATTGTGCAGCATAAACTGTCCATTCATCACCTAAGGACCTGAGAAACTTTCTATTGATCCCATCTTGCTCTATTCTAACTTTTGCACTCTCAAGTTGACTTACCAGCTTATAGAACCTATCAAAAATCTGAGTGATACTCTCATTCTTTCCACTAGAAAAGTTCTCATAAGCTTGTTTTAGAAGATCCCTTTGATTCCTTTTGGAACTTGCATTCCCTGCAAACCTTTTCTCTAAAGCATTCCACAAATCATGAGCACTCTCAAACTTCTTAAACTGATGTTGATACTCATTCCGAATAGCAATTTGAAGAATGCTAGAGCTTTCATCTCAAGCATCCTCTCTTTCCTTTCAGCATCTGTTTTTGGTGGTGGTTTCTTCCTTGGTTTTCCAGTTTCATCTAAATCAATAGGAGAGTTGTGGGTTCATTCTCAATGATTTCCCAAACAGCTTAGTCCATTAATTGAACGTTCTGCTTGATTCTCAATTTCCACATCTCAAAGTCAGTTGGGTTGAGCATGGGAACACGAATGTTTGACCCAGATCCAGTGTTATCAGAAGATCCACCAGACTCCATTGCAATAAAGTGATTGAGTACTCACAATAGAACTTTAGAAAGACTTTAAAACACTAAAACACAGTAGATCTGTGAAAAACCTTCAACTGGTGATCAAGGGAACCTTAATGTTAAGGCTCTGATACCACTTGTCAGGATCAAATATAACCAATAATCAATAACAAGAATTATCTTTTGAATTTAAATCAGAGTTGTATAAAAGACAATATTTGAGTTTGATCACAATCAACTAAGAAGTTGCGGAATCACACTTAATTGATTAATAAAGGTTTTAATCACAAGAACAATTTAATCAATTCAAAGAATAACTTCAAAACACACGATGTTTATTAAGAATCAAGGATGATTACAATATTCACCTACACCTCCAATCTAACTCTTTTGTTAGACGAAGAACGCACTTTGTTCTTAGGTTTCAAATAAACTTGTAGGCTAATATACTTTATGAAAACTATAAACAATACGAATGAGTGTAAACTTTGACAGAGTTGAATTACAAAAATATCGATACTGACAAAATATTCTAAACAAGGTATTTATAAACTCTTGATCTTCCTTGAATAGTTGAAGTTTGGCTAATCTTCTATCTTGCGATATAATATTGATAATCTTCCAATCTTGATAAGATATCCTTCAAATCCACAAAGATAGTAGTTTCCATGAATAGCTCAACAGAAAGTGTTTGTTGAATAAACAGTTCTGAGTTTCTTCTAACAGTCTTCTCTTCAATGTCTTCTAACAGTTGTTATGATAGAACTAACAGTTCTGAGCCTTTTGTACTAACAGTTGTAACACTCACAACCACTGTTAGTCACAACTGTTTTCACACACCAATGTAACAGTTTGCAACTGTTTTCTCTAACAGTTTTTCCTTTGTATGTCCAATAGTTTTAAATCACTTAGCCAATTTCCCAACAATATCTCGCAAGGGAGCTAACCCGGCTCAATGCACGAAACAGGGGTATCAGACACATCAACCGCTCCGGTGGGTGAGCTGTAAAGTGGTCCACCATTGCGTTTTGGAATCAACCGATTCCTCTGTGTTCATCCATAAGCTATATCTAAGGAGGACTGCTTAGTCCCTAATGTAGAACAACTTTGTTTTTTATGTAGGATAGCTTTGTCCTTAGGGTCTGGATCGTTCACAAACACATATCTGATCCAATTGGATCTTCATTGCATGCATATAATCATATATCATCATAATATACACCTAATCAAGTGCATTTTTGATTGTGTCAACATGTTATGTCTAGCATCATCATGCAACCTATACTTAATCAAGTGTGTACATATCATGGTATACTATTCTTAGATCATTTGTTAATATATGTTATAGATATATTAATTGTTATGTTATTCGGCACTCACCTGATAAGCTATAATGACCAAAGACCTTGCTTTGGTACTCACGGTTTGTTAACTTGACCTATAATACCAATATCTACGCATTAATCACTTGAACACGTAAGGAACATCTAGGATACTTGAAACAATACCCTAACGGTTTTATTTAAATATTTATTAACTTATTATAGTGGTCCAAGTAACAACATTCGAACGAATAACACAAAATAGCAAAGCATGCTGGAACAGGGGGGACGCGTCGCGTCCAAGGGGACTGACGCGTCTCGTCCCGTGCAGCAGTGCACATTTCCTTGCTTTTGCACAGCAGTGCTAATTTATCCCATTTCAACTCCAAATCAACTTTAGTAAAATTCTAGTGTTTCATATAACCATTTGACACTTGTGGAAGCTTTCTAACATCAAAAACTCCTATCCAGTTAATTCATACGAAAATCACAATAAAATGGACAAATAAGTGTGCATTTTGGCCAAAACTTGGTATAGACCAATTATAACACTTGCAACACACCATATACACCTAATATGATGTATTTAGGTGTTGCAACTGCCCAAAACCTTTAAAGTCATTGATTGGTGTCATTTTTCAATTTCGTGCCTATTTATGGCCTAGTTTTCACTATTTAGGCCAATTCAAGCAAAACTACCATTTCAATTCAAAACCAATGTTCTAATCAATTCATACAAGTCATATGAACCTATTAGAACCTTAATAATCAGTTCTTGATGTATAAAAACAGATTAAACTCATTTTGGTCATTTTGACCCATTTAGGCCAATTCTTGGATTTGTGCAAAAACACCACTTCTAATCCACCATATGAGTTCTAATCAATCCTAACAAGTTATACGAACAATTAGAACACTAAATTTCAGTTCTTGAAGGTCCAATTCTGTTTGACCCGTATTTGACCAATTTTGACCTATTTCAGCCAAAATTCAAAAGTCATCAAGATCACTACTTTAATTCATGGAATTGATTCCTATGTACTTAGAAATGATATTGGAACTTATTTCAATCATAAATTTCAGTTCTTGATTGCTAAATCAAAGAACCCACTTGAAAACCAAGAAATTCAAGAATTGAAGAACACCATCAAGAACAAGGAGGAATTTGAGCTTACAATCATCAAATGATGATGGAGAACAACTTATGGGACTAATTTGAAGCTTGTTTTACTGCTGGAACAAATATTTGTGAGTTTCCTTTCAAAACCCAAAAATCAAGAATATGAAGAACAAGTATGGAGAAAGCTTACTAGGTGATAGAGATGAATAAAATGATGAAGAGGATGATCTTGGGGACTGATTATTGCTTCAATTTGCTGCTGGAAATCTCTTGATTGTTTCTCTTGAGTTATTCTTCATAAATTTGCAAAAGCAGAGAAAGAAAGTGAGGGGGTGTTTGTGTAAACGTGTGGGTGTATGTGTCTGATGTATCAAAACCGACTTGTGGATAAATATTATCCACAAGTCGGTATTTTGTTTCCCTTTCAACTTACAACTCGTCTCTCGTTTATTTATTATTTTCATATTTTATATCATTTTCTAAAATATATAAATATTATTTAATTAAATTAAATAATCGACGTACCACGTTCGCACACGTTTAGACCCGTTTTGAGGATGTTACAAATCTACCCCCCTTAAGAAGATTCCATCCTCAGAATCTGCTTTTCAAAAAACAGATGGGGATAGCGTGCCTTCATATCCTCCTCGGTCTCCCAAGTAAGGTTTGACCCGAGATTGTGCTTCCATTTGACCAGGACTAGCTGAATTGTCTTCTTCACCAGCCTGTAATACCCACATCTTAAAATGTACAAGAATATTTTTAATGAATATTATTGGTGATTTATGCACAATATGATTGGGAATTATTTAAGTGATGGACTTATGTCTTTTATATATATATATATATATATATATGTGTGTGTGTGTGTGTGTGTGTATGTTGTGGATGGAAACTTATAAATATTATAACCCAATAAGAATTATGATTGTATTTCGACTTGGAGGCTTAAGTTGGGCTTACGCCCACAAGAGATTGGGAAGTGAGTATAAATAGTAGTTTAGGGCACAGCCTCCCACACAAACCCTCAAATCATTGTTCCATCAATTCTAGCTTGTGTGTGTGTGGAGTGCCTTGTTGGAAGCTACGAGAGGAAGAAGGAGTTGCTTCATTTTGTGGAAACTTGAGATTTTTAGCAGAGAAATCATCAGGTAATGATTCTCTATTCTTTAGAATCATATAGACATCATTTCTTGCTATATTTGAGTAATGATTGAATGTTTCAGAATATGGGTTTTTGGGTTTTTGAGGTTTAAGAAAAACCTAGGAGAATATTTAGCCAAGAACACCTTATAAAGTTGATAAAATATGGTTTTAAGTTTAAAGGAAAGTTTTGTAAGAGTGGAGAAATGTTTTGCAACAAGTTTGAGTTAAATTGGTTGAGTTTTTAGAAAGCTTGAAAATGGCTATGGAGTCTGGGTTTTTCAGATGTTGAACCTTCAGGGAGAAAGTTCTATCATGCGACAGTCGCATGGGCACTTGGAAGGTGCCATGCGACTTTCAGTTGATCTGTATGTTCATTCATGCGACTTTCGATGTATGCATATTATGCCATGCGACTTTTAAGATGATTCATGCGACTTTCATGTGATGAGAATAAGCCCATGCGACTTTCATGTGTTGTATGTGAGTTCATGCGACTTTTGTGTATTGAGTATAAGTCCATGCGACTTTCAGATTGTTCTATGCGACATTCATGTGATGTATGCTAGTTCATGCGACTTTTAGTATTATTCCATGCGACTGTCAGTTGATCCACATATAAGTCCATGCGACTTTCAGTATGTGAGGGCGAGCTCATGCGACTTTCAGTATGTGAGGGTGAGCTCATGCGAATTTCAGTATGTGAGGGTGAGCTCATGCAACTTTTAGTATGCATGGGCAACTTCATGCGACTTTCAGTATATGAGTGTAAGTCCCATGCGACCTTTAGTAGTCCATGCGACTTCCAACATGCAGCCATGTGATTTTCAGTAAAGTTTGTGTAACTTTCATGTGACTTTCAAGCCATGAATTTATGTCACGTAACTTTCAGTAAGTAACAGTTAAATACAGTAGTAACCAATGTTTAGACTTGGTCAGGTAGCGGTCAGTTATAGAGCTAAGCAAGCTAAGTCCTTTAGTAGGAACCAAGTAGCTAAGACAGCTGACAGGTGAGTATTCACCCTTATAACTTGAATAGATTCCAGATGTTATGTATTCATGTGAATACCAGATATTTATGAATATACGTGTTAGAGTTGATTGTGCTTAGACCGTTTAGTTCGGTAACGGGTATGTTTAGACCGTACACTTCAGTGTCGAGTATGTTTAGACCGTTCACTCCGGTGACGGGTATGTTAGACCGTACACTTCGGTGTCGGGTATGAGACCAGCACTTCGGTGCCGGGTATGTTAGACCGTTGTGACGATAACGGGTGAGACGAGACCGTCCTAGTGACGGGTATGATAAGACCACTTACTACGGTAGTGGGTACGGGTTGAGTTGTATGTGAACTATTTGAGTAGTAAGTAGTATACTCGCTAAGCCTTGGGCTTACAGTTGTTATTTTACATCTTTTCTGGTAAGGACCATGGTGGGGCTCCAGCTTAGTGATGATAGCTCAAACTCAAGCTTCTGAATGCAAGAAATTAGTTCTAATATTAGTAGTTCCAAAACAAACAAGGATGATTGTAAACTCATTTAATACTGTGTGTGTATTTGACTAGAAATGTGGCATGTAATGACGTTATCATTAACTACAGATCTCTTTTATGAATGAATCATGTTTAAAAAAAATTTGGGACGTTACAACTTGGTATCAGAGCCTAGGTTTAAGGGATCTGGATACGTTTCAGCATGTTTAGTCTTAAACCTTGATTCTTAAAGAATTTCCAACAAAGTTTTTAACTTGCAAATGATAAAAGTTTTCAATAAGCTATCAGCTGGAGCTAGTCCGAGTGGTCACACGCGAGGTACAAGGTACTTACAGTATTATATTATATGCTAGTTTGTATATGATTCCTGACAGTAGGCTACTCTAGAAGGGTAGCAAGGGGTTAGTAAGACCTTTACTTGATTACTATACGTGAGAACCAGATGCTGTAGAAAGTAATGATACATGGCCCAAGCCAGTGAATCGGGATTTTCAAGGGGAATGCTAGGGTCCAGTACGTATAGTTTGTTGGTAATAATAGGGCCCATATTATTAGTTGCACACGATACTTACGGGAACCTACCAGCATCCAAGGGAATCTTGTGAATCCGGTGAGGGGTACTTGTAGAGGTAAGATGCATGTAGCTAAGGTGCCTTAGAATTACTAGGGTTGCCTGCTAGCTAGGTCTTGACATGCGATACTTGATATATGCTTTGATATTAGCAAGGACTATATGGCAATGCCGCCTATTGATTAGTGCACTGTCTATACATCCAGTATGGTGAACACGAGAAACCGAAGAGTTATCCCAGCAGAAAGAGTTTTTGAAAACCTGCCAGACGGGGAAAATGCTAGTGTAACCGGGGAAAGTGACCCCCGCATACAACCAGTTGTTAATCAGCCACTTCCTGAGAACGTGGCTCCTGAGAATGCGGTAGCCAATGATCTTGGAAGTGAAGAATTCGGGGAAGCAGATATGACAGAGTTGGTAACCACAGCGGTGACCAATACCTTGAAGGAACTTCTACCTAAGGTAGTAGAGGATCTAAAGCAGGATATGAGCACCATGATCGACCAGAAACTGGGTGCACTGTGGGCCGCAAAAGAAGCAAGTTTGACAGCAGCAAACACCCTGCTAGTGACACTAGCTGCTAATCAGGTAACTCAAGGAGGTACCTTTTGAGACTTCTCGGCATGTTAGCTGCCGACTTTTGAGGGTCTACCAGACCCAGTGCTAAGTACCCGATAGATCGCAGCGGTGGAGGGAGCGTTCTTCACTTGCAAGTGTGCTGAAGATGCGAAGGTTTGGTTCGCATCCAACTTCTTGAGGGGAGCCGCCAAAGACTGGTGGAACTTGCTGCGTAAGATGAAGGGTGAGTCAATCGCCAGGATGAAATGGGAAGAGTTTACTAAATTGTTCTATGCTGAGTGTGCACCAAAGGTTGAAGTAGAGAGGGTCATGGATGAGTTTATGAAGCTAGAGCAGACCACAGAAACGGTCAATCAGATCACTGCGGTATTCAAGGAAAAGCTACTTTACTTGTCCAGCTTATGCTACTGATGAGGGGTTATAGATGCACAGGTACACCCAGATGTTAAAAGAGGATATGCGCGAGTTTGTAGCTAATGGTCAGTATTCCACCCTTGACCAGCTAATTGAAGGGGCCTAAAAGAGAGAGTTGTATTTGACAGAGAGGAACAAGAAATGTACTGCAGAGCGGGCCGCTCTCGGTAGCCACCAGGGGAAGCAGCCGGGGAAGAAACCGAGTGTAGGGTCCAAGTGTGGGCGATGCGGTAAAACGCATGTTGGAAACTGTCGACAAAGTGTGGATAGATGCTATAGATGTGGGAGAGGTGGGCACCATGACAAGGATTGCAAAGCCTACCTGAATGTGTGCTTTGAGTGCAACAAGCCGGGACACCGGATGGCAGAATGCCCTGAAGCAACTAGGGGCAGTGGGAAGGCAAGCGGGCAGCCGCCACTCAGAGTCACTGATGGGGAGAAGGGGAAGAGGGCCGAAGCACCTAAGCCGCGGGGTCGTGCCTTCCAAATGACAGTGGAAGAGGCTAAGAAGGAACCGGATGTGATAGCAGGTACTTTCATCGTTAACTCTTTACTTGCACTTGTACTTTTTGATTCCGGGGCTAGCAAGTCCTTTGTATCCTTGTCGTTTTGTAAAAGTTTCGTTGTAGAACCGGTGAAACTAGAAATGCCACTAGAGGTAGAGATAGCCGATGATAAGGCTTTGAGTGTATCTACCATCTATCGGAACAATGTAATAGTAATAGACGATGTAAGGTTCCCTATAGACTTACTGTAGACTCCGGTGAGGGAATTTCAAGTAATTGTGGGAATGGACTGGCTGGGGCGTCACCAGGCTAGTATCTTGTGTAAGCAGGGCATCATACGGATCCAGAATCCGAGTGGGGGAGAAATCTTCATCTATGGTCAGAGACAAAAAGGAACGACAGTATGTTGCACCGTAACCAAGGCCGCAAGTATTTACGTAAGGGTTGCGCTGCGTTTATCGCACACGTCATCGACTCGAGGAAGGAAAAGAAACAGTTGGAAGTATCCGACGTACCAGTGGTGTGTCAATACCCCGAAGTATTCCCAGAGGATCTGCCAGGGATACCACCAGACCGACAAGTAGAATTCCGTATAGATTTGGTACAAGGAGCCGCACCTATCGCGAAATCACCATACCGTTTCGCACCGCCAGAAATGCAGGAGTTAATGACACAACTACAAGAATTGCTTGACAAGGGTTTCATCCAACCTAGTAGCTCACCTTGGGGAGCCCCAATTTTGTTTGTTAAGAAAAAGGATGGAACGTTCAGGATGTGCATTGATTACCGAGAGCTCAACAAGGCGACAGTGAAGAATAGGTATCCACTACCTCGAATATACGACCTGTTTGACCAGTTGCAAGGTGCGTCCTGTTTTTCAAAGATAGACTTGCGGTCGGGTTATCATCAACTCAAGGTCCGAGAAGAAGATGTATCAAAGACAACATTTCGAGCTAGATACGGGCACTTCGAGTTCGTGGTGATGCCATTCGGCCTCACCAACGTGCCCGCAGCTTTCATGGATCTAATGAATTAGGTTTGCCGACCGATGCTTGATAAGTCAGTAATTGTGTTCATTGACGGCATTTTAGTCTACTCCAAGACCGAGGCGGAACATGAGAAACACCTTCGAGAGGTTCTAGGAATGTTAAAAAGGGAGAAGTTGTACGCAAAATTTTCAAAATGTGAGTTCTGGTTAAAGGAGGTGCAATTTCTCGGGCACCTGGTGAACTGCAAAGGAATCAAATTGGACCCGGCAAAGATAAAGGCCGTAATGAGATGGGAAACGCCGAAGAGTCCGACGGAGATCCGAAGCTTCTTAGGCTTGGCCGGTTACTACAGACGATTCATCAAGGATTTCTCGAAGCTGGCAGTGCCACTTACTAACCTGACGAAGAAGAATACCCCTTTTAGTTGGGGAGCCGATCAACAGAAAGCATTCGAAACCTTCGGGGAAAATTATGTGAAGCTCCGATACTGACCATACCCGAGGGAATGGAAGACTTAGTGGTGTATTGTGATGCCTCTTATGTGGGGCTCGGACGTGTTCTTATGCAAAGAGGGAAAGTTATCGCTTATGCTTCAAGATAGCTAAAACCTCACGAGTGTAATTATCCAACTCACGACCTGGAGTTGGCAGCAGTCGTGTTCGTGCTCAAGATTTGGCGACACTACTTATACGGAGTTAAATGCACTATCTACACATATCACAAAAGCTTGAAGTATTTCGCCGACCAGAGGAATTTGAACATGCGACAGCGGAGGTGGCTAGACCTCGTCAAGGATTATGACTGCGAAATCTTGTATCACCCAGGAAAGACCAACGTGGTGGCAGACGCATTAAGTCGAAAGACGAGCCAGTTGCAGTTCAGCGTAAAATGTCTAAGAATGACGGTTACGACCTCACTATTCGAGATGATTTTGACGGCCAAGGTTGAGGCCGCAAAGGAGGAAAACCCGAAGGCGGAACGGATTAAGGGTCAATTGGCCTGCATGACTAAGGACAGTCGGGGATTGTGGACCCGTTACGCAAGGATTTGGGTGCCAAAAGCCACAGAGATTCGGAGTGTTATCCTAGATGAAGCCCACAAGTCAAAATTTTCTATACACCCGGGGGTTACTAAGATGTACAGAGACTTAAAGTCGGATTATTGGTGGCCAGGGATGAAGAGAGATGTAGCAAGATACGTAGAAAAGTGTCTAACGTGTTTGCGGGTAAAAGCCAAGCACCAGTGACCACACGGTAAGTTGCAACCGTTGGAAATACCGGTGTGGAAATGGGAACACGTAACCATGGATTTGATAACAAAGCTGCCTAAGACACCAAGAAATTTTGACGCCATTTGGGTGGTGGTGGATAGATTAACCAAGAGCGCGCACTTCATACCCATCCGAGAGGCTAGCTCGGCAGAAAGATTGGCAGATATTTACGTGAAGGAGATAATCTCAAGGCACAGGGTGCCAGTTACGATCATTTCGGACCGGGATGTGCAGTTCACATCCAGGTTTTGGAGCAAGTTTCACGAGGATTTGGGCACGAGGATAAATCTCAGCACAGCTTACCACCCGCAAACCGACGAGCAGAGCGAGAGAACAATACAGACTCTTGAAGATATCTTAAGAGCTTGTGTGATCGACTTTGGGGGAAGTTGGGTTTTGTAATTACCTCTCGCAGAATTTTCCTACAACAACAGTTACCATGCCAGTATCGGGATGCCACCCTATGAGATGTTGTACGGAAGAAAGTGTAGAACCCCGATCTATTGGGGGGAAGTGGGACAGAAAGAGCTTGGTAACACCGAGATAGTTCAGAAAACGTCGGAGTACGTGCAACAAGTCCGCGAACGGTTGAAAGCGGCACAGAGCCTGTAGAAAAGCTATGTAGATAAGCGGAGATCATTGTTAGAGTTTCAAGTGGGCGACCATGTGTTACTCAAGGTATCCACGTGGAAGCGGGTGATTCATTTCAGAAAGCGGGGGAAGTTAAACCCTAGGTTCATAGAACCGTTTAAGGTCATTGCGAGAGTTGGTAAGGTGGCCTATCGTTTAGAGCTACGAGAGGAGTTATCGAAAATACACAACACCTTTCATGTTTCTTATTTGAGGAAATGCTTAGCCGATGAGTCGGCATTTGTGCCTTTAGAAGACATCACCGTGGATGAAAAGTTGAATTATGTGGAGAAACCAGTAGCGATCATTGAAAGAAGAGTCAAACAGCTACGTAACAAACAAGTAGGGATGGTTAAGGTGCAGTGGGAGCACCGAAAAGGATCAGAGTGGACCTGGGAGTCCGAAGACAAGATGAAGAAGAACTACCCGGCATTGTTTGAATAAGGATTTAGAGGACGAAATCGCGTTTAAGTGGGGGAGAGTTGTAATACCCACATCTTAAAATGTACAAGAATATTTTTAATGAATATTATTGGTGATTTATGCATAATATGATTGGGAATAATTTAAGTCATGGACTTATGTCTTATATATATATATATGTGTGTGTATGTTGTGGATGGAAACTTATTAAGAAAGATTGGGCTTATATATGTTATAACCCAATAAATAGTAGTTTAGCGCACAACCTCCCACATAAACCCTCAAATCACTGTTCCATCCATTCTAGCTTGTGTGTGTGTGGAGTGCCTTGTTGGAAGCTACGAGAGGAAGGAGTTGCTTCATTTTGTGGAAACTTGAGATTTTTAGCAGAGAAATCATCAGGTTATGATTCTCTATTCTTTAGAATCATATAGACATCATTTCATGCTATATTTGAGTGATGATTGAATGTTTCAGAATATGGGTTTTTGGGTTTTGGAGTTTTAAGAAAAACCAAGGACAATATTTAGCCAAAAACACCTTATAAAGTTGATAAAATATGGTTTTAAGTTTAAAGGAAAGTTTTGTAAGAGTGGAGAAATGTTTTGCAACAAGTTTGAGTTAAATTGGTTGAGTTTTTAGAAAGCTTGAAAATGGCTATGGAGTCTGGGTTTTTCAGACGTTGAACCTTCAAGGAGAAAGTTCTATCATGCGACAGTCGCATGGGCATCGGGAAGGTGCCATGCCACTTTCAGTTGATCTGTATGTTCATTCATTCGACTTTCTATGTATGCTTATTATGCCATGCGACTTTTAAGATGATTCATGTGACTTTCATGTGATGAGAATAAGCCCATGCGACTTTCATGTGTTGTATGTGAGTTCATGCGACTTTTGTGTATTGAGTATAAGTCCATGCGACTTTCAGATTGTTCTATGCGACTTTCATGTGATGTATGCTAGTTCATGCGACTTTTAGTATTATTCCATGCGACTGGCAGTTGATCCATGTATAAGTCCATGCGACTTTCCGTATGTGAGGGTGAGCTCATACGACTTTCAGTATGTGAGGGTGAGCTCATGCAACTTTCAGTATGCATGGGCAACTTCATGCGACTTTCAGTATATGAGTGTGAGTCCCATGCGACCTTTAGTAGTCCATGCGACTTCCAGCATGCAGCCATGCGACTTTCAGTAAAGTTTGTGTAACTTTCATGCAACTTTCAAGCCATGCATTTATGTCACGTAACTTTCAGTAAGTAACAGTTAAATACAGTAGTAACCAATGTTTAGACTTGGTCAGGTAGCGGTCAGTTACAGAGCTAAGCAAGCTAAGTCCTTCAGTAGGAACCAAGTAGCTAAGACAGCTGACAGGTGAGTATTCTCACTTATAACTTGAATAGATTCCATATGTTATGTATTCATGTGAATACCCGATATTTATGAATATACGTGTTAGAGTTGATTGTGCTTAGACCGTTTACTTCTGTAACGGGTATGCTTAGACCGTACATTTCGGTGTCGGGTATGTTTAGGCCGTTCACTCCGGTGACGGGTATGTTAGACCGTACACTTCGGTGTTGGGTATGTTAGACCGTACACTTCGGTGTCGGGTATGAGACAGCACTTCGGTGCCGGGTATGTTAGACCGTTGTGACGACAACAGGTGAGATGAGACCGTTCTAGTGACGGGTATGATAAGACCACTTACTACGGTAGTGGGTATGGGTTGAGTTGTATGTGAACTCTTTGAGTAGTAAGTAGTATACTCGCTAAGCCTTGGGCTTACAATTGTTATTTTACATCTTTTCAGGTAAGGACCATGGCGGGGCTCCAGCTCAGTGATGACAGCTCAAACTCAAGCTTCCACATGCAAGAAATTAGTTCTAATATTAGTAGTTCCAAAACAAACAAGGATGATTGTAAACTCATTTAATACTGTGTGTGTATTTGACTAGCAATGTGGCATGTAATGACGTTATCATTAACTACATATCTCTTTTATGAATGAATGATGTTTTACAAAAAAAAAAATTGGGACGTTACACAGCCGCTTAATCTTTGTAGAGGTAGAATCTGATCTTCATCTACCTTGCACTTGCGAAGATAGCAAACATTAAAGGTATTATGAATACCTGATAACTCTGGAGGTAGTTCCAAAGATACTATCTGCTCATTGACTTTTTGAACAATTTTGAAAGGACCAGTGTATCGCGGGCTCAACTTGCCCTTCTTGCCAAACCTGATAACACCCTTCCATGGAAAAACCATCAAGAATACCCGATCACCAATTTCAAAGGTAACCGGCCTGCGTTCGGGTCTGCATACATCTTTTGCCTATCTCTGGCTACTTTAAGCTTCTCTCACGTGAATTTGACTTTATCTGTAGTAATCTGGACCAGATCAGGTCTAGCATACTGTTTCTCCCCTGGTTCGAGCCAATTGGTAGGGGTGCGACAACGCTTACCATAAACCATTTCATACGGTGGCATACCAATACTAGAATGATATGAGTTATTATAATCAAACTCAATCAAAGGCAAATGAGAATCCCACGAGCCACCGTATTCCAGTACAAATGCGCGTAGCATGTCTTCAAGAGTTTGGATAGTCGTTTTGGACTGTCCATCCATTTGAGGATGATATGTGGTACTTAAATGAACACGAGTACCAAGCGCGCGTTGAAGAATGCTCTAGAAATGTGAGACAAATCGTGTATCTCTATCAGAGACAATAGATAGAGGAACATCGTCTCGGGCTACAATTTCATTGATATATAGTTGAGCAAGACGAGGCATGGAAGATGATTCATTTACAGCTAGGAAGTGAGCACTCTTGTTGAGTCTATCAACAATCACCCAGATCTTGTTATGCACTTTTGAAGTCCTGGGCAATTTAGTAACAAAATCCATAGTGATGTTGTCCCATTTCCATTCTGGAATTGGTAATTGTTGCAAATTACCATAGGGTCTTTGGTGCTTGGTCTTCACCTATGCACAAATCTGACACTTTTCCATATATGAAGCTATATCATGCTTCAATGTAGTCCACCAGTATAATGCCTTAAGATCATGGTACATTTTCGTGCATCCAGGATGAATAGATAAATGAGAACTGTGCGACTCCTTCAAGATTAACTCCCGGTTTCTTCCGATGCTAGGTACCCAGATTCGGGACCTGTATGTCTTCAATCCCCTGCTGTCATCTTGTAGCTGCTCCTTCATCTTTTTCATAACTTCAACCTTCAGATTAGCTTCTACTAAGGCTTCTTGCCGAGCCTCCTTAAGGAGATTGATTAGATCAGAGACAATAGTAATTTTCATGAATTTGATGCTATCAATATATCCCTTTCGGCTTAATGCATCAGCCACCATATTAGCCTTGCCAGGGTGATATTTGATTTCATAGTCATAGTCATTTATCAACTCTATCCACCTGCGTAGCCTCATATTGAGCTACTTCTGTGTAGAAACATACTGGAGGCTCTTATGATCAGTCAATACCACACATTTTGTGCCATACAAGTAGTGGCGCCATAGTTTTAGAGCAAAGACAACAGCTGCCAACTTCAGATCATAAGTCGGATAGCTCTTCTCATGTGGCTTCAGTTGGCGGGAAGCATAAGCTATAACCTTGTCCTTCTGCATACGGACACTTCCCAAACCTGCGTAAAAAGTGAAGGTATTTGTTTGGCATAATCGAATAGCAACGGAAGCAAGATACAATACAAAAATAAACTAGCCAAACAAACACACATGCCATGGACCAAAATCTAAACATGAAGTTGCAACTAGAATAAAGAAACAAGAAGCATGAAATAGTTATACCTTTAAGGAAGGACACGATATCTAATCCTTCTTGTCAAGTGTAAAGAATTCAACAAGAGAATTCCTCTAATGAAGTCCACCCCAAGCACACTTGATTCCCCAATGCTAGTAGGTTGGAATAGCCACCAAAACAACACAATACAAGAACAAGAAACTCCTTTGTGCATCAAGTCTAGACCACAAAGTGTATGTTAACTTCTCTTGTGCATCAAACTTTATCACCTTCAAGAAGAAAAACTAAGAAAGAATATGAACTTCCAAGAACCTATTCAACTCTCTCAAGTCTGTTCATGTGTAGAGAAAAACGTAGCTAGCATTAACCTTAACTTAATCCCATTAAAATGTGAGTTAATAGATGTTAATTCTGATGTTACAGGGATCGTACACGGCCCGTGTTGACCAACACGGCCGTGTAGGCCCAAAGCCCACGGCCTCAATTGGGCCAAGTTAGCCCGAGTCTAACAGACCTAACACGACCCGTGTTCATCTACACGGCCGTGTAGGCCTAAAGCACACGGTCTCTACTTGGGCCAAAATGCCTCGTGTTAGTTGGGCTGGACACGGCCCGTGTACAAAGCTACCAAAACCCATTTTGGCCTTTTTCTCTCTCTTTCTCGATCGTGTTGCCGGAATCAATACTTGGTGTGTGACCCAATAGGCCTATACTTCATCAGCAGTGCTATTAACTCGTTCGTGTCAGCGGGCATATTCCAACAGACTCCCACTTGCATGTGGCACGACTACCAAAAATAACACAAACATAGAGCAGCCTCTAGCAAGCCATATATGCTCCTAAGTCAGTATAGGGTATGCCACTCTTGACAAGATCCCAATCATAAAATGATTGTCCTAAAGATAAATAAACATATACATCCCATTGTTCGCGATATCCTATGTGAACACAAGGCATGGAATAAAGTCAACCTTCAGATCGTTCACGATTATGTTTCTCGATTCTAGATTAGTGGTGACCAACAAACCAAGTTAACATTGATCCATCATCAATATAACTTGAGCACGGCCATGCATATGAACGTCAGCACTTAATCATCGAGGGGCCCATGGATATCTTCTCTATACATAGAGGAACAAATTCCTTTTGACTACATAGTCCCGGCACATAGATAATACTCTACCCAATCATCTCCCTTATAACGACCAGTTACGGACCGCGTTAGAAAACGATCAAAGCAAAGCAGACCTGTGCTTTGGAATCACGTGTATCTCTAGTTTAAGGATGAAATGCCATCATCATCCCGAGTCACTTATGACCAAAACCATGAAGCGAACTCGGGTGCGGGTCCTCCAATCACTTGAAACCCCTTTCAAGTATAGGCAAGAATCACGTTTAACAAAACCGATTCTTTACCTCAATCTTAATTTATACTTCCTTCCCATAAAGTATAACCGATTGTGGAGATTTTAGAATGGAAACCATTCTCGGAAGTCTTTAAACATGCTAAGATGGAACACAATAAGGATTCATAAAATACCCGCCCTCGGCGTATTATTAAATCTCCATTTAATAATCGATATAGTATGAATTGCAATACTGCTTAACATCCCCAAAATATAAGTACAAATCAAACATGAACCAAAACATATTCAAGCCAAGTTACATGCATTAGAAATGCTAATTGACCTAGTATGATAAACAACACTACTCCATAAGAACGGCTTAACTAGTGGATTTGTACCGCAACATCCACATGTACTTTTGTTATTCAACTATATCTCTTTTGACAAGACTACTTCAAAAGTATGCATCAAAAAGATCTCAACTTTTCAAAAGGTTAAAGTAATCACACCCTGATTGTCTCAAAAGCCCACAACTAGGTTAGTGATACTTTAAGAACCAACAAACAACACCACAAGTTAGGATCATCAACTTCGACCAGAGATCAACAGTTATCCTAGCAGAAACACGCATTGGAGTAACTACTTACTCCAAGCCTATTCTAGTCGTCAAACACGAAGAACATATCTCCATATTTCTTGAACTAAATACTATACAACTTTGTATCTCCTAAATGCCCTTATGAAGCAATAATTCCTGAATTAGGTTCACAGATAACCTAACACCGGGACATTAGCTTCAATAGACATTTAACACTAGGAATACAACAAAGCTCCCACTAGCCCTGACATACGTAAAAGGTTTTATCTACGCTTTTAGAAAACTCATCACTTTGATTTTCTAATAGTAAGCAAAGATATTTCCTTTAAGATGCAGGCATAAGCCCGAATTGGACTTATTCTCTTTTGTTTTGTAGACATAATACGGATGCTACAAATGTATATTAAGACCCTCGGAGAGTGTTATAAGCACTTCCTCATCATATTGTTTCATGACGAAACGCGGTCATTAATATCCACGAGTATCTAACATTCTTCAACATAGCCACTAGGACAAGTTTCATCATAACCATCATGAAAAACTTTACCACTAGTCGGTATTTGAAATTGTCTACAATTCCATCCATGTTAATCCCATCACTACCACCTTGGTATGCACCTTGGTATGGGATCAAGCCAAGTCAAGTACTTGGACATTTCAAATGGATTGCATCTCTTTATCATTTACTCCTTTTATTTTTAGCGAATTCTGGATCCACTACTTCTCCCGATAGGTGGTGAACTCAGCATGACTCACCATCAAGTCATTGCCACTTAGACATGTGAAACCCATGTCTCTTTGGATCTATATGACCCCTATCAAACGTAAAAAGAAGTAATGATTCTTAGTCAGGCGTACCAGCATAACCATGCTGATCATCCACGTTCTTCCACTTGAATGCCTTAGTTTTAGTTTCTCTCTTCTTCCCCTTTTAAGCAACAGACATTGTTCTCAAAAGGTTAAATAGCTAAAACTTAGAAGAACTCCTCAAATGTATTAGCACTTCTTGATTTCAAGTTTATCCATCTCCCACTGAATGTAGAATGGATAACTTCGAACTATAAGATAGACAAGCAAATAACCTTTCTAGCCATATCTTAATAAATGCTAAATAGACTATCAATTGAATTTGGATTTGAGGACTTAATCACAATGGTAAATGAATACCCTAACAAATCGGACACACATTATTGACCCATCATAAACCGGATCAATAACACCCGGTTCCCTACTCCATGACACCATGTACCAATGCGTCTTAGAAGGATATGAATTGTGAAACAATTCCACAATTCAGTATATGGTCGGTCATCCAATGTATAGATAGTAGATATCTTAGCATCTTAACTAGATCTAAGTATCTTGATCTATATGCCCTATTGATTCTGAAATTTGTATTGGTTAATTCTAAACACCAACAAGGTTTCAGACATATACCCAAACTAGTAAACGTCTCGCAACTACTACCATCAAGGCAGTGACGAAGAAGTTTCTCTTTCGTTATTCTTTGTGGTGTGCTTGAATGGATTATCCACAAAATGTGATCAATATCCAACCAGCCTTCAATCCTTTCACAAACTCTGGTGAAGGATCGCATAATCATTTTAGCCTAATAAACAAGATCAATATCAAACGTTTAGCCCAAGGATAAACTATCCCGAGATCCCAACCACACGGATCTAGGTGATATATCTCTTGTTTATGTGGTTAAGTTGATTATTCATGAATATTCTATTACTTGTAACAAAAACTTGTGTATACCATGACATGGAAAATTTTGAACAAAATATCTCGCGATAAATTTTCATAATAAATTTCATATTTTGAGAATAAACTCACTGTCACCACATGTAAAGTTGTGTACCACGTAGGGCAAAACAACACACGAGCTATGACATAAAAACCTTGAATAAATAACGCTTAGGAAAAAGGTTTTACATAAATTCTTAAAACATCAAAATTATGTCCATCGTTACCAAAGCGAGCATACAAAGAGATGTTACTTGCCACACAGGGCAGTAAAACATAGTAAGAAATAAACCGGCGATAAAAGTGAGATCAAATCTCCTTATCTTCTCTTGGAAGACAATCACCATGGTTTCCTCGTTCGAGTTCCGGTTCTTCATGCTTTTCTCTCACCAAAGGACCTACACTTTGTAACAAAATAAATTTGTGACAAACATGAGTTAATCAGCTCGGGTCAACTACCCAGCTTATATAAGAATAGCAATGAACCATGAACGTACCTGAAGATGGAAAGTTAACTCTCTCTTTCCTGAGAAGTTTTATATCCTCTCGGGACGTAGGGAAGGCGTGATGGCCCCAATTTCCAAATCTTCCACAGAAGTAGCAAACCACCTTTTCTTGAGTCTCTTCTTGAGGCACATCCTCTATATCCTTCGACTCAATATCAAGGATAGTCTTGGAAACTCCAACCTTTCCTTTTAGGGTCGGTTTCTCCTTCCTTTTGTTTTGTTTCTCTAAGCGCAAGACGGGAGAGGTTGAGGTGGAATTATGCTTGGCCATGTCAGACTCCACAGACTTCAACATGCCATGCAATTCGCTTAAGGATTTCTCCATTCCTTGCATACGATAGTTTGTGACAAACTGATCATATGATGCAGGCAGAAACTGGAGTACAATATCCACAGCGAGCTCTCTCCCAAAAGGAAATCCTAACCTCTCCATTTGGTCCACATTCGCCTTCATCTTAAGGACGTGAAGACCAACATTCCCGCCTTCCGGTAACCTACAATCGACTAGGCTTTTAACACACTCATAGTGTTCCTGCCTAACTTGCTATTGGAACATGTCCTTAAGCTTGTTTAACATATTGTACACGCTCATGTGCTCGAGCTGCTTTCGCAAATCCAAGCTCATAGTTGACAACATGAGGCAGGCAACATCGCGCGTGTCCTCAACACGGGTTTCATACCCGTATCGGACGGCCCAAGTCGCGTTGGTAGCAGGTGGCTCTGGAAGGGGTTCCTCAAGGATGTGCAACTTTGATTCATGGCGTAGGACAATCCTCAATTGCCTAAGCCATGTAATAAAGTTCACCCCCGTGAGTTTCTCCCTTTCTAGGAACACACGAAGTGAGATGTTTGACGTGGTGTTGTTATGGTTTGACATCTATAAATAACAATAATACGAGTTTTGGTTAGTTTAGATAAACCTTGTTAAAATAACTACCCCATAGTTTAAAAAAAATAATTACTTGTAACAAGGGCTAAGAACCTTATTTCACTTCGCACTGTGACAGGTTTACCGCGGATCACGTGGTGAAGATATTTAGGCCGACAACCATTTTACCAATTGTAATCTTTATTACAACTCTTAGACACTTGCGGGATCCATTGACATCCATTATGTCGGTTGGGATGTTTGATCCCTTCCTTACACCAATCTTAATATATAATCTTTGTTTACCTCGTGCTTAGCTCGACAACTAATCAAGAATTATATACTAAGATCTAAACCGTCCGACAACACACATGGGTGGCACTCTCGACCATCAATTGGCTCGTGCTTAGCTCGACAACCAATCATGCGAGTTACCCCACTCACCTTCCACAAAACTACACAAGGAATGACTCGTGCTTAGCTCGACAATCATCCTTGTTTCGTTAGATTCGGGTGGTGTCGTCTTACGGATGGTGCGTGATTTACATTTTAAGACGGGATTTTGTTTCCGGTTTATAAAAACCTTTTTGTGAATTAACAAAGTAAGTGACAAAACAATTTTAAGAACTTTTTTAATATAATACCAAGTTTATATTTTCTTTGTCAATACTAGAGAGTAAGGATGTTTTTCAAGTAGAAAACACTTAGAACAATTCTATGAACACAAAGAAAGGTGATAGCATGCAAGTATGTTACAAAAAGGACCATGCATGTAATTATAAAAGTCAAGAAGCAAAGCAAGAGAGGGAGGACCCCCTCCCTTGCATTATGGACGAAAATTAGAGGGGGGAGGGTCCCCTCTTGCCTCTTGCTTTCTTACTTGTCCCATACATGCATGTCTTGGTTAAGTCTTATGCAAGAATACACCATATGGCCCCTTTCTTGCTCATTGTGAGAATTTCTAGCTATTAATCTTTTAAATATATAAAAGATATACTAGATATGTCATACTATGTATAAAATACATCTACATGTATTTTATATACATACTTGATTGTTACTAGTAACTCTTTACTTGTAACAAGGATATACATACATTTATATAATTGTTACTAGTAACAATTTACTTGTAACAAATATATATTTATACATATATATATATATTCATACATATATATATAAAATCATATGTTTATATTTATGTATTTGATATGCATTACCTTATATCAATATATAAGAGTGATATTATAATTTCACATAAATAATAAGATGCAACAATTCATATATACTTATATATATATAATGAGTTGGAAACATATTTAAATCATATTCAAATATGTAATTGGTGTTCATTGATTGTAAATGTGTGACCCTATGGGTTTATTTATTATCAGTAATATCGTATTAATTTGTGTCTTGTGCACATAGAACCAACAATCTCCCACTTGCACAAGTTATAACTTAAGCCGATATAGACAATGGTAAGAACGTCTAGCAACATCCCATTGCCTCTAATAACAAATCATTGTTATAGGTAAGTCATCAATTATCACTTTGTTTTAACATGTCGTTGAACATGAGACATGAATCGTCATCAATTCTCACATAATGTTCAACTTGTTTTAGGGCCCAGAGATATTATACTCCCAATTAAATGAGAGAAACAAATTCCATCTTGACCACATACATATCTTATAAGACTCATATCATACCTAATAATGGCCTTTATAACTACCCGGTTAAAGATAGCGTTTAACCACATTAAAGCATGATACTCCTCATACTCGAGTCCCAATATGTGTCTCAGGTCTAAGGATACAAAGATACCACCTTTTTCTCAAGATTTACTTATGACACTGATCCATGAAGCGATCTTAAGAGCGGGTCATGTCTAATGTTCGTTCCCTAACAAACATTAGTGAATTTGGCTGCAAACCCTTTTGCCTACTTTCATCTCGAATGAAAGTCAACAACCGATTCACTTAATTCATAACTATTCCCATAGTTATAACCGACTATGGACGTTTTTAGAATAAAGAATTATTCATTGATTTAAACATGCTAATAAAGAACACAATAAATATTAATGAAGTGATCATATCCCATATATCATTCAGATAAAATAGATATTGTCACAATGTTCCAAAATATCCAAATACTAAATTACAATTAAAATCCAATCCCTTGCAAAGCGAAGACCTATTGCCCTAATATGAGACTCATGCTTAGTCGAGGCAAGAGGTTTCGTAAAAGGATCTGCAAGATTCTGATCTGTATGAACTTTGCGAATACACACATCTCCTCTATCTACTATATCCCATAAGGGGACGAAACGGCCACACTCTTCCTCTTCCGGTGATACGGAAGCCGAGATTGACAAATTCACCTTTGGTGAAGAGGAGGAAGGTGAAGCGGAGAGTTCAATTCCTCCGGATTTTGGCATGGTTGAAGGCACTACCGATGAACGAATTGCGGCACTAAATCGCAATGTGAATGCTTTACGGAATGAAACTCGCTCTCTCCGTAAAGAAATGAAAGGGGTAAAGGGCATGTTGAGATCAATTATGAATGCTCTTAAATGTAATTCCGGAACCGATGGAGGTGAGCCGTCTCAATCATGAGTCGATGTTTTATGATTACCACATTTGTCTTTCAAACAATTTATTTCTATGTATTCACACAATATGATATTTATGTTTGTCATGTTCTACAATATTTTATGCTATGATGTACGTTTTGTGGTTTGATATGCATGCTTTCCATCTAACATATATTGTGATTAATATTGGCTATGCTCACATCACTCGTGCAAGTCCTCGGTAGAATTTTGTATGTACTCTAGCTCATCCAAATGAGATCTACATTCAAGGGGGAGCTTATGCTATGGGGGAGTCTCCTTTTTGTTAAGACAAAAAAGGGGGAGAGGATAGTAGAATATATACATATGTGTGTATATATGCACATGTTAACATGTTAAAGTTACATATACAATTCTTATACAAGTTATAAATTTTTGTCTTCAACAAAAAGGGGGAGATTGTTGGGAAAAATAGGCTTATAAATAAATCCTCTTTTGTTGACACAAAAGTATACAACTTGTTTATATAATTGTATGTATTAACATTAACATATGTGCACATATACATATATATATTCAGTCAAATATATTCTAATCCATAATCTACAAAATAAGCTTCATCAAATGGCCAAGCTTCAATCGTCAAGATCCGAGTTCAAGTAGAAGTCGATGTTGAAGCCTCCTACAAATAAACATTCAAAGTCTATGAGCTTACAAAATAAATAATCAAATAAGTTTAAATTTTTATAAAATAACTTTTATAAAATAACTTTTATAAAAACCTTTATAAAAATTAAGACAATTTTTATAAAAATCACAAGCTTGGAAGTCAAAACATAAATTCCCATTTTGGCAAATACTAAACACAATCTTATATTGAAATAAGCCAAAACCATATTTAGCAAAAGGAATCTCCCAAAGAGGTAAACTTCCAACATGCGTTGTGCATTTGGTTTCCAAACTACCATTTTCATGATTCAATTCAAACTTAAGAAGTATGACACTTACCCAACTTTTGTAAAGCTTCTTTTTAGTGCATTTTTATAGTAAAAATGCGTTGTGTGTGGTTTTGGGAAAAGCCCAACGTCTATATGCACAAGGCTCAAAAATCTCCAGCAGTGCGACGGTCGATTCCACGGTCGACCGTGGATCGTCTGGACACTTTTTGAGCATCAAACTTTTTCCTTATTTAAAGGAACTCAAGTCTTGTGTTTTACTCACCTCTTGCAATCTGAAAAAACACAAAATACATAAAAATCTTGTGAGCTCATATTCCTTGATAATTCAATCTTTCAAGATCAAGAATCAAGCAAGAGTGAAAGTCTTCAAGTTCATATACTTCATTACATTCATATACATTTGTAATAGTGTGAGGATAATCTCTAGCCTATAGAATTAGAGAGAAGTGAGGATCAACTCTAGCCTTTTCAATTAGAGTGAAGTGAGGTTTATCTTAACCTTGTCTGCAAGAGTGAAATGTAATTCTTGTAAGCTAAAGAGAGAAGTTGTAAAAGGTTTATCTCTACCTTCAAAGAGAGAAGATAGTGGAGCAACTCTTGGTGGGTGAGGCCAAGGAGTGGATGTAGAGCAAGGTTGTTAACCCTTGCTTGAACCACTATAAATCATTGTGTCCAAACTACTTCATTGGTGATATCTTCCTTCCCTAAACTCTTTAATTATTTGCAAATATTGTTAAAAACTTTAAAAAGTGGGCATATAACCTATTCACCCCCCTCTAGGTTCTAACAATTGGTATCAGAGCAAGTTGCTCTAGGTAATTTTTGAAAAGTCGTTTTAAATCTTCTAAAAAAAAATTTTCAAAAATTTTTGAGTTGACAAAATGGGACAAAATTATGTAGAGGGGAATTCTATGGTTAGACCTCCACTTCTTGAAGAAGAAGGGTTTTGTTATTGGAAACAAAGATTCATGACTTATGTCAAAGCCAAAGATGTTGATCTTTGGGATATTATTGAAGAAGGGGATTATGTACCAAAAACCTTTGATTCCAAACAAGATGCCTTTGTTCCACTTCCTAAAGAAAAATGGGATCAAGAGGATAAGAAAATGGTTTCTAAAAATTTTGAAGCAAAACTCTTTCTTTACAATGCTTTGCCTAGAAAAGAATTTGAAAGAGTGTTTATGTGTGAAAGTGCAAATGCTATTTGGAAATCTCTTGTCACCACACATCAAGGAAATGCCCAAGTTCTAGATAACAAAATTGAATTACTTGTGCAACAATATGAACAATTTCAAATACTAGATGATATGAAAATTGATGAGGCTTTTGCAAAGTTTAATACTATTGTTACTAGTCTCAAGTCACTTGGGACTACTTACTCTAACAAAAAGATTTTAAGAAAGTTTCTTAGGGCTCTTTCACCAAAATGGAGGGCAAAGGTGACGGCTATTGAGGAGTCAAAAGATTTGAACATACTTCAAATGGATGAGCTAATAGGAAATCTCAAAGTGTATGAAGTGATCATGCAAAAGGATGATGAGATTGCCAAGCTAAAGAAAGAGAAGAGCAAGTCCATTGCACTTAAAGCCAAACATATCAGAGATTCCTCTAGTGATGAAGGAGATGAAACAAATAGTGATGAGGATGAAGAGTATGCCATGATGGTGAGAAACTTTAAAAAGTTCTTCAAAAGAAAAGGCAAGCATGTGAAAGCTCCATTTGATCCTAAGAAGTACAAGCAAGCCATGGATGCCAAGAAAGAAAAGAAATCATCTAGAGAATGCTATGGATGTGGAGACTCTTCACATCTCATAAGTGATTGTCCAAAGATAGCTTCAAAGAAAAAGGAAAATCACAAAGCCTTCCTAGGAGGTGCATGGAGTGATAGTGGTGATGAAAACCAAGAAGAAACAAAAGAAGAAAAATGTCTCATGGCCTTTGAGACAAGTGAGGTACACTCCGATTCTAGCTACTATAGTGACAATAATGGCCATCAATATGATCAATTATGTGATTGTAGCTCAAAAATACTTACTAAAAATGAGGAGTTAAAAAATGAGAATAAAAGTTTGAAAAAGGAAAATATCAAGTTGAAAAATGAAAATGATGAATTAGTTATAAAGATAAAAGATCTAGAAAGCAAAATTGCATCTCATACACATACAAGCATAAAAGATTTGGAGAGTAAGCTAAAAACAAACTTGGATACAACCACACTGTCAAAATTTGAGAATAGTTCAACAAAGTTAGATGAAATGTTAAAGATTCAAAAATCATCAAAAGATAAGGGTGGCATTGGATTCTCTGGGCACTCAAACAACATGCCAATAAGTCACTTGAAAACCATCCAATTTGTGAAAGAAAAAGGGAAAGAAAAAATCCAGGACCTCCACGGTCGACCCACGGTCGATACCGTGCATCGACTGTCGGGTCACTGGAATTTTCAAAAGAACAAAAATGTAAACATTGTCTCTAGCTCTTCCACTTGTATGCCCAAGGTGGCAAGTAATGAGTTAATAAGAAAGTTTTATACTCCAACAACAAAGCATGGACTTGGATTCAAGAAACCCAAATCAAATGTGACTCAAAAACCAAAATACTCTCAATCCATAAACCCTAAGAACACATGGTATTATAAAAGTTTTAGAATCACACAAAGATGGATTAGAATAGGAGTTTTTGATGCTAACCATCCAGGACCCATGAAACATTACCAAAAGCTTGAATGAAAACTTCATATGTGTAGGGCTGCAATAAAAGTGAGAATATGTCTCATGAATGGATTCTTGATAGTGGTTGTTCAAAACACATGACCGGTAATAGAGAACTCTTCACCTCATACAAGGAGTATGATGGAGGACATGTTGTGTTTGGAAGCAATCTAAGAGGAAAGGTGATTGGTAAAGGTAACATTCTTCATGACAATATCAAATTCTTGAATGTTGAGCATGTTAGTGGTTTAGCTTACAATTTAATAAGTATTGGTCAACTATGTGATAAAGATCAAAATGTTAAATTCACCAAACATGAAAGCTTAATATGCAAAAATGATAAAGTTTTAGTAAAAGGTGTTAGGAGAAATGGACTATATACATGTAGACTTGGTGATAATCCTAACACACAAGTATGTCTTGCATCTATAATTGATAATTCAACATTATGGCATAGAAGACTAGGTCATGCCAACATGAGACTACTACAAACGTTGACTAGAAATGAGCTTGTTAGAGACTTACCAAATATTAAATTCGATAATCATTTTTGTGATGCATGTAAAATAGGAAAACAAGTACATTATCTCATAAATCTAAAAATGCTATAACTACAAAAAGATGTCTTGAACTATTGCATATGGATCTTTTTGGCCCTTCATCAATTCAAAGTTATGGGGGAAACTTCTACACACTAGTTGTTGTAGATGACTTTTCTAGATATACATGGACACTATTTTTGAAAAACAAAAATGAAGCTTTTGACAAATTTAAAACTCTTGGCAAGAAAATTCAAAACCAATTTAGTTGTACGATCATTTCAATTCGTACCGACCATGGAAGAGAATTTGACAATGAAGCGCAATTTGGAGCATTTTGTGAAAAACATGGAGTGTCTCATAACTTTTCGGCTCCTCGCACTCCCCAATCAAATGGGGTTGTTGAAAGGAAAAATAGGACTTTACAAGAAATGAGTAGGACAATGCTAAATGAACAATCCATTCCACAAAAGTTTTGGTACGATGCGGTCTCAACGGCTACATACATCCTAAATAGAGTCTTGATTAGACCAATGCTAAATAAAAAACCCTATGAAATCAACAAAGGTAGAAAACCATCCTTAGGACATCTTAAGGTATTTGGTAGTAAATGCTATATCCTTAATACCAAAGACTACTTGACAAAATTTGATCCTAAAGCATATGAGGGTGTCTTCTTAGGATACTCCTTGAATAGTAAAGCCTATAGAGTATTAAACAAATCCACTATGGTTGTGGAGGAATCCCTTAATGTCACATTTGATGAATCTCCACTTCCTCCTAAGACTCAACCCTTAGTAGATGATGACAAATTAGAAGAAGAAGCCATAGAACAACAACTCTCAAAATTAGACATAAATCATCATAGTCTTCAAATCCCAATAATAGATAACAAAACCACAAGTAATGAAAATGAAATTAAAGAAAATAGGAACCATCCAATAACTCAAGTCATAGGAAACTTGAATCAAAGACTCACTAGATCCCAAGCCCAAAACCTTAATACTTTCTTTGCCTTTGTGTCACACATAGAACCCAAACATGTTAAAGAGGTAATTAAAGATGAAAATTGGGTAATGGCAATGCAAGAAGAGTTAAATCAATTCACTAGAAGCCGTGTTTGGGACTTAGTACCTTTACATAGTGGTCACACAATAATTAGAACTAAATGGGTTTTTAGAAACAAAGTTGATGAAAATGGAAATATCACTAGAAACAAAGCTAGACTAGTAGCCCAAGGATATAACCAACAAGAAGGGATAGATTATGATGAAACCTTTTCTCCGGTTGCTAGATTAGAATCCATAAGGATTCTACTTGCTTATGCTTGTGCTCAAAATTTTAAACTATATCAAATGGATGTCAAAAGTGCTTTTTTAAACGGGTTTATAAATGAAGAAGTTTATGTATGTCAACCTCCCGGTTTTGAAGACCCCATTCATCCATCTTATGTATATAAACTTAGAAAAGCATTGTATGGCCTTAAACAAGCTCCTAGAGCTTAGTATGATAGATTAAAATCATTCTTGTTGAAAAATGAATATAATATGGGTAAAGTTGATAATACATTGTTCACAAAGAAAAGAAAAGATGACATCTTGCTTGTACAAATTTATGTGGATGATATCATATTTGGATCAACATGCCAAGACTTGTGTGATGAATTTTCAAAACTTATGCATAATGAATTTGAAATGAGTATGATGGGTGAATTGAATTACTTTCTTGGACTTCAAATAAAACAATATGAAGATGGTACATTCATAAATCAACAGAAGTATATTAAAGACATGCTTAAGAAATTCGATTTTGAAAATGTGAAACCAATGAGTACACCTATGGCTACAAACACACACTTGACACTAGATGAAGAGGGTGAAAGATTTGATAGTACAAGATATCGTGGTATGATCGGGAGCTTGCTTTATCTAACGGCAAGTCGTCCCGATATTATGTATAGTATATGTTTGTGTGCTCGTTTTCAGGAAAATCCAAAGAAATCACACTATGAGGCCGTCAAACGAATATTCCGATACATTAAAGGAACAATCAACTTGGGATTGTGGTATCCAAAGTGGAGCGGCTTAGATATAATGTGCTATGCGGATTCGGATCTTGGTGGATGCTACTTGGATAGAAAAAGTACAAGTGGAGTATGTGCCTTTATTGGATTGGCACTTACCTCATGGTTCTCGAAAAAGCAAACATCCGTTGCCTTGTCAACAACCTAAGCCGAATATGTAGCCGCCGGAAGAGCATGCGCTCAGGTCTTATGGATGCAACAATCTTTATTGGACTATGAGGTACATCTATCCGAAATTCCTATTATGTGTGATAATAAAAGTGCCATTGATTTAAGTAAAAATCCTGTATTGCATTCAAGAACTAAACACATCGAAATTAGACATCACTTTCTACGTGATAATGTGCAAAAAGGCAATATAAGCTTAGAAAAAGTTACGTCATGTGAAAATATTGCTGACATATTCACTAAACCACTAAAAAAGGAAGTATTTGACACATTAAGACTTGGTTTGGGAATGATGGAACATGTACCTTAAGAGATAAACACCTAAAAACTGAAAAACAGCAAAAAAAAAATGCTATCCAGTGGCTCCACGGTCGAACCATGGTCGATACTATGTATCGACCGTAGGGGCATTGACAAAAGTTTGAGAAACACGCGGTCGATACCACGGTCGACCGTGTCTTGACCGTCGGGGCACTGCCAAAAGTTTGAGAAACACGCGGTCGATACCACGGTCGACCGTGTATCGACCGTTATACACCTGACGAAATTTAACCCTACCTTCCCCTTTTCATCTCTCTTTCCTCCCTCTTTCATCCTCCTCATCTTTCTCATCAAACCCTAGCCACCATTTTACCATTTTACTCTCTTAAAAGCTTTAAAAAAGATCATTACAAGCAAAAATTTTCACTTACGGTCGAAGGCACGGTTCTGCTCACGGTCGATCTACGGTTGAACATGATTTCCTCCTTCCTTCACGGTCGATCCACGGTTTTCTCTCTCTCAAAGGTATAATTTTTTTCTTTCTTCTTCATCTCCTTAGGATTCTATTTTTTTTGCACCAATGAATCATGTGTATCTCAAGATTTTTGTTATTTTTTCATGATTGGGCTTGATTTTGGGAAGATTATTTAGTAGTTTTTGTTATAAATGGCTTAAGGATGATAAAGTAGGCTTTGATTGGGTTTGGTTTAACTTTTGTAGTAGTTTTCTTATACATACGTTTGTTGATGTATCTTAAAGTAATAAAATCAGAGCTTTCAAAAAGGACAAACAAAACCAAAAAATTTTGAAAATCGTTCGGCGGTCGATATCACGGTCGACCGTAACTCGACCGTAGCTATTGTACAAAAATCCAGTCCAACCACGGTCGATCCACGGTCAATACCGTGCATCGACCGTCAGCAATCTGGAAATTTTTGAACTGTTCATCTTTTAGTATTTCAACTATTAATGCTCAAATTCACTTTATTCATGCTTCATATACTCCAATAAACACTTGACATCGCATGATTCATCAAAATTTTAAAAATTTTCTCACACCTAGGACACAACCACATCTATGGACATATTCTCAAAGAGTTTGCTATATTTTTTTTAAGCACACTTTCAAATATGTCTCATCTACATTGAAATATCATATATCTAGTTATAAATTTCCAAAACCAAACTCTTTTTCGTGTCATTACTAGATAAATTGAACATGTCGTACACATTAGGCACACACTAGTCCTAATACTATATATTTGTACTTAATCATATAATCATTGTCTCTATAGATAATCATGCCACGTGTTCGCACATCGGCTTCAAGAAAACCCGACAACCCTACCCCTTGTCAATCCGCCAATGCTCTAAAGAAACGGGCCATAAACGAGGGTCGTGTAGTTGCGGTCAATCAACTTGACCAATATAGGACCCAAGCCACCTTTGAGGCTATTGGGTGGACTATTTTCCTTTCTCTCTCAAATGTCATTTATAAAAATCGTCTCTATGAATTTTATGCCTCCTTCATCTATAATGAGGATGATGAAGTCATCACCTTCAACATTGAAGGTAAGGACTTTACCTTCACTCTTGTCCAACTAGGTAGGATTCTACACATCCCATCCTCCGGCCTTAAATACTATCATACCGGTCATAGTCTCACAAACCTTCCACCTGCCTTCACCATTCCTGAAATCATTGGGTCAATTTGCAAACCAAATGTTCCCCACACCACAACCAACCTTTTCGGACGAGATCTTCTTCCCGAATGTGCCGTTTGGAACAAAATCATTGATTCCAATATCTTTCCCAAATCTGGGAATCATTCTGAAATAAGTGCTATTCAAGCTATTCTTCTTCATGCTCTTAAAACGGGGACCGAGATCAACCTCACGCACATTCTTGCAAAACGCATGAGTGGTCTCGTGACAAGTCGTAGGGATCTTCCCTATGGCCGTCTTCTATCTCTTCTTTTTACAAATCTACCGGATGTTCTCGCATTGTCTCAACTCCGGGGTCCTCCATGCCCATCGACCTTGCGACACATCGCAAGATGTCTTCCCATAAGGGGACGAAACGGGCACACTCTTCCTCTTCCGGTGATACGGAAGCCGAGATTGACAAATTCACCTTTGGTGAAGAGGAGGAAGGTGAAGCGGAGAGTTCAATTCCTCCGGATTTCGGCATGGTTGAAGGCACTACCGATGAACGAATTGCGGCACTAAATCGCAATGTGAATGCTTTACGGAATGAAACTCGCTTTCTCCGTAAAGAAATGAAAGGGGTAAAGGGCATGTTGAGATCGATTATGAATGCTCTTAAATGTAATTCCGGAACCGATGGAGGTGAGCCGTCTCAATCATGAGTCGATGTTTTATGATTACCACATTTGTCTTTCAAACAATTTATTTCTATGTATTCACACAATATGATATTTATGTTTGTCATGTGCTACAATATTTTATGCTATGATGTACGTTTTGTGGTTTGATATGCATGCTTTCCATCTAACATATATTGTGATTAATATTGGCTATGCTCACATCACTCGTGCAAGTCCTCGGTAGAATTTTGTATGTACTCTAGCTCATCCAAATGAGATCTACATTCAAGGGGGGAGCTTATGCTAAGGGGGAGTCTCCTTTTTGTTAAGACAAAAAAGGGGGAGAGGATAGTAGAATATATACATATGTGTGTATATATGCACATGTTAACATGTTAAAGTTACATATACAATTCTTATACAAGTTATAAATTTTTGTCTTCAACAAAAAGGGGGAGATTGTTGGGAAAAATAGGCTTATAAATAAATCCTCTTTTGTTGACACAAAAGTATACAACTTGTTTATATAATTGTATGTATTAACATTAACATATGTGCACATATACATATATATATTCAGTCAAATATATTCTAATCCATAATCTACAAAATAAGCTTCATCAAATGGCCAAGCTTCAATCGTCAAGATCCGAGTTCAAGTAGAAGTCGATGTTGAAGCCTCCTACAAATAAACATTCAAAGTCTATGAGCTTACAAAATAAATAATCAAATAAGTTTAAAAATCTCCAGCAGTGCGACGGTCGATTCCACGGTCGACCGTGGATCGTCTGGACACTTTTTGAGCATCAAACTTTTTCCTTATTTAAAGGAACTCAAGTCTTGTGTTTTACTCACCTCTTGCAATCTGAAAAAACGCAGAATACATAAAAATCTTGTGAGCTCATATTCCTTGATAATTCAATCTTTCAAGATCAAGAATCAAGCAAGAGTGAAAGTCTTCAAGTTCATATACTTCATTACATTCATATACATTTGTAATAGTGTGAGGATAATCTCTAGCCTATAGAATTAGAGAGAAGTGAGGATCAACTCTAGCCTTTCCAATTAGAGTGAAGTGAGGTTTATCTTAACCTTGTCTGCAAGAGTGAAATGTAATTCTTGTAAGCTAAAGAGAGAAGTTGTAAAAGGTTTATCTCTACCTTCAAAGAGAGAAGATAGTGGAGCAACTCTTGGTGGGTGAGGCCAAGGAGTGGATGTAGAGCAAGGTTGTTAACCCTTGCTTGAACCACTATAAATCATTGTGTCCAAACTACTTCATTGGTGATATCTTCCTTCCCTAAACTCTTTAATTATTTGCAAATATTGTTAAAAACTTTAAAAAGTGGGCATATAACCTATTCACCCCCCCTCTAGGTTCTAACAATCTCGATCCGTTTGGAAACTAGCATCTGTGTAACACTTTACACAAAGATCTTCTTCCAAACCCCCATAGATCAAGAACATGTCTTTGGTTCTTCTCAAGTATTTTAAAATGTTCTTGACTGCCATCCAATGGCTATCTCCTGGGTTTCGCTGGTATCTGCTCGTCATGCTCAAAGCATACGAGACATCTGGCCTAGTGCATAGCATGGCATACATGATGGATCCAATTGCAGAAGCATATGGGATCTCACTCATTCTATCTAGCTCTTCTCTTGTGCTAGGGCTTTGAGCTTTACTCAAAACCGTGCCTTGTGCCATTGGCAAAAATCCTCTCTTAGAATTCTCCATCTTGAATCGTTTCAAGATCTTGTCAATATATGCACTTTGACTTAGGCCAATAAGACGCCTAGATCTATCCCTATAGATCTTTATTCCAAGAATGTAGGCGGCTTCTCCCAAGTCTTTCATTGAGAAACACTTCCCAAGCCAAGACTTGATGTCTTGCAAGGTCGGGATGTCGTTTCCAATGAGTAGTATGTCATCAACATACAAGACAAGGAATGCTACTGCGCTCCCACTAGTTTTCTTGTAAACACACGGTTCATCTTCTGATTTGATAAAACCAAACTCTTTGATTTTCTCATCAAATCGAAGATTCCAACTTCGAGATGCTTGCTTTAGTCCATAGATGGATCTTTTAAGCTTGCACACCTTGTTAGGATACTTAGGATCTACAAAACCTTCGGGCTAAACCATATAGACATCTTCACTTAAGTGTCCATTTAGAAAAGCCGTTTTGACATCCATTTGCCATATCTCATAGTCATAATATGCAGCTATGGCAATAAGTATTCTAATAGATTTAATCATGGCTACCGGAGAGAAAGTTTCATCATAGTCTTTACCATGAATTTGAGTGAAACCTTTCGCCACTAGCCTTGCCTTAAATGTGTGTACATTTCCATCCAGGTTTGTCTTCTTCTTGAAGACCCACTTGCTCCCTACAGTCTTACTATTGGGAGGAAGATCAACCAAGTCCCATACTTGATTTTCATACATGGACTACATCTCAGTGTTCATGGCATCAAGCCATTTATCGGATTCTGGATCCGATATAGCATCTTGGTAGTTAGTAGGCTCAGAAGAGTCTACCAAGAAAATCTCATCATTGGACACGAGAAATCCGTATCTCTCGGGTTCTTGACGAGGTCTACCAGATCAACGAACATTTTGTGTTTCAGTAGGTTCTTGAACAACCAATTGTTCAGGTTCAACAACCGTTTGTTGAGTGCTAGTGCCAACCTGACTTGTATTTTGTGGTTCTTGAATTTCTTCAAGGTCTACATTACTCTCACTTGCCTCTTTCGAAAGAAACTCCTTTTCTAAGAAAGTGGCATGCCTAGAAACAAACACTTTGTTCTCAGCTAGGATGTAGAAATAATATCCTAATGAATCTTTAGGATATCCCACAAAATTACATTTGATAGATCTAGGATCGAGTTTGCTTGAAGCTTCTTGTCGTACATGAGCCTCACAACCCCAGACTTTCAAGTAAGATAAGTTTGGAACCTTTCAATACCACATCTCATATGGTGTCTTATCTACCTTCTTGGTTGGAACCATATTCAATATGCGCGCAGCAGTTACTAAAGCATAACTCCAAAAGGACGAGGGTAGAGTACTTCGGCTCATCATAGACCGAACCATATCTAGTAGAGTTCGGTTCCTCCTTTTGGATACACCATTACGTTGTGGTGTTCTAGGAGGAGTAAGTTGTGAGATAATCCCACAATTACTAAGATGATCCATAAACTCTTGGCTTAAGTACTCGCCACCTCGATCGGAACGAAGGGCCTTGATTGTTTTGTTGAGTTGATTTTGTACTTCGTTTTGAAACAACTTGAACATTTCAAATGTTTCATGTTTATGTTTCATCAAATAAATATAACCAAATCTACTATATTCATCGGTGAATGTAACGAAGTATCTATCACCATTCCTAGACATTGATCTAAAAGGACCGCATACATCCATATGTATGATTCCTAATAGATCTTTGGCTCTTTCACTTGATCTAAAACATGATTCTTAAACTTCAAATGAGCTAGAATCGTTTGATTTTAAAATTCCATCCTTTTGAAGTTTTGCAATGCGTTTCTTGTTTATATGACCAAGTCGACAATGCCATAGGTATGTTTGACTTAAGTCATGCTTAGGTCGTTTGGTGCTAGTGGTATATATAGAATTATCATCAACAGATCTTTTAAGATTAACTTCATATATTCCATTAAGAGGGCGAGCCTCAAAATACAAAATGTCGTTTTTGAAGGCACGAATGCCATAATCAACGAAACCAAAAGTGAATCCAGATTCTCTAAACCGAGCTACTGAAATAATATTCCTAGTTAAACTAGGTACATAACAACAATTGTTTAATATTAAGTACAAGCCATTTGGTAATAATAATTCAAAAGTTCCAAGGGCTTCAATAGCAACATTTGCTCCATTGCCCACGTGGAGATCCAAATCGCTTGGCTTCAGCAGCTTACTTTTTCTCAACCCCTGCACATTGTTACAAATGTGAGTTCCACAACTGGTATCAAATACCCAGGAATTTATAGAAAAAGTATACATTTCAATCATATATATACCTGAAGTGTTGGCCTCGCCAGCCTTCTTCTTTTTCAACTCTACGAGATAGGTAGGAAAATTGCGCCTCCAATGTCCTACCACCCTGGATTCAAAGCACGGGTCATTCTTGGGAACCTTTCACGCCGTCTTGGGTGTAGGAGCCTTGGCAACCTGCTTGCCTTTGTCCTTTCCCTTTGCCTTTGCTTTGCCTTTCCCTTTTGAGTTGTTTTTCTTTTTCTTCTTGATTTTCCCTTCTTGAATCATCAAGACTTGAGGTGTTTTGCTTGGAATCTTACTCCCAGCAGTTTTAAGCATCCCATGCAACTCTGAGAGAGATTTCTTCCAATTGTTCATGTTATAATTCATGACAAAATGATCATAGGCTTTGGTCATCGAGTTAAGGATCATATCCTGTGCAAACTCGTTGGTTATGGGAGATCCAAGCCTAGCAAGCTGGTCAATGTATCCTTTCATCTTTAGCACATAGTCGCTAACGGATTGACCTTCCTCCATCTTGCATGCATGGAAGGCTCTAGTGACCTCAAAGCGTTCTTGCTTCGCATGCTTTTGGAACATTTCCTTAAGCTGGCAAAGCATCTCATATGCTCCATGCTCCTCAAGGTTCTTTTGAAGATCCGGAGACATGGTAGCAAGCATGAGGCATGCAACTTTGACCGAGTCGTCGAATGCTTCACCCAAGCATCCCTATCGGCTTTGGCCACAGTCAATGGAGGTTCCTCGGGGATGGGATCCTCAAGTACATACAATTTCTTTTCGTGCTTAAGAACGATTCTCAAGTTACGATACCAGTCTAAGAAATTTGTACTATTGAGTTTTTCTTTCTCTAAGATTGAACGAAGAGATAAGTTGTTAACGGGCGTAGTTGAGTTAGGGGCCATCTACAAAATTAACAAAGTTCAATTTAGTATTTTCAATATTTAATCCTTTAATAATTAATACCCTTTAGAATTATAAAATTCTTTAATTTTTAAAGGGTAGGATCCAAGTTGAAGTTAACCTTGAATGTTTGGCTAATGCTCTCTCCATCAAGTTAAAACAACAAGGTAGGTAACGTTTACCATTTACATCTCGTATGTAATTCCTAGATCTTTGTGGGATCCTAGACAAAGATTGTCAATTTTGGCATGTTTTGATCCCATATATGCAGCGGGCTTCCTTACGTTTGGCTAATGCTCTCTCCGTAATAAGATTCCGATTAAGTCGTCCTATTTGAAGACGGTGAATTTCCGGCCCAAGACGTTCATGGAATTCGCAGAAAAACACCTCGGTTGTTACAAAAACAATCCACGCGTTTGGTTAATGCTCTCTCCATGTGAGTGTCGTTGCAACAAGCGAGTGTCTTAAAATGGGATGGCATAGACTTACGTTTTGAAAAAGGGCTTTTACCGTTTTGTATATTTATTAAATAAAACAAAACGAGTCGTGTGACTAGTATTGCATGCATACAATAATAAGTCCACTTTTTGATAAAATCATATTTTATATATATATATATATATTGGTCTTGAGTATTCTTAAAATCCATATTTTACGAACTCTCAACGCGTTCCATTTTAAAGTAGTATTAATATCCTATATTAACGTGTGTAGTTTCGAGCGCGCGAATACGACCAATTTTAGCTTGTAATAAAACCATTTTATTATTAAGCTTGAATGGAGTTTGGTTGAGTTTTTAAAATCTCTATTTTATAAAACTCATATATATATATATATTGATATAATGAATTTTAATCTTTACCAAACTCCTTTTATATAAAATTCATTTTACATCTTATGTTATGTCAACTTAAAATACTAAACTCCCATTGTGTGATTTATATTATGTCAAAAATATTATCTAGCATGCAAAAATCCTATTTTCAACCATGCATAATAATATAAATATAAACACAACAAATAACATGTATAAGTGCATAACCAAGCCATATATCCTAAGTGGTATTTTTGTGAGCCATACAAAAATACCAAGTCATAACTAAGGACCAAATATTCCTCTTGTGATGAATTTGAAGCTCCCATTTGCCAAAACAACTCCTTGTAGTGCAAATGATTCCAAGCCTTCATGGTTGACTCCACCACACTTGAAAACTCCAACTTGGTCATTTCTTCATCTTGTTACATTTTTATAAAAGTAAACTAGTCTAAACTATTCTACTACTTACAAAATACAACAAGATGAAACAAAACTAAAATTATTATTACATACCAAATGAAATAATAATTTTACAACCAAATCAAATTTCCAACACATCACAAAAGGTCTATGGCTTGTTATGCACAACATACACTCAAACAAACATATATATCAACACTTGATATTTAGGCAACTTTTACAACCAAACATGCATGTGGTTTGGTTGTTTCCCAAAATAAATATATAAACATATACAAGTTGCCAACAAGAAAATCCACAACTTTTCTAACAAAAGAAAAATTGTCCATTTTCTAAAACAATACATACTCAAAATAAAGTTTCTTAAAACTATACATAAGTGGCTCTGATACCGCTGTTGGGGTTTGTTCGGTTTTTAAAAATATATTTTAGCAACGGAAGCATGAACAACAATTTTAAACCTTTTAAAACTTCCCACCAATGATCCATATGCAAGCCTTAAGAAACAAAACCAACTACAGGGTGTTTAGAACTACAACCATTGTACCGTGAGTAACCGTTGGTGAAGTGGTTGATCTATGAGAAGCCAAGAGAAGACTTCCTCCAAGGTATCCACAAATCAATGAGTCCAACACCTCCAAGATGCTAGTCTCTCCAACCCTTGATATTCAAGAATGCAAGCAACAACCTTTGTTCTTCTTCTTGAACTAGATGTATGTATTTTGAGTATGTGTTTATGTATCATCTTTGCTAACTTGAAGAACACCAATACTAGAGAGTAAGGATGTTTTTCACGTATAAAACACTTAGAACAATTCTAAGAACACAAAGAAAGGTGATAGCATGCAAGTATGTTACAAAAGGGACCATGCATGTAATTATAAAAGTCAAGAAGCAAAGCAAGAGAGACAGGACCCCCTCCCTTGCATTATGGACAAAAATTAGAGGGGGGAGGGTCCCCTCTTGCCTCTTGCTTCCTTACTTGTCCCATACATGCATGTCTTGTTTAAGTCTTATGCAAGAATACACCATATGACCCCTTTCTTGCTCATTGTGAGAATTTCTAGCTATTAATCTTTTAAATATATAAAAGATATACTAGATATGTCATACTATGTATAAAATACATCTAAATGTATTTTATATACATACTTGATTGTTACTAGTAACTCTTTACTTGTAACAAGGATATACATTTATATAATTGTTACTACTAACAATTTACTTGTAACAAATATATATTTATACATATATATATATATATATTCATACATATATATAAAATCATATGTTTATATTTATGTATTTGATATGCATTACCTTATATCAATATATAAGAGTGATATTATTATTTCACATAAATAATAATATGCAACAATGCATATATACTTATATATATATATATATATATGTATATATCTATTGGGTAGAGATCAAGTAAAATGAAAATTAAAGTAAAAAGGGTAAAAGTGATGATAATTTGATCATTTTTCGGAATATATATCAACTAATAATCGTTAGTTCATCATCTTTATTGATTAAAACTAGTTCTTCATCAATTTCTTTTTGATGAATCTAACATATTCATCACGTTTTAGATGAAAGCATTTTGTTCATCAACAAATTATTCCAAAATTTTGTTTTCAAAATCATTATTTGAAAACAAAAAGAAATTGATGAAGAACTAGTTTTAATCAATAAAGATGATGAACTAACGATTATCAGTTGATATATATACCGAAAAATCATCAAATAATCATCCCTTTTACACTTTTTACTTTAATTTTCTTTTTATTTGATCACATCCCTATATCTATATATAATGAGTTGGAAACATATTTAAATCATATTCAAATATGTAATTGGTGTCCATTGATTGTAAATGTGTGACCCTATGGGTTTATTTATTATCAGTAATATCGTATTAATTTGTGTCTTGTGCACCTAGAACCAACACCTTTCTAGTCGTATCTTAATAAATGCTAAATAAACTATCAATTGAATTTCGTTTTGAGGACTTGGTCACAATGGTGAATGAATCTCCCAACAAATCGGACACACACTCTTGACCCGTCATAAACCGAATCATTATCAATAACACCCGGTTCCCTACTCCATGACACCATGTACCAATGTGTTTTAGTAGGATATGAATTGTGAAACAATTCCACAATTCACTATATGGTCATCCAATATATAGATAATAAATACCTTAGCATCTTAACTAGATCTAAGTACCTTGATCTATATGCCCTATTGATTCTTAAAGTTGTTTTGGCTAATTCTGAACACCAACAAGGTTTCAGACATATGCCTAAACTAGTAAACGTCTCGCAATTACTACCATCAAGGTAGTGATGAAGAGGTTTCTCTTTCGTTATTCTTTGTGGTGTGCTTGAACGGATTATCCACAAAATGTGATCAATATCCAACAAGCCTATAATCCTCTCACAAACTCCGGTGAAGGATCCCATAATCATCTTAGCCTAATAAACAAGATCAACATCAAAGTGTTTAGCCCGAGGCTAAACTATTCCGAGATCCCTACCACATGGATCTATGTGATATATTTCTTGTTTATGTGGTAAAGTTGATTATCACACAAAGATGGTTTATCCAAACTACTTTGGATTAAGAATCAATTATTCATGAATATTCTATTACTTGTAACAAAACCTTGTATATGCCACGACATGGAAAATTTTGAACAAAATATCCCACAACAAATTTCTATAATAAATTTCGTATTTTAAGAATAAACTCATTGTCACCACATGTAAAGTTGTGTGCCACGCAGGGCAAAACAACACATGAGCTATGACATAAGAACCTTGAATAAATAACGCTTAAAAAGGTTTTACATCAATTCTTAAAACTTCAAAATTATGTCTATCGTAATTGAAAACAAGCATACAAAGAGATGTTACTTGTCACGCAGGGCAACAAAATTAAGTAATAAATAAACCGGCGACAAAAACGAGATCAAGTCTCCTTATCTTCTCTTAGAGGACAATCACCATGGTTTCCTCGTTCGAGATCCGGTTCTTCATGCTTTTCTCTCACCAAAGGACCTACACTTTGTAACAAAATAAATTTGTGACAAACGTGAGTCAATCAGCTCGGGTTAACTACGCAGCTTATATAAGAATAGCAATGAATCATGAACGTACCTGAAGATGGAAAGTTAACTCTCTCTTTCCTGAGAAGTTTTATATCCTCTCGGCACGTAGGACAGGCGTGATGGCCCCAATTTCGAAATCTTCCACAAAAGTAGCAAACCACCTTTTCTTGAGTCTCTTCTTGAGGCACATTCTCTATGTCTTTCGACTCAATATAAAGGATAGGCTTGGAAACTCCAACCTTTCCTTTTAGGATCGGTTTCTTCTTCCTTTTCTTTTGTTCTTTAGACCCACGACGGGAGTGGTTGAGGTGGAACTATGCTTGGCCATGTCAGACTCCGCAGACTTCAACATGCCATGTAATTCGCTTAAGGATTTCTCCATTCCTTGCATATGATAGTTTGAGACAAACTGATCATATGATGCGGGCAGAGACTGGAGTACAATATCCATAGTAAGCTCTCTCCCAATAGGAAACCCTAACCTCTCCATTTGGTCCACATTCGCCTTCATCTTAAGGATGTGAAAACCAACATTCCCGCCTTCCGGTAACCTACAATCGACTAGGCTTTTAACACACTCATAGTGTTCCTGCCTAACTTGCTGTTGGAACATGTCCTTGAGCTTGTTTAACATATTGTACACACTCATATGCTCGAGTTGCTTTCGCAATTCCGAGCTCATAGTTGACAACATAAGGCAGGCAACATCGTGCGTGTCCTCAACGCGTTTTTCATACCCGTATCGGACGGCCCAAGTCACGTTGGTAGCAGGTGGCTCCGGAAGGGGTTCCTCAAGGATGTGCAACTTTGACTCATGGCGAATGACAATCCTCAATTGTCTAAGCCATGCAATAAAGTTCACCCCCGTGAGTTTATCCCTTTCTAGGAACACACGAAGTGAGATGTTTGACGTGGTGTTGTTATGGTTCGACATCTATAAATAACAATAATACGAGTTTTGGTTAGTTTAGATAAACCTTGTTAAAAATAATTACCCCATAGTTTTAGATAAAAACAATTATTTATAACAAGGGCTAAGAACCTTATTTCACCTCGCACCGTGACGGGTTTACCGCGGATCACGTGGCGAAGCTATTTAGGCCGGCAACCATTTTACCAATTGTAATCTCTATTGCAACTCTTAGACACTTTGCGGGATCCGGCGACATGCATAATGTCGGTTGGCATGTTTGATCCCTTCCTTACACCAATCTTAATATATAATTTTTGTTTAGCTCGTGCTTAGCTCGACAACTAATCAAGAATTATATACTAAAATTGTAAACTGTCCGACAAGACACACGGGTGGCACTCTCGACCATCAATTGGCTCGTGCTTAGCTCGACAACCAACCATGCGAGTTACCCCACTCACCTTCCACACAACTACGCAAGGAATGACACGTGCTTAGCTCGACAATCATCCTTGTTTCGTTAGATTCAGGTGGTGTCATCTTACGGATGGTGCATGATTTACATTTTAAAAACGGGATTTTGTTTCCGGTTTATAAAAACCCTTTTCTAAATTAACAAGTGTCAAAACGACTTTAAGCACTTTTTTAAATATAATACCAAGTTTATATTTTCTTTGTCAATTCTATTCGCGCGAGATTGTTAACCATTTTAACAAACGTTGTGTATCACTTAATTTTATAGAAAAATTGTCTAGCATGTAAATCCTAATCCATGCATAGAAAAATAAAACACAACCACACAAATATATATATATATATATATATATATATATATATATATAATTCGGTAACATGCCCAAACATCCTATGCGTTTTCCCCGTGAGCCACAACGGGGAAAACGATGCCAAAACATAAGGACAAGGTAAAGTCTCGTTGGGTGAGCTCCCACCAAATTCAACACCTCCAATAGCGTGTTGATTCCTTCTCGCCAAGACGTCATCACGATGACTCCCGTTGATTTCTCCGGTTCTAATTCTATACTACACACAAATACATAGAAACGGCATGCAAGCCACACCGACAAATAAATAAACAAATAATTACATCAATACGGCACGCAGGCCACCAAAAAACCAAATCAATCAACCACCACAACACATAGGTCTAAGGGCATATCGTGTTACCGAATTAACCAAACGCAACATAAATGAAACATGTTGTGCCACACAAAACCATGATAGAAATATATATCTATATTTTAGTTAAGATTGTCAACAACATCAAAGGCACCATAATGACAATCCTTGTACATATGCATTAGTGTACCAAACCATTTTTGTGACACATATTCATATATACATTTATAAGTATATATTTGTGTACACTTCATGCCAAGTTACAACAAATATATAAATATAAAAACTAAAATATTAACAAGGCTACAAATATAATAATTCTAGCACAACAAGAGTCTCAATGAAAAAACAATTTTAAGAAAACAATTTTCTTATATAAAAGTATTTATATAGCTTTTCTAGACTCGATGTAAAATTAACATATTAGGTAGGCTACAAATATACCAATTTTAGCCTAACAAGAATCTACATGAAAAACCATTTCTAGAAAACAATTTTCTAATATAAAAATATTTATATGGATATTATGTAGGCTACAAACATATCAGTTTTAGCCTAGCAACCGTCTACACGAAAATCTTTTCAAGAAAACAATTTTCTTGTATAAAATATGTATATGCTTTTTCTAGACTTGTTAGTGTAAAGCCATGTTAGATATGGCTCTGATACCACTGAAGGTATTTGTTTGGCATAATCAAATAGCAACGGAAGCAAGATACAATACAAAAATAAACTAGCCAAACAAACACACATGCCATGGACCAAAATCTAAACATGAAGTTGCAACTAGAATAAAGAAACAAGAAGCATGAAATAGTTATACCTTTAAGGAAGGACACGATATCTAATCCTTCTTGTCAAGTGTAAATAATTCAACAAGAGAATTCCTCTAATGAAGTCCACCCCAAGCACACTTGATTCCCCAATGCTAGTAGGTTGGAATAGCCACCAAAACAACACAATACAAGAACAAGAAACACCTTTGTGCATCAAGTCTAGACCACAAAGTGTATGTTAACTTCTCTTGTGCATCAAACTTTATCACCTTCAAGAAGAACAACTAAGAGAGCATATGAACTTCCAAGAACCTATTCAACTCTCTCAAGTCTGTTCATGTGCAAAGAAAAACGTAGCTAGCATTAACCTCAACTTAATCCCATTAAAATGTGAGTTAAAAGATGTTAATTCTGCTATTACAGGGATTGTACACGGCCCGTGTTGACCAACACGGCCGTGTAGGACCAAAGCCCACAGCCTCAATTAGGCCAAGTTAGCCCGTGTCTAACAGACCTAACACGGCCCGTGTTCATCTACACGGCCGTGTAGGCCCAAAGCACACGGTCTCTACTTGGGCCAAAACGCCCCGTGTTAGTTGGGCTGGACATGGCCCGTGTTAAAGAACATGGCCCATGTACCATGCTGCCAAAACCCATTTTGGCCTTTTTCTCTTTCTTGCTCGATCGTGTTGCCGGAATCAATACTTGGTGTGTGACCCAATAGGCCTATACTTCATCAGCAGTGCTATTAACTCGTTCGTGTCAGTGGGCATATTCCAACAAGAAGCATCACAGTAAATAATAAAATCTTTTGACCCATTTGGCAGAGTCAGAAATGGAGCTTGACATAACAATTGTTTTAATGCCTGGAAGGCCTTGTCCTGTTCATCAGACCACGAATAGGGAACATCCTTTCGTGTAAGCTTTGTCAGAGCACCTACAATCTTAGAAAACTTCTTAATGAACCGCTGATAATAACTGGCAAGTTCTAGAAAGCTACGAATCTTAGATGGGGTTTTTGGATTTCCCCAATTCATCACCGCCTCAACCTTGGCTGGATCAACCATTACACTATCCTTGCTTATCATGCTCAAGGAAGTGTATCTTTTCGAGCCAGAACACGCATTTAGAGAATTTAGCATATAATTGTTCGTGCATCAGAGTGTCAAGAACCATGCAAAGATGTGCCTCGTGTTCTGCTTTAGGTCTGGAATAATTAAGAATGTCATCGATGAATACAATGAAAAATTTGTCAAGAAACGCACGACAGACATGGTTCATAAGATCCATAAATATTGCTTGAGCATTCGTCAACCCGAAAGGCATCACAAGAAACTCATAATGCCCATATCTCGTTCTGAAATCCGTTTTTGGAATATCTTCATCACGTACATGGACTTGATGATAACCAGAACGAAGATCTATCTTTGAAAAGCAAGTAGCACCCTGGAGTTGATCAAACAGATCATCAATACGAGGAAGAGGGTACTTGTTCTTTGCAGTTCACTCATTCAGCTCCCTGTAATCAATGCACATCCGCATCATCCCGTCTTTCTTTTTGACAAACAAGACTGGAGCTCCCCAAGGTGAAGAGCTGTGATGAATGAAACCTCTATCAAGAAGTTCCTGAATCTGAGTCATCATCTAACGAACTTCAAATGGTGCAAGACGATAAGGAGATCGAGTTACAGGCGTAGCACCTGGAACAAGATCAATTTGATATTCTACATCTCTTACCGGTGGCAAACCCGGTAATTCATCAGGGAAAACATTAGGGTATTCAAAAACTACCCGAATGTCATTAACAGTTTTCTTCTCCATGTGTGTATCAATTACATAAGCCAAATAGGACTCACATCCCTTGGATACAAACTTTCAAGCTTCCATCAGAGAAATCAATGGAGTTTCAGAAGTGCTTCCCTCACCACGAGCCACATCATATGACCCATCAGAGAAAGGAATTTTAATAATCTTTTTAGATCAAACGATCTCAGCATTTTGATTGCTGAGCCAATCCATCCCGATTACAACATCAAACCCAACAATCGGCATAACCAGAAATGAGACAGGGAAACTAGTCCCGTCAATGTCAATCAATGCGATAGGAAGTCTATGAACAACAGAAACTATCCTACCATTAGCAACTTCAACACCTAATGGATCAATCAATGTACAGATAAGTAGTTGCAGCATAGCACATAAAGATGCAGAGATGAAAGAATATGTTGCTCCTGAATCAAATAAAACACAGGCGGGAGAATTATTAATAAGAAAGATACTAGTGATGACATCACCTGTTGTTTTTGCCTCATCAGCAATCATCTGAAATGCCCTGCCCGGTGCACGGGGCGTAGTGTTCTTTCCTTTCCCTGAAGAAGACCCTCCAGCACCACCTGATCTTGGGTTAGGACCCGATCTACAGTCAATCAATCGATGTCCCGGCTTTAAGCACTTGTAGCAGACATTATCCTTATGCCTGCATTTATCCGCAGTATGCCCCTTCTGCCCATAATTGGGACACCTTGTAGTATCCCTGGTACAATGCCCCGTGTGCTTAGTACGACACTGGGTACACCATAAATCATCTGCAGGATTGTGCCTCGAACCCCCCTATTGTTGGTGTTGTTGTCGTTGCCACGACCCTCCACCTATACTTCTTAACCCTGAAGACTGTTCAAACTTCCTTCTGGTAGTTCCCCCAGCCTCCTTCTGATGTGCATGATCACTCTCGTATTGGCAAGCATAATCAAAGGCTTTATCCAGAGTGGTAGCAAACCGGATAGATGATCGGTATTCAGGTGGCAGAGAAAGTGCAAAACGATTAATCTTTGCCTCTTCATCAGGCAATGTGTTCTGCACGAACCGTAACAAATCAGTGTACCTGGTAATGAGCTCCTCTATAGTTTTGTTGCCTTTGGTTAAGGCCCTGAACTCATTATCAATGGTCTTCAGAGCTTAGGCTGAACAGTACTTAGCCTGCAAGATTCTCAGAAAGTCGGGCCAGGTTAAAGCATTTAGGACTGTAGCTGGTGTAGATGCAATCCCAGTGTCATACCAAGAAACATCGCGACACCGTAGCATTTTTCAAGCATAGGCCACCTTCTTGGAATCCTCGGCTTCACATGTTTCAAAAGCCAACTCTATATCACGGATCCACCTCTCCGTGACAATCAAATCCATACTACCATCAAAGGTAGGCGGTTTACACGACAAAAATGATTTAAGACCCATAGCCATCTTCTTCTCAGGTGCACGCTCCTCACAAGCTTTAAGACGTGCTTCTAAGACACGGATGTAGGCCTCTCTATCTTCTCCTCCGGCCATAATTAGTCTCTAATTTTTGTTAGATCATTAAATTCATATATACTTAGTATACTTATCATCAGCTTGTATTAGCACATCAACCATAACAATCTCTCTCACACCCCAAAACCTCCCGAGGAACACTTAAAAAAATGGTCGAGCCTGAATTTGAGACTGATTACTCTTTCAAATACCCAATTCACTCAAACTTAGTCTCTAATACCAGCTTGTAACACCGTGATTTTGAGAACCAAATTTTTCTTTTTTAAAATACAATTTAAGTTTTCAAACCGTGTGGGTTTGACTGTAAATAGAACATTTACACCTGTCTTATAATTAAAAAATGCAGCAGAAGTAAAAACATGTGGCAAATTATATAAACAGTCAAAATGTTGCCACATACAACGTTTGGTGTTACATATACTTAACTAGCTTACAATTATCTTTAAAAAAATACAAACATAATATAAAAAGAGTTTTAAACATAATAGTGTTCCTCCCAAAGCATTTAACTACCCGCAGGCTCCCAAGCTCACTAAGGATCATCTGCACATATGAGGAGTAGTATCTGTTAGCTATAGTAGCTAGTGAGTACAGAATAGCATAATAATCAACATAAATATATCACATATCATCAATCATGCTCAAACAGTGTTATCCAGGCATCTCGCAATGAGGTGGCGTAGTCAGAAGGTGACATATCTCGCAGGGGAGCTAACCCGGCTCAATGCACAAAACTGGGGTACGAGGCACATCAACCGCTCCGGTGGGTGAGCTGTAAAGCGGTCCACCATTGCGTGTTAGAATCAACCGATTCCTCTGTGTACAGCCATAAGCTATACCCAAGGAGGACTGCTTAGTCCCTAATGTAGAACAACTTTGTTCTTGATGTAGGACAGTTTTGTCCTTAGGGTCCGGATCGTTCACAAACACATATATGATCTAATCGGATCTTCATTGCGCACATATAATCATATATCATCATAATATACACCTAATCAGGTGCATATTATATTGTGTCAACATGTTAAGTCTAGCATCATCATGCAACCTATACTTAATCAAGTGTGTACATATCATGGTATACAATTCTCTGATCATTTGTTAATATATGTTATAGATATATTAATTGTTATGTTATTCGTCACTCACCTGATAAGCTCGAATGAGCAAAGACCTTGCTTTGGTACTCACGGTTTGTTAACTTGACCTATAATACCAATATCTACGCATTAATCACTTGAACACGTAAGGAACATCTAGGATACTTTAAACAATACCCTAAAGGTGTTATTTAACTATTTATTAACTTATTATAGTAGTCCAAGTAACAACACGCGAACAAATAACACAAAACAACAAAGCATGCTGGAACAGGATGGACGCGTCGCGTCCAAGGGGACTGACACGTCGTGTTCCGTGCAGCAGTGCACATTTCCTTGCTTTTGAAGAGTAGTGCCAATTTATCCTATTTCAACTCCAAATCAACTTTAGTAAAATTCTAGTGTTTCATATGACCAGTTGACACTTGTGGAAGCTTTCTAACATCAAAAACTCATATCCAATTAATTCATACGAAAATCACAATTAAAAGGACAAAGAAGTGTGCATTTAGGCCAAAACTTGGTATAGACCAATTCTAAAACTTGTAACACACCATATACACCTAATATGATGTATTGAAGATGTTGCAATTGACCAAAACCTTTAAAGTCATTGTTTGGTATCATTTTCCAATTTCTTGTCTATTTATGGCCTAATTTTCACTATTTTAGCCAATTCAAGCAAAACTACCATTTCAATTCAAAACCAATGTTCTAATCAATTCATACAAGTCATATGAACCTATTAGAACCTTAAAAATCAGTTCTTGATGTATAAAAACAGATTAAATTCATTTTCGTCATTTTGACCCATTTAGGCAAATTCTTGGATTTGTGCAAAAACACCACTTCTAATCGACCATATGAGTTCTAATCAATCCTAACAAATTATAAGAAAAATTAGAACACTAAATTTCAGTTCTTGAAGGTCAAATTCTGTTTGACCCGTATTTGACCAATTTTGACCCATTTGAGCGAAAATTCAAAACTCATCAAGATCACTACTTTAATTCATGGAAATGATTCCTATGTACTTAGAAATGATATTGGAACTTATTTCAATCATAAATTTCAGTTCTTGATTGCTAAATCAAAGAACCCACTTGAAAACCTAGAAATTCAAGAATTGAAGAACACCATCAAGAACAAGGAGGAATTTGAGCTTACAATCATCAAATGATGATGCAGAAAAACTTGTGGCACTAATTTGAAGCTTGTTTTACTGCTGGAACAAAGATTTGTGAGTTTCCTTTCAAAACCCAAAAATCAAGAATATGATGAACAAGTATGGAGAAAGCTTACTAGGTGATAGAGATGATTAAAATGATGAAGAGGATAATCTTGGGGACTGATTATTGCTTCAATTTGCTGCTGGAAATCTCTTGATTGTTTCTATTGAGTTGTTCTTCTTCAATTTGCAAAAGCAGAGAAAGAAAGTGAGGGTGGGTGTGTGTAAACGTGTGGGTGTATGTGTCTGATGTATCAAAACCGACTTGTGGGTAAATATTATCCACAAGTGGGTATTTTGTTCCCCCTTTCAACTTACAACTCGTCTCTCGTTTAACCGTTTCAACTAACAAGGATATTTTTGGAATCCTCATTTGAAACCGTTCGATATTTTATAATCTTTATCTATTTTTATTAATATTTTTAATAACCCATTTATTTATTATTTTCATATTTTATATTATTTTCTAAAATATGTAAATATTATTTAATTAAATTAAATAATCGACATACCACGTTCGCACACGTTTACACCCGTTTTGAGGATGTTACACACAACCTTTGGAAATAGACTTTTGAGCTTTAATAATGGAGATAACAGGAATATCAGACTCCTGTCGCTCTCCTCGAGCTACAGCATAAGATCCATCAAAAAGAGGAATCTTAATCATCTTTTTGGAACAGAGAATCTCAGCATCACGCTTGCTGAGCCAATCCATTCCAATTACCACATCGAAGCCCGCAATAGGCATTATGAAGAACGAAATAGGGATACTACTCCTATCGATATAAATAACAGCGATAGGACTTTCTCGGTAACAGAAACTACCTTAGCATCAGCAACCTCTACTTTTAGTGGCTCGTCTAACGGAACAACAGGCAATTGAAGTCTTTTACGACAAGCCACAGAGATAAAGGAATAAGTTGCTCCTGAATCGAATAACACACATGTAGGGATATATTTAATAAGGAATGTTCTAGTGATGACATTCGCCGCTGCCTTCGCCTCTTCTGCCGTCATCTGCAATGCCCTCCCTTTCGCGCGAGGTGCACCGTCTTTCGTCTGCCCTCCAGAAGAACCACCTGCTCCCGAGCTTTGTCTATTGGGACAATCCACCATCTTGTGACCGGGCTTGCGACACCGGTAGCAAATATCCTCTTTATTTCGGCACTCGCTCACCGAATGCCCCTACTGCCCACACCTGCTGCATCTTCTGGTTGCTGTAGAGCATTCCCCATAATGATAAGTTCGGCATGAAGAACACCAAGGATTGTCAGGTCTTGGTTTCTTAGAAGTATCATTATTTCCACCTCCAGAGGATTGCCCTTTTGAAGGACCCGATTTTTGAGATGGCTGAAACTTTCTCTTGTAACCCCCACTGGCAGATTCGCGCCTACATTGTATATGCTCTCTCTCCATTTGCCTGGCCACTTCGAATGCCAAATCAAGACTTGCAGCCGCTCGCACATTGGCGCGAAACTCCAGTGGCAAGGTTGCCACAAGCCGTCTTATCTTGGTGGTCTCATCTGGTATCAGGTTTGGAACAAATCTCATCTTATCTGTGAAAGCAGTGATAAGATCTTCCATCGATTTATCTCCCTTTTGGAGATTGTTGAACAATCTCTCCATTCTTTCCATATCATAGTCTGTACGGTACTTCTTCAATAATTTCTCAGAAAACTGCTCCCACGACAGAGCCCTCAGCACCTCTTTGCTAACCGAGGCTTTCACAGTGTCCCACCACAAAATGGCGTGACCTTTCAACATACGTACTGCGTATTTCACGCAATACTCCGGTTCACACTCACAAGATTAAAACGTTTTGTCCATTTCACGGAGCCACTGCATCGTAACTGTGGGGTTATCACTCTCCTCGAACGTTGAAGGCTTACACGACAAGAACATTTTATAAGAATAAGTCTTGCGTGATCTGCCTAGAGTAGTCTGCAACAAGAGCTCTTTAGCAATGCGTAGCTCTTCTTCCAGACGCTTTATATACGCTACTTGGTCTGGTTCAGGTCTACCGACTTCAGCATTATGTTGATAGCGTTCGTCTTCAGGTTGATGAGGCATATGAGAAGCCTCATCCTCTATATCTTTAAGTGCTTGCTCGGTACTACCGCGCTCAGCAGACATCTTTAATTCAACTTTCTATATAACAAAGAAGAGTATTTGATACTCTACTATACTTACTTATAGCTCTTAACAAGCTACTAATTATAATAAGTAATATTCATGCAACTCTCATACTCAACCCCCATAAGGAACTCCTTACCTTGGTCAGGCCCGAGTTTGAGACTAAATACTCTTACGAGTACCCAACTCCCTCAAACTTAGGCTCTAATACCTACTTGTAACACCGGCTTTGCAAAACGACAAAATTAGCAAAAATTTGCGTTTTTCATAAACGTGAACTCATTCACAATTGGTTGTCATTAAATTTAGCAGCGGAAACTGTTAACCAAAAGGTTATACATAAAATATTTACAACCAAAACACTGTATTGACTGTGGTGTTACTCTAACATGACGACCAACCATAATATCATTTAATTACAATATACATAAGTGTTCCCTCCCCACATAAATATCCATCAGAAGGCAACCAACTCAACAGGGCACCTATTCTTTATCAGAAAAAAGGGTCAACGTGGCACCATTAGCTATACACATATCTAGTGAGTACAAACTTAGCGTAAGCATCAATGAAGCAAGTCATGTATCATAGGAATAAGGATACAATGCTATCCTATCACATTGCGGTGTGCTGACAAGATCGGTATAAGTCAATTCTTGCAGGATAGCTAGTCCCGCTCAACAACAATACACTGGGGGATCAGACACAACCATCCGCGCTGGTGGGGAAGCATAAAGTTGTCCACCAAGCATCGTTTACGGAACCATAGGCTCCTTAGGCAACTCAGCTACATCCGACTGATTACCCCTGATGATATAAGGCACGACGGTTCTGCAGAACCTACGATCCGGAATGTTACCTCGAATTGCCGTTAAATCCTAAATCACCTGATCAAGGATCCCTAGAACCCAACTATAGAGTTAACCTTAACCATGCTTGAAGACGTCCGCAAACTTTTCACATACACATAATTGATCTAATCTGGATCATTCACTTAGCATGCATATTCATTCATTAAGCATGCATATTCATTCATTAAGCATGCATATTTATTCATTTCATCATTTCGGATACAATCTGGATCTCTAGTATACATATCATTAATCTTTCACATATTTGATTCATTCAGGATCAGAATCATACATATCATTCATCTTAACTAGGCGTCTCCAATTCTGGATTCCGCTGGCATGTACTTAACTTACATTCAACAAGTACATAACATGACATTGTGCAATAAAGTAGCATGGTAAGACTTACATCTTTACTTTTAATCATACATGTAATGTAACATCCTGCATTTGGGTCTAGTAGTTCCGTAGGCATGGGTATGTTTACACGTGTTTATTATCTGATTTAGTGTTATTTAATTATGTATTTAGTAACTTTAAATTGGATTTGGATGTTAAACTATATGCATGTTCGTATGCATGAAAGTGGTGAATATATATATATATATATATATATATATATATATATATGGGCTCAAAGCTTGACACCTCCTGCTTCAATTGTTCAAATTATATGAATACGAGGGATTTAGTGATTAAACCTTGATTTTTAGTAAGCACCTCTTCACTTGATCATCTTCTAGTGTGTGAACTGTGTGTGTGTGCCGAGAACAAAAGAAGAACAAAGAATTGGAATTGGAGATTTGAAATAGTAAGATTCAAGAGTAAGGTTTCTATGATTCTTATGTTGTTATTGAATCATGTATTCATGCTATAGTTTTGTTTGTAACATGCTGGGTGTTATAATAGTCACCATGTTAGAACATGTAGAAACCTTTCTTGATGGGTTTAGTGGATTTTGCTATGTTCTTGGGTTATTATGGTGTTTTGATGCATGATAGCATGTTGAATCTTGTTTGGATTTAGTCCCTGGAAATGTTGAAGATGGCGGATTTCTTTTGGAAAAGATAATGAATTCAATAGTGTCGGAATCCGGGGATTGAGGAGTTCCGATACATGGGATTCCGATGATTTGGTGAAATCCGGTTATATTGAATCTGACAAGTGAGAAATCCGAGAATGTAGGATTCCGATGGATTGGAATCCTATGGTGAATTCCGACATGATTAAATTTGATGGTTGTTTTCGATGTGCTGAAATCCGAGACTAAATCCGCTAGTGGTGGAAATCCGACATTCCGATCGGATTTTCTTAAATCCGATGGTGGTATCGGATTTCATTGAAATCCGATGGTTTTGGTTGTTTGTTGATCATTTGATGCTTTATGCTAAATGTTCATGTATATGTGAGTTTAGTTTATTGTGTATAACTAAAGATGATATAAATATATGTTTGATATGTATTTATGAATCAGATACAGATTTTGATTTGTTGTGTTCTCAGGAACAGACAAGGCTCAGTAAAATTAGATCACTGAGTAGAAAAGTTGAGAACTCTAGGTGAATGGATGTTTACTCACAGATGATATTAGTTGTAGCTGGTTTGGTTGCAACTGTTTATAAATTGACGCATAGATAAACTTATTGTCTGATAATTGATTAACTACTTGTTTGTTAATTGATTGTTGCGTCAGTGATATGTATACATGATTTTGGGAAGTCAGTTACAGCTTGGCACATGGGCTGGGTTCGTTTGCTATCGGCTAATCAGTATTAGGACATTTTGATGCATTTGTTGCAACTTAAGGTTAATACTGTGTGAGAATAGCAAATGGACTATCGGTAAACCTTTGCTTTGGCCGACATTAGTTGTAGGTTCCTGCAGAACCGCCGGTCTTCCCGGGACATGATTATCCATTATTTATTTGTTGTTGATATCATGCGGTTGTGGCTGATATATCTGCTATGGCTTTACTCCATTCACTTAGCTTTGTGCTAATCCCCTACCTTTCACTCTTTTTACAGGTTTTGGTAAGTCAGCCGTAGTTTTACCTAAACCTCTGATGTGTTTATTTGTGACGAGCCATAGTTTTGTAATACTAATATTTTAAACTGGTTGGCTTTGTAAACAGTGGTTTGTGTACAGTTGTAAATACTTTTAGTATTTCAATCGCTTCTGCAGTGCATTTTAAAATGAAAATTTTTGAGTTGAAAATTCGGTGTTACAAGTTTGGGGAGTAATTGCCTAAGCCTATGATGTGTTTATTTGTGATGAGCTGTAGTTTTGTAATACTAATATTTTAAACTGGTTAGCTTTGTAAATAGTGGTTTGTGTACAGTTGTAAATACTTTTAGTATTTTAATCGCTTCCGCAGTGCATTTTAAAATGAAATTTTTGGGTTGAAAATACGGTGTTACAAGTTTGGTATCAGAGCCTTGGTTTGGCGATCTGAGCATAGTTAGAAGTGTTACATTCCCAAATCTTGGCTCGTGTTAGGTCAATTACTCCTTGGGTGTGGGATTAGGGTGAATTGAAGTGTTGTGGAGTTTAGTATGTTATGTACTAACGGATTTATCTAATAAATCGTGAGAGGATGTGATTGTTACAGAAAACAATGGCTGATCGTGAAATCTCAACTGGTGCCCCTATTGTCCCATCTACTGCCAAAGTTCCTACAACAACAGTGGAAGTTCTACAAAACGCTGGTACATCTGGTACAACTGGAGATGAGAGGGATGAATACATCTTTCAGCTTGAAGGTCTATTACAAGATTTGAGAAAGGAACTAGAACAGCAAAGACAAGTTCCTGCAACACAACCACTGATTACTACTGTGACTTTAACTACACCTGAGATACCACCGATCTTTCCAGCAATTACTACTTTGGCTGAGATTCCTCCGGTGTCTATACCGTTACCACCAGTGTCTCAACCGACGTCTCAACCACATTTCTATCCGTTGTTTCCTCAGGGATCTTATTCTTATCCTTACATGGGATTTCCTCCAAACATGGGATACATGAAACCATGTACTTATAAACAATTTTTGGATTTCAAACCTGACGAATATCATGGAAGCACCGATCCTAATGTTACTCTGAACTGGTTGCGAGATACAGCTAGTATTCTGGATGCTTGCAATTGCGAGGATGAGATGAGATTTTGTTTTGCGACTAGGATGCTGCAGGGAAAGATAATGGTCTGGTGGGATTCCATTACTACACATCTATCCAGAGCTCAGATGGATGCGATTACATGGGATCAATTTTGAAATAAACTGTGTGAGCAGTACTGCAATGCTTTTGAATTGAATAAGATAAGGCAATAGTTTATGGAGTTGCGTATGACGAAGAAGATATATGTGGATGAATTAATAGAGTTGTTTAATGTGAAACTAAGGTTTGTGACTCAGTGGGTACCTGATGAAGCTTCCCATGTTCAACATTTTATTGGAGCATTGTTACCGGAGTACAGGAGTATGACTCGATTGGCTGGATCGTAATCCCAGGCTTTCACATTAGCAAAATCTGCTGAGGGGGAAATCCATGCTATCGACAAACAGAATCGAGATGAAGCGGATTTGCAGAAGCCGAAGTATGATCAGACTGGTAGCCTACAAAAGAAGAAATGGCAAGGAAATCAGTCGCAGGTATAACATTCTCAACATGGGCCTTGTTGTAAATAGTATGTACGCGTACGTAGTTAGTTTAATAGGAGAGTGTTTTATTTGTAAGTACTTGTTAAATTTAATTGATGTATTAATGTTATGTGAAAATATGTTATGTGTTTTAAGTGTGTCAAGTATGTGCATTTGTGTGTACGTGTATGTTAGATATATATATATATATATATATGCATTAGTATAATTAAAAGAAATAAAAGAAAGAATAAGACTTAATCGAGAGGCAACCACCTGTGGATAGTCAAATATATATGTATGCATGTGTGTAATTTGACTTATCAAGAAAAGTCAAAGCTAGTAAAAACACACACTTCTCTCATTTCTCTCTCTACTCTCGGATTTCAAAAGAAAAAGAAGGAAGCAGCCATTGTTGTTAATTCACAAAGGTTAGTAATATGATTTAAGTAAGTTTAGAAGATTGGATACATGTGGTTAGTATTAGAAGTACAAATTCATGCAAGAACATCCTTTGAAAAACATGATAGCTTACTTTGAAGTGGGTTTTGCATGTTTGGTGTTCTTGTTTGGATTTGATATGTTTAAGAAGATTAAATGGATAGAACATGAAGTTCTAAGGTGTTCTGGGCGTAACACCAACAAAAATGAAGTTGTTAAAATGATCAAAGAAGATGTCGGAATTTCAGACTATGAATGTGTCGGATTCCGAGACCTATGAAGGTGTCGGAATCCGCTGTTGTTGGAATCCGGATGTTTGGTGTAATCTGCAAGTGTCGGAATCCGATAGAAGTATCGGATTTCCACGTATCTTGGATTTTGAGTGTCTCGGATTTCATAGTATTGGGTTTCCTTTCAAAGTGTCGGATTTCCATATGTCTCAGATTTCCTTCTATGTGTCGGAATCCGCAAGTGTCGGGTTCCGTATGCATGTTGGATTCCCAAGTGTTGGAATCCAATAGATGAATGTCGGATTTCATAATTGTATGCCGGGTTTCTCAAATCCGCATGAGACTATCGATTTCCCATATCCGACAGTTTTGGCGGATTTGTGCTAAGTCCAAAGTTAAGTTCATATGATTGTATTGTATGTATAGATGATTAATGTATGATAATATTATAGGTGAATTTGTTGTATTAGAAGAGTCCAAACCAAATACTTGTACGTAGTAAGCTACTCAGGTGAGTGCCTACTTTCATGAGACTCGGTAGAGTATGACTTGTATGCTAGATGACTACTTGATTACTTATGCATGATGTTATTGTGTATGTCTGACTTGTTTATGCAGGCATGCTCAAAAAGGTAAGTGTATGACCTGAATGATGTTAAGATGGGTATTAGGTGCATGCTAGCTGGTCTAGATTGGAACCACTTAGTATTATTGATGATTGCACGAATGAATGACTGAATGAATGTAAGATATATGAATAGATGATGATAATTGATCCTTAATGGATCATATGTATGTATGAATGTATGTACACTGTCTGCAGACTATCTGACGCATGGTTAAGGTCAACTTTGTAGTTGGATCCCACGAGGACTTCGGTCATAATTCGGGATTTAACGGTGATTCGGGAGGCATTCCGGATCGTAGGTTCTGCAGAACCGCCGTGCCTTAACGTGAGTGGTAATCGGCTGGATAACAGCTGGATTACTTGAGGATTCTTTGACTCTGAAACAATGTTTGGTGGACTGCTTTATGTTCCCCCACCAGCGCGGTTGGTCGTGTCTCATCCCCCGGTCTGAGTTATTGAGCGGGATTGATTACCCTGCAAGACATGACTCTTACTGATCTTATGAGCACACCGCTATGTGTTAAGTTAGCAATGATTGTTTATGTATGATATATGATGCATGACTTACTGTATTGATGCTTATGATAAGTACGTACTCACTAACTAAGTTGTTAGCTAATGGTGCTATGTTGCCCCTTTTCAGGTAAAGACTAGGATGCCTGGTGAGGCGGGTGGCTTTTGTTGTACATAACCCTTGTGGGTTGGAACACTTTATATATATGTTGTAATAAGATACTTTATGATCAGTTACTGTGTTAGGTAATATCAGTGTATGTTTTGAAAAGATGAAAATGTAATTAACAGTATTTTATTATTAAAAGAAAATTTTCCGCTGCTAAATCTGAATTATCATTAAAGTATTTGTTTTTAGAAGTGGTGTTACAACATGGAAGTCAGAACAGGAAGGTAACGACGGGGGATTTGAGTGTAAAATTGCAGTGGTGTACAAGGTGTAGATCTACTCATACAGGGCAGTGTATTGCCCAAACCATGCGATGTGTGCGTTGTGGAACCCATGGGCATGAGGCGAAGGATTGTAGGTTCCCTCGGAACGTATATTGGAACTGTCAGAAGGAATGGCACCGAGCTGGTGATTGTCCTACGGGTAGGAAGGCAGGGATAGGGACAGGGTTAGGGACAGAGGTAGGAGCAGTTAGGGGATCATCCTCAGCGGGGCAAAAGAGGAAGAATCTTCCGACACCGGAGGGTAGGGCATTCCGAATGATAGTAGATGATGCTATTGTCACTGATGAGGTTATCACCGGTATGTTTCTTATAAACTCCCTACCTGCTCGTGTGTTATTTGATTCTAGAGCGAATCTATCTTTTATTTCTTTGGCATTTTGTGATAGATTAAAATTGCCTACTACTGTTATTTATGTGCCACTTGAGATAGAAGTAGCAGATGGTAAGATAGTTCCTGTTACAACTTCTGTGACTAGAGCTGAAATTGATGCTGATGGTAGATGCTTCCATGTGTCGTTCCTATTAATGCCCTTGGCTGGTTTTGATGTGGTTTTGGGGATGGACTGGTTGAGTAAGCATAAAGCGAGTATTAAATGCCATAGGAGGCTGATTTCTTTTCCGTTGTCTGATGGGTCGCATGTGGTGGCTCGAGGGGAAAGAAATAAATCTGTGTTTCCTATCATTTCATTATTGAAAGCTAAGAAATCCTTGAGTAAGGGATGTGAATGTTTTCTGGCATATGCTATTGATGCTATAAAGGAAAAGCGGGCAGTTACTAATGTGCGAGTAGTATCTGATTATCCTAAAGTATTTTCGGATGAGTTACCTGGGCTACCTCCCGTTCGAGAGGTGGAGTACAAGATTGATTTAATACCATGTTCTAATCCAGTGGCAAAATCTCCTTACAGATTGGCTCCTTCTGAGATTAGGGAGATGATGACGCAGATTCATGATCTTCTAGATCAGGGCTTTATTCGTCCAAGTTCATCGCCGTGGGGTGCACCGGTTCTATTTGTGAAAAAGAAAGATTGCATGCTACGGATGTGTATTGATTACAGAAAACTGAACAAGAGGACAGTTATGAATAAATACCCTCTGCCTAGGATTGATGATTTGTTTGATCTGTTGCAGGGTGCATCTTATTTTTCTAAGATTGATCTGAGATCGGGTTATCACCAAGTACGAGTTTCTGATGAAGATGTTGCCAAAACTGCTTTCCGTACCTGGTATGGCCATTACGAATTCTTAGTCATGCCATTCGGTTTGACTAATGCACCTGCTGTGTTTATGGATTTGATGAATCGGGTTTGTTGACCGTTTTTGGATAAATCTATGATTGTATTTATTGACGACATTCTGGTTTATTCTAACTCCGAAGCTGATCACGAGATACATTTGAGACAGGTTCTTGAAACTTTGAAACAGGAGCGATTGTATGCTAAGTATTTGAAATGTGAATTCTAGATGCGAGAAGTTCTCTTTCTGGGGCATGTCATTTGCAGTGATGGGGTTAAAGTTGATCCGGCGAAGGTAGAAGCTGTAATGAATTGGGATGCTCCGAAGTCACCTTCTAAGATTAGAAGCTTCTTGGGATTGGCAGGTTATTACAGATGGTTTATTAAAGATTTCTCTAAAATTGCAAATCCCATGACTAAATTAACTCGCAAGGAGGTTCCATTTAAGTGGAATGATGAACTAGAAAGGGCTTTTTAGACGTTGAAACGACTTTTATGTCAGGCTCCTATTCGTGCTCTACCGGATGGCTTAGATGGCTTCATTGTTTATTGTGATGCGTCATTTGCAGGGTTGGGTTGTGTGTTGATGCATCGGGATAGAGTTATTGCATATGCTTCTCGTTAGTTGAAACCTCATGAGAAGAACTATCCAACCCATGACTTAGAGCTTGCAGCTGTGGTTTTTGCATTAAAATTATGCATACATAATCGTTACGGTACAAAATGCGTTGTATGTACTCATCACAAAAACCTACAATATGTGTTTTCACAGAAAGAACTTAATATGCGACAGAGACGATGGCTAGAACTTGTTAAAGATTATGATTGCGAAATTCGTTATCATCTGGGAAAAGCCAACGTGGTAGCCGATGCTTTAAGTTGCAAGGGAACTGGGAATAGTAATTATTTTATGCGAATTGAGATAGTTTCTGACCTAACTGATAAATTGAAGGCAGCTCAGTTGGAAGCCTTGAAGGATGAAAATATGAAGTCAGAGATTATGATAAAGAAAAAGAATGATTTGAATGATCATTCTCGGGGATTAAAAGCGTATCGATCTCGTGTATGGGTGCCTTTGCTTGGAGGTCTCAGAAATTTGATTTTGATTGAGGCTCATAAATCAAGATTATCTGTTCATCCAGGTAGCACGAAAATGTATAACAATCTGAAGGTACTATATTGGTGGCTTACGATGAAGATATATGTTGCACAGTTTGTGGAGTCTTGCCATATATGTGCATAGGTTAAGGCAGAGCACCAGAAACCCTATGGATCATTGAAACAGTTACAGATTCCAGAATGGAAGTGAGAGCACATAACGATGGATTTCATAACCAAACTTACACGTACGCAGAGGAATCACGATATGATTTGGGTGATCGTTGATAGATTAACCAAGAGTTCTCACTTCTTGGCTACCAGTGAAATATCATCACTCAGCGAGTTGGCTCAGTTATATATTGATGAGATTATTTCTCGACATGGTATACCGCTTTCAATTGTATCGGATAGAGATTCCATATTTGTGTCTAATTTCTGGAATAGTTTACAGCGAGAGTTAGGTACGCATGTTAATCTGAGTATAGCTTATCATCCTCAGACAGATGGACAAACTGAACGAACTATTCAGACACTTGAGGATATGCTACGTGCATTTGTGTTGGAGTATGGGGGTTCTTGGGATTCCATCCTGCCGTTGATTGAATTTGCGTATAACAATTCATATCATTCAAGTATTGGTATGCCACCTTATGAGATGTTATATGTGCATCGCTGCCATACTTCTACGTGTTGGTTAGAGGCGGGTGAGAAACAGTATGCAGGGCCTGATATTGTACAGATTACCGCAGATAAAGTGGCAATTACGCGAGAAAAGTTGAAAGCTGCAGGAGATCGACAAAAGATGTATGTTGATCTACGTCGTAGATCTATTACTTTTGTGGAAGGTGAACTGGTTTATCTGAAGGTATCGCCTTGGAAGGAGGTTATCCGTTTTGGGAAGCGAGGAAAGCTAGCTCCTCATCATATTGGGTTGTTTCGTGTCCAAGGGGTGGTTAATGATTAGATGGTTACACTTGATCTTTGTACGGAATTGTCAGGTATTCACAACACATTCAACGTTTGTTACTTGCGGAAATGTAAAGTGGAGGATAAGAGTCAGATTCTTCCGTTACAAGATCTTAAAGTGGATTTAAGCAAGAAGTTAGTGGAAGAACCCATTGAACTATTAGATCAGAAAGTGACAAAATTGCGTAAGAAACAGATTCCGATGGTATTGGTTAAATGGAAACACAGTTTGGGTTCAGATTTAACATGGGAAACTGAGGCATTTATGAAGGCTCGTTACCGTCGATTGTTTAAAAGTGTATAGATGTTGGAATATGCCCATTGATACACATGAGTTGGTATCACTGCCGATGAGGCATAGGCCTATTAGGTCACACGCCAAGTATTGATTCCGGTAACACCTTTGAACAAGAGAGAGAAAAATGCCAAAATGGGTTTTGGCTGGGCCGGGCACGGCCGTGCCTTGTGAAGGTACGGGCGTGCCCTATGCCAGGTACAGGCCCAAGACCGGCGTGCCTAAGGCGTACCCATTGGGTCCAGCACGGGCGTGCCTCGTGGAGGTACGGTCGTGCCTAGTGCAAACGCACGAGCCCAAGTCGGTCGTGACTTGGGTTTGCTTGTGGGCTGGCATGGGGTCACACGCCAAGTATTGATTCCGGTAACACCTTTGAACAAGAGAGAGAAAAATTCCAAAATGGGATTTGGCTGGGCCGGGCACGGCCGTGCCTTGTCAAGGTACAGGCGTGCCCTATGCTAGGTACGGGCCCAAGACCGGCGTGCCTAGGGCGTACCCATTGGGTCCAGCACGGGCGTGCCTCGTGGAGGTACGGTCGTGCCTAGTGCAAACGCACGAGCCCAAGTCGGTCGTGACTTGGATTTGCTTGTGGGCTGGCACGGGCGTGCCTAATTAACTAGTCTTTCAAGACTAGTTTAATGGGGACATTTTAGGCTTCATTTTGGAGTCTATATAAGTCCAAATATGCTTATGGAACATGGTTGGTTGGTGGCTACTAGTTAGTGCTAGTCATTCTTGATATATGAACTTGTAACTCCAAGTTAGTTCACATACTCTCTCAAGAAACACATACTTAGAAGATAGATTGGCATATTAATCTTCAAGTTGATGTTAGACCATTGGTGAAGCTTTTGGCGGCGTCCAAACATAGCTAGCACGTAGGGATCATCAACACTTGGTGTGGATACCAATAATGATACACTACTTTGTGTACATATCTTCATCAACAACAAGGAGAATATATTTTGTATGGTATAATTTCTTATCATTGTTCCCCTTCTTTTAGTTGCATTGCTATTGTTTAGAGTTTACTCCATTGGGTGTGGTATTGGTGGCATAAAATGATATTGTTTTTATACCCGTTTAGTTTCCGCTGCGCTTTCTAGATGCCACCAAAACCCAACACTGGTATCAGAGCCATCTCTAACATGGCTTTGCACTGAAACCGGAATTTTTGAGTTTTCTGTCAAAATCTGATTTTCCGGTGAGCTGGCAAGGCCGTACCTCTTGCGTTACAGGGCATGCCGGAGGCCGGGGCACGGCCGTACCAGTGGGGGTACGGACCGTGCTGGCAGAATATTTGTATGCTTAAAACTATTTAAACTTTACACTGACAAAAGGGCAGGCACGCCCGTACCATTTGGGGTACACCCGTGCCTTCTTGTTTTTGGTCAGAATTTTGTTTCTGAAACGGTAAGTTTGAAATTGAAATTATATCTAAATTCCGGATTTGTTGGTTGGACTAGTCTTGGATCTACTTTTTCCCCACTATATTTTGATTCCTTGAATTTATATATTTTGTATGGCTTGGCATGAAGTACATAAAAATATATATATTTAAAGGTGTATAAATGAATATGTAATTTTAAAGGTGTATTAAAATTATTAATGCATATGTACAAGGATTGCTTTTTGTGTCTTGGGTGTCTTGTTGGCAATCTTAATCAAAATATGTTTGACATGGTTTTGTGGCACACCATGGTTTTGCTTTGGTTGTGTTTGATTGTGGTTCGGTAACTAGATGCCCTTTAGACCTATGTGTTGTGGTGATTGGTTTATTTGGTTTTGGTGGCCTGCGTGCCGTATTGTTGTAATTTGTATTATTATTTGGTGCGGCTTGCATGCCGTTTATTTATTCCTTTGTACTTGTATTACTAGCATAGGATTTGTGCTTGCATGTCATTTCTTCTTCTATGTATTTGTAAAATAGTATATAAGTTGATTTTGTATGTAATAAACCAACGGGAATCACGGCGTTGATGTCTCGGCAATGTGGAGTCCGGATTGCTTTTTGGATATGCCGGCTTCAGTGGGAGCACACTCGACAGGGTACTTAGTGAAGGTATTTGTTCGGGTTTTCAAGACGAAGCGGAAGCATGACACAATACAAAAAATTCAAAGCTAACGAAACAAATACTTCCCACGGACCAACATCTAAACATGAAGTTGCAACTAAATCAAAATAAACAAGATAGAAGGAAAGGTTATACCACAATACAAGATCACCAAAGCTTTCCTCCTTGTCAAGATATAAGAAATCAAGCAAGAATTCCTCTAGTGTTGTCCACCCCAAGACACCTTGATTCCCCAATGCTAGTAGCTTGGTATTAGACACCAAAACAACAATCACAATGTGTATATCACCTTCTCTTGTGCATCAATCTTGATCACCAAGAAGAAGAACCATTAGAGAGAGTTTTTCTCATAAACTAGAACACTTCAACTCCCATGAAACTGTTTTTGAGCATAGAAAACCGTAGCACACTTAACCCACCACTTAATCACATTAAAAAGTGTGTTTAAGAATGTTAATTCTGCTGTTACAGTGATCATACACGGCCCGTGTTCTTTAACACGGCCGTGTAGGACCAAAGCCCACGGCCTCAATTGGGCCAAGACAACCCGTGTCTAATAGGCTCAACACGGCCCGTGTTCATCTACACGGCCGTGTTGGCCCAAAGCACACGGCCTTGATTTGGGCCTAAACGCCCCTTGCTAGTTGGGATGGACATGGCCCGTGTTCAGCCACACGGCCCGTGTACCATTTTGCCAAAACCCATTTTGGCCTCTTTCTCTCTTTTGCTTGATCGTGTTGCCGGAATCAATACTTGGTGTGTGACCCAGGAGGCCTATACTTAATCAGCAGTGTTATTAACTCGTTCGTGTCAGCGGGCATATACCAACAGACTCCCACTTGCACGTGACACGACTACGAAAAATAACACAAACATAGAGCGGCCTCTAGCAAGACATCTATGCTCCCAAGTCAGTATAGGGTATGCCACTCTTGACAAGATGCCAATCACAAAGTGATTGTCCTAAAGATAAATGAACATGCACATCCCTTTGTTCGCGATATCCTATGTGAACACAAGGCATGGAATAAAGTCAACCTTCAGATCGTTCACGATTATGTTTCTCGATTTTAGATTAGTGGTGACCAACAAACCAAGTTAACATTGATCCATCATCAATATAACTTGAGCACGGCCATGCATTTGAACTTCAGCACTCAATCATCGAGGGGCCCATGGATATATTCTCTATACATAGAGGAACAAATTCCTTTCGACTACATACTCCCGCCACATAGATAATACTCAACTCAATCATCTCCCTTATAACGACCAATTACGGACCGCGTTAGAAGATGATCAAAGCAAAGCAGACCTATGCTTTGGAATCACATGTATCTCTAGTTCAAGGATGAAACGTCATCATCATCCCGAGTTACTTATGACTAGAACCATGAAGTGAGCTCGGGTGCGGGTCCTCCAATCACTTAAAACCCCTTTTGAGTATAGGCAAGAATCACGTTTATCAAAACTAATTCTTTTCCTCAATCTTAATTTATACTTCCTTCCCATAAAGTATAACCGATTGTGGAGATTTAGAATGAAAAACATTCTCGGAAGTGTTTAAACATGCTAAGATGGAACACAATAAGAATTCATAAAATACCCGCCCTCGGCGTATTATTAAATCTCCATTTAATAATCGATATAGTATGAATTACAATACTGCTTAACGTCCCAAAACATAAGTACCAATCAATCATAAACCAAAACAATATTCAAGCCAAGTCACGTGCATTAGAAACGCTAATGGACCTAGTATGATAAACATCACTAGTCCATAACAACGGCTTAACTAGTGGATTTGTCCCACAACATCCACATGTACTTTTGTTATTTACTTATATCTCTTTTGACAAGACTACTATAAAAGCATGCATCAAAGAGATCTTACTTTTAAAAATTAAAGTAAACAGACCCTCATTGTCTCAAAAGCCCATAATAGGGTTAGTGATACTTCAAGAACCAACAATCAACACCACAAGTTAGGATCATAAAATTTGATCAATATCAACAGTTATCCTAGCAGAAACACGCATTAGAGTAACTACTTACTCCAAGCCTACTCTAGTCGTCAAACATCAAGAACATGTCTCTATATTTCTAGTACTAAATATATTATCGAATTTTGTATTTCCTAAATGCCCTTATAAAGCAGTAATTCCTAAATTAGGTTCGCAGATAACCTAATATCGAGACATTATCTTCAGTAGACATATAACATTATGAATACAACAAAGCTCCCACTAGCCCTGACATATATAAAAGGCTTTATATACGCTTCTAGAAAACTCATCACTTTGATTTTCTAATAGTAAGCAAAGATCTATCCTTTAAGATGCTAGCATAAGTCTGAAGTGGACTTATTCACTTTTGTAGACTTAATTCGGATACTACGGAAGTATATTAAGACCCTCAAAGAGTGTTATAAGCACTTCCTCATCATATTGTTCCATGACGGAACGCGGTCATTAATATCCATGAGTATCAAACAATCTTCAACATAGCCACTAGGAAAAGTTTCTCCATAACCATCATGAAATCTTTACAACTAGTCGGAATTTGAAGTTGTCTACAACTTCATCCATGTTAATCCCATTACTACCGCCTTGGCATACACTTAGGTATGGGATTAAGCCAAGTCAACTACTTAGACATTTCAAATGGATTGCATTTCTTTATCATTTACTTCTTTTAATTTTAGCGAATTCCAGATCCACTACGTCTTCCGATAGGTGGTGAACTCAACTTGACTCACCGTTAGGTCATTGCCACTTAGATATGAGAAACCCACATCTCTATGGCTCTATATGACTCTTATCAGAATTAAAAGAAGTAATGACTCTTAGTCAGGTATACTAGCATATCCATGATGATCATCAATCAAAGATATCAGATTATATGCTAGCATCAACACCAAGTCTTTCATTTAAGTTCCACATTCTTCCACTGGAACGCCTTAGCTTTCGTCCCCTTTTAAGCAACAAAACACCATTCTCGAAAGGTTAAATAACTAAAGCTTAGAATAACTCCTCAAATGTATTAGCACTTCTTGTTTTCAAGTTCATCCATCTCCCACTAAATGTAGATTGGATAACTTTGAACTATAAGATAGACAAGCGAAGAACCTTTCAAGTCATATCTTAATGAGTGCTAAGTAGACAATCAATTGAATTTAGATTTGAGGACTTAGTCACATTGGTAAATGAATGTCCTAACAAATCGGACATACACTCTTGACCCGTCATAAACTGGATCATTATCAATAACCCCCGGTTCCCTACATCATGACACCATGTACCAATGTGTCTAAGTAGGATATGAATGGTGAGACAATGCAACAATTCACTATATGGTCATTCAATATAGATAGTAAGTATCTTAGCATCTTAACTAGATCTAAGTACCTTGATCTATATTCCCTATTGATTTTGAAATTTGTTTTGGTTAATTCTGAACACCAACCAAGTTTCAGACATATACCCAAACTAGTAAACGTCTCGCAACTACTACCGTCAAGGTAGTGACAAAGAAGTTTCTCTTTCGTTATTCTTTGTGGTGTGCTTGAACGGATTATCCACAAAAATGTGATCAATATCCAACAAGCCTTCAATCCTCTCACAAACTCCAGTAAAGGATCTCATAATCATCTTAGCCTAATAAATAAGATCAACATCAAAACGTTTAGCCCGAGGCTAAACTATCCCGAGATCCCAACCACATGGATCTAGATGATATATATTTCTTGTTTATGTGGTAAAGTTGATTATCTCACAAAGATAATTTATCCAAACTATTTTGCATTCAGAATCAATTATTCATGAATATTCAATTACTTGTAACAAAACCTTGTGTCGGCCATGACACGGAAAATTTTGAATATAACAAAATATCTCAGAATAAACTTTCATAATAATTTTCATATTTTAAGAATAAACTCATCGTCATCAAATGTATAGTTGTGTGCCCCGTAGGGCAAAACAAAAAATAAGCTATGACATAAATAAACCTTGAATAAACAATGCTTAAATAGGTTTTACATCATTTCTTAAAACTTCAAAATTATATCCATCATCTTAAAAACCGAGCATACAAAGAAATGTTATTGCCACGCAGGGCAATAAAATAAAGTAATAAATAAACCGGTGACAAAAGCGAGATCAATTATCCTTATCTTCTCTTAGAGGACAATCATCCTGGTTTCCTAGTCCGAGAAACGGTTCTTCATGTTTTTCTTTCACCCAAGGACCTACACTTTGTAACAAAATAAATTTGTGACAAACGTGAGTCAATCAGCTCGGGTCAACAACCCAGCTTATAGAAGAATAGCAATGAATTATGAATGTTAACTCTCTCTTTTCTGCGAAGTTTTATATCCTCTCAGCACGTATGGTAGGTCTGACGGCCCCAATTTTCAAATCTTCCACAGAAGTAGCAACCCACCTTTTCTTGAGTCTCTTCTTGATGTACATTTTCTATGTCCTTCGACTCAATATCAAGGATAGGCTTGGAAACCCCAACCTTTCCTATTAGGGGTTGTTTCTTCTTCCTTTTCTTTGTTTCTTTAAACCCAAGACGGGAGTGGTTGAGGTGGAATTATGCTCGGCCATGTCAGACTCCGCAAACTTCAACATACCATGCAATTCACTTAAGGATTTCTCCATTCCTTGCATGTGATAGTTTGTGACAAACTGATCATATGATTCGGGCAGAGACTGGAGTACAATATCCACAACAAACTCTCTCCCAATAGGAAATCCTAACCTTTCCATTTGGTCCACGTTCGCCTTCATCTTAAGAACGTGAAGACCAACATTCCCGCCTTCCTGCATCCTACAACCGACTAGGCTTTTAACACACTCATAGTGTGCCTACCTAACTTGCTGTTGGAACATGTCCTTGAGCTTGTTTAACATATTGTACACACTCATGTGCTCGAACTACTTACGCAACTCTGAGCTCATAGTTGAAAACATGAGGCAAGCAACATCGTGCTTGTCCTCGACACGTTTTTCATACCCGTATCGGACGGCCCAAGTCGCATCGGTAGCAGGTGGCTCCGGAAGGGGTTCCTAAAGGATGTGCAACTTTGACTCATGGCGAAGGACAATCCTCAATTGCCTAAGCCATGCAATAAAGTTCACCCCCGTGAGTTTCTCCCTTTCTAGGAACACACGAAGTGAGATGTTTGACGTGATGTTGTTATGGTTTGACATCTATAAATAACAAAAAAGCGAGTTTTGGTTAGTTACATAAACCTCGTTAAAGATAATTACCCCATGTGTGTAAGAAAAAAAATTATATTTAACAAGGGCTAAGAACCTTATTTCACCTCGCACCATGACGGGTTTACCGCGGATCACGTGGCGAAGCTATTTAGGCCGGTAACCATTTTACCAATTGTAATTTCTATCACAACTATTAGACACTTGCGGGACCCATTGACACCCATAATGTCGGTTGGCATGTTTGATCCCTACCTTACACCAATCTCAATATATAATTTTTGTTTAGCTCGTGCTTAGCTCGACAACTAACCAAGAATTATATACCAAAATTATAAATCGTCCGTCAAGACACACGGGCGGCACTCTCGACCATCAGTTGGGTCGTACTTAGCTCGACAACCAATCATGCGAGTTACCCCACTCACATTCGACACAACTACGCAAGGAAAGACTCGTGATTAGCTCGACAATCATCCTTGTTTCGTTCAATTCGGGTGGTGTCGTCTTACGGATGGTGCGTGATTTACATTTAAAAAAACGGGATTTTGTTTCCGGTTTATAAAAACCTTTTTTTGAATTCACAAAGTAAGTGTCAAAATGATTTTAAGCACTTTTAAATATAATACCAAGTTTATATTTTCTTTGTCAACTCTATTCGCGCGAGATTGTTAACCATTTTAACAAACATTATATTTTCTTTAATTTTTAAAGAAAAATTGTCTAGCATGCGAATCCTAATCCATGCATAGAAAATAAAATACAACCACGCAAATATATATATATATATAATTCGGTAACATGCCCAAAAATCCTATGCGTTTTCCCCGTGAGCCACAACGGGGAAAATAAGGCCAAAACCAAAGGACAAGGCATAGTCTCGTTGGGTGAGCTCTCACTGAATCCACCACCTCGAATAGCGTGTTGGTTCCTTCTTTCCAAGACGTCATCACCATGACTCCTGTTGACTTCTCCGGTTCTAATTCTATACTATTTACAAATACATAGAATATATATATAAACGACACACAGGTCGCATTCCTACACTATTTATACAAATACACGGAATCAAAGAAACGGCGTGCAAGCCGCACCAACAAACAAATACATAAATAATTACATCAATACAGCACGCAGGCCACCAAAAAACCAAATCAATCAACCACCACAACACATAGGTCTAAGGGCATATCATGTTACCGAATTAACCAAACGCAACAAAATGAAACATGGCGTGCCACACAAAACCATGATACAAATATATATATATATATATATATATATATATATTAGTTAAGATTGTCAAAACATCAAAGGCACCAAAATGACAATCATTGTACATATGCATTAGTGTACCAAACCATTTTTGAGACACATATTCATATATACATTTATAAGTATTTATTTGTGCACACTTCATGCCAAGTTACAACAAATATATAAATATAAAAACTAAAATAATATGAAGACTACAAATATATCAATTTTAGTCCAACAAGAATCTGCATGAAAAACTATTTTAGGAAAACAATTTTCTTATCAAATAAAATATTTTCATGGTTTTTCTAGACTCAATAGTGCAAAGCCATGTTAGATATGAAGCTGATACCACTGAAGGTATTTGTTCGGGTTTTAAAGACAAAGTGGAAGCATGATATAATACAAAAAATTCAAAGCTAACCAAACAAATACTTCCCATGGACCAACATCTAAACATGAAATTGCACCTAAATCAAAATAAACAAGATAGAAGGAAAGGTTATACCACAATACAAGATCACCAAAGCTTTCCTCCTTGTCAAGATGTAAGAATTCAAGCAAGAATTCCTCTAGTGTTGTCCACCCCAACATACCTTGATTCCCCAATGCTAGTATGTTGGAATTAGATACCAAAACAAAAATCACAATGTGTATATCACCTTCTCTTGTGCATCAATCTTGATCACCAAGAAGAAGAACCATTAGAGAGAGTTTTTCTCATAAACTAGAACACTTCAACTCCCAAGAAACTGTTCTTGAGCACAAAAAACCGTAGCACACTTAACACACCACTTAATCACATTAAAAAATGTGTTTAAGAATGTTAATTCTGCTGTTACAGTGATCGTACACGGCCCGTGTTCATCAACATGGATGTGTAGGCCCAAAGCCTACGGCCTCAATTGGGCCAAGACAGCCCGTGTCTAATAGGCTCAACACGGCCCGTGTTCATCTACACGGCTGTGTTGGCCCAAAGCACACGGCCTTGATTTGGGCCTAAACGCCGCGTGCTACTTGGGATGGACACGGCCCATGTTCAGCCACACGGCCCGTGTACCATCCTGCCAAAACCCATTTTGGCTTCTTTCTCTCTTTTGCTTGATCATGTTGCCGGAATCAATACTTGGTGTGTGACCCAATAGGCCTATACTTAATCAGCAGTGCTATTATCTCGTTCGTGTCAGCAGGCATATACCAACACTTTCGATCTTGGATTCCTTAGTTGACCTTGTTTTCCCCGTGTGGCTCGCTGGAAAAACGCATAGAATTTGGGTATGTTACCGAACTAATGTGTATGCGTGGTTGTTTTATATATTTATTATTTTGCATGGATGTGTAGGGTATCGTATGCTAGATAACTTTTCCAAAATATATAAAACACAAAGATTTATAAAATTGGTTTATATTTCTTTCCTCGCGTATAGAATTAACAAGATAATATAAATTTGTATTATATTATAAGTCGATAAAAATTGTATTTATCGCTTGATTTGTTAATTCGCAAAATGGGTTAAAATTGTTTTAACCGGAAAAACGAAATCATGTTTTTAAAATGTAAATCACCCGTCATCCGTAAGATGACACCACCCGAATCTAGTGAAACTTGGATGATTGTCGAGCTTTAGCATGAGTCATGCCGGGTGGAACTGTGTGGAAGGTGAGTGTGGTAACTCGCAATATTGGTTGTCGAGCTTAGCAAATTATTGGCGAGAGTTCCACCGTGTGTCTTGACAGGCGGTTTACAATTCTTTTGTGACACTTAGGTGGCGTCGAGCTCTAGCCGAGTCATTTAAGGGGATCAAGTTAGAATTGGTGCGAGAAAGGGTCAAACATGCCAAAAGACATTTTGATTGTCAATGGATCCCGCAAGGATCTAGAAGTTGCAATGTGTTTGCAATTGGTAAAATGGTTACCGTCCTAAATAGCTTTGCTTTGTGATCTGCGGTAAACCCGTCATAAGGTAAAGTGAAATATGGTTTCTAGCCTTGTTTAAATAATTGGCTGTGAAAACTATTTGGGTAAGTATTTCTACAAGGATCATCTCTAAATTCACTAAAACGTGTACTCTAAAATTGTAGATGACAAACGTTAACAACGTAACACCGAATTTATCACTCCGTTCGTTCCGAGAAAAAAAGAAAAATGAAGGCGTGAACTTTGTGGATTGGTATAGGCAATTGCGAATTGTCCTTCGCCATGAATCTAAGTTGCATATCCTCGAGGAACCTCTTCCAGAACCACCTGCTGCCAACACAAGTTGGGCCACTAGATACGCCTTTGAAAAGCGTATCGAGGACGCAAAAGATGTTTCTTCTTTCATGTTATCGACTATGAGCTGCGAGCTGCGTAAGCAACTTGGGCATATGAGTGCGTACGACATGATTAATCGGTTGAAGGACTTGTTCCAACATCAGATTAGAGAGGAACACTTTATGTGTGTCAAGGCCCTTGTCGATTGCCGGATGCAGGAAGGTGGGAAGGTTAGTGTTCATGTGCTTCGTATGAAGGCATACATTGACCAAATGGAAATACTAGGATTTTTCATTGGGAGGGAGCTTGCGGTGAATATGATTCTCCAATCCCTGCCCGCGTCTTATGATGAGTTTATCAAAAACTATCAAAAGGACAAAATGGTAGAATCTTTAGACGAGTTGCATGGCATGCTTAAGACTTTCGAGTCTAACATGGCCAAACGCAAGTTCATTCCCACCCGTTTATTTGAGGAATGTAAAACCGAGAAAAAGAATACCACTCCTAAGGGAGAACTTTGCTATTTCTGCGGTGAATATGGAGATTGGCGCCCCCACGCTTGTCCTGAGTGTTCGAAAGAGTTAAAGCTTCCTATGAGGCAAGGGAATAGCTCTTTGCGATCAGGTACATTCATGATTAGCTCCATTGTTTTTCTACTTCTTAGCTAGATTTGTTGAAATGTTGGCTATAACACTCACGTTTGTTGCAAAATTGTGCGTGTAGCGTATCAGTTTTAAATTTATAAAATCCGAGTTATTTAGCACGACTACAACACAAATAGGCAAGAGAACCTAATCGTATTGTAGTATAGTAAATAAGTACGGGTATCGAACACAAGGGGAACGAGTATGATTTTGAATATAACTATACTAATTAAATATTAAACTAATAAAACAACTAAAAAAGGGAATTTAGAATCTTATCAATAAATATTCAAACTTTATTACTCTAACTCACTAAATAATAATAACAAGAACCAAAAACAAACCAAAGAAAGCAGAAAGCAACAGACTTTATTGGATTAAGCTTATGAAATAAAGATTCTCTCCCTAGATTCAATGAGACTCTCTTCAAGTCAATCAATTAAGTGCACAAACAACTAAATATCATATACCGATTCCTATATTGTTAGACTCTTGGTCAGATTATCTAACCCTATAATCATGCAATTAACTAACCCTATGGTCAAGGAGTCAATTAAAAGCAAGATTAATCTTTTTAGTTCGTATCAACCAAGATTCTACCTTTAATGATTGTTTTAAGTTAACAAAACATTCAATTAACATATAAAGGTTATCATATGCAATTGCACATACATTAAAGTTCCTATCTTTTCATGTTTAAGCCTAGGATTTGGTCAATCACTAGTCAAAACTACTTATTGGTCCTAAATAATCATGATAAAAGACACACAAGCGGATTGATCCTCCTACTCATGCATACTCAGAATATAAACATGTCAAAAACAAGATCTAAAACACATGTGGATCTTTGGTAGAAATTAAATTGATAAATATATGAAATCTAGCATCTTAAACACAAAAAGAAACCAACTTTAAAAGAATCCATCTTCTCTAGGGAGGAATACATGAAATACTAGCCTAAAAACATCATAAAATACTTCTGAAATTAATAAACATTAAAAACACAAAAAATGATAGAACCAGGATGATCCAAAGCCAAATATTTAAAATCCAAGCTTCAATCCTCCAAGTCCTAACTCAAGTTCAGATGGAACCAAAGAAGACTGAAGAGGCTCTAAAAGATGAAGATTGGATTGAGGCTATGCAAGAGGAGCTGACAGAATTTCAAAGAAATAAGGTCTGGACCCTTGTCCCTGCCCCCAAAGGAAAAACAATTATAGGCACTAAGTGGGTCTATAGAAATAAAATGGACAAGGATGGAGTAGTGATTAGAAACAAGGCAAGGCTAGTAGCTCAGCGGTATCGACAAGAAGAAGGTATTGATTATGATGAGACCATTTCCCCTGTTGCAAGGATTAAAGCTATAAGGCTGTTTCTAGCATATGCAACCTTCAAAAACTTTAAAGTGTATCAAATGGATGTTAAAAGTGCATTCCTAAATGGAGCACTACAGGAGGAGGTCTATGTGAAACAACCCCCTGGTTTTATTGATTCTAACCATCCAGATTATGTCTATAAGTTAGACAAGGCTCTGTATGGACTCAAGCAAGCTCCAAGAGCCTGGTATGATACACTGACCACCTATTTTCTCTCAAATCATTTTGCTAAAGGAAGTATTGACAAAACTCGATTCATAAGAAAGAGCAGAGGACATGTCATTCTAGTTCAAATCTATGTGGATGACATTATCTTTGGTTCAACACACCAAGGTCTGTGTGATTGGTTCTCTAAGATAATGTCAAATCAATACAGAATGAGCATGATGGGTGAGATGACTTATTTTTTGGGACTTCAAATCAATCAGAAAGAAGATGGTATATTTATTAATCCGAGCAAGTATGTTTTTGATCTGATTAAGAAATATGGATTAGACTCAAGCCATCCCGCAAAGTCTCCAATGTTACACAATGTCAAGCTACACAAGGACATTGATGGAAAATCTATATGTCAGACTACATATAGAGGAATGAGAGGTTCATTACTCTATTTAATAGCAAGTAGACCTGATATAATGTTTGCTACATGTGTTTGTGCACGATATCAGGCTGATCCAAAGGAATCACACTTGCTAGCTGTCAAAAGAATACTCAAATACCTGAAGGGAACACCAAACTTAGGTTTGTGGTATCCCAAAGGATCAGGGTTTGAGCTGATAGGGTACTCAGATTCAGACTTCGCATGATGTAGTCTAGATAGAAAGAGTACTGCTGGAGGATGTCAACTTTTGGGTGAAAAATTAGTTAACAAGCAAGAAACAAAACTCAGTGGCAATTTCCACAGCTGAAGCTGAGTATGTGGCTGCATGGAGCTGTTGTGCTCAAATACTGTGGATGCAACATCAGCTTAAGGACTTTTATTTGCATTATTCAAAGACTCCCATATTTTGTGACAATCAAAGTGCTATTGCCATTACACACAACCCAGTGTTTCACTCAAGAACCAAGCATATTGAAATAAGACATCACTTCATCAGAGATATTGTAGAAAAGGGAAAGATAGAGTTAGTCTTCATTGAATGTGAAGATCAGCTTGCAGATATCTTCACTAAACCAATTGAAGGCACAAGATTTACAACTCTAGTTTGCAAACTTGGCATGCTCAACCCTTAATTTGGTATGTTCATTTCTTTATCTCTGTTAAATATATGCTAAGTGCTAACCTCGACTAAGTGTCAATCTGAGCTAAGTTCTCAATTTGAGCTGAGTGCTCCATCTGAGCTGAGTGCTCAATATGAGCTGAGTGACAAATCTGAGCTGAGTAATCAGTTCTAATGTGTGGTCTGTTTCATAGGTCTAGGTTAGTCCTAACAAATGGTCAGTCCAACTTTATAGTATCAAATATGTCAGGTGTGTCCTGTTTAAAATAAACGTAAGTCGTCTTCAAATTAGTTAGTTAAAAGAATCTTGGTGATAATTTATTTCATCTTGAAAGAATTCGGATCAATGTAACAGTGTAAGTCTAAGTAAGTTACATTAAATATAGCCGTTATAACAAACTGCGTAGCCGGTTGTTACTGTAACGGTCATATTTATTACCCTCCGATAACGGTAACTTTTCTCTCACATTGAAAAGGTATAAATAAGAAAGACTCTTCATCGTATTTTGTTTACTCTTCCAAATCTTATCTATTCTTCTCTGCTTTCTTAAACCCTAACCTTGCTGTGTGTAGAGTTCATTGCTCAGTGTTAACCCTACTACTGCTAAGTGCAATCCAATACGATAAGTTCGATTTCAATGGAGGTTTATACTCTTAATCTGACTTAACAAATGATCCGTGGTGGTAATTTCAAGAACAACGCAATCCCCATCTACAAACAAAACAATGTCATCGCCTGTGTCGACATTCCAAAGTCCAAAATTGGCAGGGGATATGAGAAGTGGGTCTCCTACATTCGCAAGGGACCCCTGGCACATGCATTTCTTCGTGGTCCTGCTGTGCTCATCCCTCAACTTCTCACCAAATTCTGGTACACATGTAAACTGGATGCAACTCAACCGGTCATACGGGGTACAGTCCTAAGTGGACAAGTGGCGATAGAAGTCGAAGCAAATTGTCTCCGCCGAATTCTTCATCTTCCAGTTCATAATCAGTATGACGCAACGGTTTCGAGAGAAACATCGAGGAGCGTCTTGCCCTTAATGGGTCATCCTCAAGTTGTTGGAGTAATACGGAAATCTGTTTTTCAGACAGCATGGGGATTTATGGTATCCACTGTGGTTCGTTCCCTTGGATACAAGGTGGGTGGCTTGGATAATGTTAATGACTTTGAAATGCAAATGTTATATAACATATTTTATGATCGACGCTTGGATTACGCTGAGTTGATCTTTGAGGCATTCAAGTCATTGGTGACAAAGAATATAAGGGATACCATTGTGCCCTTCGTAAGATTTATATCCATGGTGCTCGAGGACAGGTTGGGTAGAAGATATACTGCCCAATATGAGTCAACCCTTACTCCTGTTCTCAGCTCCAGAATGTTTACAAATGATATTTTCCCTGAGCACCCCACAATGAGTGCTCAGATGAGGATGTATGTACAGCTTCCGACTCCTGTGTCAAGTGAAGCTGAGACAGAGGAGGAAGCTGCGGAAGAAGTGGGTGACGATGTTGATTCTGAGGCTGAGTCCTCTCAAGCTGAACAACCTAGGACTCAGTTCATAATTTCCTCCACCACTTCGAGTTCTGAGCAAAGGAGTCTGTTTTCTAGCTCTGAGTCTCCACTGCTAGGTGCAGCAGGTATACCTTTGCATCCTTTATCTCCTTCTATCTCTTTTACTTCTCCACCTCCAAAATTAGGAGATAAGACTAAGTCAAGCCCAACTCAGTCTAACCCCTCTCCCTCACCTCAAACATCTCCATCTATTTTACAATCTACAGCCAACCTTGGTCAGCCCACTACTACCAAGGATATATCATACACCTATACAAGAAAAACTGCCAAAGATGGTCCTTCACCTCACAAGGACTCTGGAGCGGATATCACATTGATACCTCCACCGGCAGGAGCTGAGGGGGAGACACCTTCTCTTAAGCTGCCAACCTCAAGGCTCAGTTCACCCGTTCAGCCTATACCAGGTATGGTGTCTACTCAGCCCATACCTACTAGTGCCATGGGAGAGCTTACCTCTGTACCTTCACAGCCCCATGAAGGTAACATTGAAATACCGATAAATCCCCAGGGTCAAATACCCCCTCCTCACCACTAAGCCTAGCTCACCCCACTACCATACCTCACGACATTGGTCACTCTTCTCTTCAATTCTTACACACTCTCGCACGACCTGTCAATGAACCTTTCATACACCAGGAAGGTTTACAGGGTCCCTAATCTGCCCCCTTGATTCCATAGGTCAGCACCAACCTTTAGATATGGGGCCCATATTCTCACCTATTGTGGAACACTCAATAGCCACTCCTACGGTGGAAATACACTCCTCCACTAGACAGGAGGACTTTGAGGTGAAAGGAAGACCAGAGGAGCCCAAGCTAATGACCACCGATGCCCAAGTCATTATGGAATATTTACAATCTCAGTTTGAGCTCCTGCACAAGAAAAGAAAGAGTGATAAAGCTAAATTGATGCGTAAGCTGAATGATCTATCTCACTCTATGGTCCGATTGGAAAGTTTTGTGCTTAATTCCAGACCCTCCCCTATTGATGATGACAAAAAGGGGGAGGAAGAATCAAATAAAGATGAAGATAAGGTTGAGGGGGAGCATACAGAGGAAGTACAAATCGAGGAAGAAGCTCATGATCAGTTTGTGAGCACTATAGATCAACCTTCCCAACAACAGCCACAGGCTCCAACAGTCCAAATTATCACGCCTTCACAAGCTCAACCAGAAACTCCACATGAAGAAACATCTCAAGCTACTCACGCCAACTTTCCTCAAGCTGAATTGCCAAAATTTGTTGAAGCTGAGTCCGTTCCAACTTCACAAATAGATAAAGGGAAAAGTAAGGTGTTTGGGATGGTAAAAAGAAAGAAAAGAAGTGCTATGCCTTTAGCAAAGAGAAGAAAGGTCATCATTGCTGAGCTTGAGCCAGAACAACAAAATCAACATCAACTAGTTGCATATGAATCTGACTCAAGTGATGAAGCTGATGCAGCACAGAAAGCCAGTGACATGCTTGCTGAGCAAATGTTACAAGAAATGGCTAAAGAACTAGGTATGACTGTGGAGGAGATGAAAGAGCAGCAAAGACAAGCTGAGCTTCATAGAGAAAAGGCTAAAGCTGAGGCTGCCAGAGCTGAAGCTGAAGCTGACTATTCTGGACCTAGAGCTGCCCCAATTCCCTACTCAGATGCTGATCTAAGGCATTGCTATAAAAGAACACATTTTAATCATAAGATTGAATCCATCACACTGTGTAGAAAAGGAAAATTGGTGATAATCAACTTTGTACTAGACAACAAACAAGAAATTGGTCTAGATATGAGATGTCTGTACAAGTTGGGGTTTTCCAAGTTGAAAATTGTAGACACAACTATCAAACGGATGAAAAAGAGTCAAATCAGACAAAAATAGTTGATGTGCTCAAGACTCTCTTCTTAAGAATTGATAAATTAGGAGAGATTCCAGCTGGTCAGATTGATACCTTCCTCAACAAGAATAAAGCTGCAAGAGTTAGAGCAGCAAGCCAGCGAGCCAAAAGAGATATCAGTATGCAAGTTCCAGAGGGAGTTGAATTCAATGAAAATACTTTTATCACTCAGCCTTTGGAAAGCTTTCTGTACTTGGATGTGGAAGGTAATCAGTGCTTCTTGAGAATAGCAGATCTTCATTTGGCAAATCTGGAGTTGATTCTGTACTTGAGAATTCTATGTGATGACTCAACTTAGAATTCAGTATTCAGATACCATCTCAACAAAAAAGTAAGGTCAAGGAAAACTGAAATGAGAGAGATGCCAGAAGGTGAAGAGATTATGAATGATGCTATCAAGAAAGTTGCCATCTGGGAACTAAAATGTTTAGATATGTGGTTGGAAGTTGGAGATCCTGTTGATTAAATAGATATGTTCTATAATTTTGTAAGCACTAAGTGTGCATAAGCTGATCATAATGATCAAGGTACAATGTAAATTATATGTTCATTAATACAAATTCAAGTTTGATATGTTCAACTGTTTTATTATTTGATATGTTCAATATTCTGTTTGATGTGTTCAAATAAACAGCTTTGTAAATTTAAGCTGACTATTGATATGTTCAATAATAAACTGATATGTTCAGTATTATAAGTTTTGTAAGTTCAGAACTTAAATTAATTCTGATGAGCTCAGTTTCTAAGTAGTTGTATATCTGAAATACTTAGAATACAAGTCTTATAATAGATTTGTAACATAAACATCTTGTAATATCAAGATATGGTAAATAAGTATGGATCAGTTCAATATTTATTTCAAGAACTAACTTTGGTCAGTTCCAGAGTGGTTCAACATAATTCTGTTAACCTATACGTACATTGATTCAATATTTTGTCATCATCAAATAGAGGGAGATTGTTAGTCCCATGTTTAGAATAGATAGATTTGATGAGACAAACTATAGATATGTATAGATGTTAGGTTAAGAGTTAGGAATTATATAAGTCTGTTATAGACTGACTAGTCAGCTTAGGCTGAGACGCCATCGTATAAACAGATATAGAGTTTTCTATGTAAGTACTAGATAGCTCAGTGACTTCTAACCTGAGATAGGTTTTAAGAGTGAAGACTTGAAGACTTGAAGATTCAAGAACCCAAGATTCAAGAACTCAGCTTGACGAGGTCAAGACTAAGTGAATCAGCTCAGCGTCATAAGTCAGTTCAAGAATTTAAGTAAGTTCTAAATTCTGTTATAAACTCTCCATATCTACGACATTTAAATTAGGATATCTGAACCTAATTTAAACTATCTATTAGTTGGATAGAGATCTCAAACGGCATTAGTTAGATATGTTCTAATTAAGGAGTTTGTTACAGTTTTAAAGAAAAGATAAGTTATATCATTAAACTGCGATTTATTCCTAGATATATCAAGTATGAGTATAAATCTTCTTATGGGTTTTCAATATATATAGAACACAATATACCGAAAAAGAAGACTGCATAAGTTGCAACACGTACGTGTGTTCGTCATACTTAATAACACGTGTGTTGCGATAACTTTGTGAGTTCAAAGTTCAAGAGTTCTTGTTAATCAGTTTTAACAAGAAGTTCGATCATCAATTAGTTTGTGATTCAAGAGTGTTTAGAGAGATTTGAGTTTATAATCAGTGTAATATCAAATCATCCGGTTGATTTGATTAGAGAGTGATAATAGTTACTGTTCTATTTGATTATTGAATATACGTTTGATTAATTTGATTATTTGTTTAAAGTGTATTCAACCCCCCCCTCTTCTACACCCGTATCGGTTGCTTGTTTACCCTCTTTGGGACCAACACTTCCCTTACAAGAATGCACAAAAATAGTTTTCATTTTAAAACAAAATTTCAATCTTGTAGGTTCTCAACGAAAATGATTTGACTGCCAAAGAATCGATGTCGTTCTTGCTCCCCTATAAATAATGAACCATTATCACACAAGTTATATCAATGAATGATAAACTATAAACATTAAGTTTCTCAGATCATTAGACTCGGGCTAATGCTTAACACAATGACATGTGAAATGAACTGTAGGGAACACTCTTCTTTCTTCAAATTCAACTTGTTCTTTTAGTAATGACCTTTCTCCACTCAGAATTTGCATCTGTTTCTCCTTTTTGATTTTATCATCCGATATACGTTCAATCCTTAAATCATAAAAGTGATTGCTCCGTGTCAATTTGTGAATCTCTTTGTTCAGTGAAGAAATCTTCTCTTTGAGCTGGATATTCTCATTAACCAATCCTTCTGCCTTCTTTTTCTCAAAATTTACTTCAACTTGTGGAATCTTCGTTGACATCTTGATATTTATCTTGATACTTAAAAAATATACGATCATTTAGAAATGATTTGATTTGATCAAAAATTTAATCAATAATAATAATTTGATCAATTAACAATGATTAAAAGTGTACTAAGAGAATCAATTAAAGTGACAACGACGACGGGGGTTTAGGGGCAGCGCCCCTAATATCGGAGTCCAAGGGGTGGAACCCCTGGCGGGGTCCAAGGGGCAGAGCCCCTGGCCAGGTCAGCTTGGAAATTTTTTTATTTTGGTTAAAATTGCTATATCAAAAAATGCAAGAAAATTCAAATTTTGTATTTTCAACCAAATTTTGAGCCTTTTAAAATTGCTATGAAGAAAGAAAATCCGACACTTTCAAATCCGCCCAAATCCGACTCTTTCAAATCCGCCCAAATCCGACACTTTCAAATATTTCAAAATCCGACACTTTCAAATATGTCCAAATCCGACACTTTTCAAATCCGATAATTTCGAAATCCGCCTAAACTAAATCCGCCAAATGTCAAATCCGATAAACACTTAATCGGATTTATGAAATCCGATAGCTTCATCTTCCAAATTCGATAACTTCTTCTTCTCAAGAACATCAAGAACACATAAACTTGTATCTAACTTGAATCTTCAAATCTATACCAAAATTGAATTTTCTCTTCAAATTAATCAATCTCCACCTAAACAAACACTTTTAAAACATTCATATTACAACGATGTGGATCAAAACTTACGAATTTAACAAAAATTCACCAAGAACATCATGAAACCTTCAAACACAAAAATTTCAAATTACTCCATGTATGTTAGGATTCATGATATGAAACCTTCCAGAATGATTCACAATGTAAATGCTAAGACTCATTTTGAATTATAGCCCTTAATCTCAATTAAATCACGAAATCCCAAATTTCATCCTCAAGAACACCAACCAAAAACCCAGAAACCAAAAATTTTGATTTCTCTCAAACAGTATAGAATTTTTGTATGAAACTTTTACTGTAGGTGCCTCTCATCATGATGAACAACATATCCAAAAATTAGATCAAATGGAGATCGTATGAATTTTCTAGATTTTTTCAAAGTTCTGCCCAAAAATAATCCAAAAATCTTCAAAATTTCTTCAAATTTCATGCAATTCTTGATCCAATCTTCAATCAAATCACTCCTTAGGCTATGATACCAATTGATAATCCCTTAATTCTTCAAGTATCAAGCTAATCTTCAATTGCATGTGTAGAACTATGAGAGAATACTAATTAGACCTTGATTTACACATAGTTCATATCATTGATTATGGCAATTGATATAGGATTAGCCTTAATCATAGGCTTATATACTCCATGAGTATATTTACAATTAAGACCTTCTAGTTTGTAATTAATACAAACTTCACTCAAAATGTAATCTTCTATTCTATACAATTAATAAACCTAACAATTTGTGGAGTCAAAGCCAAATACCTGTGTGTAGTAAATTGCTCAGGTGAGTGTCTGCTTTCATGAGACTCATTAAAGTAAGGCTTGCATGCTAGATGACCATGTGAATGCTTTATGTATATCTAACTTGCTTTTGCAGACATGCTCGTGGAGGTAAGTTTATGTGTTGCAAGATGTTACAAAGTATATTAGGTACATGCTAGTGGGTCCAGACTGGAACCACTTAGTTAATATATGATGCTATGCGTGAATGACTACCTGAACACTGTTATATGTAAGGTGATGGATCCCTGTGAGATCTTATGAATGTATGTGTATGTGCACTGTCTGCAGAACATCTGACGCATGGTTAAGGTCAGTCGGTTATAACTGGATCCTATGGGATTTCACGGTGATTCAAGAGGCATCCTGGATCCTAGGTTCTGCAGAACCGCCGTACCTTAACGTGAGTGGTGATCAGCCGGTTGTAGCTGGATTACCTGTGGAGCCTCTGGCTCTGTGAACGATGTTTGGTGGACTGCTTTATGCTCCCCCACCAGCGCAGTTAGTCGTGTCTGATCCCCCGGTCTGAGTTGTTGAGTGGGATTGATTACCTTGCAAGACACGACTCTTACTGATCTTATCAGCACACCGCTATGTGCTAAGCTAGCAATGATTGTTTATGTATGATATGTATGATGCATGACTTACTGTATTGATGCTTATGATAGTATGTACTCACTAGTTAAGTGTTAGCTAATGGTGCTATGATTTCCCTTTTCAGGTAAAGACTAGAAGTCCTGTGAGGCGGGTGACTTTTGATGTACAATGCCCCTTGTGGGTGGAACACTTGATTTCATTTTGATATGATATGTAATGTACACTATGGTCGGTTCCTGTACTATGTAACACCTTGGAAGTTTTGGAAGACGATAATGTAAATAACAGTTGATCTTATTGTGTTAAAAAGAAAATTTTTTGCTGTTATGTAGTACACTGTGTTAGTTATCATTTTAAAAAGGGGGGGTTGATGTTGCCGCCTCATGCTTGGCTCAATTGATTATTGTGTCTACGTGTGTAGCATGTGTATGTGTAGATATATCTGTGTGACTTTGCATGAGTCATTAGCCACCACTTCATTATTACTTATCTTTGAGTGTGTGTTTGAAAGTCTGTGTAAAAGTGTGTGTACGTGAGTGTTGAACAAGAAACCAACTTGAAACTTGGAATTGTGATAGAGAGTTTGATATTTCAGATAAAGGTTGGTATATGTCTTTTATCATGAATCTTGTTAGTTTCATTGTTTAAATGCTAAGATTTGATGTTCTAAAAGTTATGAACTCCATTAATGAAGTTGTGAAGGTTTTAAAGAAAACTTTGTAAGTGGGTTTTATTGATTAGAGTGCTTTAATTAGTTTTGGTATGATCATGATGTTTGTTTAAGTATTTTATGAGATTTGTTTGTAATTTGGAAGAGTTTTCTTGATGATTTGAATATTTCCAGATTTATAGTTGTGTTTTGAGAAGTTGGTTTGAAGCTAGAAGAAGAACAGGGAAGAAGAAGATGATTTTTTGTGGTGTGTTGAAAGGGGCCCGACTTTTGGCCCCGGGTGGTTTTCCGACTTTTAGGCCCCGGTCATCTGAATTTTGGGCCCCATCCGACTTACTAAAGAGGGTCCGTCTTTAGGCCCCAGGTCATCCGACCTTAGGCCCCGGGCAAGCTAAAGAGGGTCCGTTTAGTCCCCGGGCAAGCTTAAGAGGGTCCGTTTAGGCCCCGGGCAAGCTAAAAAGGGCCCGAATTAGGCCCCGTGTGACTTGAACGGGCCCGACTTTTATGTTTGTTTCATAAGTGAAATTTAACATGTTGGTTATCGTTTTGTTTTATATAAATATATGTGAATATATATTATGAATTGGTGACTGATTTCAGTATGTTTTGTTCTTAGGAACTGTGAAGACTCAGTGACATTAGACAACTAAGCAAGTGTGATTGAGGATAGAGGTTAGTGGATGTAAACTCACGGATGGTAAAGGTTATGATTGAATTGATTAATGTGGATATGTGATGCATATGATTGCGAGTGATAGACTGTTTAGTCTGATAATGGAATACTATGCATGTACTGCTTGATAGGGATATTATTTTGTGTTTGCTTTGTTGATGAGTATTTGGTTCTGATTAAAACCAGCTACGCGAGTAGTTTGGCTGGTAGAGATTCTGTTTGAGACCAGCTATGCGTGTAGTTCGGCTCGTAGAGGTCAGCTATGCGTGGAGTTTGGCTGAGCCTGATCGCTATTGGTTGAGAAGTTGTAGACCCTCTCATGCATGCATTGTATTGGAGGGGATCTAACTGTACCAATTGGCGGTGGGATATCGGGAAACCTTTGCTTTGGCCCGCATTGGTTGTAGGTTCGGAAGAACCGCCGGTCCTCTGGACTTTACTGGATTTGTTTGGTTTGTGTTTACTTGCCTATTCATTGTTTTTGTTTGTTGTTGTGACGTAGCTTCCTCTCACTTAGCTTTGTGCTACTTGCTCACTGTTGAACCTTTTTGCAGGTACGGTGTTTCCGGCGTTTTGTTGGGGTTTCAATAGGGGAAAGATTGACCAATGCTCTGATAATGATTTTGGTTAAAAGACGAGCCATGTTTTATTTGTAACATAACTGATGTTTGTGATGGTTGTAAATATTTGTATTTTATGTAAGTGACAATCTGATTATACTTCCGCAACAAGTTTTAAAAAAATGGCTTAGATTTTGCGGTGTTACACCAATGTACTGTGAATGCTATATGCCATTCATGATACTAGACATATAGGATTAGAATACTTGAATTGGCCTTATTTCATGTTCTTGTTTGATTGTTGCGGTAGGGTAGATTCAAGGTTTCGATTATCTACATGATTTAGGGTTATGCATAACACCGCATTCATACTACACTAAACTAGTGATGGATGTGTGGGTCTATTTGTGAAGCTTTATATTTTGATTTATAATGTGATACATGGCCTAAGCCTGTGAATCAGGACTTTAGTAAAGTTAAGATCAAATATTTATAGTGTGTTCAGAGTAATATAGAGCCCATATTATTACAAACGCATGGTATATTTTGGAACTTGACAGAATCATTGGAAATCTTGTGAAACAGGTGAGAGATACTTGTAGGAAGTAGTACACATGTAGCATAGGAGTGCCTTAGTATGTATAGGTGTAGGACATATTTCTACTTACAGGGATTGTATTTTAATTTTTCTTTATTTTTTATTGTTTTTCTTAAGGATGCAAGAATATACATGCATTTAATTGAGAAATTGTAATGCTTAGTAAATGATTCCATCATCATTTTATAGTCACTAATCGTTTTAATCTTAAATCTTTGGATGATTTTCAATATGTATATATTAAAGTTAATGAAATTTTTAAGTAAAATTAAAGATATGAATTACAATAAACTAATGAACTTGAACTTACTGCAATGATTAACATTGTTTCTCGAATCTGCCAACCATAATTGTCTGTTAATTCGAATTGCTTTAATTTATTTCTAATTATTTTTACTATATGTGTTAGTATTCCTTAAAGCTATATAAGTTTAAATTTGACTTATATCATCTCCGTATTGACACACGGGTCGCTTAGCTAGTTTAGGTAATAACTAAATAGTGGGCTAGATATCAAAGCCATTGTATTAGGCCAAGTTAAATGGTATTAGTAAGTAGGCTATTCAATGGAAAATGAGTGTATGGGCTATGAGATTAAATAAGGAAACTTTGAGCCCATGAATACCCTAAAACCCCTTAAGTCAACCCCCTTCTCGGAAAACATCTTGTTTGCGTGAGGTGGCTTAGGGCCGAGAGTAGAGGGAAGGAAAGCAGGGCCAAATCCTCTTTGTTTCTTGGAGCAATAATCTATTGTTATCACCAGGTTAGTAATCCTCACCATTGAAATCGATTTTGGATGTTTATGTTGATCATCATAGAGCTGCCAACATTAAGTTCAAAACCGAGAACTGTTATGTGATTTTAGGGGTTGTGATCTTGATACAAATTCAATTAAATATTAGGGATTGACAAAAATGATAGTAGGAATTCATTAAAACAAAATTATTATAAATGGTTGAATCTTTGACCTAGTATCAAACTATTGTTGTCAATTGATGTGAGAGCCGAGAACGGCAATCACCATTTGATCACTCGATGGTCATTAGTAATGAAATTAACAATTCAAAACTCATTCAATCGATGTTAGGGTCCTATTAAAATTGAAACAAATGAAAATGATTAGAGATTCACCAAATTTCTGATATTAAGTGTTAAACTGCGTTCATAAGAATTGGATACACTCTTGGCCAAAGGAAACAAAAACACAAGGCAGGTTTGAATCACAAAATAGAATTACAACTATATGAATTGCAAATTGGTTGTGGGCTAGTGTAAATCACAAACTAGGTTTATGTATATGAATTGTAAATTGGGCCAATTGGCCCAATCACAAAATGGACTAAATGGTCGAATCACAAATTTTATTAAAATGAGGAATCACAAATTAAGCCTACTATTTGAACCACCAATCACTAAATAGGTTTGAAGGTGTGAGTCTGGGAGGATTTATGAGATATGGTTTAATTGTAGGTAATTGCTGGTGTTAATTGATATCTAATTACATGATATGCGAATGTAGTTGATACTTTGTCCACGAACCAGGTGAATTCCACTAACTCTTATCTTATGACGTTTGTGTATATATGTGATGTTTATGTGAACATGTTATGTGTCATATAATGTGATATTTGCTACTTGTATACTCAATAACCGAGGGGGTTATATGATGTTGATGGCATCAAGGTCGAGTGGATCAACTTGATGGATGTCTTTAGACATCATGGCCAAGTAGGCCTGGCCGAGGGGGCCTTATGTGCAGATACGTGATAGTGTGTGATAATCGTAAAGGTATGAATGATGTGTTGCTCACTAAGCTTCTAGCTTACCCATTGTTGTTTAATTCTTTTCAGAACCATAGGGCAAAGACAAGGGCAGGACACCAACATGACAGCAGCGCGAAGATTATTTAATTTTATATTTTTGTTCAAATATTTATTTAATAGCTTCCGCTACTGAGATTTAATATTTAAATTATTTTTGTTCAAATATTTATCATCATTATTATTTATTTATTTATTCAAACGAATATTTATGGTGAAATTTATTATTTAAAAAAAATTAAAATGTTACATAATAATATTAAATAAGTCTAAATATCAAACATAAAAGATATGATGCTAAAAAATATTTAAATAAAAACTCAAAACACAATCACTATATACGATCATTATTTACACAATTAATAGTGCATGAACCTTTACCCGCTTTTATTACTATGTAATAAATTATACGCTTAGTTTCATGGCAAGCATTTATAAAAGTAGGATGGGAATTCACTGACTTCGATTTACGTAATTTGTGGGTTCCATTAATGTAAATTACATACGCAGGCTTTACGTATCTTTTTACTATTTATTTCTATTTAGAAAAATCATATATATCCTTATACTATTTATTTTCTTTTTATCTTTTTACCTATTACATTATGAAATGTGAAATTTACTAATTTTCTTTTCTTAACTCCTCTATTGATTTTATACTTCTGTTTATCTTATGAATAGGAGGATAAGTAATAGGAAATAGTAGGAGGATATATATATTCTCTTCTACTTATTCATCTACTCGTAAGATAAATATAAGTGTTAAAACCTATCAGATAAGAAAACATAATTAATATAATGTTATCTTGTAATAAGTAGGAGAATAAATTAGAATTAGAATTAAATAACCGAATATATAACTCTGAATGAATGACATGTCATCATCATGAGAGAATCCCACAAGTAAGTCTCTCCATTCTTTATTTATAATAGACTTGTATCCCATTTTCAGAAAACAAGATTTCTCTTCAACTTTCTATCTCCAATTCCTTATTCTGTATAATTCTACATATTTCTTAAATTTTCTTTATACATACATACATACACACACACATATATATATATATATATATATTGATTTCGGGTTTTGAAAATTCATTGAATTAACCAAACCATTTGTTTCTAGGGAATTTGAACTCTAATGGAAGTAGCAGCATTACCAGGGAATTCAAGTCTCCCTGTTAAAGGTCCTCCCACAAAGCTTGAGGTAATATCATCTCTGCTCTTTATAATATTTCTTGCTCGATTGTTGACCGATTTCGATTGATGAATGGGGCTGAAAAACTGCTAAATTGCAGGGAAAGAATACTGCAATGGTGGTTTGTTGGCTTCTGGGAATTGGGTGTTTGTTTCCTTGGAACAGTATGCTAACAATTGAAGACTACTATGTAACCTTGTTTCCGGTAAATATATACATCTTCTACACATTTTGCTGTTGTCACTTCATTTATCTAACCCAATCCTGGGTAGCTTAGTAATTGACGTCCTTCGATCTCTCGAGAGGTCATAAGTTGAAACCTTAATAGGGGAGTCCTTGCTTTGGCTAGGGTAGTCAAGAAAACAATTAGACCATACGTTATGGTCTACTACTCTACTCAATGAGATCGGTACCATTAGGTACCTTTGGGAACACCAAAACGTGGTGATCGGGTATGACTAGCAAGTAAGGGTTGCGGGTATAGAAGCTAGATCGAGAAGCCACCCCCGAACCCACCTTCTCCAAAGGTTTTGTTAATATAAAAATTTTAAAAAAAAGTGGGAAAATTTTGGGTAACAAAAGGGAATGTATAACACTTAATTTGGGTAGGGAGAAAGAAATGAAAGAGGGAATGATGCGATGCTATGTGGCATTGAGTAAGGAAAAGAAAAATGCACCACTATATTTAATTCATTTTATCTAAAACTCAAACTTTTATTTCAAAAGAGTGTTTACTTCATCAAAATGTATTCAACTTGTAATGTTTTCCTATTGTGTTTATCGAATTTTAAAAGTTTCTATTATGTGTTTCAAACTTTTTGTTTGTTGCTATTGTATGTATTTTGGTTATATAAAAATGGAAAAAATGCATAAGTTACATATAAAAGAAAGTTTAATACACTCAATAGCGATAAATTAAATGTTTAATACACACAATAGAATATTTTAAAATCCAATATACACAATAGCAAAACGTAACAAGTTATATTTATTTTGATAAACTAAACTCTTTAAAAAAAATTTAATATTCTTGAACTGGAGACGCAACGGATTGTTAAATGTTTTGTCTTGAACTCTTGATATAAGCTTCTAACCATGAATTCAATGTCAATTAAATTTACAGAGAAAATGTTATTATCAATTTTGACTCGTGCAGAGCTAATTTGATTATCTAAAGTCAAATAGTTTGACCTTTTCTTTTGACATAATAAATGTAACATAAATATTAAATATTATCAATAATGGTAACGTTCATTTTTTTATCGAGAAAAAATTATAAATTTCAATTTATAACAAAAAATATATAAATTTTATGCATTATACATTTTTTTGTTACAAATTAAAATTTATAATCCTTTCTCGACCAAAAAAATTAGACGTTATCTTTATTGACAAATTTTGATATTTAAATTACCTTTGTTCACAAATTAATGTTACATTTATGCAAATTTTGATATCAACTATCAAAAGAACAATATTTGATATCTTTATAGTAATAACTATAATGGATAACAAAAAACTTCAAAATCAATTTCAAAAACCTACTCGTTTTAAATATTTCATTGAGATTCTTTAATAATATATTTTCTATAAAATAAATTGTAAGATTTATTTGAGATATTTAATAATTATGTGTCATACACTATAGGGGAGGTCAAGGGTTCGAGTCTCATTAGGTTTTAATTATGGATGGCTAGAGAGATGCTTAAGAAACGGTCACCAGTAAACCAGGTTAAACCGCGTACATTTGAGCCAAAGGCCTGCCATGAAAAACTCATTTCTAAAAAAAATAATTATGTGACGTACAGAAAACTGATGGGACGAATAATCTTACTTCATGATTTAGTATTTTGGTGTATACATTAAACAATTGAAGATTGTTTAAGTCCATTATGACACAATTCAGAGTTTTCTTTTTTATTTTAAAAATTAGGTTGTATTTAGTTGTGAAAAATTAACGTTTTTAGTTTCTCTCAAAAAGAAAAATTGGAAAAAGAGTGGGGTTCTTGTTTTGAGCTTTTTATGACGAATAAAGAATACTTTTAGTTAAAAATGATTGAGATTTTATTTTTTATTTTAGAAAAATATAAAAAATAGAGGTGACACATTTCCATTTTTAAATGTTATTAGAAAATGGAAAAATTATCATTTTTAAGAAAAGCGATAGACAAAATTTTATACGCCACTTGTAATCAAATTGCTTGTGCTTCTGTTGTGTCATGTGGTATGAAGATGTATGTGTGTGTAGTCAGTGCAAAATAGAAAATACAGTTTGAAGAGAAGAGGGGAAAAACGTAACAAACTTTGTTCTCCGTGTATCTGTTATAGAGACCGGTTTTAATGTATATGTTATAGTGATCGGTTTTAAAACCGGTTTTTATGTGTTTTTCTATAAAGACATTTCTTAATACGGACTGATTTGAAAACTGGTCTTCATGATGAAAATAACCGGTCCACATAATATTTTGTGTAGTACTAGATCTGCTCTAGATGGAAAGAAATGAAAGTAAAAATAGTAACAAGTGAAGATTTCTTCTTTTCTCATCCCATCAAGTGTCTTTTTCAATTTGTTATGAATTATTTTCAGTAGAGCAATTGGAGAAATGTTACAACTTGGGTTTAGCTAATGCTTTATAGCAGTCCCTTTATGAAAAATAGAAGTTGTACATTTTTATCCTAAAGCAAACCATAATATCGATCTTTTTATGTAGAGATACCATTCGGCTAGAGTCCTTACGCTCGTATATCAACCATTTTCCTTTACTGCACTCGCTCTTCTTACATACCATGAAGCAAAAATCAATACTTGGAAACGAAACTTATATGGGTACATTCTTTTCTCCATGAGTACTCTTGCCGTTCTACTTGTAAGTTCATTTCTTTCTTCTTTACCCCCTAAACCCCAGATTCTGATACGAATATCATATTTCCCATTGAGAAAAATATTACATTCTTAAAATTATTAATTTGTGCATATTGTAGTTGGATTTAGCCACATCGGGTGAAGGAGGAATAGTAAGTTTTATCGGGGTGTGTGTTATAAGTGCCGCCTTTGGATTAGGTGATGCGCTTGTGCAAGGTGGAATGGTTGGTGACTTGTCATACATGCAGCCAGAGTTCGTTCAAGTTAGTAAAGTTCATCACATTTATAATATGCTTGTTTTGATTATCTTATCAACTATTCTTCTTGTGGTTGGCAACGTTTTAGTCGTTTCTAGCTGGTCTTTCTACTTCTGGAGCTCTTACATCCGTGTTGAGACTGTTTACAAAAGGTGTTTTTGATAGTTCCCAAAAAGGTTTACGTAAAGGAGCAAGTAGGTCCTTTACATTCATCTATTAATCTATTTTTAGTTCATGTTCCTTAAAAACTTATGTAAGGATTTACAAAACTGGAAATGCAGTTCTATTTTTTGCGGTATGCACAATCTTCGAGATGCTTTGTGGTCTTCTTTACGCTTTCATTTTCCCAAACCTTCCAATTGTGAAGTACTACCGCTCTAAGGCAGCTTGTGAAGGGTCTAAAACAGTTACAGCTGACCTTGCTGCCGGAGGTGTTCACTCACATTCTATAAAGGTACTAATTCTTTAGTGTTTTTAGTTTGCAAAATGAGCACATTAGAAAGTTTTTCAAAAAATATAGCTCTTCATGTGACTTGAATTGGCATAAAAGGTAGTGAAGGACAGTTTCTACTTTCTATTTCAGAGATATAACTAAGAATAAAAACAAGTATATATAAACAAATGTTTGAAAGTGACAATAAAATAAAATAATAAGTAACATAGAATAATATGGGGTGAACATCAGTTTTTGTGTTCTCTATATTAGGATACCAATCAAATTCGCTTGAGTGTGAAACTTATTATCAAAAAGTTGACAAATCCTTGAGTTCTCAATATTAGAAGGATGACACTCCAAACAAGTTAAATTTCATCCTTAACTAAAAATAGGTTTCTATATTTATGTCCATACAAATTGTTGTATCATAAAACGTTTACAAATTCTCTAGTTTTGAATGAATAATACACTCACGTATATGATATATCTAGTGGTATATAAGAGGGTTAACATCATTTTCTTGTGTAAGAAAGTACATCAAATTTAAATTTTTAAATAATAATGGGTGAATGAATTCTAAAATATGACCATTTCTCGGTCTACGATATGCAATTTATATGTTGATTTCAACAAATATTAGATAGTTACGTAAAATGGTGAAGCGAAAAAGTAATCAAAATTACAACACCAAGACTCTAGTTAAGTATTTGCTTTGCTAAATTTTTCTTACTAATTTTTTCTTGAGATATAATGTTAGACTACCTTTTGCTTTATCTCCGAATGGCTTTACCAAGTATCTGCTTTGGTCCTCTTATCTCTTTCGTATCAAATTCATGAGACAAGTGCCTCTTTAACTTGTTGATTTTCTCCATGTCTGATCTTTCGAGCAACTTGTCAATAACATATAACTATATTATATAGGGAACTGAATTTCTTCAACACAAAACAATGATCCATGACATATCTCAAGCAGTCATCTCGTCTTGAGTTCATAATATAAGCTAATAATGAGTATCTCACTTGAGTTCATTCTCTAGTGGATCTCATTGATTCTAGATCATTGGAAACTAATTCATCTACATCACTATTACAAACTCCCATATCATCTTAGCTACAACCATCTTTTGAGCTCCCACTACTATCAGATCTCCCGCCTTTTTCCCTTTTTCCAAATCCTTACTCGTCCCGAACTTTCTCCACTTTTCGAAGTTATAGTCAAACGTGCAAGCTCATGCTTACTAGTTTCTTCAAACATAACCTAATTTTTTGTATTTGATTTCATCTTTGTCTTAGTAATCTTATTTAAGCTTGTCTTTATATAATGGCCTCTTATTGAATGTGGTATCTTTTCTTTTAATGAGTCTTCTACTTTTATCAATCAATAGTTGATATCCGATCTAATTTAAACCGCTTTCAATGAAAATGTATTTATTGAGTTCTGCCTTAAGCTTGTCTCTCTCCGCATCTTTGACACTCGCATAAGCATCATAACAAAACTTTTACATAGGTGAGAGATTTAGTCCTCTTTTTAACAATTTTCATTTGGAATCTTGAACCTAAATGAAAATAATGGTCCACGATTAATCAAATAAGTCATTGTACTAATTGAATATGCCCCAAAAATATTTGGAAACTCTAAAAACATCCTCGTAGTCTTTGCCATTTCACCCGGTGACTTGTTCATTCTTTGGACGACTCCATTTTGTTAAGGTGATTCTAGGACTTTTATCAACATCATAATCTCATTTTAGTATAACACTTAATGAACTCTTTGTTATTGGTTTAACCCTAATTGTAGAACTTTAGAGATATTACTTCTAAATTAATTTCAATTTTCATCACTAGCTATAAAAGTAACCTTTACCTATTTTCAAAATGCACAAGGCTTACAAAAACCAAGTGAAACTTTTTTAAAAAATGTAATTTTGCCTTTAAAAACCAAGGTCCTCATACCCTTCTCACTCATATGTTCAAGTCTTTGATGTTATATAGTAGGACTATCAACATCATTAACTATGTTTATAACATTTATTTGTACTTCAATTATGTATGAAGTTCCCCATTATGTTCATAAGCAACAACCAATTTTTTCTTTATTGCATTCCCTGAATATCCCCTTATACGTGGTTTAAGTGATGTTCATGATTTAAGTAGAGATTTTTTTTAATTAATATTGGTACAAGGTTACCAAAATAAATCGTTTACAAAATATGAGCTCATACTTATAAAACTAGGATGATCACGAGGAGATCATGATGCTTCATCTCAATGTAATTTTAAAATTCTGATATATCCTAATCATTTTATTCTAAAATGTATCTCTTATCTCTACAACATATTGCCTTGAACATTTGTTTCTAACTGTAGCATGATCCAGAAGCCTTTTCTTCGCCCTTTGTTCATAGCATCCAATATATGTTTGAAAACACCAACATAATTGTTTGAAAGTTCAAATACTTCAAATATACAATATTTTTTTGTTAGTATTATCATTAGATTAATGCTCCATTATCGTCTTGTTCATATTGTTTAATAATTTCAACACCATCCGACTCATATTCAACTTCTACTTCCTCGTCTACTTCTATATTGTCACTCTGCGACTTGAATTCTTCTTCAAAAAGTTCTCTCGATCTAGTACTTCTATGAGGTCTTAAAAGTTCATCCGCACACGTGGCTTCAACAACCGTCTTGCAAGATAGTCCCGGCTCAACTCATTTCCATTAACCTCAACAATCCATTTTGAGCCTCACTTGCATTCCTAGCTAGAAGTATCCCAAGCCTCTCGTCTTTCTTTTTTTTTGTTTTTCCATCAAGTTTGCACTAAATTGAACAAAAACAAGATTGTTCAATTTTGTTGCCTTTAACATATTTCTCTTTTTTGTATGAATGTACAAAGTTAAAATTAAGAAATAAAAGGTTCAAGTAAATATAGGTTAAATATTAAATAAAATAGTAAATTACGTAATATTTACTCATTCCGTCAAACTGCTAACGTTTCTTTCACGTCCTGACAAACTAGTAGCTAAAGAAAGTATTCTCATAGCAATTCTTTGTAAATGAGGAGTTGAGTTACCATAAATATCCTACCAATTTGCTACAGTTTTAAAACAATCATATTATAAAAATTGGTAAATTTGATAGAAAATAAATAAATGAATATAAAATGCATTACTCGGATCAAAACGATCATAATTCACCTCACATCCTTTGATTGCAACTGATTGGTCAAAATTTCCTAGCTTGCGTTTATACAATGGCAACTCAACCGTCAAGATTTGGTTTTGGAGTTCATATTTTTCCGGATACAAATACCAACATCAATAACCGCATCACTAACATTGGTATCTTGTTTGACCTAAACATTATTATAAAGATAAATGGGTTTAAAAGGTAGGCCATCAAATGTAATATTTGTATCAAGTCTATCTTTCATCTTTGCTTCGATGATATCTATCACCGCCTCATATGTCTTTTTGTTATTGCCTAAAACATCAATGATTTCTTTTCTCGCCTTTTGAAGCTCATTGTATATTAAACCAAGAGAAGGCTTCCAATCCGCATCGACCATAGAGAGAACTTTGACTAAAGGTGCAAAAACTTTCATACATAAAGTTACACCGACCTATAATAAGGGACTTACAGCCGTTGCATAAGCAGTTTTCCCTTTCACCATTTTGGAGAACTTACATTTGTCTAATTCATCACTAATAATCATGAACTTAATTTGAGATTTTTTTTCTCCACCAAACTTAGTAATGTAAGAAAAGCTAAGGCAAATCTAGTAACTAGCAGTCTTACAATATCTCTTTTCTTTGTAAAATGTCTCATCAAAACCAATGTTTTGTAATGTGTATAGATAAACAGCGTAAGTTTTTTTTGGCTTGATCAAAAATTTCTTATACTCTCGTAACCCACCAATAGCTTGAAAAATAAATAAATAAATATGTTGAACACAACTAACAATAAATAATAAATGAAGAAAAAACCCGCTAAACTAAATATCTTCAAGCATAAGATTAGTTGTATGAGTAGCACATGATATCCAAAAGATGACCTCTTAAACTTCAACAACTTTGCCGCTCCCATGTTATTATAAGCATTGTTGGTCACAATTTGAACAACATGTTTAGTACCAACTTCTTTAATGCATCTATCAACATACTCGAATATGTGCTCGCTTATTGGAATGCATAAAGATGTCCCTAACTTTGAATTTACATATAAATTCATTATGCTTCTTTTTTTATAGGACCATGCATCCGTCATAATGGAATATCTATTCAGCTTCCATCCATCTTCGTATCATTTCAACATGTTGTTTGTTCTTTCAACCTTCTTTTTTGAATAAGCATCTCCAACCTCATATCTTGTTGGAGGAGGCATCCTAAGTCTAAATTGACCAACCACGTCCAACATCGTCTTGAAGCTATCCCTTTCTAACAAGTGAAATGGAATCACATATTCATAAACCCAACTACAAATGTATTCTTTTGTGCGGACCATTTTTTCATTATGAACAACATTAGAAAGATCCTTTTTTTTGTCTTTCCCTTATTTGAAACATCTTTAGGGTTGTTCATTTTGGCAAATCTATCTGTTGGACCAAAAGAACGAGTTGACTTCAAGCATCCAAAAGTCTCCTCTAATTAACGAACATCAATAGGTTCATTACTATCAATGTTTACATCCCGTGTTAAAACATCATCATCATCTTGTTTACCCTTCTTTTTTTCTTTTAGCTTCGTTTATTGCATTTCAACACTTAATTTGATCCTTTTTTTATAGCTTTACAACACAAACCGTGATTTGAGCAATGTGTTGTTGCTTCAATTTATTGATTCATCGAGACATAAAAAATATATTTTACTTTATCAAATTACCAAGAATACAATATTAGCAATAAATAACAAAATCATATGCATATTAGTGTAATCAAATTACTAAATTAGTAACACTTTCTGTAATCATAATTAAAATCAAAATCACAATGAAAACCCCCAATGAAACATTGAACCGTTGAAAGCAAGGTATTCATGTTTATGTGAATATAACCAAAATCATATCGAGAAATAAAAATGGAAGAAATCGAACATGGAACAGTAAGATATTACATGTTTCTGTGTATATAGTCCAAAATCAAGATAAGAAGTCGAACATGAAACTGGTCGATTAACCCCAAGTCCCCAACTATTAAGAAAATCTTACTCTATTAAGACAAAATCTGGAACCATTGACAAAATCTAAACTTCAAAAAACGTATTACCTGTGCTCGATGAAGACATGTCTCTATCGATTAAGCCTCTACGGGTCACGTGTTAGAAGAAATCGACCACAGCAAGGTCGATTAAGCCTCTATCGGTCCAATGGTAGAAGAAATCGACCACAAGAAGGTCGATTAAGTTTCTATTGTTGTTGTTGATCCCGTCGCCTGTGGTAGATAAAACGAACACAACGACATAGCAAGCCAACAAGGTTGATTAAGACCTCGTGATAATGTAACTAGAGCAAGAAATCAAAGAAGAAGGATTTTTTTTAACCAAATTGAACAAGAAGGCTGAAATGGTTGAAGGCTGCATATAAAGTGACAGAGAGATATGGGCCGTTTAAATGTAGAATAAAAGGTTTTCGTTGACCGACTTTGACCGAGGAGGGCGCCTAAGACCGAGTAGGCTGAGTTTGATTGGCGTTGACCGAGTATCGAGTAATTATCCAATACCCCAACTCGCCTCGGCTTAAGTCCGAGTAGCGAGTATTCACCTGCCTAGGTTGAGCCTTACAACTAGGGGTGTTAAAAAAGCACAAACCTGATTAAACCGACCCAACCCAAACCCGAATAAGACAAATAAGGTTGGGTTTAATCGGGTCAGTGAGTCCAAATCGGGTTGACCTGACTAACCCGAATGCTAACTAGGGTCGGTTTTTTGGATGCTTTTAACAAAATATTTCGGGTATTGGTTTACCCGAATAACCCGATTAATATTTTTAAAAAATTTTCTTAGAATTAGTATATAAAGAACATTAGATAAAGTCACGCCATCAATTTAAGTTAAACTTGTAAGTTCACTTCAGTTTTTATCCATCTTCATATATAGCTAAAGAAAGACATGCAATTTTGTTTCTTATGTAACTACCCATGGTTGCGTTTATTAAATAATTTGGTCGGTAACATATGTTTGCTTTATTCTTGAACTCCTCCTACTCTTATATGTATCACGTAGCCTTTTCCATTTTATGAAGATACAAAAATAGGAATCAAAAACCCAAATAAATTCTCGATTAATAGTCCTACCAACACTGGTTTCTAGTCATTTGTTAGTAAGTTATTTGGCGACTTTAAAACACACATTATACGGGGCTTGGCCCCACAACTATGAGAATCACCTAATACAGTTAATACCAAGCTCTATGGCTTGGCGACTTTAAGTTACCCACCTTTTCGGTCATCTTCCAACTAAATTCTAGTGTAGAATTTTCGACAACTCCTAAGTCAATCATCACCTCTAGAATCTTTATTTAACGACAAAAACACATACGCATCTAATCTATACCTTATATTCTTAACAGGACTTGAACTATTAACCTTTAAAAAGAGAGACATCTTTATGATGAATTTTTTTATAACTTTTAAACCTTTTTCTCTTACCCAAAATGTTCTTAAATAATTTCAAGATTCTCCTTGTCTATTTTTTCTTTTCTTCGCAACCATTAAACTCGAATCAAATATTCGACAACACTTTATTTTTGTTAAATAATAAAAAAAATAACTAAAGCAGGAATATTCAATAGATTAACACGTCACCAAAGTAGCATCACAAAACAAACTGAAACTGCAATGAATATATATGTAAAAAATAGGCTTAAAATGGTTAAACTCAAGCTTTATTTTGGTTTCCTTCAAACTTAAATGTATTTTTAGGAACAAACAGTTCGGTTCTCGATTCTTAGTTTGAGATTTTTTGGGTTCAATTCGGTTTTGAAATCACGCTCATCCTATGTTTGACATATCAAATGGAGAAAGCATAGAACCCAAATCACTAATCTATAAGTAATTCACTAAAATGCATGAATTTTAACCTCTAGTGACATCTAGATAGGAGATAATCTGTACACAACAGAATTTTACCATACATAACAATTAATTGTTGTTTAAACTATCATACCCTTGAATATGTGGATAAGAATAAAAGATAGTGCGGTTGACATAAAAGTCACAATTGTTGTATGTGATAAAAATTTGTTGTATACAAATCATCTTCCCTTCTAGATATGTACATGATTATCAAATTTAATATGTGGTTTTACAGGTAGGAGCTTATGCTGAAACCCCGGATAGATTGACCAACAAGCAATTGGTAGCAAAAAACATAGATTATTCAATGTATATGTTTTTAATATACCTTCTGACATTGTCTATCTTTCCGGGGTTTCTATCCGAAGACACTGGATCACATCGCTTGGGTTCATGGTAATATGTTTGTGACTACCATCATACATCGATATCCATCATAAATTATTGTACACACTTAAAATTATGGGTTTAGTTTATCGTATATATCAAGTTGTTATGTTTTGATATTTTATATATTGAACTTAAATTTTCTTTATTAGATACATTTTAGTGAACTAAACCCTAAAATTAACCTAAAATTTAATTAGTAAAAGAAGTCATTTTTAGCTTTATATTTTATATATTTATTTATATTTTATATATTTATATTTTATACATTAGTAAAAATATATGTCTATTAGTGAACAATAATATTAGAACAGACAAAATATTAGACAATAAGATATATCAACTTAAAACATTTGAAGAATGTTTAATGTAGTTCATACTTTATTTATATTCTTAAAAGTCTAATTTTAACGTTTGAATCAATCGTATCAATAGTTCAAATTGTATTTTAAAATATTTAACTGAATCATCTGTACTGGTTGAATATTAAAATTTTAGTACTCTATTTTTTTGATAAACTTTATTCAACACAACTTTAAAACATTTATATTTTGTAGGTACGCAGTAATTCTGATTGCCATGTTCAATGTGTGGGATCTTGTGGGACGATCTGCGCCAATAATCAAATGTGTTAAATTGGAGTCCCGAAGAGGACTAATGATAGCTGTTCTTATGAGATTCTTCCTCATTCCTGCCTTCTATTTCACAGTTAAATATGCTGGTCAAGGTTGGATGATATTTTTGACGTCGCTTTTGGGGTTCACTAACGGTTACATTACCGTATGTGTTATGACTTCTGCTCCAAAAGGCTACAAGGTTCGTGTTCTTTGTATAACCAAATCTACATTAGTCGTCAAATTTCTCACTTGTTCTTATTGTTGAAAAAATTTAAATCACGTTTGCGATTTCACTATATAGGGGAGGGTTTATTTGAGAACCATTATTATTATAAGAACTGCGAGAACCAATCTTACCCGTTCAATTGGTAAGTGGAATTCATGGATGAAGAGTCTGGGAAGATTGAGTGTGACAAGGTGCATGTAAGGAATTCATGAGTGGGCAATCCAATTAAAGGAGGGGGAATTGGACGGCTAAGATTAAATGCAATTCAAAATCCCTCAGAATATCTTCAAAGACTTAAATACCCTTGACTAACAGTTGACGGTAGATATAGAGCTAACAGTTGAAAACTGTTTGGTTAATGAACTTCAACTGTAACACTCCCCCTTAACTGATTAGGCAGCTTGCCTAACAGTTTGCACTGTAAATCCCTGAACACTTTCATAAACAGTTGTTAGACTGACGACTAACAGTTTCAAACTATTAGTGTGAAAACACAAAAATCATAGAAAGAATAGCTAACAAATCATTATTCTAAGTTAATCATGCCAATATTTGAGATTAGAAAGTTAAAAGAAGTTTTGTGTTGCTTGCCTTTGAGACAAGCAATACAATGATCATTACATGAGAATTTCTTTTGAGGTAAACCTCTTACCAAACTGTTTTTAGTTAACAAAATCATGGTTTTAAAGTTCATGTGACACATCCTTCTATGCCAAATGGCAGACTCATCATGAGATGCCTTGGAGAGTAAACAACTTAAAACATTTTGCCGAGCAACTTTTGTGTATCCAAACAGTAAACATTATCCTTTCTTGGTGTTCTTAAAAGAATATCCTTTTCAGTTAACTTAAAATCTTTTGAAAGGATAATGCATTCAGTATCTGTAAACACTATTTTGTTTCCAATGTCACAGATTTGGGACACACTTAACAGATTGTATTTGAGTTGTTCGACAAAGTAAACATCATTAAAAGTAAGGTTACCTGCATCTACAGCTCCCTTACCTGTGATTCATAATCCCTAGCCCTCTAGCCTCGTTCGGGTGTTAAAATCCTGAGGGGATTATTAAAAACATAATCCCTTATAAGCCCCCAAAATAAAAGCCTTTTCAAGTAGCTTATGGCTTGGGTTTAGATTATCAATTAATCAGCCCCAACTCCAGCCCTAGCCTCAGCTCCAGCCCCAGCCCCAGCCCCAACCCTAGATCCAGCTAGTTTTGCCAAATACACCCTAGGTGTTTACAACCATCGCTCCATCTAGGGCCTGAATCCTCATTGGTTATCTTCTACGTATTTTATATACATCCAAGATCATTATCATTTTGTGTTTATTTCTTCATTTATTGATTGATACTTATACCACGGGTCTTACAATTCTCTCTAAAAAAATAGTAAAAAAGTACTCGTTTTCGAAGATAAACTTGAGTATTTATAGACTTAGATTAATATTACAAAATTAACTTTTTTATTCTATGAGTATATGTAAATGTTCTTTAAAGTAGACTGAGAAAGTAGTAGAAAGTTTGTGTACATGAAAGTAAATATGTTGTGGTATTTATAGATGAAGTATCGATAGAATAAAAAGAAGTGAAATTCGCTCCTAGGTGCCCCCGTTGCTTCTAGAGCACCATGCCACCATCCTGGCCGTTCTTAATCACGAACCAAAAGAATATCCAAGACCTAAACACATCCTTCAATCCTTTCCAACTTAATGAAACTCAACCACAATATACGTACTTTCGACTGATGTTTGCCACGACCCAGTTTACTTTTTGAGCATAACCGCCATAATTCACCTATCCATAACTATAACTTTTCAACTCAAACTTCATACAATGAATTTCATCTTGTAAACCCCCAAGTTCGAGAAACACAACTTCACGGAATCTAAGTCACATAAAATGTGGACACACCCGAGGAGGTGCTGACTCAATAAAAAAAGAGTAGGAAAGGAAAAGAGCATAAGGGACCATCGGCACATAAATTGCTTTGGCTAAAGGTGATTGATTTATCCATATACAATGTGACCAAAAATTCACAAAAAAAGTTATTTTGGCAACTAGTGACCGATTATTTTCACAAAACCAGAAGAGGTGTGTATCGAACCCATCATCAATTGAACTCAAAATGGAGTTATTTGAGGAGAAAAGTGATTACTTTTAGTAGCATCCTAAATAATTTGACGTTAAAATGTAAAAATGTTCATAATGAGGCGGATATCATGAAACTTGCACATGAACAATATCAGAATTTGGACAAAGGATGTGCATTTGTTTATTTACGTGTACACAAGATTGTCAAGTTGTAACGCTTCAATTTTTTTACATTAATTAAATCAGAGTATAATAAATATTTCTATAATTTCCAACACACAAGTGCATTTCTTTTGTCGAATTATGTAAACATCATAAACCACTGTTCGTTGTAAACACTATGAAATATTTAGTTATCAAGATGGGCTTTAAGCGGAAAACATTTAAGTCATGAGCTGCCTTCACTTCGCTAGAGCCTTCCTATGGTCCTCTCCTAAAATGGAAGTATACAACAATGGTAATCATAAAGCTTAGTGGGCACACATAATTTAGACACTACACTAGGTATGCACATGTCATACACATATCCATGTTTCGTATTATCGTCATCATATTCATCATCAACTAATCGTCATCATATTCATCATCATCATAATTGTCATCATAATCATCATCATAACTATCATCAGCTTAGCTGCTACCAAAGTAGACAGTCATAACGTTATCTGTTAAGTAAAGGGTCATAACATACTCGCTACGTGAGTAGATGGTCATAACATACCCGCTACCAGAGTGGACGGTGATAACATACTGAGCATGTAATCATCATAATCATATTAGTCATTCATACATAAATAACATATACAATCAACACTAATATAATGAGCAAGTTAGTATACTCACTTAATTGTAGCACAATTAAAAGTAATAACAGTTTTCTAAGTATCCGGGAGATATGCGTCTATCGGTAATCACCTACAAGTAGGGGTTCAGCATCATTAGTCATTATTTAAATATATACCCTATACACACGTTCAGCTATGGAATCTCTAGTGCCTATAGAATTTGGAGATTACATGTCCATCACTAGACTTGGAGATCCATTACTAGTTTGCGCATGGCGATCTAGGGCATAACCTCTACTTGGCGATTTAAGTGTGACCAACCTTCATGATCTCAGCACCCTAGGTACTTGTTGACCTGAGGTTGGCCATAAGGAAATCCCCTTGGGGACTCGACTCTACTTGACGATCTAGTGACCTAGGCTAATTGGTGATCCTAACAGTTCGCCTAATGGCGATTCACTTCATTATAACACTTGGCTATTCACATCAGTCTTAAGTTTGCTGATTCAATACTTAATGTATATGTATATCTTTCGTGATCCATTATGGTTCACAATTTTGCATGGCTGACAACATCAACTTAGCGATGTAGACAAATGGCAATTCTAACTCTTATATCAAGATGGCGATTGAAGAACACTACAATTAATGGTTTCATATTCAATATCACTCAATTGTTAACCATTTTGTGTGATTCTTGTTACAATTGTTTTTTTAACATCATTAAAACAAATCCTTATCGATTAATTGCATTTTCATCAAGTTTTGATGGATCAAAATTGGGTTATGGTCCTTAGCCTCAACTCATAGAACACATACAAATACCCAATCAAGATCACTAAATCTTAACCAATTTCTATAAGATTGATATCTAGATAATCATACTGATATAAGGAACATACCCAATGATTTCCTTTCCAAAACTACTTGATTTGATACAGATTTGGTTGATTTTTGCTTCTTCTTCTTCTCAGTTTATATACAGTCCCCACAACACTCTTAAAATGGAAAAAAGCGGCTACAGTGTTATCATATGGGGCTTTATGCCCAATATTTCTTAAATACTTATTCCTACTTTCTCAAATGTCACAATTGGTCCCTTAAATTAATAAGAAGACAACTCCACATTTATGCAATTTAACCCTTTTATTAATGTTAATAGTAATAATATTACAAATTTGGAAATGGATGTTACAACTCTTCCCCACTTAAACATGATTTCTTCATCGAAATCTTCACTCGAAGAAAGCGGGGTAGTTCTTCCTTCTTTCGTCCTCCGGTTCCCAAGTCCATTCTGAACCCTTTTAATGCTTAGCGTTTAACACAAGTGGTGGCATGGCCACTGTTCGCTCTGTTTGATTGCAAGGACTGTTACACCTGTAGTGTCCCCGTCTCGAGGGCGGCTAGTATTTCCCTTAGTTAGCAAGTTAGGGTTTCTCCTTGTAGTCACCATTCTTGAAGTATTAATAATGTCTTGTAGGTTAGTTAGGCATTTTTGTATATTCACTTTCTAAAGTTATATGAATCATACTAGCATCTTGCGTGCTTAATTCTATATGGGACTAGCCCTAATCCTACTAAGGCCTTCCTACTTTATGCACACATGGTAACCACACAAGTAACCCCTCACCGAATTCACGAGATTACTTATCATTCTAAAAGGTTCTAATGTGTGCCATGTGCTCGTAATAGTACAAACTTTCATATTATTACTAACACACTATACACCCTTAATAGTCTAAAACAATTAGGTGTTCCATGTCAGCATAGTAACAATTTTAACACATAAGACATCATCTATAGGCCTTCACACATTATCTAGTCTATGCTAAAGCATAACAAGTCATCATGTACTAAACTATTCAACATATAATTCATATAAACAAATATCTAATCATAACTGCATACTCACTAGGATCTTAGGCTCCACTTGATAGCGGGTTGAAAACACTTTCAAAAACCCAAGTCGGATATTGATACTGTGTTCTAAACCTCAGGGCAATAGTCAAACAAGAACATGCCAAGAAGTCCAGTTCGTAGTCCTTAACCTAAATGTTTGAAAATAATTTTACTCTCAAATCAATTGAAAATATTTTCAAGAACCTTAGACATGCCTCTCGTATATCCGAATCTCTTAAACCAAGGATCTGATATCAAGTTGTAACGTCCCAAAATTTGTTTACCGGTGTCAATAATAAATCACTGCTTGCAAAATAAAGTCAACCAAAAGAATTGATGTTTATAATCATCACCAAAAATTAGAGTATTAAATGTCTGTCAAAACATTAGAAGCGAAAATATAATTGTGTTAAACATTTGATCCAAATTAGGAACATAAAACAAGATTGCCGTTTCGAGCTCCTTCAGAATGCGCAGATCGTGCACTTTACATAACAGGAAGATCCTGGTTATCTGATGTATCTTCAGTTCAGAAGACCCTTGATGACTGAAGACAAACTTCAGCTGACGTTCTCTTCAGAATCTTCAGATGAACTACGGGCTTCTTTCTTCAGATGTCGTCAGAACAGTTTACATAAGAATGATATATTACACCTTCTGTCGCTTTCTTTGAAAGCTTCTTCAGGAATGGAATATATACAAATAAAAGGACTAACAATCTCCCCCTATTTGTTTATAATCCATGACTATGTACAAAAAGAATAAAGAATAGAAAGTATAAAGAATAAAGAATTACTATTCTACAAATCAGGTTTGAATTCTTCAGGAGAGGATTCCTTTGGAGTTTTAAGCTTCAACTGCTTTAAGTATTCCACCAAAATGTCTTTGACATTCGGATCTTTATTGTCTATGAAAAATCGAAGAGATCTCAGATGAAGCCAGTCAGCCTTGGCAAAATCTGAAACTCTCTGAAAGCGAATCTTGTCATAAGCATCGAGAAAATAAAATCCCCTCGGGTTTGAGAGAACTTTACCCACTTCAGGAATGAGACCAAGAGGCAACGAGTTATCGAAGCCTTTGAAATTTGGAAGCTCTCCAAGAGATATCAGCTCCAAAATTTGTTTCTGAGATTTCTTGAGAGTAAGCCTCCTTATTTAAAATTTTAACTTTTCTGCTCGAGTGGGTTTCTCCTTTTGAGGCATGACAGTTGCATCAAATCCTCTCTTCTTTACTTCCTCCTCATAATATTCAATAACTTTTGTGATTTCTCTCTGAATGAACTTGACCTCATCAGTTTGCTAACGTTTTGATAAACAATCAAGTATTTCATTCCATTCAGACACCGCATAGTTTAGCTGAACATCCTTGATAGATAGTATGCTGAAGATAAGAAGATTTTTGCGCTGAACCGTCAGACATGTTTCATTGTTTACCTTCTTCAGCTTGATTGCAGTGATTTTATCATGATGCCTTCTTTGATGTCTAGAGCTTAACCACTTTTCAGCCTTTTGTTCCATTATCCTTTTCTTCTCCTCAACTGAAGCTTTTTCGGCTTCAATATTTGCATGAATCTGTTTTTGAAGATCGAAAGGATCTAAGTCAATTTTGTTAGCAGCAAGCTCTTCAAGTGCAAATTTCTCTGCTGCTATTCTACCAAATTCATCAGCCACTTTCAAGTCTTTTATTCTTGGATTCTCGTCATCTGAGTCACTTAGATCATATATACCCTTACTCATCTGATCATCCGAAGAGACTATCACCATTTTTCCTTTACCTTTGTCATCTTGGCTTGGTTGACCACTTGATGAAGGAGCAGCTGATTGAATGGGAATCTGAGAGGCTTTGGCTTTAGTAATTATTTGCTGACATTCAGCTCCATCAAGTTCTGATCTAAACATATCAGCTTCAGCTTTTCTTTGATCAAGGAGACTTTTGAGCTCCCCCTCAGCAAATGCCTTAGCTTCCTCAGCTTTGGCTAATTTGGCCTCGAAATCGATCTACGCCTTATTCTTGTCTTCTTCAGTGGCTTTGAGGTGTGCCACTTCTTCTTCCAATCTTTGTAGGTATTCAACACGTGAATACTTTTTATCCCATTTGATTATTTTCCGATCAGCGGTGGCCTTTCTTCTTATGATCTGACAGATTTTGCACTGTCTTCTTATTTTCTCCCCCTTAGAAGCTGCAGAGATTCCTGAAGCTTCTACCGAGTGAGACAAGGCCGAAATCTCCCTCGAAAGTCCAGAGAAGGAGGGAGCAAACAAGTCTTGCAACTGACGAGTTGCATTCTCAGAAAGATTGACAGCATGGATGTTGTCAACCTTAGAGGAAAGGGAATTTATAGTGGTGGAGAGAGAGGAGAGTTGAGTGTTTAGCTTGGAAAACTCAAGAGTGGCGGAATCAGCTATTGTTTTGATAAGATGGTGAAGGATCTTGTACATCTCATGAAGGATCAGATGTTTACGATCAATGGTTTTGGTGAGGGTGGTGAACTGAGTGTTGATAGATTCAACAAGAGACTGGAGGTCAGATTCAAGCTTTGCTTGATTATTGGCTACACACTGACCCTGAAAGGTATTAGACTTAATAGAATTAGAAACAAAGAGAACGAGTTCAGATAGAATTTCCAAAGATGAAGCAATGTCTATTGAAGGCTTAGAGGATTGAGAATGTACAGACTTGGTGGATTGAAGAAAATCAAAGGCATCACTGTCATCAAAAGGATTGACAGGTGTATCAGGAGAAGGAATATCAAACAAGGTGTTTAGGAGAGATGGGGAGGCCATAGCATCAGGAGGAGTGACTGATGCATCAGGGGCCTGAGGCTCATTTGCTTTAGTTACAATCGGGTTTGAGACTGTGTCTTCATTAGCATTAGGAATCTCTACTGAAGGAGGTTGAACTTCAGTTTCATTGATGAGGGAAAGTGGGGCATCACTCTCAATTTGGTTTGAAACTGATAAATCATTTGCCCTGGTAGAATCCATAGTGTTAATGTGGATTGGTGACACATCAAGGGATTTGAGTGCAATCTCATCTTCAGATTGTGCTGAAGAGTCATCAACTTGTTGGACCTCCGAAACTAGGGGTATTGTAGTTTCATCATTGGTGATTGGTTGAGCATCAGTGTCAGCCGGTTTGGGTGCTGACTCATCATGTGCTTGGTCAATATCCATAGTGTCAGTTAGGTTTACTGATACATTAAGGGATAGAGGGGGAAGATCAGTAGAGACAGGAATGGGTGTTCCCTGTTCTGTGAGTTGTAGTGGGTTTGCTGGCAGACTCAAAGGTGGGTAAAGAAAAAGTCTCGGCTGACTGGTGTTTGTCAGTGTCCTGAACTTGTGAATGTAGAGGAGGGACTTCATGGATAGCTTGGTTTTGAGCTGTCTCTTCATCAGTCAGACCAGGTTTAGAGACTTTGAGTAAAGGAGAGCTTACCTGAACAGCGGCTGTTGATGTGGAGGAGTGAAGCTGAGTTTTGCGAAGAATCAGCGGGGTGTCGTTAGGCGAATCCTCACTGTAAGCATAGTAAGATATGATGGGATTGGAGGGCATGGTGGTTTGTGGCGTTTAGAGAGTGATCTTAGCGGGTGAGTGGTAGTAGGTTGTTTAGAGGTAGATTTGGGTATTGCTGAAGGGTTGGTGGATGACTTAGATGTTTTGGATAGTAACTTCCTTTTCTTTGTCTTTGATGGAGAAGACTGAGGGATTTGAGGATGAGGTTTGGAAGGGGCAGCTTCAGAAGATAGACCTGAATATGGTGGTGGAATAGCAGGAGAAGGCTTCAGCGAGACGATTGCAAGCATCGGAGCAGTCAGCACTGGGTTGAAGGCAGATGAGGAGCCGGTCCATACCGAACCCGGTAGGGAAGGAGATGGAAGTAGGACCGAAGCAGAGTTGTATGCTTCAGGTGTTAACAGCGAGTAGATAACCAATGAAACAAACCTTGGAAAAGGGATGTGTTGAGACCTAGCTTTTGATGTCAGTGAGACCACGAGACTTTCCATGATAAGTTCAGCGAAGTCAATGTTATGACCATGGATTAAGGCATGTGCCATTTTCAGAACAGCTTCATTGACTTGGTCAAGACCACCAGTGTTGCTCGTCATACAGAAATTCAGATGAGCAATCAGACAGTTCTACTCCTTTGGGAGACGAGTGCGAACCATAGAGTTTCCTTTGACCTTGTGCTCATCAGCATATTGAAAGAAGGAGAAGAGCAGCTCCTTAGCATTAGTAGTGAATGAGGTGAGTTCCCGGCGAGGAAGATGAAGAACAGATGCAAGATACTTCGTGGTAAGTTCAGCAAACTTGCTACCAGAGAGCATACTGAAGTGAATACTTTGGTCGGAGGTTTTTGGCTTGATGACTTCAGCGGTCATCCAGAACTCACAGAGATGTTCTTCAAACATTGGAACCTTTGCAGAAAGAGCAAAGTTCAATGGGCAGTTGCGAAGATAGATCATTATTTGGTGAAGAGGTGAGGAAGATGAAGGGATGGCTAGGTCAGCGGCGAAGTTGTTGTCTTTGAAACAGATGGATTCCAGTGGGATTTTGGGGACAACATCAGAAGGAAGGGTTACCTTTGCAGATGCAATTTTGGGAGCCATTGATTCGAGCACAAGAGGTGATTTTGCTTTTGAACAAGAGAGATCGCCGGAGAATATTAGTTGCAGGTAAAGAACTTGGAGAGGCGATATTGGGTTTTAAAGGGGTTTAAACTGAATCAATCTTGACGGTTGAGTAAATCTAGGGTGAAAATAAGCGAGTGAAGCCAGAAATTACGCAAGAATAACTTTTGTGATGTCAAACAGTTATTGGGTAAACCAATTTACGCAGAGTTATCTTGGAACTAGTTATACTTCAACAACACACCATTAGCAGGAAGATAAAAATTTCACAATACAAAGGAACAAACATTATCCAAACTTTGCATTTGAAATTTTTCTTAACAATCAAAAGAAATGAAGTAAAGAAAATAAAATAAAGAAGAACACAATGCCAACAAGAATAATAGTCAAGCTTGGAAATTTCTAATACCATATCTGAACAAAAGATTACATGATGTTAATCATAAGTTACATGGACTGCCAAAAGAAAAATTACATCATGTTTATGATAACACAAAGATTTAAGATGAAACTTCAATCCCAATCCCTTCATCAGGGATGCGTACTGTGATGACATAGCATACTCGGAAGAAAACGAAGGTAATTGTAAGTTCCATGAGTTGTTGAAAAAGTGAAAGATTTTCTTTGAATCGGATTTTGATTTGCAGAAGATGAAAAAGGAAAGAAAATCTTTGGCTGTTTATAAATAAATTTACTCATGATTACGCTTCAGAGATGATCTGACAGTCAGAGAGAGGCAGGGTAAAAGTAATTATTCCAGCTGAAATGTATCCAGCTTCAGCGGTGGATAGAGAAATGGAGTTCTGCTTCTTGCTTTGCCAACTCACTAGTTTTCCACCCAGTAACTGACATCCACCTGTAGTACTCTTCCTATCAATCTGACATCCGGCATAGTCTGAATCTGAAAATCCAATTAAATCGAAGCCGGAGTCTCTGGAGTACCATAGCCTAAGTTCAGGAGTACGTTTCAGGTATCTGAAAATACGTCTGACAGCCGTCAAATGTGACTCTTTTGGGTTCGCCTGAAATCTTGCACATAGACATGTGGAGAACATTATATCAGGGCGACTGGCTGTCAGATAAAGTAAGAATCCTATCATTCCTCTGAAGGTAGGAAGATCAACTGATTTCCCGTTCGGATCAGCAGTAAGCTTGGTCTTTGGAACAATGGGAGTCTTCATTGGGGAAGAGTCTGAAAAGTTGAATTTCTGGAGTAAGTCTTTGACGTACTTCCCTTGATTAATAAAGATGCCTTGGTCAGATTGCTTTATCTGAAGCCCAAGGAAGAAGTTCAGTTCTCCCATCATGCTCATCTTGAACTTTTCTGACATTATTTTTTCAAATTTCTTGCATAAGCGATTGTCAGTAGAGCCAAATATAATGTCATCGACATAAATCTGAACTAGAATGAGTTCACCTTTTTCTCTACACTGAAATAGAGTTTTATCGATGTTCCCTCTATGAAATCCATTTTTCAGAAGATGAGTGGACACAGTATCATACCAGGCACGTGGAGCCTGTTTCAGTCCATAAAGGTCTTTGTCGAGCTTATAAACGTGGTGTGGGAACTTGGGATTTTCGAATCCAGGGGGTTGTTGAACAAATACTTCTTCTTGGAGTTCTCCATTCAGAAAGGCACTTTTGACGTCCATCTAAAAGACCTTGAATCCCTTGAAGGCAGCAATGGCTAAGAACATACGTATTGCTTCCAAACGAGCAACATGAGCAAACGTTTCATCATAATCTATCCCTTCCTCTTGACGGTAGCCTTTTGCAACTAGTCTAGCTCTCACAACCGACCCGGTTTCATCACGTTTGTTCCTGAAGACCCATTTTGTGCCAATAATAGACTTGTCTTCAGGTGGGTCAATCAGCGTCCACATTTTGTTCCTTTCAAACTCATTAAGCTTGTCTTGCATAGCGACTACCCAGTTAGGATCCTTCAGAGCTTCATCAACTTTCTTCGGCTCGACTTGTGATATAAATTTAGAGAACATGTAGAAAGCAGACGTGGTTGCATTTCGGGTTTGCACACTAGTGTTTGGATCACCAATTACATTAGTGATGAGATGAGCTCGAGTCCATTTTGTGACCCGTTGTGGTTGATCCTGTTGTTCATCAGCAGGGGGATTATTTGTTTCCAAGAGATCTTCAGTGACCTGATTCACATTAACAGAAACAATATCATTGCCAGTATTTACCTCCTGAGAGTAGTCATCCAAATCATCATTAAATGACTCTTGTAGAAGAGCATCAAATTCATCGGACACAATTTGATCAGTATGATTGGAGGTTGACTCTGCATAGAATTCATCAATGGTAACATTTATTTTTTCAACCACATAGTTCTTTTTGGGAAGAAAAACGCAATATGCTTTAGAGATATCAGAATAGCCTAAGAACACTCCTTGTTCTCCTTTAGGATCAAACTTGCTTTTCTGATCTTTGGTGTTCAGGATGAAGCATGTACTTCCAAAGACTTTGAAGTATCCGACATTGGGTGACTTCTGATAGAGTAACTTGTAGGGAGTTTTGCTGTGGCGCTTTACAATGATGGACCTGTTCTGTGTATAGCACGTAGCATTAATAGCTTCAGCCCAGAAATGGCCTTTCAGAGATGTTTTAGCCAGCATCGTTCTAGCTGCTTCTATCAAGGTCTTGTTCCTTCTTTCAACAACCCCATTTTGTTGAGGGGTATATGGAGCTGAGAAGTTTTGGATGATGCCATTTTCATCACAAAAATCTTAGAGAGTAGAGTTCCTGAACTCTGTCCCATGATCACTGCGAAGCTGTTTTATATGTGTGTCAAACTGTCTTTGAACACGACGAATGAAGCTCATCAGAACTTCAGCAGTGCACTTTTGTTACGCAAGAAAAATACCCATGTAAACCTGGTGTATTCATCAATTACAACTAGAGTATAATTCTTACCTCCCATGCTTGGAGAACTGACAGGACCAAAGAGATCCATATGTAAGAGATTAAATGCGGAGTTAACTTGGTTGCAATGTTTTGATTTAAAGACTGATTTCTTTTGCTTTCCCTTCTCACATGCATGACACATCTTGTCTTTCTGAAACCGAACTGACGGTAGACCTCTGGTATGCTTAAGCTTAGAGAGTTTGTTGATGTTTTTGAAGTTGAGATGAGAAAGCCTTTTGTGCCATAACAGTTAACTTTTGAATCAGCTTCTGAAAAGAAGCAAGCATCTTTTTCAGATATAGCAGAGTTGAAATCAAGAACATACATGTTACCCTGTCTTTTTGCTTGTAAGACCTCTTTCCCTTTATTGTTAAAGATTGAACCTTTGGTCTTCTTAAAATGTACTTCATAATCTGCATCACACAACTGACTAACGCTGATCAGGTTGTGTTCAAGTCTTGTCACATGGGCAACATTCTTGATGTTGACTAAACCTTGGTTGAGATAACCATAGCCATCAATTTTGCCACATTTTCCTCTACCAAAAGTGACCTTGGGACCATTAGCTTCTTGAACCCCATTCAATAGGGACTTACATCCGGTCATGTGCCTTGAGCATCCAATGTCAAGGTACCAAGTGTTATCATGCTCACCGCCTTACACAGATAATCAAAGAGATTAGTTCATTTGAAGAGCCAAACTTTACTAGGCTCCAAGACACACTTCTTAGAAGAGCAACTCGAGGTCTTGTTTTCATTTGAACATGAAGTAGCTTCATGACCTCTTACTCCACATTTGTAACATTTACAAGTGGATTTTGAGTTCTTTGCCTTAATCTTTTTATTTTTCTTCTCTTTTTCACCGATTAATTTTAAAACTCTGAAAAGAGAATCCTTAACTTCTTTGAGTTTGGATACGGGCAAAGCAAAGGTTTCATCATCATTTTTTATTTTGAAAGATTTTGAATTTACAACTTTGGATGGTAAGATTTCAACTGATGATCTTTCAGTTGATGAAACCATGGGAATAATAATGTCATAGAAGACACTGGCTTCAGGAAGAAAGCTTGAGTTGGATGACTCAGCTATTTTGATTTCAGAAGATATTTCATCAACTGAATCAGTACAGGTTTCAGTCATGATTATAGGTTGGGCTTCAGTTGGGGTTATAGGTATAACTTCAGGATGGGTTTTGGTAAGACTTGATGTAATGGGTATTTCAGTGATTGGTTCAGTAGTTTTATTGGAAGGAGTATCATACTCAGTAGGAAGTTGAAGATTTCTAATTTCAGAATTTGTTCGTTCAGAAAAGCTTGGATTAATAACTTCATATTTGGTAAATCTCTTTTTGAGCAGATTTTGATTTCCAATGTCATTAATACTTATGTCATTAAAAATCATTTCATCAACATTTTTACATTTTTTGCTGAAATCAGCAGCTTGTTTGATGTGTCCTATACCCACTCTTTCTCTTTGAATAACCATCTGATGATTGATACTCTCAAATGCTAGTTTATTTGGACTCAACCAAAGATCAATAATCGACTGACGATCTTTCACTTTTTCGTTAGAGTCTTGCAAATCTATTTTCACATTTTTGAGTTCATTTGTTAAAAATTCAAGATGATTCTTTAATTCATAAGACTCTTGAAGAAATTTCTCATTTTCTTTTTCGATGACATTTATATCAGAGGTGAGCTTGGTGATAGTTTGTTTAGATTTGTTTTGATTGTTATATGCAATTGTCAGATCAGAACACAAATAAGCAAACATATCATCCTTCTCATTCATTGAATAATTTTTGAAATTTGATACCTTATACATCATCGTGGGGTTCCATCCTTCAGCTAAGCTGAGTTTTTCAGCTTCAGCCAGATCTTTGCTGAATTTGCTTTCAGTGGCCATTAAACACATTTCAGGATGTGCAGTTCCACAGATTTCTTCAGCCACCAGACATTTACCACTGACTTCATTTTCTTCTTCTTCATCTGATGAAGATTCAGAATCAGTCCAGCCCAGGTCATCAGCTATCATGGCCTTTTCCCTCTTCCTTTCATTTGAGGCTTTGAGGGCTTTATATTTGGCTTTATACTTATCAGCCTTAGAAGGAAACCCTTTCTTAGGATTTGAGGAAGTCTCCTTTACATAGCACTCAGCTGCATAATGACCAGGCTTCCCACACTTGAAGCACTCATTCTTGGACCCTTCAGATGAGCCCTTTTTCTCTGAAGAGAACTTCTTATCAAATCTTCTCTTCCCTTCAGATTTGAACTTCTGAAACTTTTTGTAATTTTTCATGATGAATGCTTTTTTAGTACCTTCATCATTAGACCTTTCCTCCTCCTCAGCTTCATTAACCTGAGACTCATCATCAGAATCTGAGTCCTCAGTTTGCTTGTACTTAGCTCTTTGAGGATTTTCAGCAACAAGAGCCAGAGTTTTCTTGAATGTCTTCTTCAGATCAGTTTTCTGAATGCGAGTCTGTTCATCATTTAGCAAGATTCCATATAACTTATGCATGTTCATGTACCTGAGCATATTATTGGTTCTCAGGATCATGCACATGGTGTCCCATTCAGATGGGAGGGAATCCAGAAATCTGTTGAGTATTTGGAATTACTCTCTGACAACTCTAACTTCAGTCATGTCGTTCAATAGACATGTGAACCTAGTGTAGACCTCAGTGAGAGACTCTGAGTCTTTAGCACAGAAACTTTCATACTTGCGTATGATGTTTGTCTTCTTGTTCTCACGAACTTCAACAGTTCCTTCGAACGATATGCAGATGCTCTCCCACATATCTTTTGCTGTTTTCATATTACAAACAGTATGAAATATTTCGTTAGGTAATGCAATAACAATACTGTTTCGTATTTTAGCATCCAAACCCACAAGTTTCTTCTCCTCCTCTGTCCATTGAGATCTTGGTTTAGGACGAGAGGGAATGGAGGTTTCAGCAGAACCAGTCTCCATGGAGATGGTTTGAGAAACATAAGGACCTTCCTCCAAAACAACAAGTGAATTGCAGTCAAGGTTTTCTAAATACAAAAGCATTCTATTTTTCCAACTGGAAAAATGTTCGATTGAAAACTTTGGTGGTTTGGCAGAGGAGCCATTATCGATGTAATCAAACTTCGACATGTTGAACAGATTACTAATTTGTAGATAAAATTAGAACCTGCTTTGATACCAATTGTTTTTCCCGAAAGTGAATAAAACTAACTAAGAATAAAATCAAAGTGCGGAAATAGTTTTAAAGCAACGAACACACGAAAGTTTTCAAAGTAAGATTATATTAATAACCAAACTTCAAACAGTTCACAAGAACAAACTTGAGCACCGAGTACAAACTAAACAAGAACAAACTTGAATACAAATTAGCGAACAAACGCTTAACCTTTACTCGTTAATCGAGCAGGTATTTATAGACTAAATAAACTAATCCTGACCATCTAATTTATTTACACGTGTACCGTTCTACACTTAATTAGGAACATAAAACAAGATTGCCGTTTCGAGCTCCTTCATAATGCGCAGATCGTGCACTTTACATAACAAGAAGATCCTAGTTATCAGATGTATCTTCAGTTCAGAAGACCCTTGATGACTGAAGACAAACTTCAGCTGACGTTCTCTTCAGAACTAATATTCAGATGAACTACGGGCTTCTTTCTTCAGATGTCGTCAGAACAGTTTACAAAAGAATGATATATTACACCTTCTGTCGCTTTCTTTGAAAGCTTCTTCAGGAATGGAATATATACAAATAAAAGGACTAACACCCATTGATGTAATATCACGGGCCCGCCCCTCTGTGACACATCACAGGTCACACCTTTAGATGTTACGTCATCTTCACCAACTAACCACATGGGTATCGTTGGTACACACAGTCCACAGATTGATAACAGTTAGCACGTTAAACGAAGTTAACTAATAACAGTTTACACATAAACTCATACATAAACACACTACCACATATACAATGTGAGTACGTATCACGATATGATGAGTAAGTTAATGTAAAATCACGTGATCTGCAACACAAAAGCAAAGAATAACAACTCAGCAAGGTATCCAGGAGTTATGCGAGTACGTATCCACGTCGTCAATCACTAGCTAGGGTTACACACCCCATTCACACCTATGCATTTTAGAAAAACCCCCCAAAACCCTAAATCTGACACTTGGCTATCTAGGTGCATGAGCACTTGGCGATCTAGGCCACCTAGGTGATCTGGTCACTTTGGTGATCCGGCCACTTTGGCGATCTAGAGATTAATTATTTTTTGAGTGGGTAAGCAGGCACACTATGAACCGCAGTGGTTAGAAGGATAAGCAAGGAATACACAAGGAGTGTAATAAAGACTAGGTTGGTGAGGGGTATTGAGGTGGGGCTAAAACATGCAAGAAAAAACATGAAGGTAAGTATTATAAATGATTTCTGAGTATAAAGTTTTTGATGAGATTTCATTATTAATGGTGAACTGTTTTGAAAATGGGTGGCCAAATAACGCGCTTCCACTCAATAAGTAGGTGGAAAATGAGGGTGACAATTTTACGGTGTAGATAAACCTTTCACATTTATGTAGGATGTTTTTGGGACAAGAGAAATGGATATGAATCCAATTAACGTCAAAATTATTGTGAAAGTTATGGTTTTAAGGTCTTCCCTATGATCATGAATTTCTTTTTTATTTCACAATTAAATTAAATTTTAAAGTAAGCTTGAAAATATTTATAATTTTACAATGCATTAGATTTGACGAACTGAAGTGGGTGTGCACCCAATGAAGTTGAGAAAAACTATTCAAAAAGATTACTTAGTAATGATTTTCACTGATGCTAAAAATCAAATAATTCATTAGATCCAAATGACTATTTCAAACAAAGAAGTAGCTACATATCAAAGAAAGATGAGTGTGCTTGCCCAATTGACAAGCATTACCTAAACCACTCATTTTCTGTTTATTACAACTAATAAAATTTATGAGAAAGGTAAAAATCACGAGAGCCCGGGCGAGGGTAGGAGACATGGTGGCAGGATATAGGTCATCGGTACCATCACACCTAAGTTGATGTTTTTTGGGTTCCACCACAAAATCATTTGGCAATAAATAGAGTAGCTCAGGATCCTTATTAAGAACATTGCAAAGTTACTTTTCATCTGGTGTGGGACCTTACTCAATATGCCCCTCACATGTGACGTTCGTTTTTTCACGCCTAACATGTGGATGTTTATGGGTTACGTTAAGTTTGTGTGGTCTTTCACCAACCACGAGTGAATATTAATCTGATACCATGTAAAGAGTTTCTAACTCAAACCCAATTGGCTATAAGTGGAGTAGCTCAAAACCCTTATTAAGCACATTGCAAAGTCACTTTCGTGTGATGTGAAATAATACTCAATACTAAGTAGGATTTGATGGGTTCAAAGATCATTCACAGAAAAACCAAACTTATCAAATTCAATAGAACATTAATTATTCACGAGTGAAATGACAAACATCAATCAGGTTCTTCATTATATTGTGTGTGACATGTATGTCATTTAGAGGTAAAGTACGGTTAGGGTTGGACATATTTGTGTTATAAGTGCGTGAAACAACAATAGATGATGCATTACCAACTAAAACCAATGAATATATGCCATGTGTTAGGGTTGCATGGTTGTTGATCGCGGCACTAAGTATGCTAGTTTCGAGGAAGCTGGTGAAGGGCCTAACGGCTATTTGAGTTGTTTGAGGGGCGGGGTGATGATGGTTATCCGGACGTGATGGGAGAATTGGAAGTAAAGGAAAGAGATCGAGAAACTTTATGAGAGGATTAGAGGAGAGATTAGGCTCATGATACAATGTGACCAAGTGAATCCACTCCGATTTCATTAGACAAATTATATACAAGACGACAATGGCCTTATAACTCAGACCATAGGGTCGATTCTGGTCTAAACACTAAACCAGTAACTATATATATACAATAATACAATATACCGTATCAAAACGTACAGTTTCACTTGATTTCATATGGTTTGTTAAAAGATCAATTTTCTTCGTTATTTATTTAGATCATTGTTTTAATTAATAGAACTTCTCTAAAAACATAGGATTTAATAAGAACTAGGTTGTGATGATATAGTCTAGAAGTAAACAGGAAAACATCATTGCTTATAAATGGGATATGGTGGACGTATTATGTAGACTCGTATCTTTATCCGAAAGTAAAAAGACTGCTAAAAATTACCTATGATTTGTGTTTAATATTCGTTTCTTACAATTTCTTAATGTATGCTTTTATTGTTGTTTTGTAGGGGCCGGAACAAAATGCATTAGGAAATATACTTGTGTTATTTCTCTCGGCAGGGATTTTCGTTGGGGTACTATGTGACTGGTTATGGTTAATAGGTAAAGGTTGGTGAGTAATTTGGTATGTAAGTTGGTTTTATGAATGCTTTAGTTGTTGAATGCAATGACACATAAATGTTTTATAAATGTTAGATAGTGTTTAATATTCTATAAATGTCAAATAGTTGTTATGGTTAAAATGTTATTATACCGACCGAATTCTAAGTATAAAAACAAATAATAGAAAAATACGAACAATTTTTGTTTATGGATTTATATTTTCCTTTTCCTTCTCTTCTAACATCTTCTATTCAATCTATCTATCTAATATTAATAAAAGACTAACATGAATAAAATATATTAAATAATTTTGACAATTAATTTGGATAAAAAGTTTAAATATCAAACCTAAATCATTTAATTTGGTAAAAGATAGAAATCCATTTTTAATTTTTCTTAATCAAAATTAATAATTTAAAGGGTTTAGTTCATAAAAATTTATCCAACTTATCAGGTTTTGTTATTATGTGTATCGGATATTAAAATTTTCTATTTTGTATATTGAATATCTAATTTGTAGCTATTGCGTGCATTAAATATTTTTATCGTATGTATTAAACTTATATATTTTATCTTTTTTATCTAGCCAAAATACACACAATAATAAAAAATTAAAAGTTTAATACACACAATAAAAACTTTTAAATTTCGATACACACAATAGCAAAACTTGATAAATTTGATACATTTTAGCGAACTAAACCCTATTTAAAAATACTCAAAACATAAATATATCAAGAGTTCAAACACTTATTTTAATATCTTCTTTTAGAATTGTAAAAAAACTAAAAATAATACAAAATTTTTAACTAATGTCTTTGGTGTAAGCTCATAAAATCTGAAAGTTTAACTAATGTGTCATTTTTTTTATAAATCTATTAATTCCATTAAAATTGAATGGGTAAAACCTGATATAAAAGATCTCTGTTTCTTTTCCTAATAAGATCTTTAATCCTCTTAACTTCGCTTAATAGATAAGAGTTATACTTATCTTTTAATACTTTAAAACCTAATTAAATATTCACTTATCCTTTCTTGTTATTTTCTGATAGTTCTACCCATCGTGACTTTTGCCGATGAGAACTACTTTTGCCAACCTGTAGTGAGAACTACTTCTCCACTGTCATGTAAACATTTTTTCATCTATGATTTCTTACACACATATTATGTTAGATTTTTTTTTCTACCACTTAACCTATAACTTAGTTTCGTAGTGGTTATTCCTTACTACACCAAATTTTGACACCTACATATTACCTCACTAACCAATAAAAATAAAAATAAATAAATAAATGATCCCACCATATATACTACATCTCTACCCCTAACTATTAAATGTCACATCTCTCTCACTACACCTCCATGGTAATTAGTCCACCATAACTCCTACCACTCTCCCACTCCTTACTCTATATGCCACTACATGGATTTTCCCATATTTACGAGACATTGAATTCATTAATCTCTAGTTTCCTTTTATTCATACTTCTTGTTTTTTTAACCGGTTTGTATTTATTTCATTAGTGTATTATTTTATTTAACCATATTTATTATCATTAGGGTATTCCCATATCTCAATGTGTAATCAACCTCAACATATATTTGCTTGAAGATTTCTTTTTGTTATTTATATGAAGATGTTTTTTTGCTATTAGCAAATATGTTATGATTATTTTTGTTATTTATATAAGGATTATTTAGTTTTGCCCATGGTGACCCTTGCCGGCGAGAATTGCTTCTCTTAACCATGAGTCTCGGTCTCCATAGTTTTTTCACTTATGATACCTACTTATTCAAAGAATTTGATTTCATCTCTAGCTGTTGCGATCCAATGTCTGATCTCACTACGTGGATTTTGTTAAGTTCCAAACTTAGGATCAATAGAGATCGAAAGTTTGAACTAGTTACCAGAGACTCCAAAGAGAATTGGAGGTAAGTAGCCATGTATGTATTGATATAATCAGACATGTACAAGTAGAGAAGAAGACTGTTTTACAATTGATTAGCTACTTTATCCATTAGATGACGATCAAAATACTTAGGATATAATAATACTCTAGTTTATTATTATTATTATTATTATTATTAAACATGTTATAGCCGCCCCCGCCCCCACCCCCACCGGCGAAGTAACTGCTGACGGTTACATAGCCGTCGGCGGCTAAGGCAAATAACTGCCACCATATGTATGTCTATAAATATGTATGTACAGATATGTGTAAACAATGATGAACACGTTGTAAAACTTCGAATACATATACAGATAAGTTTATATAGATTTCTTCATCTGAAACTTTGCTGTGAAAATTTATGTTATAAATCGTGATACGATCCAACAATTGGTATCAGAGCTTTGGTTGTTTATACCAAAGTTTCATCATATAAAGTTTCATCATATACCTATTATACCAAGGAGATTCAAGAAACCAATGGTGATAAAGAAACAGGAAGAACACCCATCGAAAATTTGGGGTTCATTTTCTTTATCAAAGGGTAGGATACCAGCGGCGGCCATAGAAGAGATTACCACCACGGCACCCGTAACCATAAAACTTACCGTGGCCGGAACCGGAGGAGTCAATCGGAGAAGACAACCGGAGTGGAAGACGGTTACCAGTTCATCACATCATAAAAGGTAACCAAACACCGGCGGAACGATCGTACACATTGCAGGTGACGATCGAACAAAGAAACTAGAGAGTTTTCTTTATTAACCAAGCCGTCGAGAGAAGTCAGAGAAACCCACGAAGGGGAGCGTACAAGGCAAAAGGGGAAGCAAGCGGCGTTTAAAGAACCGTAGACTAAACCCTAGATTTTGAAAAAAGGAAAGTAATATGTTTATTTCTGAAAAAAGCCCATTTTTGATACAGCCCACCGTAAATCACTAAGCCCATTTTAATAAATATTTTTAATAACTCGTTTGTAAAAAAACCTTGAATACTTGTCATTTTTTCTAAAATTATTTTTCTTAATCTTTTTTTATATATAAACAAATAAATATTTTTTAAAAAAGGAAGGTTTTAAATATCTAAATTTATTAAAATGAGTGAAAATGATAAAAGGGAAATTTCCAAAAATAAAGAAATGAGATTAACAACTCATTTCCAATGTCCAATGTTAAAATCTACAAATTATACCACTTGGGGAATACGTATGCAAATTATTTTTGAAGCCAATGGCTTATTGGAAATGATTGAACCAGAATCAACAACTGAAATTGATACTAAAAAGGAGAAGACAGCAACTGCTTATCTTTACCAACCACTTCCAGAAGAACAACTATTACTTATTTCAAAATATAAAACTGCAAGGGCAGTTTGGGATGCTTTGCGAACAAGACACGTTGGTGTGAATAGTGTTCAGCAAGCAAGACTGCAAACACTCAAATCGGAATTTGAGATGTTGCAGATGAAAGAAAATGAATCAATTGATTCATTTACTATAAACTGACAAATATTGTTAATAAAGCAACGAGTTTAGGTTTAACTTATGATTCTATTCTTGTACGGAAATTATTAAACGTCGTACCAGATAGATTTCTTCAAATTATTGCTTCTATAGAACAATATACGGATTTGAATACCATATCTTTAGAGGACGTGGTCGTGGCAGATTTAGCCAATCATGTGGCAGAGGGAATGTCAGATTTAAATCTGACATGAGAAATTGGGAACCCTCACAGAATAACTTCAAGAAAAGAAGTAACAACAATATCAGGAAACAAAACACTGATATGAACAAAGTACAGTGTTACAAATGCAAGAACGGACATTATGCAACTAAGTGTCCATTGCGAGAGTATGACAAAGAGCAGTCCAATCTCATAGAGGAAGATCTGGAACCAACACTGCTTATAGCAACCATTGAGGAAAATCAGAGGATTTCACCTTAGGTGAAAGTTGATCCGATTGAGACACCAGAAACAGAGGAGAGTCTATGGGATTTAGACAATGGTGCAAGCAATCATATGACAGGAGTCAGGGATCACTTCAAAGAGATAGACGAGAATATTTCTGGAAACGTATGATTCGGTGATGGATCATGCGTAGCAATTAAGGGAAAAGGATCAATTCTCTTAGAATGCAAGAACAGAGAACAAGAAGTTATCTCACTGGTATATTATATTCCAAACCTGAGAAATAATATATTAAGTTTAGGTCAGTTGACGGAAAACGGTTGCAAAATAGTCATAGAAGATGATTTGTTACTATTATATGATTCTAGTAACATCTTGTTAAGAGTCAAAAGATCTAAGAATTGACTCTATAAAGCAAATTTGAATATAGGAAAACCTATATGCTTGTTAGCAAATTTCCATGATGAATCATGGTTATGGCATGTAAGATTAGGGCATGTAAATTTTGGTTCATTAAAGGAAATGTTTGCAAAAGGAATGGTACTTGGGTTACCACCAATTAAGTATACAACAAACATTTGTGATACATGCTTATTAGGAAAACATATTAGAGCACCTTTTCCACAAAAGGCAAAATCAAGGTCAGAAGCGCCACTAGTTTAGTTTATGGAGATTTGTGTGGTCCAATCTCATCACCAACACCATCAGTGTAACACCCTCAAACCTGGGCTAGGAGAATAGCAGAGTTTGTGGTAAGTGCTTAATTGTTTATTATGATTATTTACAATAATTCTATTTAAATGTTTAATTACATGCTAATTGATTGAAATAAGATAATTATATTAATTTGTTTAATTGTAAGTATGTATGTATGTATGGAGCCGTATGTATGCATGTATATTTTATATTGTGTACGTAGGTGGTTTAGAGGAAGTAATGCCACCTCATGTTTTTGCTAGTATACGTGGGGGTTAGTGAAATTATGCATGCATTATCTCAATTCAAGAAAGTGAAAGTGTGTGTCTGTGTATTGTTCTCTGCCAAAGAAGAAAACCGAAGAAGGAGAAGAAAGAACCATCGGATTTTCAGAAATTGTGTGTTTTAATTCAAGATAAAGGTTAGATGTATATTTAATGTGTTTACATGCTAGTTTGTTTAGCTTGATGATTAAAATTAACATGAATATATGAAGAACCTAAGAATCGGTTTTAATGAAATATGGGTTTTGTTGGGTTTTGTGTGTTCATATGGTTATATGCTAAAATGGTGTTTTGATACATGAATTATGTGTTTTATGATGTTAGAATATGTTTCTAATATGTTTGGATGAAGTTTTGAAAGTTATGGTTGATGATTTGAAGATGGCGGAATTGATTATGAACTTGTCGGATTTTGGTTGGGGAAGAAGACTAAAACCGACACTTGATATCCTAATATAGGAAAACCGATAGTTTGGAAAACCGGAAGTTGAAATCCGGAACCCTAAAACCGACACTTGTTGAACAAAAGCTCAAATCCGATACCTTTGAAAACCGGAACCCCAAATCCGATGGAACCAAATCCTATACTAGGTAATCTGAGTATCATGAAAACCGACACCCAAAATCCGATTCATTTTAAATCCGAAACCTTGAATCCGAGACATGATGTAATCTGATACAAGTGAATAACCAAGACTTAATCCGATAGATTGAATCCGGTACTTGAAATCCGATTAAAGGAGAATCCGATAGTTGAGAATCCGAGACTTATGGGTGGCGGATTTCAAGAAATCCGCCAGTCTTGAAATTCCGATACTTTGTGAATGTTTATTGTTTATTATTTGATGAGTGATTTATAAATATATGGATAGATATATTTATGGGATTGAGACTGATTTGGTTATTGCTGTGTTTTCAGGCAATCCAAAAGCTCGGTAAAATTAGATATCTGAGTTCAAGCTAAAACTGAGGTGAGTGGACGTTAAACACGGATGGTAAAGATTGTAGTTAATTTTATTGATGTGAAACATGATTGTGGATTGAGATTGGATTGATTGAACTGCTGATTGTGATAATGATTATTGATAACTGCTGCATGACTATTTGGTCGATACGTGCTCTTAGGATGATTTTGAGTTGCGTTGAGAAGTCAGCTATACGTGGACTTGGGTTGGGCTTGTCTAACTGGTTGGTTGAACATTAGTAGCATTTCTGTTGCATTTGTTGCTCAGAGGGGAGTTAACTGTGCCAATCTAGTGGAAAGCTATCGGTAAACCTTTGCTTTGGCCGGCATTGGTTGTAGGTTCTGCGCCGAACCGCCGGTCTTCTCTGGATATGTGATTACATGATTGATGATTGATTGTGAATGTTTGCATTTGATGTTTTAGCCTCTAATCACTTAGCTTTGTGCTAATTCCCCTCAGTTGATGTTTTGTAGGTTCGTGTTAGAATTGAAGAAGGAAGAGTTGACTACACGCTGATACTTATTTTGAAAAAGAGACGGGCCAGTTATTTTGTAACACCAAACATTTGATTATGATGTTGTTGTCTTTTGAACAAATGATTGTATATTTGTAAATGTTGGTTATATGTAATCAAATTGGTTTTAATTAGCTTCCGCAGTGCATTTTAAAAAAAATGGCGTGTGATTTTACGGTGTTACAATTAGGGAAAAGATACATATTTTTGCAACTTGATGACTACTCAAGATATATGTGGGATTATTACTTGGAGTCAAAAGACCAAGCATTTGAAACCTTCAAGGAGTTCAAACAGAAGGTTGAAAACAAACTTGGAGTTAAGATAAAAGCTTTCAGAACTGATAGAGGAGGAGAATTTACATCAAGTGAATTTCAACAATACTGTAAAGATCATGGAATTGTTGACTGCACCATACTCACCTTAACAAAACGGAGTTGTTGAAAGGAAAATTGGAACAATACTCTCGGCAACAAGATGTATGATGAAAGCAACAAACTTACCATAGAACTTATGGGCATAAGAAGTTAGACACACTATTTTAATACTAAACTGCACCCCAACAAAATCTGTAACATCCTGATTTTGGGCCTAGTGGTTACGTAGGCCAAGGTACGTTTTTACGTGATTAATGTTTGATTAATTTCTTGTTAGCATTTAATTAATTGATTTTAATTAAAGTTAGTAAATTAAGTTGAAGAAATAATATGTATATATGTGTGTACGTATATATATATATATATATATATATATATATATATATATATATTCAATTGTATGTATGCAAATATGTGAAGATAATTTCATGTGTATGTGTATGGTACATGGACACCTCCTGTTTGTGTTTCCAACACCTTTATACGTGGGTTTACTTCTGATTGTTTGCTTCTCATCTACAAAACCGACAGTGTATGTGTTGTGTGTGTTTTGAGAGAAAAGCAAAGAAAAGTTGTATACTTGAGAAGTGAAAGTCAAGATTTGTGGCTTGTTAATTCAAACAAAGGTATGGTGATACTCTTTGCATGATTCTGATCATATTGGTATGCTTTTCTAATGAAATACATGTATATATGATGAAACACCATGAATGGAGCTTGAAGCTCCATACTTGACAAATGAGTTTTGTTTGATTTGATGTTTTAATTGTTATCAATGTGTTTTTGATGTTGCTTACATGTTATAAGATGTTTATACATGTTTTAGAAGTGTTCATATTGGATTTCAAGTATGTTTATCGGATTTGGAAAAGTTAAGTCGGCTGGAAAATGAAGAAGATGATGCAATTTCGGTCGCGACGCGACGCGTCCGGGAGAAGAACGCGACGCGTTCTTGGAAAGAATAGGATTCTTGTGTGAATCCGAGAGGAAATCCGATTGGTGAAATCCGGATCCAAAATCCGATGATGGGAATCCGGAGTAGTGAAATCCGACAGTGGAAACCCGGAACTTGGAGTCCGGGATTTGAAATCCGACACTTGGGACTCGGATTGAGGAAATCCAATAGTTGCTCGACGCGACGCGTTGCGTGTTTGGACGTGACGCGTTCACGGTTTTGGAGAATTTTGGTGTTTGTTGCATTGTTTAATGCTATGTGCTATATGTTTATACATATGTGAATCATACATGTTTATGATTGATTAAAAGGATATAAATATATGTGTTTGGTATATATTTATGAATTGGTTACCGATTTCAGTTTATTCTGATCTCAGGAAAGGACAAGGCTCAGTAATATTAGACCACTGAGTGGGAGTTCGAGAACTCGAGGTGAGTGGATGTTTACTCACGGGTGTTATTAGTTGTAACTGGCTTGGGTTGCAACTGTTATCGGATTGACGCATGGATAGACTGTTTGTCTGCTAATTGATTAACTGTGATGTGTTAATTGATTGAACTGATGCATAGGTAGACTGTGGTCTATTAATTGATTAACTGTGATATGTTAATTGATTGTTGCGCCTATTGTGAAGTCAGCTGACAGCTGGGCATACTGGGCTGGGTTTTTTTGCTATCGGCTAATCAGTATTGTGGTCTTTTGATGCATTCGTTGCAACTTAAGATAATACTGTGTGAGAATAGCAAATAGACTATCGGTAAACCTTTGCGTGGCCGGCATTGGTTGTAGGTTCCTGCAGAACCGCCGGTCTTCTCGTGAGGCAAAGGGTGATTATGTGTTTGCTGTTGTGATATCATGCGGTTATTTGCTAATATATCTGTGTTGGTTTACTTCCATTCACTTAGCTTTGTGCTAATCCTCCACCTCTCACTACTTTTACAAGTGGCTGGTGAGTTCTGCGGTTTAGTCATGAGGGGGTGTAGCCTGGGGATTAATTGACTGGCACTCTGATTGGAATTGTGATGGGCCGTAATTTTTGTAATGTTGTATTTTAAACTGATGGGTTTTGTTAAACAGTGTTTTAACTTCAGTTGTAAATACTTTTATGTTTTAGTAAACGCTTCCGCAGTGTTAATTTAAATGAAAAGTTTATGGGTGAAAATACGGTGTTACAAGTTTGGTATCAGAGCCCTGGTTTGGCGATGTAGGCACAGTGGAAGTGTTGCATTCCCAAATCTTGGCTCGAGTTGGGGGTCAATTATTCCTTGAGTATGGGGATTAGGGTGAATGTGAGTGTTGCTAGGGTGGTTAGTATGTGTTATACTAACGGTTTTGAACTAATCAGTTGGTGAGATGTTGTGATTGTTACAGATGGCTGATAATGAGAACTCAACTGGCGCCCCTATTGTCCCAGCAACAGTGGAAACTTTACAGAATATTGGAGCATCTGGTATAGCTGGAGATGAGAGGGATGACTACATCTTTCAGCTGGAGGGTCAGTTACAAGATTTAAGAAAAGAGTTGGATCAACAGAGACAGTATTTTGTGAGTCAACCACCGGTTGTTACCGTGGCTCCTACTACATTTGAGATACCACCAATTTACCCGACTAGTAATGTGTATACAGGGATGTCTTCTGCATAGATACCATTCCCACCAGTGTCTCAACCGATGTCTCAACCATTCTACTATCCGATGTTTTCGCAAGGATCGATGCCATATCCTTTTATGGGATTTCCATCTGGTATGGGATTTAAACAACCGTGTACGTATAAACAGTTCTTGGATTGTAAACCCGAGGAGTATCATGGTAGCACAGATCCAAATGGTACTTTGAATTGGTTGCGAGATATTTCAAGGATTTTGGATGCTTGCAATTGTGAGGAAGAAATGAGGGTTTGTTTTGCCACTAGGATGTTGAAAGGAAAAGCGATAGTTTGGTGGGATTCTATCACTACATATTTATCGAGAGCTCAAATGGATGCAATTACTTGGGATCAATTTCGAAATAAATTGTGTGAACAGTATTGCAATGCTTTTGAGTTGAACAAGATAAGGCAGGAGTTCATGGAACTGCGGATGACGAAAAAGATGTCTGTGGATGAATTGATTGAGCAGTTCAATTTGAAACTGAGATTTGTGACTCAGTAGGTGCCTGATGAACCTTCCCAGGTTCAACATTTCATTGGAGCATTACTTCCTAAGTACAGGAGCACAACTCGATTGGATGGATCGTTGTCCCAGGCTTTCACCTTGGCAAAGTCTGCTGAGGGGGACATACAAGCAAGAGATAAGCAAAATCGAGATGAGGCGGCTGTGTAGAAGCCAAGGTATGAACAGATTGGTAATCAGCTAAAGAGGAGTTGGCAAGGAAATCAGTCGCAGGGAAGTCAAGACAGTGGGGTAACCACTGAGGATTCTGGTCAGAGACCGCAATGGTGTAGACGGTGTAGATCTAACCATTATGGGCAGTGTACAGTTCAGACCATGCGATGTATGCGTTGTGGAATGTTAGGGCATGAAGCTAGGGAATGTGATTTCCCTCGAAGTGTGTGCTGGAACTGTCAGAATGAGGGACACAGGGCTGGTGATTGTCCTTGAAGACTGGGACAGGGACGGGGGCAGAAGCGGTTGAGGGATCATCATCACCCTACTGTGCTAGAGGGTGGGATGTTCAATATGATGGCTAGTGATAATGCCACCGCCAATGAAGATGAAACGGGTATGTTTTGATAAAACTTTATACCTGTATGTGTGTGTTAATTAACTTTAAAGTTAATTGTGAATATTTTATGCATAGTATGTGCTAAAATGTTTGAGTTTATTTCAGATGAGATTGATTCTCTAGATAGAACTAAGTGATAATAGATAACTTTCTATTATGAGTTATGTGTTATATATCAAGAAATGGTATGATGATAAGTATGTGTGATACTTGATTTAAATGCTTAGTGAGCATGATATACCATAGAGATATATGTGTAGATCAATTGAATTACATGATATAATGTGTATGGTATGATATATATACATTATGTGTTTATGTGAATTAAATTGTGTAAAGAAAGAAGACAGAGATGCATTACTGCATATTGGGCGAGTCTGGGGTGTGCCGTATTGTACAGGTATAAGAAGTGCTGAAGATTATAAGTGGATGTATAATCTACTGAGTACAGATGATTCATGAGGATGAATGATGGTTTTAAACGAATTTTGTGGTATGGCGGGAAATCGCATTTGTGGGTTTGAAATGTGATGCTATGCTTTGAGATTGGATGTATAGTGGATATCTTGTGTTATTTGAGATATCACGAGACGAAATTTTACCATGACTTGAAAGTTGCAGCTGATATAAGTGTAGTGATGTTATATTAACTCTAAGGGAAGACATGTGTGATTGACGTGGTCAATGAGAAATATATATTGAATGGTTAACTAGAAGAAGTTATCCGAACGATTGAGACGGTGATTGGACTGAATCAGAGGAAGTGATAGTGGAATGTAATGTTATCTTGAAAGACGACGTGATGACAGATATGTTGATCTGTGAAAGAGTTAGTGATGATAACATTTTGTATATGTGAGTTGGAAGTATCTCTGACTTAGTGGATGAATCAAGATTTCCTTTGTGAGAAAGTCTTGGAAAATGAAAAGATTGGAACCTTTGAGATAGAGAAAGAAAGAAGAGGATTGTAATGGCTTGAACTTTTGGAGTGAAAAATTTGTAAAAGGAGATGCCTTTGCTTGGGATGCCTATGCTTAGAGATTGCCTTTGCTAGGAAGTGCCTTTGCTAAAACTTTGAAGTTGAACTTTTACCTGGATTTATAAATTTTGTTGCCAATGCTATATTATGGAGTAATAACCTGAGGGTTGAGTACTGATGGTATACTATGTGAATCCAAATAGTATGTGATATGAGATATGACATATGGAGTGTAAATTGAAGTGGTATACCGGAAACTGTGACAACCGTCAACTAAAACTTCAGGTTAGCTTCTAGAAAACTTTAATATAGGTTTTTAATAGCTACAAATAGTATTAATAACATAAATTATTTTGTAGAAACCTTATATTCCCTAAAAATCCCGACGGTGTGCTTAAAACCTTCAAAAATCGAAAAATCGGTAAAACCGACTAAATAAAAGACAAGATTTATAAATCTTATATAAAAATCAAAATAATAATAACAAAACACATCATTACATATATTATTTATCCCAAATATAAAACTTATGTAAATGACAACAAAACTAATCAATAACTTGTAAATATTGACTTTAATTGAACCATCAATGTACAAAATACATCCAACACACGCACACACATACATACTTATACATATTAATAATAAAAAATAATAATAATAGCAATAAAAACATCAAAATTCAGCTAGCCATGTTTCCCACTCACAAAGACACTCAAACTCACTTACACACTTCACCTCTTGCATGTATAAGACCTCCACTCACTTGTACAAACCCCATTCTCTCTCTAAACTCATTCTCTCCTCCTTCACTCTACATTCCAGCCTCAAACCTGCAAGAAATCATCAAAAACTTTCAATTTGTGAAGTGTTCTTGAAGGATTGAAGCAAAGGATTCAAGATAAGCAAGATAGGTAACATCTTCTAAGGTTATCTCTTCATATCTTACACATTTCTTAAGTTTTGCTTCTATTTTTCTCAAGTTTTTGAACGAAGATGAACACACAAGTGTTTCATGGTGGAGTAGTTACTGAAATCACGAAAATGTACCAAACATAAATGCAAATTTCGATTTTATAGATTAAAACCCAAGCTTATGGTGTTAAACCACCATGCATGTGGGGATCTTGATGAATCCATGCTAGATTTCAACATGCATGTGGGTTTTATTGCAAATAAACTATTTTGATGCTGTAGTAATTTATAAAATTTGTAAAACATAGCTAAAACCAAGAATCTAAGCTTGAAACAATAAGAAATGGTGTTAGAACACACAAGAGATCAAGAACAAGCAACCTGGAATTCTGGTAGAAAGTTTGTTTTCACTTAAAATGACCATAACTTACTGAATATTTAACCAAACGATTTGATTCTTTTTATAAAAGTTTTATCTCTGTGTTGAGCTTCATTTCCAAGTGGAAATTCAAGATTTCATGGGATTTGACCCTCCAACCACGTGTATCAAGTCAGATATGTTAGAAAGCTCACTGTTCAATAAAGTGACCCAATTGCATGGTTGTTAAACCACTCAAATATTATTCAAATAAATTTTTTTTTCTTCTGAAAATTTAATTTAATGAGTTATATTTCAAATAAAGTTAACCTCACTCAAAAATATTAATTTTTGACCCATTAACTATGTAAAATAAGTTGCATGCACAAAACTGAGAAATCTGGATAATTTCATAGATGAACTTTAATCAATCATAACTTGGTACACAGAAACTTAAAAATGGTCAATTTTTTTTTAAAAGTTACATTATCGAGTTAGACATTTAACCCAATTTGAATCATCTAAAAATAAGGTCGTTTGGTCACTCAAACCCTTAACACAATATGAGAGTGTTAACTGGATTTTGACTAGTGACCTCTAAATTTAAATAAATCAAATAAAATATCTATAAATCTTTAAAAATTCTAATATTTTTACATTATTCTCTAAAGACATATTATAATAACATATAAAAACTTGGAACCTTAAATAATTCGTTAGGATACTAAACATTACACCAAAGTACAACCCATGAAGCTGACAAAAAAGGACTTGCACAGTAAATAAAAAAGAATAAAATATTTATGATTGGGACTTGAAAAATAATAATTAAAGTATTAAAATCATATAAATAAGATAGAAACACCTAAAAAGTAAATATAAAATATAAAACATAAAATATAAATGTATTCACATGAAATAAAGTTGGGTAAATATATATATAATTGTAACATATAACGATATCACTACAAAATCAATATAAACAATACAAGATTAATTATTAATTTTAATAACTAGAATTTGGGGACTAATAATAGGATATTATTCCACTAGGAAGGAAGCACCGCGGGAATTAAAGACCTTACGAATTATTTTAAGAACGCGTTAGACTTTGTCAGGTGAGTATTCACGGCCCCACTTTTTTTTATTGTTTTGAATATTTTTGGGGGTAAAGCATGCTACTATTTAAATCATCGGTTGACCTGTTTATCAAACTGTTATCTTATCTTCGCACTTTGGTATATATGCTTATGTTTAACGATTATGAGTTTCCCTCTTTATGTAAGTCCCACCGTTCAACACTACCTATTAACTCATTGTATCGAGCCGTTAGTAATCTATGGATAGCGCTATTAGGTTGACACCCCACTTACTTGTGTAAGTGCATAATTACTGTGAAACAGGCTTTATTTATTACTCTACGAGCATTCAGTTAGTAGGCTTAGGTAGTGGGCTCTTTGCGTTAACATTCTGCATATACTTATACCACGTGCAAACTAAACAACCGATTTACATACTCATCGTTCAGTGATGAACGTTTTTGGCATTAAAATCTTATTTTATTGCATATCAAAACGTGTGATCTCACCAACTATTTCTATAGTTGACACTTTCTTTATCATGCTTTTCAGGAAATCATTAGTAAGTGGTCAGCACCTGTTTGGCATGCATGTGGCAGCATTATCTAGCAATTTACATTATGTTATTTCCAAACTTTTGAACAATTATCGAAACTTGTTGTAAACAATTGTACTACTTTTAATTATCTATGGTTGGTGAAATCTTGTACCTTATGCTATGAAACCGTAAACTGTTACATCTCTTGATTCCGCTTTAGCGGGGTGTGACAGAAACTTATGTAACCTTGAGATATTTGAGATATCGGATGGGGTGATAATGACAAGACGTGATGGAAATTGTATTTGACTTGATCAAATAAAGGGAAACCTGGATATGTTTTAAGTGGTTATTGACTATTCAGTATTTTAATACCAGTGAAATGGTATTTGTTGGACAGATTGATTTAATTGAGTGTTTGAGAGGGATGATTTGCAGATATGAAGATTCATATTTGATGGCTTGTGATGAAAAATAGAGATTTGTTTAAACTTATGAAGAGTTTACAAACTCGGATTGAAACGAATGATGGATAATTGAGTGTGTGATTGTAACACGATTATTTGAGAAACACAATGATTGTGTGGGTGAACTAAATTCTGACGATGGGATATCAGAAGACTTTGTGTGAAGTTGTGAGATTGTGGTGATGATACTTCAACTTGTTGATTTGAAGTAAGGGATAAAGTGTATGTGAATACTTTGGCATGACGAATGACAAATGATCGGAAGCTATTGGGATTTATGATTGAGTCAGACATAAATTCAGGGATGCTTGAAAACGAGAGTTATGAACTAACTGTTGGTTGATGATAAGCTGTGAGGCTTGTATGGTTATATATTAACAGTTAAAAGTGCGATGGAGTTTATCTGATTAAACTACCAAAAGAAGATAAGAAGAGTTGACATCGTGATTGATGTGTGTGCAGTGAGATTCCGAGGACGGAATCTTTTTTTAGGAGGGAGGATTTGTAACATCCTGATTTTGCGCCTAGTGGTTACGTAGGCCAAGGTACGTTTTTACGTGATAAATGTTTGATTAATTGCTTGTTAGCATTTAATTAAATGATTTTAATTAAAGTTAGTAAATTAACTTGAAGAAATAATATGTATATATGTGTGTACGAATATATATATATTCAATTGTATGTATGCAAATATGTGAAGATAATTGCATGTGTATGTGTATGGTACATGGACACCTCCTATTTGTGTTTCCAACACCTTTATACGTGGGTTTACTTCTGATTGTTTGCTTCTCATTTACAAGACCGACAGTGTGTGTGTTGTGTGTGTTTTGAGCGAAAAGCAAAGAAAAGTTGTATACTTGAAAAGTGAAAGTCAAGATTTGTGGCTTGTTAATTCAAACAAAGGTATGGTGATACTCTTTGCATGATTCTGATCATATTGGTATGCTTTTCTGATGAAATACATGTATATATGATGAAACACCATGAATGGAGCTTGAAGCTCCATACTTGACAAATGGGTTTTGTTTGATTTGATGTTTTAATTGTTATCAATGTGTTCTTGATGTAGCGTACATGTTATAAGATGTTTATACATGTTTTAGAAGTGTTCTTATTGGATTTCAAGTGTGTTTATCGGATTTGGAAAAGTTAAGTCGGCTGGAAAATGAAGAAGATGATGCAGGGTCGGTCGCGGCGCGACGCGTCCGGGAGAAGAACGCGACGCGTTCTTGGAAAGAATCGGATTCTTGTGTGAATCCGAAAGGAAATCCGATTGGTGAAATCTGGATCCAAAATCCGATGATGGGAATCCGGAGTAGTGAAATCCGACAGTGGAAACCCGGAACTTGGAGTCCGGGATTTGAAATCCGACACTTGGGACTCGGATTGAGGAAATCCAATAGTTGCTCGACGCGACGCGTCGGGTGTTTGGACGCGACACGTTCACGGTTTTGGAGAATTTTGGTGTTTGTTGCATTGTTTAATGCTATGTGCTATATGTCTATACATATGTGAATCATACATGTTTTTATTGATTAAAAGGATATAAATATATGTGTTTGGTATATATTTATGAATCGGTTACTGATTTCAGTTTATTCTGATCTCAGGAAAGGACAAGGCTCAGTAATATTAGAGCACTGAGTGGGAGTTCGAGAACTTGAGGTGAGTGGATGTTTACTCACGGGTGTTATTAGTTGTAATTGGCTTGGGTTGCAACTGTTATCGGATTAACGCATGGATAGACTGTTTGTCTGCTAATTGATTAACTATGATGTGTTAATTGATTGAACTGATGCATAGATAGATTGTGGTCTATTAATTGATTAACCGTGATATGTTAATTGATTGTTGCGCCTATTGTGAAGTCAGCTGACGGCTGGGCATACTGGGCTGGGTTTGTTTGCTATCGGCTAATCGATATTGTGGTCTTTTGATGCATTCATTGCAACTTAAGATAATACTGTGTGAGAATAGCAAATAGACTATCGGTAAACCTTTGCTTGGCCGACATTGGTTGTAGGTTCCTGCAGAACCATCGGTCTTCTCGTGAGGCAAAGGTTGATTATGTGTTTGTTGTTGTGATATCATGCGGTTATTTGATAATATATCTTTGTTGGTTTACTTCCATTCACTTAGCTTTATGCTAATCCCCCACCTCTCACTACTTTTACAGGGTGGCTGGTGAGTTCTGCGGTTTAGTCGTAAGGGGGTGTAGCTTGGGGAATAATTGACAGGCACTCTGATTGGAATTGTGACGAGCCGTAATTTTTGTAATGTTGTATTTTAAACTGATGGGTTTTGTTAAACAGTGGTTTAACTTCAGTTGTAAATACTTTTTTGTTTTGGTAAACACTTCCGCAGTGTTAATTTAAATGAAAAGTTTATGGGTGAAAATACGGTGTTACAAAATTTGTTAAAGATATTACTCCATATGAAGCGTTAAAGGACAAGAAGCCAAATTTACACCATCTAAGGATATTTGGTTGCATTGCATTTGCCAAGATACCTACATAACACCTAACCAAATTAGATGATAGAAGTATACGTTTGGTATACTTGAGAAGCAAACCAGGATCAAAAGCATATCGCTTATATGATCCAATAAAAAAGAAGATTTACGTGAGTAGAGACGTAAAGTTTAAAGAAGACGAAGCCTGGAATTGGGAAGAAAACAATGAAGATGCTATAGCAATCCGGATCGGACAGAGTTTATTATTGAAGACAATGGAATACCTGAAAATTCCAACCCAAATGTTTCAAACGATGAAACACCAGTTTACCCAGATCTACAAGAAGATTTAGAAGAAGAGGTTCCTACCACACCAAATTATGTGGAAGACACAGAAGATGATGTACCTTATACACCAGACTCTATACACAATTCATCAGCTCATTCAAAATCAGAGGAAGATACACCTTCCACAACAGATTCACGAATTGATCACACACCAGTACAAGGTTTTAGAGCTATCAAAAATATTTATAGAAGATCACATAGGTTATTTCTTATTGAGGATGAACCTAGAAATTACAAGGAAGCATCTAAAGAACGCAAATGGTTAGAAGCCATGAAGGAAGATATTGATTCCATAAATAGGAACAATACATGGAAATTAACCACTTTACCAAAGGATCACAAGGCAATTGGTTTAAAGTGGGTATTCAAGATTAAGAGAGATGCAAATGGAAGGATTTCAAAATACAAGGCATGATTCGTAGCAAAAGGATATATTCAAGATCATGGAATAGATTTCGGTGAAGTATTTGCACCAGTAGCATGAATTGAGATGGTATGACTCATGCTAGCATTAGTTGCACACAATAGATGGGAAGTACATCATCTAGATGTAAAATCAACATTTTTACTTGGCGAATTAAAAGAAGAAGTGTATGTTGCACAACTAGAAGGCTTCATACAAAAGGGAAATGAAGATAAAGTGTACAGATTAATAAAAGCTCTATATGGTTTGAAACAAGCACCACGAGCATGGTACACTAAACTTAACAATACCTTGAAGACACCTGGTTTCAAGAAGTGTGAATTAGAACAAGCAGTTTATACAAGGACCAAGTCATCATCAAAATTACTCATTGGAGTATATGTAGACGACTTGATAGTAACTGGTACACCAAAGGAAGAAATAAATTTATTTAAAGATCAAATGAAGAAACAGTTTGAGATGAGTGATCTAGGACTTCTCATCTATTACCTTGGGATTGATGTCACACAAAATCATAATGAGATATCTAATAAACAAACTAGATATGCAAACAAAATACTCAGAGACACGGGTATGTTAGATTGCAAGGAAGCAAAGATACCTATGGAACTCGGTACAAAACTCACAAATATAGGAGAAGGAAAATATGTGGATACCACCGAATATCGAAGTCTAATCGGATGTCTACGATACTTATTGCATACAAGACCAGACCTAAGTTATTCAGTTGGGTTACTTAGTCATTTTATGCAGGAGCCACAGGAACAACACATGAAGGCAATAAGACAAGTTCTTCGATACATCAAAGGAACGAAGGATTATCGAATTACCTACAAGCACGAAGAAGATAACAAAATAAAGGGTTATAGTGATATCAGCTATGGAGTCAACACCCAAGAAGGAAAAGGCACAACATGCATTATTTTATACTTTGGTGACTCACCAATAAGCTGGAATACCCAGAAGCAAGAAAGAATTGCATTATCTTCTTGTGAATCAGAGTTTATTGCAGAAACAGCAGCAGCAACACAAGCACTATGGTTAAAAAGACTACTCAGCAAGATTACTGACGCTATGGAACAAAGAGTCACTATATACGTGGACAACAAGTCAGCAATCGCTTTAATGAAGAACCCAGTATTTCATGGACGAAGCAAACACATAGATACAAAGTATCATTTCATCAGAGAATGTGTTGAACGAGATGATATAGTTGTCGAGCACATTAGTGGAGAGCAACAACGTGCAAATATACTTACAAAGCCATTACCAAGAATGAGATTTGGCATTATGAGACAACTATTGGGAATCAAGGATCTACTACAACATGATCGAGATTAAGGGGGAGAATGATAGTTAACCTTGATCAAAATACTTAGGATATAATTATAATTTAGTTTTTTATTATTATTATTATTATTATTATTATTATTATTATTATTATTATTATTATTATTATTATTATTATTATTATTATTAAACATGTTACAGCCGCCCCCACCTGTTATGGTTAAGTGTTATTAAAGATTAGAGGTGTTTAAAAACTAAAGGGACTAAAGCTGTCAGTTTGAAAGATGATAAGTTCAGGGGCTGTTTTGTAATTCTTAGAAAGTGTGCGTGTGTGTATATATATATATATATATATGTGTGTGTGTGTGTGTAGCTAGGTTTGACTTGAAAAGTCAAACCCATAAACACTCTCCAGCCATTTCTTTAGTAGCAAATTACTCTCAATTCTTTTGATCAAGAACAACATATTTATTAAGTATCAATTGCATCAAAGTGATCCTTGTAGCAAGGTACTATTTGTCGACGTATGCGGTGACTTTATTATCGATACTAGAGTTGTTGTTTGAACCATCCTCGTTACTGAGGTGAGTATACTATTCCTTCAGCAGGTTTAGCATATGAGTATGCATTAAATGAACAACATTATATCTGTGTTATAAGATATGAATGTTATAGATATTCAATAAAGCAGCAGGCTATAGAGTACGCGCGAGGCGTAACTTTGTACCAAGAACAGTGTTATGGTATACAGCCACGCGGGTGGTGTAGCTGTATACTAAAGCAGAGTAAGTACCTGTTAGTTAGTAATTTAGTATATGTATACGTATAGCAGATGATATGATATGATATGATATATGATATGTATATATGATGCAAGTACATGCGTATAGCTATGCCGTGAGTATACTATTCTTTAGCATGAGCAATACATGATTATAATTATTGAACTGTATGATAAAACTGTTATGTGTTTTATCTTTGAGTCGGATGCGAGGCATCCTGGGGAGTTGTTACTCTTGTGAGTCGGATGCGAGGCATCGTGGGGTGTTGTTACTCCTGTGAGTCAGATGCGAGGCATCCTTGGGAGTTGTTACTCCTGTGAGTCGGATGCGAGGCATCCTGGGGAGTTGTTACTCCTGTTAGTTGGATGCAAGACATCCTGGGGAGTTGTTACTCCTGTTAAAGCAGGGTATACAGTGAGTTGTGTACCAATAGCAGCTGGGATAGGCTACACTGAGGTGTAGATAAGCCCGGCACAGAGGATACTCAGTACGTGCAAGCATAACTTTGTATCCGAGAAAGTGGAAAGGGGTATATCGAGCTCTTTATACCCAAGTAAAGCGCTGGGGATACACCACCCTGAGGTGTGGATAAACCCTAGCATAGTAACAGTTGTGCAGGTTTGCAGGTATTACAGCTTGGATGCGAGACGTCCTGAGGAGAATTTACTCCTGTAGTTACAGTTTGGATGCCATACATCCTGGGGAGATTTTACTCCTGATTTATGTTGTTATGTTCAGTTAGTATGCTCACTAAGAGTTAGCTTATGTTTCATTATTGCATGTTGGAGGTGATGCAGGTTCCAGCAAGGGTAAGGCCCCAGTGCAGAGATCAACCGGATAGCTCCTGATTTTTAAGAAGCAAACTTTGACACTACTTTTGAAAATGTTAGCACGTGTATGTTTAGAAACTTTGTATTTGTGAAACTCTGATATCTTTTTGGTGCTAACTCGTAAGATAATGTTTTTTTAATCTAAACTGGAAAAGTGTTGTTACAACTTGGTATCAGAGCCAAGGTTTAAGGGATTTGGGCACACATGAGTGTGATGTTTGAACTTAAACCATGGTTTTGAGATTAAGTGGAGCTATCCCTGGGACAGTAAACGTTGGTGAGCATACGGTTAGTAGAAGATTATGATTGATATCTGTTTTACAGATTGAGTATGAGTTAGCCTGTTTATGCATGTACAACAGTTATGTGGCTAAGTGTTAAATGTTATGAATCCGGAATCTGATTGGTTAAGTTGAGAATAGGTAAGGTATAGTGTGTTCATAATAATGTAGGGCCCATATTATTATAAACACATGATACATACTTAAACTCAACAAGATCATGATGGACCCTACAGATTATGTGTTTGATAGCATGTGTATGTAGACCAGTATACCTGTGATGGTAAAGAGAAAGTTGTTATTGTATTGTATGTTAATGATTTCTGATTTTCAGAAGAAAGTATGTAGAAAAGTTAGAGACAGGTATAATTCAGATGCAATTCCTATCCTAACCATTAGACCTGCGGGTAGTATGTGAAAGATTCAAGTTATAGAGGAATTGCAAGAATATGAGAACAATATGGTATGAGAGAAAATAGTTGCAGAGTTGGGTAAAGCCCTACAGATAAACGTTCCTAATTTAAGAAACAAGTCAGTTGAGCAAGTGTAAGGAAGACTGAAAGTGATGTTATAGAAACGAGTAGATGCAGCGGTGTAGGTTGTAATTATGTATGTTCAGAGAATTGAGAGAATCAAGGCCAAAATGGAACAGTTATAAGAGATAGGGTGTACTTACAGAGAATTCTAGCAGGAAAGGTACCTCTTCTTGGAGGAGGTTACAGATTCGATTGTGAATAATAGTTAGCAAGCAGAGACGTAAGGGGCATACCGTACAGTTGAGTGTCTAGTAGAATAAAAAGTTACGTACGATTCAAAGTTATTATGTGGAACAGCAAAAGGCCCGTAGACTTTGTTGTTACCAAGGAAAGAGAAGGTACAGATGGAGGCAACGATTAGGCCTCCGTATAAAGAAGTGTTAGAGGTGCAATTTGCACCAATCAGTTTGAATAGATAAGATTACAGAAGAGTTTTAGCCCTACGACAGATGACAAAAGCAGTGAATGATATCCACCAGAAGGTTAATAGAAATAACTCATTTTGTCCAGAGTGTATCGTTATTGAGCTTATGGAATGTAGTGATACATTTCAATACTTATAAATGATATCTGAAAAAGTTTAGTGATGGTTACTAGTAACACAGCAGATGAGTTTGACATAAAAGAAAGAACAGTAATTGGTCAGGTAGGAATTGATAAATAGAAAAGTGAAAGGGTAAGCCAGGAAATATATTAAGCGAGAGATTAGTGTTTGTATTACAGTGGGGAAGGCTAGTTCCTTAGTCAGATGTATGCAAGTGTGAAAAGCAGAGGCATGTGCCTAGGAATTGATAGAATTCGCTTTAAGGATGTTTTCATTTTTACCAGTTGGGTATATTGAGCTTATTGCCTTAAGTTAGTAGCTTTAAAGAAAAGCATAGTGAATCCTCTACCCCCACTATGTTTTAGCATGGGTAGGGATGAATAAGTTAAAGGACAGTTTATGGCTGTGGAGGAAACGTTGGAATTAGATGTAGTGGTAGTTGAGTGCTCCATTCCGTTTAACAGAATCTCCTCTTAAGGAAGAAGCAACAGATGATAAGACTACTATTGAGAATAGTAGGTGTAAGGATAATGTGATAAAGATAGACAATTACCAGTTTCCCTATCAAAATTGTGTCAATCATGATGAAAGAGTTTTGAGTAGTTGTTGGTATGCATTGGTTGAGGCAATATATTTGTTTGTTAATGGAAGTAAGGAAGTATCTAGTCCCTTGTGGTACAACATTATCAGCTTTTATGGGAGATCCTAGCAGGGAGAGTAAAAACAGTATTAGATTTCAGATATACAACAATTGTTGAAGCAATTGCAGGAATTGATGGATAAAGGTTTTATTCGGCCCAACACTTCACCGTGGGGTGCACAGGTTCTGTTTGTGAAAAAGAAAGATGACACATTTAGAAGGTGTATAGACTACAGAGAGCTTAACAAGGTGACAATTAAAAATAAGTACCCACTTCCTAGAATAGATGATTTGTTCAATCAGCTCTAGAATGCACCATGGTTTTCAAAGATAGATTTACGGTTATGTTATCATCAGCTTAGGATTAGAAATGAAGATGTATCCAAGACAACTTTCAGAAGCACATGGTGCTCATAACCAAGTGTGAGTTTTTGGTTAAGAGAGGTGTAGTTTTTGGGCCATCTTATCAATCAAACTAGGATTAAGAATAGATCCAGCTAAAGTGGAAGCCGTGACGAAGTAGGAACCGCCTCCAAACCTACGGAAGTCAAAAGTTTCCTCGGGTTGCTGAATACTATAGACGCTTTATCCAAGATTTTGCTAAGATAGTAGTACCTGAACCCGGTTGATTAGAGAAAGCATAGAATTCAAGAGAAATGAGGATCTGTGGTATGTGGTTGGTAGGTTTAAGCATGAATGATATAAAGCTTTAGTATTAACCTTGTTAAATGAAATGAAAGGTGGGGTAGTCTAGAATGATGCCTTTTAATGGGGGTTGGTTTATACAGAAAGAGAAAGTTAAAGTATATGTTTCCCACCAGTTAAAGAATCATGAAAGCAACTTCCCCAACTCATGATTCAAAATTAACAGCAGTTGTATGGCTAAAGCCAGTATAGTAGCACATGCTCTAAACAGAAAGACAGAAGCTATGCAGAAACAGTGAGGAAGTTACAGTAAATTTAATTGTCAGATTACATGGAACTCCTTGGAGGCTTGATGTTATATGAGAAGTAATTGATAGACTCAGAAAAATGTAAACTCTATTCCAGTAAAGGAAGCGTATTCTTCATAAAGAATGATAGACGTAATTTTGAAAGAGATAATAGCTAGATGTAGAGGTTCTGTTACACCTCAGTATAGTATTCCACCCTTGGGAGGAAGAACAGAGTGAGAGAATGATACAAATATCAGAGGACAGACTTGGGTCATGTGTTGTTAATGTCAGTGGTAGTTGGGATACCTATATACCATTAGTAGAGTTCTTTATAGTAACGGTTAGTATTCAGGTGTTGGTATGTTGCCATAGGAGCTAAAGTTTAAGACCTCGGTTTGTTAGGGTAAAGTTGGTGAAAGAGAGTTGAGCAGTACAGAAATAGTACAGTAAATGACTTGAGTATATATAGTAGATATGTGAGCAGTGTAAAGTGGTTCAAAATAGACAGAAAAGACATGCAGATAAGAGGAGACCACTGTTAGAGTTCCAGATTGAGGACTATGAATTGTTAAGAGTGGCACCATGGTAGAAAGTTAGTGGATCATCGCAAGATGATGTAAACTAGCATACATACTGGAATTACCAGAGATTTCCACCTTTGTGGGTGGTTAGCAGTTATTCCTCTATATGATTTGGTAGTGGATGATATGATCAGTTATATAAAACAGCCAATGGCTATTTTAAAGAGAAAGGGTTAAGAGTTTATGTGAAGAATTGATAGAACTTGTAAAGGTATAGTGAAAGCATAGAAAGGGTTCAAATTACACTAGTATGTATGGATGTCATGTTGTGTATGGTATGTGTTTCATGATCAGAATGTTGCAGATCGTCTACTTCGGTAGTGGATAGTATGTGATGTAAGACTATTGTCAGTGCGTTGCGATAGCATTCAGAGATAAGGAGATGTAAGACTACTGCTAGTGTGTTATAGTAACATTCAGCTTAATAATGCCCGGTAAGTTGCACAGTAGATTTCGGGGATGAAATCGTTCGAAGTGGGGAAGAGTTGTAACACCCCAAAGTTCAAAATTGTTATGGTTAAGTGTTATTAAAGATTAGAGGTGTTTATAAAACTAGAGGGACTAAAGTTGTTAGTTTGAAAGATGATAAGTTCAGAGGCTGTTTTGTAATTCTTAGAAAGTGTGTATATATATATATATATATATATATGTGTGTGTGTGTGTGTGTATGTGTGTGTAGCTAGGTACTATTTGTAGCAAGGTACTATTTGTCGACGTATGCGGTGACTTTATTATCGATATTGGAGTTGTTGTTTGAACCATTCTCGTTACTGAGGTGAGTATACTATTCCTTCAGCAGGTTTAGCATATGAGTATGCATTAAATGAACAACATGATATCTGTGTTATAAGATATGAATGTTATAGATATTCAATGAAGCAGCAGGCTACAGAGTACGTGCGAGGCGTAACTTTGTACCAAGAACAGTGTTATGGTATACAACCACGTGGGTGGTGTAGCTGTATACTAAATCAGAGTAAGTACCTGTGAGTTAGTATATGTATAAGTATAGCAGATGATATGATATGATATGGTATGATGTGATATGATATATGATATGTATATATGATGCAAGTACATGCGTATAGCCATGCCGTGAGTATACTATTCTTTAGCATGAGCAATACATGATTATAATTATTGAACTGTATGATAAAACTATTATGTGTTTTATCCGTGAGTTGGATGCGAGGCATCCTGGGGAGTTGTTACTCCTATGAGTCGGATGCGAGGCATCCTGGGGAGTTGTTACTCCCGTGAGTCGGATGCGAGGCATCCTGGGGAGTTGTTACTCCCGTGAGTCGGATGCGAGGCATCCTTGGGAGTTGTTACTCCTGTGAGTCGGATGCGAGGCATCCTGGGGAGTTGTTACTCCTGTTAGTTGGATGCAAGACATCCTGGGGAGTTGTTACTCCTGTTAAAGCAGGGTATACAGTGAGTTGTGTACCAATAGCAGTTGGGATAGGCTACACTGAGGTGTAGATAAGCCCGACACAGAGGATACTCAGTACGTGCAAGCGTAGCTTTGTATCCTAGAAAGTGGAAGGGGTATATTGAGCTCTTTATACCCACGTAAAGCGCTGGGGATATTCCACCCTGAGGTGTGGATAAACCCTAGTGTTAGGACTTATTTGTGTTTGTAGGCCTTGTGTAACTATCTTAATTATCTTGTAATTATTGCTTTGTAGTTTAGTTCATCTTGTGTAAGGGCTTAGCCCATTTAATATTAATTGTCTAGTCCATTAGTATGTAATAGACTAGTCCAAATGTTAGATTAGAGAAATCCATCATGAAAGCCCATGTGGCTTGAGGCCCATGTGCCTACTTGTATTTAAACCCTTGCAAACCTAGTTTGCAAGGTAACCTTTGCATTTCTCAGATTAATAGAAACAAACACATCTGTGTTTTCTCTCAAGCAAAGTGTTCTTCTTGTGTTCATACATTGTTTTTCATATCTTATACTCAAGAATCATCAGATTACTCATCTTTAATCTCATCTTTGGACCATTAAGTGGTATCAGAGCCAACTCCTTGGTGGATTGGTTCAAGATAACCTGGAAACAAAGATCAAGTGTGAAAAATCTCTCTGTTCTTCACGTGAAAAACCCACTTGAGTCAAAAATATTTTTCTTCAAATCTTCTTGTTTTTCAAAGTTTTTTGAGTGTTTTAGAACCATCTGAGGTGGAGAAATCATCTGGGTATCACCATTTTCAAAAAAAGCAACATTAGTAAGCTAAATTTGAATTTAAATTTTTTTCAAGTTTTTGGTGTTCTTCACTGTTCTTGCAAAAATCTAGATCTGTTGTTGTTGTTTGTGCTAAGAGTTGATTTGCAAAAGTATTTCTAGGGTGGAGAAAGCTTTAGGAACAAGAAATTTCAAATTTCATCAAGTTTTGAAGGTTTTTTGATTTTTGGTTCGAACACAGGTGTACCAGCGAAGAAGAAGCTGTTCTTCACATCCGACTTTTATTTCATCTGAAAGTCGGATAGAGTAGTTCATCCAAAAGTCGGATAGAGTAGTTCATCCAACAGTCGCATCATATCCATCCGACAGTCGCATCAAATCCATCCGACAGTCGCTTCAAATCCATCCGACAGTCGCATCAAATCCATCCGACAGTCACATAAGAGCCATCCGACAGTCGCATCAAACCCATTCGACAGTCACATCATATCCATCCGACAGTCGCATCAAATCCATCCGACAGTCGCATCAAATCCATCCGACTTTTGCACCACAAGGCCATCCGACTTTCCACAAAGCAAACCATCCGAATTACATTTTGAATGCCTCAAAATTTGGTTGAAAATTCCAAATCCGACTTCCCAGCCAGGGGCTCTGCCCCTTGGACCCCGCTAGGGGTTGCCACCCCTTGGACACCGCTACCAGGGGCGTTGCCCCCGGACCCCCGTTATTTCGAATTAGAATTCTAGATCTTAAAATCATTTTCCACTCTAATTCGGTCAACTAAAGTCTGCCAACCGATTTTCAAGTGTTAACCGAAAATAACGATTAAGAGAATCGGTTATTCTTACAACTCGATTTTTCACACGATCAAGTTTCTAGAAAACTAATTCATTTCAAGGAAAGATCCAACTTTAAAGATGAGTTCCTCAAATGAAATTCCTGCTTCAGACGCACTTCAAAAGGAATTAACTGCTAAAGAAAATGAGTTAATCACCTTAAGAAAAGAAAATGAGGTAACCATTCATAATCTAAAAGAAGCCAAGGCATCTGTAGAAGAGGATTTTAAGTTCATACAAAAGGAAAGATGTCAACTATACTCAAAGATAAAAAGTCTCAAAGATCTGTTAATAAAACAAGACCAAACTATACAAACCATTTTCTTGAACAAACCTAAAGACAAGAAATTTTCCAAATGGACATACGAAGGTCTAGGTTTTGTTAATCCACACATAAGTGATAAGATTACTGCTAAACAACTGTATGATTTTGAAATCATGAATCTAGGATTAACCAGAAGAATGGTATTTGTGGGGCAAGCCGAAGAACTTGCAGAGGAAGAGATCAAAAGACATAACTCCACCAATGCTTCCACATTATACAACTACGAAAGTTTGAATCGATCGTATGAAACAATTGAATTTGTACCACTTATTTCTAACGATTACTTTCGAAGTTACACGCAATCGGAAATGGAATCAATGCCAAACGTTTCTGAAACTCAAACAAAACCGCACGTGTATATTCCTCACATGGAGTTACAACGCCGATTTGAATTGGTTGAAACCAAACTTTTTAATAAGTCAATCAATCACGAGTTAGAAACTGAGATTTTATATGATAAAATTGGCGAACTTGAATCTGTAAACTCTCGTATATCAAATTCCGCTGCAACAAGCACGTCTGATACAAACACCTTCCACGTGCACACACACGAGTGTTTTTCATATTCCGATTCCATCACCATCGACAACATCAATGAATTGTCTCAAACCAAATCTAAACTTCAAGGGGAAAACGAAAGAATAGAGCTGTTAATCGATTCGAACCACAAGGTAATGACTGATCTGGCCAACTCAGAAGAAAGGTGCAGAGAGTATAGAGGGGAGTGTATAAATCTTGAAACCGAACTTTTCAAACTTCAATCAAAACTTAATGTATTTGAGAACGAGTTGTTCATATCTCACACACCTCAATCAACAGCTTTAAAAGGTAAAGCTAAGATCAGTGAACCTAGCTCGTCCATACCCCCCAATCAAAGGCACAACGAACCAATCAACATACAACAAAACCCCGCAAACATTATACCATAGATGATATGTTAGTGTGCTCTTCATCTAACGTATATATGCAACTAGGTACAGGGGTGACGGGGGTACTGAAGCAAGTGCTAGGGTGGCGGAAGAAGAAGACAGGGACGGCTGATGAAGGAAGCCAACATGAAAATTTAGTTTGTCCTGCTAACTTTTCAAAACAAACAAACTTAATGTTTTGTAATGATTCGTCTGTAATTCGTGTTAATTCCGTTAAACCTGAAATGTTTTGCATGAGCGATGGTTGTATCGAAGGACATTGCTCCTATCATTGTGCGTATGACCAAGATCGCAAGAACCGCGGGATTAAACCGGATCCATCAGATAGGCCGTTCGAATCACTTCATGAACAAGCTTCCTTCATAAATCAAAAAGGTTACAAGATAACCTCTTGGCGAAAGAGACGCTCAAGCAGAGAAAGATTCCAATCAATTGACACGCCTTTGTCAAAATTGAGTAACTCACAATCACGGTTTTCCAATAAACAAAAATCAAATAAAATTTTTATAAATAATTGGACTCCAAACCGTCGATACCACAACAATTGGAATCACGCCAATGAAGATGCCGTGGGGAATCATCATCATCATCAAACCAATTAGAGAGCTAAACCCAAGCAAGCTCAGATTCCACAACGGCAGTACCAATCGATCAACCACTCGAAACCCAGAGTCCTATAGTCCAGTTCACCCCCAACTGTACGAATAAACAATTGTATGATTCACTAACTGTGGAATGGAAAAGCGGAAGAGAAACCAGCCAGATTTCAATTCATCCAGGATGATGTGTCACTTCCGAAGGGTTTCAACCGTGTTGTGATCGATAACGAAAGAGATACGACCATAACAGATAAATCAAAAGTGTAGGCATCTCCATCAACCACCCAAAGACCGTCTCCTAAATGCATCAATGAAACAAGCACTATTCGAGGGGGAGTTTGTTGTAATTTTTGTCAGTGCGCTAGTGTACACGCATACATTAATATGCATTCGTGTAGGGGGAGAAATCAGAAAATTAAAAAAAAAACATTTAAAAATTCCAAAAACCCAAAAATATTTTCCTTTTCGAAGTTTATTTTTGCTGCAAGAAGGTGTACACTCATTGATCAAATCCTATACCTTACTTGCTCCTTGTTGATCTTTTGCAAGATCCTTTCTCTTTGCATCTCATATAGCATTGTGTTTTCCTTCCACATAAACCGTTCATTCGTGTGTCACTGTCATATTTGTCAATGTACAAATGATCAAAATGGCACTATGAGTGAGGGAGTGTAGGCATTTTATACTGCTATGGTCAATCCAGAACCGGAAGGACCTGCCCCAGGAGCTTACCGTATACTAGAAAGTGATAGTAAGGGTAACTTACCAGGTCATCTAGGTGAGTGGAATCAGTTATTAAGGGATACTGATTGGTGTGCAGAGGTAAAATTAAAAAGAAGGGATGGAACTGAAGATGGGGGTGCAAATGATCAACACATTTATTAAGCTTACCTTTTCAAATCATTCTAAAATTTTTGTGCTATTGTTCGTATACTTTGATTGTACAAATCTTTCTTGTCAATCACTTTCAACATATTCTTTCTTGAAAATCATTCTTGTTGAAAAGCATTCATTATGATTGCTCATACCATCAAAGAACAAGTGTCTTAGTGTATCCAAACATAGATACAAATATTTCATTCTGGAAAGAGAGATCGAGGGAGAAGTTGAAAAATAAGAAGAGAGCTGAGGGTGAGACAGGATCAAAAGAAAAGAAAGATCCTCACTAAACAGTGTCAATCTGGGTAGCCACATCTACTACTAGTTATATACTGGTATTGAAATAGACATTATGGACCAAGTGATGCAATGCACTTACCCCACCCAACTACTCAATTATCTCTTAAAAGATAATTGTTTCAACTTTTCACGGAGAAATAGCACATATCTATTGACATCTCATTTGGAGATTGTTGATATTGAAACAAGGAGGACATGCAGCTCCGGTCCCCGTCTTCTTTCATGCACTTATTGAGTCTAGAACGAATTGTAATATTATTTTCTTCTAGGACACGTATGGAATCAATTGCCTGTCTATGACAGTGCCCGAACATCTCGAGTAATATCATTTGATATTTATGGTGATAGATGGAAATCCTACCGGTGCTAACATCAAGCCAACACTGAACGTAGGTCCCTCAGTTAATTTTAACTGACATGTTAACGGGAAATCTATGTAATCCCGGTGCTACAAAGGATGCGTTAATTGTCATAAATTTCTGATATACTCCTGTAAAAATAATGCTGAAAACCACTAAATGCAAAATTGTTCAAACAACCAAAGGTGTTTTACCTTAGGTTACTGGTGCGAGATGGAAGACAGAAGAAAAAGGATGTCATTGCATGATTTAAAGATCAAGGTTCTCATCAAGAAATTGAAGAGTCAAGACTTCAAGATAAGAAGACATTCCAAAGTCATCAAATTTTATTCCCATAAAGCTTCACAAGAATGCAGAAAGAAAAAGAATATCCGCATTATCAAAATGTAATAGACTAGTCCAAATGTTAGATTAGAGAAATCCATCATGAAAGCCCATGAGGCTTAAGGCCCATGTGCCTACTTGTATTTAAACCCTTGCAAACCTAGTTTGCAAGGTAACCTTTGCATTTCTCAGATTAATAGAAACAAACACATCTGTGTTTTCTCTCAAGCAAAGTGTTCTTCTTGTGTTCATACATTGTTCTTCATATCTTATACACAAGAATCATCAGATTACTCATCTTTAATCTCATCTTTAGACCATCACATAGCATAGTAACAGTTGTGCAGGTTTGCAGGTGTTACAGCTTGGATGCGAGACGTCCTGAGGAGACTTTACACCTGTTGTTACAGTTTGGATGCGATACATCCTGGGGAGATTTTACTCCTGATTTATGTTGTTATGTTCACATAGTATGCTCACTAAGCGTTAGCTTATGTTTCAGTATTGCATGTTGGAGGTGATGCAGGTTCCAGCAAGGGTAAGGCCCTAGTGAAGAGATCAGCTGGATAGCTCCTAATTTTCAAGAAGCAAACTTTGACACTACTTTTTAAAATGTTAGCACCTGTATGTTTAGAAACTGTATTTTTGTGAAACTCTAATATCTTTTTTGGTGCTAACTCGTAAGATAATGTTTTTTTTAATCTAAACTGGAAATGTGGTGTTACACCACCCCCACCGGCGAAGAAACTGCCGACGATTACATAGCCGCCAGCGGCTAAGGTAAATAACTGCCACCATATGTATGTCAATGAATATGTATTTACAGATATGTGTAAACGATGATGAACACGTTGTAAAACTTCGATTACATATACAGAGAAGTTTATATATATTTCTTGATCTGAAACTTTGGTGTGAAAATTTGTGTTATAAATCGTGATACGATCCAACATTAGATACTCATTTTTTGTAGTTAGTTAATATCTAGTTAATAGCATCTAAGAATCTAACTAAGTTGTAACTAATCCTCACATTAGCTAAATACTTATAGACTCATAACAATCTACCTTCCCCAAAAACATTCTTGTCCTCCGGAATCTTGAAATGAAGGAAAATTAGGCTTGATATTTTTTGTAACACCCGCAAACCTAGGCTAGGAGATTAGCGGGTTAGTGGCATGTGCTTATTTGTTTTAAATGCACTTAATTGGTTAACTAGTAAATTAATTAAGGATAATTAATTGTATGTATGCTTGTAGCCGTATGTATGTATGCATGTATATAAGTGTATACGTGTAATTATGTGGGATATTAAGAGGTGGATTTGCCACCTCTTGCTTAAATGTGCGTGTACGTGTAGGTATATGCTAATATGGGAATCATTAATTTTAAATTATCAAAAGAAAGGAAAGTGTGTGTGTGTTTTGAGAATTCTCTCTGCCGAAGATTTGTGTGTTTTAAATTCATTCAAGGTTAGATGTTATTTCTAACATGTTTAAATGTTAATTTGGAGTGATCTATGTTGAATGAACATGAATTAAGAAGAACACAATGATCGGTTTTGATGAAATATGATTTTAATGGGTTTTTGATGTGCTTATGGTATATGAACTTGTTATATGTTATAATTCTTGAACATGTGTTTAAAACATGTTTCTGGTATGTTTTGATGAATGTTATGAATTCTGGGTTTGATTGAATGATGATATGAAGTTATTGAATTTGGTTATATGAAGAAGATGATGAAACCAATTGATGTTGAAAACTGATAAGGCCTAAAACCGATAACTATAAAACCGATAGAAGATGAAATCCAGAAATCTTGGAAATCCGACACTTTATAAATCCGATACTTGAGAAACCGAAAACCATAATCCGATATTCCTTAAATCCGAATACCCCAAATCCTACACTTGTAAATCCGAAACAATTGTGAAATCCGATAAGTGCTAGAATCCGGGAACTTGGAAACCGATACCCTAAATCCGATACATGTGAAATCCGGGACACCCAAATCCGAGGATGAAATCCGATACATTTGAAATCCGGGAATGAAGAATCCGACACTTGTAGTTGCGGATTCCTAGAAATCCGATGGTTGGAGAATCCGACACTTTGTGTTTTGGACTTACAGTTGTTTATTGTCTGTTTTATTTCATGAACGAATTATAAATATACGTGGTCAGATATATTTATGAGATTGAGACTGATTTGGTTGTTGCTGTGTTTTACAGGCAATCAAAAGACTCAGTAATATTAGACCGCTGAGCTCGTGCTGTTATTGACGTGAGTGGACGTTAATCGCGGATGGTAAAGATTTCGGTTAATGTTATTGATGTGATGCGTGATGTGATTGAGATTGGATTGATTGATTGAACTGTTGATTGTGATTATTGATTGTTGATATCTGCTGCATGACTATTTGGTCGATACGCGCTCTTAGGATGATTTTGAGTTGCGTTTGAGAAGTCAGCTATACGTGGAATTGGGCTGGGCTCGTCTACTAGTTGGTTGAACAGTGGTAGCCTTACTATTGCATATGTTGCTTAAGAGGAGGATTTCACTGTGCCAATTCAGTAGAGAGCTATCGGTAAACCTTTGCTTTAGCCGGCATTGGTTGTAGGTTCTGCGCCGAACCGCCGGTCTTCTTGGATATGTGATTACATGCTTTGATATTGACTGTGGATATTTGCTTTTGGTGTTTAGCCTCTACTCACTTAGCTTTGTGCTAATTCCCCTCAGTTGATGTTTTGCAGGTTCGTGTTTGTGGTTGTAGAAGGAAGAGTTGACCCCACTCTGATATTCTGTTTAAATGAAACGAGCCAGTTATTTTTGTAACACCAAACAGTTGTAGTTGTTGTTGGTTTTTGAACAAGTATTGTATATTTGTTAATATTGGTTTATATGTAATTAAGTTTGTTTAATTAAAGCTTCCGCAATGCAATTTAAAAAAATAAATAAATATGGCTTGAGTTTTTTGGTGTTACAGTTTGGTATCAGAGCCTAGGTTTGGCGATACATGCACGACTAGAGTGTTGCATTCCCAAATCTGGGCTCGTGACGGGTCAAACTTTCCTTCGGGGGAATTAGGGTGAGCTAGAGTTGTTTGTAGTGGTTAGTATTTGAGTACTAACGGTTTATGCTAATGAGCTATGAGGTGATGTGATTATAACAGATTATGGCTGACAGAGAGACTCCCATACTTCTTCTTGTGACCCAAGCTGTAGCAGAGGCACCGGTAATTAAAGATTTGGATAATGTAAATCAATCCGGAACGTTCGGCTAAGAGCAAGAGGAAGATCAAAGTGAATATATCTTCAAATTGGAGAATGAACTGCTGGATCCTAGAAATAAGGTTCATAACATGGAACAGAGATTCAACTCCCACCTCATCAGCATTGGTCTCTCAAGAAGCTTATGGGTTTGATTGGAGTGATCAGGCTGAGCAAGCCACTCACAACAAAGCATTGATGGCATTGACTGACTCCTCCCTCAACATGGATTCATCAGAGACAGAAGACATTCAGGTATCTTCTAAACTATGTCCTGGTGAATGTAGAGCTATAGTTAAAAGGTTTAGAGAACACAACAGAAAGGTTTGTGCTGCTCTAAGCAAAATGGAAGAAAGAAGGTATGAAACCAGTGCTGTAATTGAGAGCTTTGAAAAGAAAATCAAAGATTATCAGGCTAATGAATTGCAAATGGACTATGATAGAAAGTATCGTAAGTGGGAGAAAGAGCAACTTCAAGAAGAGATTGATAGTCTTAAGGAGAAGTTGAGTGAGAAAGAGAATAAAATAGATGAATTAACCATGAAATTGAATGGTGTGGACATGGATTTGAGCATGTTTAAAGCTTCATCTCTTAAGCTTGAAACTGTTTTGAAATCACAGATCTCAAATAAAGTAAAAACATGCATAGGCTACAAATAGACTCCTCCTCTATATAATCACACCTATATAACTCCCATGACTGATGTAGCTGAAAGGTATGTTAATGAACCACTAGAGGAAGAATTGAAGTCAACAGATCCACAGCTAGAGAGTGAAGATGAGGGAGTTGTATATGAGGTAATTGATGAGAAGAAGGAGGGATATGTGAAGAAAGAAGAAGTCATTCCAATTGAAAATCACATCTGTTGTGAACCACGAGAACCTAAATCTTCTTCACAACATGTGATGTTTGTAAAAGCATCCTCAGAACCTTCCACCAGTGAACCAAAACCCTTCAAAACTGTTACTGCTATAAACAGTTTCACTACTGTTGAAAACAGTCCCCACCTTTACACTGACAGTTCCAAAGAAAGTCCAAATAGTTTTCATCCAAAAACCTCAACTGTTAGTATTAAGACCAAAGGAAAGAAGAAGATTGATGAAGTTGCAGTTGCAAGACAGAAGAAGGAAGCTTCAAAATCAAAATCCAAAAACAAACATGTGAAGAAGCATACAGAAGTGCCTATTTGCACATGCAAACAACATGGTGTGCAAAAGTTTCCTCCTTCAGCACCAGTGAGGGGAAATCAAAGAAATAGAAAACCGTTATGGGCACAAAGAAGTGGGTTACCTATAGTCAAAACTAAAAAATGTTACATTTGTAGGAAAGCAAATCACTTGGCTCACAATTGTTATCATAATCAACAGCTCTATAGGACCTACAAACCAAGTACCAGAAAACAGTCTAACAGTTCTTCAACTGTTAAGCCAAATCAGTCTAACAGTTCTTCAACTGTTAAGCCAAAATCAAAAAATGTTTGTTTGGCTTGGGTAAAATTGCAAACACAAACAGTTTCTGAAAAGACTAAATCTGATAATTCTTCTGAAAGTCAAACCAAGTCACATGTTAATCACAATAGTTGGAAACCACATGTTCTCACTAAATACTCTTCACACAGAATAGAGAAATATAATTGGGATGAAATTAAAAAAACTCAATCCGTAGTTAAGTATTATGACATGAATGGTGTACCCAAGACCTGCATGGTCTGGGTACTTCCTACTACTAACTGAGTTTATTTTGTGCAGAGCATTCATAGGACCAATCAAGGAGCAATCTGGAATGTGGATAGTGGATGCTCAAGGCACATGACTGGAAATCCACACTGCTTGAAGGATTTCAAAAGAATCAATGGAGGATTTGTAGCATTTGGAGGAAATCCAAAGGGAGGAAGAATCACAGGTAAGGGAGCTGTAGATACAGGTAACCTTACTTTTAATGATGTTTAGTTTGTCGAACAACTCAAATACAATCTGTTGAGTGTGTCCCAAATCTGTGACATTGGAAACAAAGTAGTGTTTACAGATACTAAATGCATTATCCTTTCAAAATATTTTAAGTTAACTGAAAAGGATATTCTTTTAAGAACACCAAGAAAGGATAATGTTTACTGTTTGGATACACAAAAAGTTGCTCAGCAGAATGTTTTAAGTTGTTTACTCTCCAAGGCATCTCATGATGAGTCTGTCATTTGGCATAGAAGGATGTGTCACATGAACTTTAAAACCATGAATTTGTTAACTAAAAACAGTTTGGTAAGAGGTTTACCTCAAAAGGAATTCTCATGTGATGATCATTGTATTGCTTGTCTCAAAGGCAAGCAACACAAAACTTCTTTTAACTTTCTAATCTCAAATATTGGCATGATTAACTTAGAATAATGATTTGTTAGCTATTCTTTCTATGATTTTTGTGTTTTCACACTAACAGTTTGAAACTGTTAGTCGTTAGTCTAACAATTGTTTATGAAAGTGTTCAGGGGTTTACAGTGCAAATTGTAACTAACAGTTTTCAACTGTTAGTACTTTGGTGTTACAACTGTTAGGCAAGCTGCCTAATCAGTTAAGGGGGAGTGTTATAGTTGAAGTTCATTAACCAAGTAGTTTTCAACTGTTAGCTCTATATCTTCCGTCAACTGTTAGTCAAGGGTATTTAAGTCTTTGAAGATATTCTGAGGGATTTTGAATTGCATTTAATATGCATTACATATATAAGTCATTCCCTCCTCGCAGTTTTCTTTACGCTTACTAACCTTCAATCGAACGCTAAAACCCTAGACGCTCTCTTCGAAATCGCCATGGCTCTCCTTCCGTTTGTTAAAGAAGACAACATGCTCGCCTTCCTCTCCAAACCAACCGAGTTGCATGTCTTTCATGACATGATCGACTATCTTACCCTGTCAAATCTCAATACTGCTCTCACCATCAATCCAACCATTTACACTTCTCATCTCGATCAGTTCTGGAAAAATGTTGTGCTCACTGAAATAGATGGAGTGCAATGGATCACTTCAAATGTAGATAGCCATGATGTTTCAGTCGCCGAGAATACCATCCGTGAATACCTTCACCTTAATGATCTTGAGGGTGAGTATTCTGATTCAGTCTCCTTGGAATTCTTGCATGAGGAGTTGGTTAAACTGGGGTATGAGGGCCCTAGGGGAAAGGGTACCTTTTATAAAGGACAATTTTGTGCTCACTGGAAATATTTAATACATACCTTACAACAATGTCTAAGCCCCAAAAGAACTGGCTGGAATTAGTTTGGAAGTAACATTGCTTTGGCCTTAATCTGTTTGGCCAACAATCGTCGCTTTAACTTTTCTAAATTAATTTTTAATGGTATGGTAAAGCATCTCGGGACCAAATATGGTCTCTTTTTGATGTACCCCAGATTTGTGCAAACATGTTTAAACTCTTTATTGCCAAATCTTCAAACTCACAAGAGGGTTCTGATTCCCTCTGCTCATGTGGCCTCCACATTGAGCAAACTGTTGATAAATGGAAAGAATTTCTCTGGTAACATCACTTCACCACTCTCTGCAATGGTGGAGTTTCTTTCAAGAAACAGAGCTGCCAGAGCTGAGCATGAAGCTCAAACTATTGCTACACCACTAACTCTGGAACCTACAGCTCACGATACTTAAATATATCCCTCTGCTATCCCTTCTCGAGCTACAACACAAGCCCCCTCACTTATAACATTCAGAAAGAGGAAGAGAACTGTTGGTGCTCCTTCCACCACAGTCCCACCATCCCAAACTGTAAGCCCTGCACAGGTGCATTCACCTGTGTAGAATATCCAAAGGGAACCCATTGTGATGTCTCCCAAGCACACTGAGGAGGTGATCACTCCAATGGAGGGTGATCATGTGGTTCTTGAGGCTGACACTACTGTTTCTTCCGCAAGGGGTGAACAGGGCAGTGTCAACAAAAGTAAGACCTCACCCACGGCAACAAAGGCTGGTCAAACAGTTTTTGGAAATCCCTAGTGCCAAGAACAAAGGGGTACTGGTGAGGGAACTTCTAGGAGTAACCCACCAGTTTTATCTGCCGATGATATGTTTGAAGTGGCAACACTTGCTGACATTGAGGCTAGTATGAAACACAAGGCATTGACGAATCCTGAACTAGTACCATTTCTTGCTGCCTTTCTTTACCTCAAAAAGAGGAGTACCTTACAAGACAAGCTGCTTTCCAAGCATAATGAGCTTATTATTCAGCAAAACAATCAAATCAAGGCTTTGTCATCCACTCTATTGCAAGCTACAGATGTTCTTAGAATCCATGATCAAATGTTCAAACAGATTCATGCCACTCCCTCTCAAATAGTTCCAATCAAAAAGGGGGAAAAGGAAATCATAAAGGAGCAAGAGAAGGATGTGCAAGGTATACAAACAACTGCACCAGAATTACTAACAGTTGCAACTCCACAAACAACAGTTGCTCAAACAGTTGCAAGGGCTCAATCACAAGAAGATAAATTGTCTGCTGTTGATAGAGTGTTGATCAATAGGATGATCATGTCTGGGGATTATCCGACAACAGAGGTATTCAAATCATGGTCCAAAGCTAAACAAAATCATTTGATTGAGGTTGGTGCTCAAATGCTTAATATTAGCACATTCAAAGTGGCTCAAAATATTGATGATGGGTGGCTGGATGGAAAAGTGTCTAAACTAGAGCCGATTGCACTTAAGCCAGGGTTCAAAGGCATTGCAATTCAAGAATCAAAGAAAGATGAGAAGATGCCTCCTGTGCTAGGAAAGGGAAAGGAAGTTGTTGTTAATATTCCAAAGTTAAAACTCTCAAAAGAACAACAAGAGGAGCATGATTATGAGCTTGGACAAAGGCTAAATGCTGAGATGGAGCAACAAGAGCAAAAAGATTTTAAATTAGCTCAAGAGATGGCTGCTGAGATCACAAAGGAAATTGAAGAGGAAGAAAAGGCAAAGAAGGCAGATAAGGGAGTAAAAAGAAAGAAAATTGAAAGAGAGAAAACAGTTCCAACTTCAAAGCAAAGGCTGGTATGGTTCAAACCATTTTGCAAGACAGGCTCAGAATGGAGGTTGAGCAGAAGTTAGACAAGCTTGTGGAAGCTCAACTTGAACAAAAATCCCACATAACTGAGTAGAGATTTGAATTGTTAAGAATTGAAACTAGGAAGCAAGGAGTAACCATTGTGAGAGAGCATGAACCAATTGAGAGCTATGCAAGCTTCTTGCAGTTGATGGAAAGTGTGACCAGAAGAGATGTGCAAGAATTATATGAATATGGTCTAAGACACTATGGAGAAGCTGCTGGTATTGAAATTAGAGTGATGATAAGACATTTAGCAAGTGTATGTGATCCTCTGAGAGTAATGCCAATGTTAATAGCTGAGGAAGCATTCCCAATAAGTACTGTCAAGGTGTATGCTAAGTCAAAGACTTACAACATTGTAATGGGAAATGCACTGACTCAATGGTTTGATCTTGAATTCATAGAGCATAACAAAACAAAGCTCTCATATTTGATAAAAGCAAAGTTCTTTGACCTTGCTAAAGTTAAAGAAAATCTTCTTCAGAGGCTCAAAGAAAGGTTGGAATCCCTACAGTCCAAGAAAGGTTAATCTTCATGTTTTGATTAAAACATTTTTGCATACTTTATTTGCTTATGTTAAATTTTCTGTGGTCGAACCCTATAAAAACAACTTAAGTATATTGTTCAATATCTTAAGTTAGGGGGAGATTGTTGGGAAATAGGCTAAGTAAGTTAAAATTGTTGGACATGCAAAAGCAAAACTGTTGGAGAAAGTTTTGAGAAAACAGTTTTCAAACCGTTAGTACAAAAGATTCAGAACTGTTAGTTATATCATAACAAATGTTGGAAGACAATGAAGAGAAGACTGTTAGAATAAATTCAGAACTGTTTATTCAACAAACAGTTTCTGTTGAGATATTTATGGAAACTACTATCTTTGTACATTTAAAAGATATCTTATCAAGATTTGAAGATTATCAAGATTATCTCGCAAGATAGAAGATTAACAAACTTCAACTAATCAAGGAAGACCAAGAGGGTTATAAATACTCTGTTTAGAATAGTTTGTTAGTATTGATTGATCGATAGTTTTACACTTATTCGTATTGTTTATTGTTTTCAGAAAGTGTATTAGCCTCCAAGTTTCTCTGAAACCTAAGAACAGATTGTGTTCTTCGTCTAACAAAAGAGTTAGATTGGAGGTGTAGGTGAATATTGTAATCATCCTTGATTATTAATAAACATCTTGTGTTTTGAAGTTATTCTTTGAAGTGATTAAATTGTTCTTGTGATTAAAACCTTTATTAATCAATTAAGTGTGATTCTACAACTTCTTAGTTGATTCTGATTAAGTTCAAATATTGTCTTTTCATACAACTCTGATTTAAGTTCGTAAGGATAATTCTTGTTATTTATTTTGATTCTATACGATCCTGACTGTACCGACTTGCATAAGCCTCGGTAGAGGAAGAATTATGTGCTAAGTGTTTTAAGTACATTGCAATGCTACTTAATGTACAATGCCATGTTAAATACTTGACGTGTGTAAGTGAAGTGCATGCCAGCGGAATCCAAAATTGGAACTGCATAGTTAAATAAATGATATGTATGCCAGGGGTCCAGATTGGATCCATCATGAAGTAAGTAAATGTAAATGAATGCTAAAGGAAGTAAATTAATATGCATGCTAAATAAATAGCAAAGATTGAATCAATATGTGTATGTGTTCGCAGACATCTTCAACCATGGTTAAGGTCAGCCAGATAGCTGGATCCCAGGGACCCTTGATCAGGAGATTCGGGATTTAACGGTGATTCGAGGTAACATTCCGGATCATAGGTTCTGCGAAACCGCCGTGCCTTATATCATGAGGGGTAATCAGTTAGAAATGGCTGAGTTACCTAAGGAGCCTCTGGTTCCGTTAATGATGCTTGGTGGACTGCTTTATGCTCCCCCACCAGCGCGGAGGGTTGTGTCTGATCCCCCGGTGTATTGGTGTTGAGTGTGACTAGCTATCCTGCAAGAAACAACTTATACCGATCGTGTCAGCACATCACTATGTGATAGGATAGCATTGTATGCTTATTCCTGATATGCATGTCTTACTCTAATGATGCTTATGCTAAGTTTGTGCTCACTAGCTAAGTGTAGCTAACGGTGCCATGTTAACTGATTTTGCATATTAAAGTTAGATTGCCTGGTGAGCCGGGTCCCCTGCCTCCGGATAGTTTGCTGGAACACTTATGTTGTATTAAATACATTATGGTCGGTTATTGTAGAGTAACACCAGATACTAAAACAAGTTCATTGTAAATATTTCCGCTGCCCAATGTTATTAAATTGTGATTAAGTTCACGTTTGTTTAAAAACGCAATTTTTTTGGCTAAAAACTAGTATATGCAAAGCCGGTGTTACACTTCATAAATCCGATACTTGAGAAACCGAAAACCATAATCCGATATTCCTTAAATCCGAATACCCCAAATCCTACACTTGTAAATCCGAATACCCCAAATCCTACACTTGTAAATCTGAAACAATTGTGAAATCCGATAAGTGCTAGAATCCGGGAACTTGAAAACCGATACCCTAAATCCGATACATGTGAAATCCGGGACAACCAAATCCGAGGATGAAATCTGACACATTGAAATCTGGGAATGAATAATCCGACACTTGTAGTTGCGGATTCCTAGAAATCTGATGGTTGGAGAATCCGACACTTTGTGTTTTGGACTTACAATTGTTTATTGTTTGTTTTATTTCATGAATGAATTATAAATATATGTGGTCAGATATATTTATGAGATTGAGACTGATTTGGTTGTTGCTATGTTTTACAGGCAATCAAAAGACTCAGTAATATTAGACCTCTGAGCTCGTGCTATTATTGACGTGAGTGGACGTTAATCGCGGATGGTAAAGATTTCGGTTAATGTTATTGATGTGATGTGTGATGTGATTGAGATTGGATTGATTGATTGAACTGTTGATTGTGATTATTGAATGTTGATATTTGCTGCATGACTATTTGGTCGATACGCACTCTTAGGATGATTTTGAGTTGCGATTGAGAAGTCAGCTATACGTGGAATTGGGCTAGGCTCGTCTATTGGTTGGTTGAACAGTGGTAGCCTTACTGTTGCATATGTTGCTTCAGAGGAGGATTTCACTGTGCCAATTCAGTAGAGAGCTATCGGTAAACCTTTGCTTTGCGGCATTGGTTGTAGTTTCTGCGCCGAACCGCCGGTCTTCTTGGATATGTGATTACATGCTTTGATATTGACTCTGGATATTTGCTTTTGGTGTTTAACCTCTACTCACTTAGCTTTGTGCTAATTCCTCTCAGTTGATGTTTTGCAGGTTCGTGTTTGTGGTTGTAGAAGGAAGAGTTGACCCCACTATGATATTCTGTTTAAATGAAACGAGCCAGTTATTTTTGTAACACCAAACAGTTGTAGTTGTTGTTGGTTTTTGAACAAGAACCCAACCACCCACAAAAATTACTCGTTTTAAGCGAATTTGGACAGCAAAATTGTTGGTCCCTACAGTAATCAACAAACTATTGAATTTTCACTGCTTCGATGTCTTCCTTTCATGCAGTCCCATTTGTAGTTCTCCATAATATCGATCTTCACTTACTGGTATGAATGTATATATGCAGTATGTATAAATACGAACACAAGAACGGAAGTTATGCACTGAAAGATACATACGATAGATCTCCTTTGTCTGTACATAATACATATATATAGTAGAGTTTTTGGCGGTTTAACATTGGCGCCAACAACTTCCCACCGGCAGTTGTGGTAGAGGCCTGATGTTTGCCTAACACTGCCGCTAAAAACAGTGTGTTACCATCACACTTTATTTAAGCTATTTACATAATATAATATTAGTACTAATAAATGTCTTTAAATAATATTGTTCTGATCAGTTGTGATTAAACATTAGAAAAGATCTAACATTGTCTCCCCTAATTTTTAATCCAATATAGTCTTCTTTCTTCAATCATTTACTTGTCAATCACGAATTCTTCAGCATCAGCACTGCTGCTGTTGCTTCGTTCCTTGTCCTCTTCCATGCTTGCAATACTTCCTGGTAATTCCTCTTCTCTTGGTAATGTTATTGCCATACTCTCTTCTGCACCTATATTCACTGCTGTCTCTAGTGCTGCACACTTGCAATCTTTTGCCATTTGTGTCAAATCCTTCTTCGAGTACCTCGTGGCTGTATCTATGTACACTACCAACGTACCAAGGTATTTTGCAAAACATTTTTTAACTTCATCTACAATTCCTCTTGGTAAACCCATCTCGATGGTCACCAAGTTCCATTTATTTTCATTAAACACATTTGTATATCCTCCAAACCTTTTGATAATTAGATATAGCTCTAATATGTCAATCTCAAAACCTCCAATCATAATACGAAAACACCTTTCCATATCATCTAAAAAATACTTGTAGAACCAAACAATTAACTTTTCTAAATGATTTTTCACTCACACTTTATATCCACTGTTGATCTCTTGATCATTTAATAACTCCATGAAATTCATCATGTTGTAAAAATCATTTTTTGAGGGAAACTTTTGTTTCTCATTTTTTGAAGTTCTTAACCAAGTCTTCTTCAATTTCAATGCCAACATCATAACTACTTACATAAATCTCTTTCTCTTCATTATCTTCACTGCTGTTGCTTTCATATTCACCCTCGAATGCTCTTTCCAATATTGCGTTAGAGTATTTAATCCTTACTTTAAAACCTTGCACAAGTTATTGTTGTAGACTCAACACGTTTAGTGCACATTTTGGTACAAAGTATACACCGGTTATGATGTAAATCTTTGCTTCGGTTGACACCAAGATTTCACCAAAACCTTTAACTTATTACCCATCACTTGATCCAATTTTCCTGCCTTAAAATGCTTGAACAAATCACGATTACCCATCAAACCGTTGCTATTATTTATCTGTGGCTTCTACAGTTTTTATCACATGTGAGATCATTCATTCTTATCTTGTTAGGGCAGTACCAATAGACATGGCCACGAACATATCATCTTGCACGCCTCATCTTCCTTATATCTTCAAGATCCAAACTTGGTCTGTGGTGTTGGATTTTGGTGGCAACTAGAAACGCAGCGGAAGTAAAAAAATGGATAAAAACATTTTCCAATCTAATGCCACCAACGCACCACCCAATGAATCATACTCTAGACAATGACAATGAAATCGAAAGAAATGAACAAGGATAGAAATTATACCATTCAAAGATGAATTTCTCCTTGTCGCCTTTGGAAGATGTGTACACAAGATAGTGTACCTCTAACGGTATCTACATCAAGTGTTGAAGATTCCCACATGCTAGCTGTACTTGGACGCCGCCAAGAACACCACCAAAATCGAACTAACACCACTTGAAGATTGGTAGTGCCTATACCATCTTCCAAGTGTGTATTGAGAGACCTTGAAGTTACAAGTTCATATGTCAAAAGTATGTGACATAATTTTCTTACTAGTCCCTTAGAACAAGTCCCCATGACTCTCATAGCAGCCAAAAAACGTTTCATAAGTTACTATTATCAATAGCCATAAAGCCACATTAAATCTAGACTTAAAAGTCCAATTGAATTGGCTGTTACAGCGTGAGGTACGGCCGTGTCTTACAGGGCACGCCCGTGCCAGCCCACGGGCACGCCCAAGTCACACCCGACTTGGGCTCGTGCCTTAGCACTAGGCACGGCCGTACCTCTACGAGGCACGCCCGTGCCGGCCCTAAAAGGTACACCCTAGTCACGCTCCGGTCTTGGGCCCGTACCTTGCCAAGGGGCATGCTCGTACCTTCACAAGGTACGGTCGTGCCTGGCCCCACCGAAACCAACTTTTAGTGTATCTCTCTCTCTCTCTCGTTTAAAGGTGTTGCCGGAATCAATACTTGGTGTATGACCCAATAGGCCTATGCCTCATCGGTAGCGATACCAACTCGTGTGTGTCAGTGGGTATATTTTAACAAACTTCCACTTGCACATGACACACCTACGAAAGGTAACACCGACACAGAGCGGCGTCTAGAAAGGCATCTATGCCCCCAAGTCAGCATAGGGTATGTCATCCATGACAAGTACCAACCTGTAAAGAATGGTCCTATAGATAGGTGATCATTCATCCCTTCGTTCATGATATCCATTATGAATGCAGGTCATGGAACACTGTCAACCCCAAATCATTCACGATTATGTTTCTCGATCTAGACTAACTATGACGAACAATACAAGTTGCATAATTGATCCATTATCAATTCAACTTGAGCACGACCATGCATTTTGATGTCATCAGCTTAGTCAACGAGGGCCCTAGGGATATCTCTCTAGAGAGGAACGAATACCTTTGACTACATCGTTCCGTCATAATAACAAGTTTCTGCCTGAAAACTTCCCTTATAATAGCCAGTTACGAACTGCGTTAGAAAGCAATCTAAACAAGACCTTATCATTAATCAAGAAGTGCATGTATCTCCTGTAAAAGGACAAACAATATTATCATCCTGATTTACTCGTGATCATGTCCATCAAGTAAACTCAGGTGCGGGTCCTCCAGTCACTTGATCCACTATCAAGTACATGATAAGTGTTGCGTAACCATGTATTCAATCCAAGATGAATATATTTACCAACTATTTACCTCAGTCTTAATTCACTTCTTCCTTCCAATGAAGAACGACTGACTATGGAGCATTTAGAATAACTATGTTATTCAAGGAAGTGATTAAACATGCTAAGATGGAACACAATGAAGGCTAACAAAAGTACCCGCTCTGCACGCATTACCAAATCCCCATTTGATAATCGATACAATCAAAGCACATTATTGCTTAATGTTCCCAACTCAAACATATTAAATTCAACTATAACAAACTCAATTCAAAGCCACTTGCAAACCAAGTGTATGCAAGGCTAGTATGAAGAATCATTACTAGCTTTCAACTATAACTTAGTAAGCGGATTCACAAAGTGACATCCGTGCGTATTCTAACAATCACCATATCTATTCTCTTGACCAATCATTTATAAAGTGTGTGTCGGCAAGATCATGGTCCTTTGTTCAAGCCTTCGTACTCTCATTGTTTCAAAGAACCCAATAGAGTCAATGATGCTTAAAACCATAGTTCTTGTCTATGAGGCATTGTACTCTCACTGTTTCAAAGAACCCAATAGAGTCATAATGCACAAGACTATGGTTCATATATATAAGCCATCATACTCTCATTCTCTCAAAAGAACCCAATAGAGTCAATGATATTTATGTTGGGTTTTGGTGGCATATAGAAACACACAGCGGAAATAAAACGAGTAAAAAACAATTTCAGATTAATGCCACCAACGCACCACCCAATGGACCATACTCTAGACAATAGCAATGCAACTAAAACAAGAACAAGAATGAGAATTATACCATAAAAGTTCTTCAACTTCCTTGTTATTGATGATTGATACGGAATGGACTTGAGAATACAGAGATGTATTCCTCTATCGGTATCCACACCAAGTCTGGTTTGATCCTGACTTGCTAGAGTGCTTGTGTTCCAACAAGAACACCATCACTATAGAACTTAACACCACTTGAAGATGATATGCCAATCTATCTTCCAAGTGTGTATATTGAGAGAGTATGAACTAATTATCAATTACAAGTTCATATGTGTTTGTTACCAAGAACCAAGAACTTCTTTCTCTTTGTGCATTGTGTAAGAACAAGTCATGAGACCCATTCTACAGCCAAAAACCATTTCTTAAGTTACTAGTAACAAATGCCATAAAGCCATCATTAAACTACTCTTAAAAGGCTAGTAAATTAGGCTGTTACAGCATGAGGCACGATCGTGCCTCACAAGGCATGCCCATGCCAGCCCACGGGCAAACCCAAGTCACGCCCGACTTGGGCTCGTGCTTTCGCACTAGGCACGGCGGTACCTCAATAGGCATGCCCGTGCCGGCCCCAATGGGTACGCCCTAGGAACGCCGGCCTTGGGCCTGTACCTGGCATAGGGCACGCCCGTACCATCACAAGGCATGGCCGTGCCCGGCCTACCAAAACCTATTTTGGCATTTTTTCACTACTACAAAATGAACCTAAGGCAACATTGATAAAGTGTTAGGGCTTGTTTTTTTTTTCTTTTCAATAAGGCCTTATTTTAAAAAACGTATGCGGGTGGGTAGACGTTTTTACCTAAGATTGTTTGTTTTCTCGAAGACATAAGACCTTCTTTCATCTTATTTCTGCTTATTATGTGAAGCGATAGAAATAGCTTATTTGTTGCAGTCATTTTAAACCTTCAAGCTCACTCTCCGCTCCTCCGTCCATCGCTCCTCTACTAGAACCAGTCGATCGCTCCTCCGCTTAAAGCCTCGAACCAGTCGATCGGATCTGTCGAACCTGTTGATCGCTTCTCCTGTCGAACCTGTCCCGTCGAACCAGTTGTCGCTCTTCCGCTCGTACCAGTCAATCGCTCCTTCGATCGAACCAGTCGCCGCTCTTCCGCCCTCATCGGTCGACATTGCAGTCGAAGCCCTAAACAATACAAGTGGTTTCCTCGAAGCCCGTCAATCTCTCCACCCTCTTTGGTCAATTGAAGCCCTAATCGCGAACCCGTCGATCCCAGTACCACCGTCGCCGGTCGAACTTACAGTGAAGCCCTAAACGCCTTTCATCAATCTACTACTACAGGTATGTGATTTGAAGCTTGAAATTGATTGAGTTTGCTACCATTTGATTATTTTCTTGTCTGGTTTCTTTTTGGGTGTGCTACCAATCTACTACCATTTGATTTCTTTTTATGTTTGAAATTGATATGTGATTATTTTCTGTTTGAATGTGGATATATATGTCCTGCTTCTTGGTCATATGTTACAAATTTAGCATCCAAACATGAGTTGTTTTAAGTGATGTACAAACTGTTATATGGCTCTAGTAAAACAGCAAAACACACTTTTTTCTAGTGTATTGAGTTGTTTTAAGTTCTTGGGAATTATATTTAGGACTGTGTAAGTATTTTATAGCATGAGGTTAATCACATTTCAAAGTAAGGCTGATGGGGTGTTCAAGCAGTTTAAACTTGTTCATATGCTTATTAAGATCGACCCTTTTGTTCTCCGGTTCATTCTTTCTTATGTGTGGGTTTCTCTTTTGTTCTATTTTGCACTATTTGTGAGTGGTGACTTATCCACTTGCCTTCTTAGTACTCGTATAACATGTTTCAACTCCATAGAAGCTCGAATTCTGCGTGGATAAAGATTTTGAAGTATATATGCTAGAGCCTAGAAGACACTACACAAAACAGATGTTTGACATTTTAGAAGCATACTCGAGGAGTAATCTGCAATACACTTGCACTTGCATATGTGGTCTGAGGATATACATCTGTTTCTTTCTATTGTCAACTAAAAGGAACCACCTGGATAATGTGTGTGAAGTTATCAATTTAGTTCAACACTTCAACACAAACTTTAATGAGTTTTTGATGATGATTGGTCATAATCAACGAAATGTTGTTGTGAAACGTAGATTTCAACACTCGCCACAAACAATTCATTTTTATTTTCATGAGGTATTGGATAGAATGATGGAGTTTGCAAAAGAAATTATAGTTCCAACAACTTTTAACCCGAATCCGAACATTCCAGGACATAATAAGAGATTACGACGAGTGTTTCAGGTTGTTAGAACCTAGAGGGGGGGAGGGTGAATAGGTTATATGTCCACTTTTTGAAGTTTTTAACAATATTTGCAAGTAATTAAAGAGTTTAAGGAAGAAAGATATCACCAATGAAGTAGCTAGGACACAATGATTTATAGTGGTTCAAGCAAGGGTTAACAACCTTGCTCTACATCCACTCCTTGGCCTCACCCACCAAGAGTTGCTCCACTAACTTCTCTCTTTAAAGGTAGAGATAAACCTTTCACAACTTCTCTTTTTAGCTTATAAGAATTACACTTCACTCCTGTAAACAAGGTTAAGATAAACCTCACTTCACTCTAATTGGAAAGGCTAGAGTTGATCCTCACTCCTCTCTAATTCTAAGGCTAGAGATGATCCTCACTTCTCTCTAATTCTAAGGCTAGAGATGATCCTCACACTATTACAAATATACAAGAAGGTAATGTAGTGTTTGAGCTTTGAAGGCTTTCACTCTTGCTTCATTCTTGATCTTGAAAGATTGAATATTTATCAAAGAATATGAGGTCACAAGATTTTGTATGTGTTCTATGTTTTACAGATTGCAAGAGTTTGGTAAAAAACAAGACTTGAGTTTCCTTAAATAAGGAAAAGGGTGCAAGCTCAAAAAGTGTCCAAACTGTTCTCGGTCGACCGTGGCATCGACCGTCGGCCTGCTGGAACTTTTTTGAGCCTTGTGAATATAGACGTTGGCATTTTACCAAAACCACACACAATCCATTTTTACCATAAAAATGCACTGAAAAGAAGCTTAAGAAAAGTTGGGTTAGTGTCATACTTCTTAAGTTTGAATTTAATCATGAAAATGGTAGTTTGGAATCCAAATGCACAAAGCATGTTGGAAGTTTACCTCTTTGAGAGATTCCTTTTGCTAAATATGGTTTTGGCTTATTTTAGTAGAAGATTATGTTTAGTATTTGCCAAAATAGGAATTCATTTGCTTTGACTACCAAGCTTGTGATTTTATAAAAATTTGTCTCAATTTTTATAAAAGTTTTTATAAAAATTATTTTATAAAAACTTAAACTCATTTGATAATTTATTTTGTAAGCTCATAAACTTCGAATGTTTGTTTGTAGGAATCCTCGACATCGGCTTCTACTTGAACTCGGATCTTGACGATTGGAGCTTGAACATTTGATGAAGCTTATTTTGTAGATTATAGATGAGAATATATTTTATTGAATATATATATATATATGTATATGTGCACATATGTTAATGTTAATACATACAATTATATAAACATGTTGTATATTTTTGTGTCAACAAAAGAGGATATATTTATAAGCCTATTTTTCCCAACAATCTCCCCCTTTTTGTTGAAGACAAAAATTTATAACTTGTATAAGAATTGTATATATAACTTTAACATGTTAACATGTGCATATATACATATATATGTATATATTCTTCTATCTTCTATATACTCTTCTATCTTCTCCCCCTTTTTTTGTTTTAACAAAAAGGAGACTCCCCCTTGACATAAGCTCCCTCTTGAACATAGAGCTACACTTCTTGAGATGTTTGATCTATGATATATGGAAATACTACCAAGAACTTGCAAAAGAGATGTGAGTATAAACAATATTCTAAATATGCATTTATTACAAGCCAAGGTTTAAGTAACATAATTCATGGCCTAAGAATCACAGCAAATAGTAGCAAATATCATATCAACAAACAATCACCATAACTACTTCCCCTTGAATCACCACAATTTATCTTGTCATGACACTAGATTTGTAAAAGACCTTTGCTTTGTAAAAGCATGACAAGAGGTAATATACTTCAACATAATTGAGAGTGTGTTCAAAGAATATAGCAAACTCCTTGACAATATGTTCATAATGTGTATGTGTCCTAAAGTGGAGAATGAATTGAAACTTTTATTAATCATGTGATAGCTAATGTTAGTTAAGATATATTAAGCATGAATAGATTGAGTTTGGGCATTAAAAGACAAAAAATAAAAATTTAAAATCTCAACAATTTCCAGTGGGCTGACGGTCGATGCACGGTATCGACCGTGGATCGCCTGGAATTTTCATGTACACGACGGTCGATGCTACGGTGGACCGTGTATCAACCGTAGGTGAGTTGTTTGAAATTTGACTTTTTGTTCTTTGTGACATGATATTTATATACTTATCATACTTAACAACACCAATATCATCTATTATTTTTCTTTTACACAATGAAAAACATCATTTTCAAACCAAATATACTTTCTTCTTAGAAATCTCCCAAATCCTATAGATTACATGATTCTTTGGTGCACAAAGAGAGTTCTAAGAAAAGGAGGAAGAGATAAAAGTATACCTTTAACAAGAAATTTGTGAAGATAAGAAATCACGAGACGAAGAATCTTCAACCGTGAATCCAACCGAGCCTTTGACCGCAACTTCAACCGTAAGGTAAAGTATTTTTTCTTGTGATGATTTTCAAGATTTTTGAAAGTTAAATGTTGAAAATGGCGGCTAGGGTTTGTGGGGGAAGATGAGATGAGATGAAGTAGAGAGGAAAGAGAGAGAAAAGGCAAAATAGGGTCAAAAGTCCGTCAGGCCTACGACGGTCGATCCACAGTCGACCGTGATATCGACGGCGCCTTTTGCTTAGTTTTTGAATTTAGGCAGTGATCCGACGGTCGATCCACGGTATCGACCGTGAGTCGACCACGGTACTTCTAGAATGTATATTTTGACCATTTTCATGCATTTAGGTGTTGTTTTTAAGGAACATGTTCTATTGTTCCTAAACCAAGTCATAATGTATCAAATATTTCAACTTTTAGCGGTTTAATGAATATGTTGGCAATATTTTCACATAAAGCAACCTTTTCTAAGTTTATATTTCCTTTTTGCATATTGTCACGTAGGAAATGATGCCTAATTTGAATGTACCATCTTCATATTGTTTTATTTGAAGATCAAGAAGGTAATTCAACTCATCCATCATTCTCATTTCAATTTCATTATGTATAAGATTTGAAAACTCATCACACAAATCTTGACATGTTGACCCAAATATGATATCATCCACATATATTTGCACAAGCAAGAAGTCATTTTTCTTTATCTTTGTGAACAATGTATTATCAACTTTAACATTTGGTAAGACTCTAACAAGCTCATTTATAGTCAATGTTTGTACTAATCTGATGTTAGCATGTCCTAGTCTTCTATCGATTATAAATGCAAGATATACTTGTGTGTTAGTATTATCACCAAGTCTACATGTATAGAGTCCATTTCTTCAAACACCTTTTATCATCTTTGCATATCAAGCTTTCATGTTTAGAGAGTTTACCATTTAGATCTTTATCACATAGTTGACCAATACTTATTAAGTTGTAAGCTAAACCATTAACATGCTCAACATTCAAGAATTTGATATTGTCATGAAGAATGTTACCTTTACCAACTACCTTTCTTCTTAGGTTGCTTCCAAACACCACATGTCCTCCATCATACTCCTTGTATGAAGTGAAGGGTTCTCTATTACCGATCAAGTGTTTTGAGCAACCACTATCAAGAATCCATCAATGAGACATAATCTCATTTTTGTTGCACCCCTATACTTGTGTAATTTTCATTCAAGCTTTTGGTACCCAATGTTTCATGGGTCCAGGATGGTTAGTATCAAAAACTCCTACTCTAATCCACCTTTGTGTAATCTTAAACCCTTTATGATACCATGTGTTCATAGAGTTAATAAGTTTATGAGAATGACTTGATTTTTGAAATGTATTTGATTTAGGTTTCTTGAATCCAAGTCCATGCCTTGTAGTTGGAGTATAAAACTTTCTTATTAATTCATTACTTGCAACCTTTGGCATACAAGTGGAAGAACTAGAAACAATGTTGCAATTTTCAACTTTTGGAAATTTCCAGTGAGCTGATGGTCGATGCACGGTCGATACCGTGGGTCGACCATGAGGCTCCTGAATTTTTTCTTCCCCTTTTTCTTTCACAAATTTGATAGGTGTTAAGTGACTAGTTGGCATGTTGTTTGAGTAACTTGAGAACCCAAGACCACCCTTATCTTTTGATGATTTTTGAATCTTTAACATCTCATCTAACTTAGTTGAACTATCTTCAAATTTTGACAAGGTGGTTGTGTCAAAATTTGTCTTTAGCTTACATTCCAAATCTTTCAAGCTTGGAGATATATGAGAAGCAATTTTACTTTCTAGATCTTTTATTTTCAAGTTCAAGTCATCATTTACATTTCTTAACTTGACATTTTCCTTTTTCAAGCTCTTATTCTCGTTTTTTAACTCTTCATTTTTAGCAAGTATTTTAGAGCTAAAATCACATAATTGATGATATTGATTGTCATCATTATCAATATAGTAGCTAGAATCGGAATGTACCTCACTTGTCTCAAAAGCCATTAGACATTTTTCTTCTTTTCTTTCCTCTTCTTCATCACTTGAGGATTCTTTGACATGTTTAGCTTTGAGTGCAATGCATTTGCTCTTTTCTTTCTTTGGCTTGGCACTTTCATCATCTTTTTGCATGATTACTTCATACACCTTGAGATTTCCTATTAGCTCATCCATTTGTAATATGTTCAAGTCCTTTGACTCCTCAATAGCCGTCACCTTTGCTCTCTATTTTGGTGAAAGAGCCCTAAGAAACTTTCTTACAATCTTTTTGTTAGTGTAAGTAGTCCCAAGTGCCTTGAGACTAGTAACAATAGTATTAAACCTTGTAAAAGCATCATCAATTTTCATATCATCTAGTATTTGAAATTGTTCATATTTTTGCACAAGTAATTCAATTTTGTTATCTAGAACTTGGGCATTTCCTTGATGTGTGATGACAAGAGATTTGCAAATAGCATTTGCACTTTCACACATGAAAACTCTTTCAAACTCTTTCCTAGGTAAAACATTGTATAGAAAAAGTTTTGCTTGAAAATTTTTTGAAATCATTTTCTTATCCTCTTGATTCCATTTTTCTTTAGGAGTTGGAACATAAGCATTTTGCTTAGAATCAAAGGTTTTTGGAACATGATCTCCTTCTTCAATAATCTCCCAAAGGTCAATATCTTTGGCTTTTACATAAGTCATGAATCTTTGCTTCCAATAGCAAAAATCTTCTTCTTCAAGAAGTGGAGGTCTAACCATAGAATTCCCCTCTATATAATTTTGTCCCATTTTATCAACTCAAAAATTTTTGAAAAATATTTTTAGAAGATTTAAACAACTTTTCAAAAATTATCTAGAGCAACTTGCTCTGATACCAATTGTTAGAACCTAGAGGGGGGTGAATAGGTTATATGTCCACTTTTTGAAGTTTTTAACAATATTTGCAAGTAATTAAAGAGTTTAAGGAAGAAAGATATCACCAATGAAGTAGCTAGGACACAATGATTTATAGTGGTTCAAGCAAGGGTTAACAACCTTGCTCTACATCCACTCCTTGGCCTCACCCACCAAGAGTTGCTCCACTAACTTCTCTTTTTAAAGGTAGAGATAAACCTTTTACAACTTCTCTCTTTAGCTTACAAGAATTACACTTCACTCTTGCAAACAAGGTTAAGATAAACCTCACTTCACTCTAATTGGAAAGGCTAGAGTTGATCCTCACTTCTCTCTAATTCTAAGGCTAGAGATGATCCTCACTTCTCTTTAATTCTAAGGCTAGAGATGATACTCACACTATTACAAATATACAAGAAGGTAATGTAGTGTTTGAGCTTTGAAGGCTTTCACTCTTGCTTCATTCTTGATCTTGAAAGATTGAATATTTATCAAAGAATATGAGCTCACAAGATTTTGTATGTGTTCTGTGTTTTTCAGATTGCAAGAGCTTGGTAAAAAACAAGACTTGAGTTGCCTTAAATAAGGAAAAATGTGCAAGCTCAAAAAGTGTCCAGATTGTCCACGGTCGATCCATGGTCGACCGTGGCATCGACTGTCGGCCTGTTGGAACTTTTTTGAGCCTTGTGAATATAGACGTTGGCCTTTTACCAAAACCACACACAATCCATTTTTACCATAAAAATGCACTGAAAAGAAGCTTAAGAAAGTTGGGTTAGTGCCATACTTCTTAAGTTTGAATTTAATCATGAAAATGGTAGTTTGGAAACCAAATGCACAAAGCATGTTGGAAGTTTACCTCTTTGAGAGATTCCTTTTGCTAAATATGGTTTTGGCTTATTTTAATAGAAGATTATGTTTAGTATTTGTCAAAATAGGAATTCATTTGCTTTGACTACCAAGCTTGTGATTTTATAAAAAATTGTCTCAATTTTTATAAAAGTTTTTATAAAAAATATTTTATAAAAACTTAAACTCATTTGATAATTTATTTTGTAAGCTCATAAACTTCGAACGTTTGTTTGTAGGAATCTTCGACATCGGCTTCTACTTGAACTCGGATCTTGACGATTGGAGCTTGGACATTTGATGAAACTTATTTTGTAGATTATAGATGAGAATATATTTGATTGAATATATATATGTATATGTGCACATATGTTAATGTTAATACATACAATTATATAAACAAGTTGTATATTTTTGTGTCAACAAAAGAGGATATATTTATAAGCCTATTTTCCCAACACAGGTATATAGCAATGAAGTTGATTATATGACATCTTTGTTTTTTTATATTTTAAACAATAATTAATTGTTATGTAGGGAGCCGTTGGTGCATTTGATGAAACGTTGGTGCATGCCGTGGAGCTTGTCAACCAACAACATTTATATAGAGGAAGGGGAAGGGGAGACTGTTATCAAAATGTACCGGCCATATGCGATTTCAATATGATGTTTACTTTTATTGTGGCCGGATGGGAAGGTATAGCACATGACGCTAGAATATTGTCCGAAGCTTTAACAAACGCAAATGCTCCATTTCCACTTCCACCTCCAGTTACATTAATGATTCATAATTAATATTTATTTTATGTTTTGAACATTAATCATTTAATTATATTTATAGATAAATACTATCTTTGTGATGCTGCTTATGCACATACTCGAGGGTTTATGGCACCATACCGGAATGTGAGATATTGGCTTGGAGATTTTTGTCGAAGACGTGCATTGAATAGCAAAGAAAAATTCAACCACTCACATGCAAAACTTAGAAACGTTATTGAATGTTCTTTTGGTGTATTGAAAGCACGTTTCCCCATATTGAAGAGAATGACCCGCTTCTCTTTGATTACACAAAGAAACATTACAATTGCTTGTTTCGCGCTACATAATTTTATAAGAAAGGAGGGCTTAAGTGATGAATTATTCCCTCAGTATGATCAAGACAATGTGCCAGTTGAAAACAACCACGTACAAAATCAAGTTGATAATGATGATGTTGATAATGAGGTCCAACCACATGGAAGTGTAGCGGATCGTGAGTACATGGTTCATTTGCGAGATCAAATTACGGAACAATTGATGCAAATGTAGAATTTAGTGACTGTTATGTTAATTAAGCAAATTGCGTACCAATTATATTTAACTTTTTTTAAATTTTATATTTTGGATTTTCGATATTAATGTTTTACATATTAGATATTAATGTTTTGAACCTAGATATTTGATAATTTTACTCGAATTGTTAAATTTAGCTTAAAATTATAATAAATAAGACATTTCTTAAAAATAAAAAACAAACAACTTATTCAAGAAGACCTTTTAGACCATAGCTTTTCAATAAGACCTTCGAAGCTATGAAACAAGACCTTAACAGCTTATGTTTTCAAAAACAAACAATACCTTACTTTAGCCATAGAAAATATTGCATTATGGCTAATGCGACACTTTATCAAATGCTGCTTTAGGTCGCGTTGCCTTAGGTCTAAGATGACATTTTTATTATAATATGCAACACTTTTTGAAGACGTTGCATATCTTTAAAAATTGCGACACTTTTAAGATGCAACGCTTTGTACATCAAGTGCAACACTTTTTTATTTACTTTCAATTAAGTATCACAACACTTTTAAGTGGCAAATGCGACACTTTTTGGTGTTTTTAGTACAAAAATGCAACACTTTCTATAATCTAATACAACACTTAATGTAATTTTAATTATTTAAAAGCAACTTTTTTCCTAGTAAGAGCAACACTTTTTTTTAATATATTGATGGTAAATGCAACATTTTTTCATTAATTCATATTTCTACTATTTCATTCAACGCGAATGCGATAAATGTTTATTTTAATATAATACACAACCATCATGTTTTACTCAAACCATAAAGAAGTCCTACATCTATTTTAACTATTAACAAAAATCATATAATAAACAAAATTACATTATAGCATAAGAATTCATCCAATTCTAAAAGCACTACCATAAAGAGTGTACTCAAACACATTAAGTCGTGAATCGACTGAAATGATATTCATGTCTATTACATTTAATAAAAGTTGAAAATCTCTATTACATTTAATAAAGGTTGAAAATCTTCGACCCTTTTGTAGAGAACATATCCTACATAAAAATGATTAAGAATATTGTTAGTATTTTTTATGGATATATATAAGCAAATAATTGTAGTGATCATAAAGCATACCTTGTACCAAATATATATGAGAATTCAAGATAACAACTTTCGAGCAATCTTAGAAGGTAGTTTTTCTATTAGCTTTCGCACCGTATCTTCAACTATTTTCTCTCGCTCATTGTTAAGTTCTTGTCTGATTGCTTCTACTTCGGCCTTATTTCTTTTATGCTCCTCTTCTAACTCGGCTTTCTTCCTTTCATGCTCAGCTTCTAGCTCTCGTCGTATATCAACCAATTTATTTTTTTCCTCCTCTGCACTTGATTTAATTGATTCCATAAGCACTCCTGGAACTATATACGATTCTTCACCACATGTCGCCTTTTTCATCAATTTATTGGTAACACCTCTACCATAGAGTCTTCGGTGACCATCATACTCCTTACTCATTACAACCAGAAAAGGATCAATTGGTGTATTTTCACCATGAGGAGGATTGAAGCTTTTCATTTGTTCATTCATGATTATAAATAAAAAAGTTTGCGTAGTTTTTCAATGACAAATGGAATATATAAGTAATATAAAATAATATCTTACAATTATGTTTGCGGTGTCATCGTATGAATCAACATATACGTTCCCTTCTTTCCTTCTACGAGTGTGCTCAAACATTTGGGTTAAGCTGGGTGGCTCCTTGTTTGGGTCCTCACTTGTCTTTATGAGAACAAAAGTAAACACTATTAATAATATTATATCGTATGATATAAAAAAGAAAAAATAACAAATAGAAAAATGATTTACCATTTCCTCACGAATTCTTGCAAAACTTTTTGGACTTGCAGTGTGCATGTTTTTTTGAGACATGCGTGCATCCCGTGCTCACAAACAACGGTTCTTATAACGAAAATATATAAAGTGTAACCAAGTAAATTAATAGACATATTACTAATAAATAAGTTTTAGTAACTATGAATAGTTTAAGAATTTACCATCACTTCTTTTCTACTCCATAACCGTAGTAATTCTAAGAAATCTTCGTCGGGAATGCATTTAGGTCGATTCTTCCATCTAGTCTTGTTATCCTTAAATTGACTATAGTGTTTTTTCTTCAACCGACATTTATGTCCCCTCCAAGCAGCTCCAATTGACTTTAGCACCCACGATTTAGCATCCTCAAGCACAATGTATTTTTCCTTTACAAATGTGAAAGTTACTACAAAGAATAAAAAAATAAGTAGTAGTGTAAAAACCGAAGAAATCCTGTGTTTGTTTAGGAAAAAAGCTAGGGATTTCAAATGATGGGATTTTAAAGAAATCCCACCAATTCCCTCATATGAAGGAATTAGGAAATACCACCACCCCCATGGTATTTTAAAATCCTTGATAGAGGGGAATGTGCCATTTACCATTTTACCCTCACTTAACCTTATTATTATTATTATTATTATTATTATTATTATTGAGTTATGTGTTAGACTTTTTGGAACTATTATGCTTAAATTTTAGTTACATTTTTATTATTAAATAGTGTAAATTAATTAGTTATTATTTATTTATTAAATAATTAATTAAATAATAAAAACTGTTTAAAATATAACTGAAGGGTAATTCTGTCATTTGTCACTCAAACAATCCAAATCCTTTGATTGAATTACCAAACAAACAGGATTTCAGGAATGCAAATCCTGACAGATTTTGTCAACCAAACACAGGATAGGATTCACAATCCTGCCAAATGCAATTCCTGCAAATTCCCAATCCCTTGATAGAATGCAAATCCCATGAAAAAAATCTACGAATCAAACGCCCCCTGAGAGAATTTCCCTACTATGTCTCTTTCTTGTGTGACAGGTCCAATAGGTTGTCCATATTTGTTACATATAATGACCTCATGATTTTTTTGTTGTCGTACATGTATGCCATGCATCATTGATGGCCCTCTCTTCTTTGTAGTAGAAAGAACTAACAATCAAATCAATCATAGAATAGGATAAGTATACATGCATTTCAAACAACAAAGACCCAAGAACTATTCAATCGTTGTTTACAAACGTTCATCAATTGATTTTGACTAGATGCCTTAACCAAACATTCTTGACTACCCAATAGATAATGTCCCTTATTAATCTAGAACAGCTTGCAAAATCTTGTCTTCTTCATAGGTTTGAGGATCCTGCAACACTCGCCATGCCTCGTGTTATCTTGACATCTGAAGCAGAAAATGAACTGTTGCATTTTCAGATTCTTCAATTGTTTTTGGCTCACTCTCAATTTGCACCCACCATTCAACTTGCCTCTAAATCTTCTAGTGTTCTACAGTTTGGTATCATTTTTAGACCCATGTCTAGTATTCTGAGATCACTTTCATTTTCTGGTACGGATCATAAGTGACACACATCTATGAAGCAATTGGAAATTGTTAAACTGCTTAGGTGCTATGCCGTTTTAGGGCTGGTTTTGAACAAGATATTGGGATAAATACTAGAGAGTTGCTGTTCTTGCTTCTCTCTGCTTATAGTGCTACTGTAAGTAAAAAAGACTTGGAGATTTATAATACCATGCAAGAACTTCAAAGTATTGATGAATCAAACTCGAGTTTTATTGCTGATATGGATTATCTATGGGGACCTGCTGCCACAAGATTTAGAAAAGTACGCGAGACCGAGTAGACTGTGTATCCTGATGATGTGGATGAGATTAAAAACATCGAAAAAATCAATTTAGAGAAACCCTTCCAATTGACCCCAGTTTATACGTTGCTTTCCATGAAATTAGTATGATTATTACAAAGATTTAATTAGGTGACTATGACTTGTAGTTAATTACTCATAAACTTGGTCTAATGGATAAATTGTTTTTATCACATCCCCATATATTAGTTTTCACAGTTTCCTGTTTCCTTATTTTGACCATAGAAAGAGTCAAAATTACGTTGTTTCATCTCAGCCATGATGATCAGTAGTTTAAATATTCAATACTAATTAAATTATAACGAATTCATACTAGATTTTATATACACGAGTTAAAATTTGTATATATTGTAAGGACCTTAAATTGCGTGTTTTTCTGAATCAGTAATTCATATGACAACTACAGTTTGAAGGAATATATGTTGGTTGATTATTCCAATGATTATGCATAGCGTTAGGCCAAGAACAAACTTGGTGTGTCGTCTGAGTATAAACTTGAAACTGCTGTGTGCATTTCTTAGCTAGATTCGGCCGGCTTCTTTTGTCCATGTTTTCAAGATTAAAATAGTATTTGTTATTATTTTGTTGATAATACAATTGATCATTGAGAAAGAATCGAAACATATATAGTCCAATTTCGACATATATACAAGGGGAAATTAAAAGATTAACTTATATAGAACATGATTTTATTACGTTTTTATTACAAGAAAGCTGATGAGAAAATAACCACAAACACATACTAAGATCAGTAAACAACTTTATGTTACATATCTGCGTACAGGAAAGATTTCATCAAGACAGCAACACTAAACTTCACCTACAACAATAGGAAGATAAACACCTTTCGCTTCTTTCTCATCATTACACTCTTTCTGTTCATGGTAGAATACGGTAAATACCACAAACATAAAGAGTTTCAAAGCACAATGAAGCCCATTAGTGAACGGGATTGAGATGGCCAATTGAGTCCATTTGTTGAGACCGTGGCTTGTGATTGCATTCGTCATCGAAGATATGAGATAGTAAGCAAGTGCGAAGAAAACCATGATAAGCGATGCTTGTAACTTTTTGCCTTTCATCAGGTCTATAGCTCTAACATTAGCTTTCAGACCGCTAACATCTTCTAAAACTGAAACTACCACACTCATCATCCAAAGGGCACTAAGGTAAAATCCTACAACTATGATCAACACAATAAGTACTCCATAGAACAGATATGCCCGTGTACCTTTAGCCAAGATGGCTATTATTCCAATATTAAAGAAAATCACAAAGAACAAGCCCAAAATGATTAAAATCATGTAAAAACAAGTGAGCATTCGCTTTTCCATGACTTCTTTATTTTCAATATCATTTCTTTTAGGTCTATGACTTTCGAGGTGTAAGCTTCAGATGAAGAAGAGATAGTGGCTACCAAAAAAACTATTGAGATTATGGAAGACAAGGTTAAGAAAAAGAGTTTCACCAGGATGAGCTCACGGATAGCTTTGAACGCGTTGTTATGATCATTTTGATGCATATTGTTATTGTTGCCAAGAATTTCAAACAGTTTAGGATTTTTGGCCAACTGATGCGATATATCTTCAGCCATTGGTTTTAGTAAGTAGATCTCAGCAAACTCTAATTGTGAGAAGAAAAGAAATCCAAGAACTAGAACGGGAAACGGTAGCTTTCGATTTCTTTTTACGGTTTTGAAGGACTCCTTGAGAACTCTAAAGATCCCCAATGGAGATTGATATTTCGCTTTGGATTCCATTGTTTGACCAGTTCACTCCCCATATTTTCAATGATTCATCTAAACTTGATTTAGGTTGGTGGTTTTTATAGAGTTTATTCAATTCTATCCCCTTGTTTACATAATTTTTCCACCATTAATTAAAATAATTTTTTGATTAGTCAAAAAGACTGATGTAACAAATTGTGTGCTTCTACAGTACTTCATTTTCCATATGACAGATACGTAAATTCAGAAGCTTTATCCCCTAAGAAGCTTCCTGATAATTATGGAAATGTGAGTGAGGTACAAATATATGATCCAGTTTTCATCATGCGCATGTCGCTCCATGGTTTGTCCATGGATTACATTGAGCCTGTTGAATATGCAAGTTTGGGCCTGCTTGCTGTTGCATTCATTAGTTTATCCTCACTTGATGTCGAGATCAGAAAGTTGGGATATAAGGTTTTGGTACTATTCAGAAATGCATTAGAGGTTAGTAATATTGCTTGTTAATTGTTATTATAGTTAAAGCATTTGCAATAACTTTTTTATTGATGTGATCGTGTTCATCTTTTTAGGTAAGTCAAAAGTGAAAAGAAGTTAACCGACTTCGGCCATTGCTGCATTATGTGCAAAATGGTATAAGTCAGGCATGGCAAAGGATTCCTTCTATACATGCTTTATTTGCTGCAGAGGCTTATGTATTGTTATTGGATCCTTCAAATAATCATTACAAAACTATAACAAAACTTCTTTTGCACTCCCCTATGAATATCAAGGTTAGTGTTGGGGAGATAATCACTTCACCCTAATAATCAACTCTGCCCATCCTAAAACATAGGATTTGATAATAACCAAACCCTACATTCAGTATGACCTAGAAAGAATTCAAACATGTGTTGTTTGAATCAGTTTATGTAAAAATATGCTAAGTATGGAACAATCAGCTGAGGAAAATAAGCCATCAGCTGAGCATCAGATCCTACTCAAAGTATCAGCCAAAGGATATCAGCCAAGGAGCATCAGATGAAGAAAACAAGTAAAGAAGACCATCAGTGACGAGAATATTCTATCAGCTGAGTGAACATATTGATCAGCTGAGTGCCTACTCTATCAGCTGAGTGAACAGATTGATCAGCTGAGTGCCTACTCTAGCAGCTGAGTGAACAGATTGATCAGTTGAGTGCCTACTCTATCAGCTGAGTGAACAAATGGATCAGCTGAGGCCTAGAAGCATCAACTAAGTAAGTCTTCCTTTACACAAGTCATCTCCCCTTTTAAGACAATGTATTTGATTGATCAGCTAAGCATTCTTGATTAACTCATCATACAAATACACAAGCTTATGTCCTCCTAAGCTTACTATTGAACAGCTGAGCATTTATATGATCAGCTGAGCAATATGTATCAACTGAGTCCTAGCTAAAAGTGATCAACTGATATATTTTGTCAACTGAGTGGTGAATATCAGAGTTCCTTGTACAATCTGTTAGCTGAGTCGTGAAAAATGTCAAATCTACTCTATCTTTTCAGATTGTAAGTCATATGTAAAAGGCATAACATGTGTTGTTCTATTATGCCTTAGATCTTTGTTTGTAAAAGTAAGAATGCACTTTTTGGATCAAGTGTGAGACAAAAAGGTTTGATCTTATCCTCTGGAAAATGATAATGTTACCTCAAATAGACGAAGATCTTGAAGATTTGTTCAAACAACTAAGTATGGCTGGCAATCCCATACTTGGTAAAGTCAAATCAATCAGAAGCATGGTGTTGATTAAAGTATAATTATGGAAAGGGAAAGAAACTTCAACACGGCAGTAGATGTGGTCTTTAATATTTTATATTGTGAATGGGTTGCACTTTTGCAGAAAAGTACAATTACTTTTATCATACTTTTGATTAAAGTAATTTTACTTTTCACCCACTACCTTTACAATTAAAATATTATATTTCCACATCCTCTTTGTCTCTTACCTTCATGCAACCGGATCCACCTAGACTTCTATATATACTCATGCATGGTGGACATGCAAACTGACAATACTACACAACACAACAAAGTGAAGTCTCTACTACACTAAAAGAAAATCTCATCAGTTGAGAAATTTCGTAGAGTATAAGAATTGTGTAGATTCAAACTTGTTCATGTGTTGAACACTCTATATACATTAGTTGTTTTAGAGTTAGCTTGTCTATGTGTTAGACAAATTGATGGCCACCTTTTATTGTACTTAGAATTTCCGCTTCTAGTACATGTAATTCTTGATTCATATCAATAAGAATTATATAAAAGTATATAAGTGTGTCTTTAATTTTTAAAAGCTAAAGTTTGTATTCAACCCCCCCTTCTACAAACATTTGTTGTTGCGTACTCAATCTGGGACTAACAACTGGTACCAGAGCAGGTTAGATAATCAATATCTAGATCTGTTTTACTTACTCTACAACTGCTTCTACCCATCACAATATGGACTCATCCGCAAACAATATGAATATCTCAAACACTAGGTCCTTAACAAGATGTCCCATGTTTGATGCTGAAAATTTCTCCATGTGGAAATGTAGAGCACATCTTTTCCTATCCACCCTTGATATCCAAATGCTTGAAATAGTTACTGATGGCCCTTATGTTCCAACATCAGTGTTATCTATCCCATCAGAATCTGAAGGTCAAACCTCTACAACTGAAAGAATCATAACCAAACCCATGCATCTGTGGACAGATGAGGATAAGAGGTTGGTTAGCCTAGATGTTAAGGCTAGATCAGCTCTTGTCTCTGCATTACCCAATGAAATCTATCATCAAGTGCTTACCTGTTCTTCTGCAAAAGAGATGTTAGATACACTCACAGTTGCATATGAAGGGACTGAAGAGGTGAAGGAGAACAAGAAGCTCCTCCTGAACAGAGAGTATGAATTCTTCTTTGCTTAGAAAGGTGAGAGTCTTACTCAGACATACACCAGGTTCAACTGCCTTGTTAATGACTTGAAAAGGGCAGACATAACCAAGAGCAACTTTGTCTTGGTGAACAAGTTTCTAGACTCCCTCCCTGAAACATGGGATCACTTTGTCACTGTTTTAAGACATAGTGAGAAGATTAAGGGAATGTCTCTGGTTGCTCTCTATGGTAACTTACTCAACCATGAGCAATCAGTCAAACAATGGAAGTTATCATCCAAGGAGATGAAGAAGGTAGTGAAAATTGCACCAACTGCCCTTGTATCAAGAGATACAAAGATGAGAAGCTTTGCAGCTATTGATTCTGGTTCTGATTAAGAAGGAGATGGAGAGGAGAGTGCTGGAGAAAGTGATGAGGAAGTTTGTGAGGAAAGTAATCTGGAGGAGTTGGTTGAAGGTGTAGCTATGTTGGTTAAGAAATTCAAACCTTTCAAGAAGGGAAAGGGTGTCAAGAGGTTTAGCAAGAGGTCATCAAAATTTGTCAAGCCCAAATCCACTTTTGATGCCTCCTCAGCAGAGTGTTATAAGTGTGGCAAGATTGGCCACATAGCCAGTGACTGTAAGTCCAAATATAACACTGGTTCTTCATATGTGCAAAAGCAGGAGGGCAAGGTTGATTATGAAGCCAAGTATAAGAAACTCCTTGCTACTGTCCTTGATAAGAAGAAGAAGAAGAAAGCCCAGGGCCAAGTTCTTGTTGTTGAAGAAGAAGATTGGGTAGAAGAAGATCTCTCTCAGATGAAGATGAGGTGATCTCTACTCAGTTTTGCATGATGGCCAACAACAATGATGGTAGTTCCTTTGATGAAGATATGAAAAAGGCTGCTAAAGCTTGTTCAACTACCAACTGGGATCCTTCTTCTATGTATCAGGTTGGAAAATTTATTAACTATAATGATAATGAGAAGAATGCTATGTTTGATTACTTGTGTATTGATTTCCAGTCTGCTATTCAAAGAGAGAAGAAGCTAAAACTAGAAGTAGAATCACTAAAGGAAAAGTTAATTCTTAAGAATGAGGAACTTAAGCAGATAACAATCTTAAATGATGAACTAGCTAATCAAAAGATACTTAATGAGGTCTTAGTAAAAGAAACTAGTGAAGCAACCAAAAAGTTTAATGACCTCCAAAAAGTAGTAAAGTCTTGGTGTGTATCTGCAGAAAAGACCACTCAGTGTGTCAAGGAGCAGATACCCAAACAAGTTCAAGCTATTATTGGTGGAAATTACTCTAAGGCTGCTAACTATGTTGATTCTAGTAAAAACCTTAATATCTTAGACAAAGCTTACATTTTGCCACAAACCTTTCACAAGACTGTTAAAGGCAAAAGTGTATTCACAAATAAGTTTGTTAGAAGCAAAAGTTCCCACTTAAAAGAATCAATTATTCCTTCTGTTGAATCATCCTCTAGTAAGATTTCAGAATGTAAAAATACTAATAACACAAAGTCAAAGGATGTGATTAAAGGAAAGGAATCATTAGTTGAGACCTCAGAGACATTATGTTGTCAAACCTTGAAAACAGATGACTTAATTCTTAGCATTTCACAAACTGAAGAATCATTAGCTAATACTACTCCATCAACTGATAGGTTAGTAGATGATAAATGCTCAGCTGATAACCTGTCAGCTGATCATAGCTCATTTTTTTTTAAAATTAGTTGATCTAGAAGTAATCAACTCTCTCTTAATAGAAGAAACTATGAGTAAAAAGAATGATGTTCACATTGTTCCCATTTCTGCCACTCCAAAGATTGGTCAAAAGCTTTCCAAAAACAAAGATCAATCTAAGGTGCCTGTGAATAAAGACCTAAGAAATTTACAGGATAAGCTTCATAAGCTGAATGGTCAAGTTAGTCAAATGATGACTGATAAGAAAGCTCATAGGCATTCAAACCATGTTGCTCAATGCCCCAAGACCACAAAATCTCAAAAATTTTATAAATGTGGAAGCATAGAGCATAAGGCATTTGAATGTTCTTTAGAAGGGAATTCAAGAAAGCGGACCTGTAATGATGACATAGTCACTCCTCCCATTCATAAGAAACCTGAGATGAAGTGGAAAGCTAGGTGCATTCCACAGGGATCCACTGAGTAGTGGATTCCTACTTGTGTCACTAACTCTTCTTTCATTCAAATCTGTGCAGGGTATTGGTTCTTGGTTTCTTGACAGTGGATGTTCAAGAACCATGACAGGTAACAAGGCTTTGCTTAGTAACTACAAGAAATAGAAAGGTCCAAGGGTGACTTTTGGTGACAACAACCATGGGCAAACAAAAGGCTATGGTGAGCTTCAATGGAAACCTCAAGCTGTCAAAAGTTTCATATGTCAAAGGGCTGAAATATAATCTCATAAGCATAAGTCAATTGTGTGATGGAGATAATGAAGTCCACTTCACAAAGACAGGAGGCTCCATCATAAATAAAGAAGGTAATACAGTATTCAGTGCCAAGAGAACCAAGGATGTGTATACACTTGACATGTCCTCTGGTGACCCTTCAAAGGAAACATGTTTGTACTCCAAGAATAATGAGGATACAAACTGGTTGTGGCACAAGAGGCTTTCCCACCTTAATTTTAAAAACATCAACAAGTTGAGCAAGGGTGAACTAGTGTCAGGACTACCTTCACTGATTTATCTTAAGCCTAAACCTTGCACTGCTTGTGAGAAGGGAAAGCAGCATAAGGCATCATTTCCATCCAAGCATGCCTTCTCAATTACAGAACCTTTCTATATGTTGCACATGGATCTCTTTGGTCCTATTGCAACTGCTAGTATTGGTGGAAGTAAGTATGCTCTTGTATTGGTTGATAAATTCTCAAGATATACTTGGGTTTTCTTTCTTAAAGCAAAGAATGAGGCTGCTGAAGAAAGTATCTGTTTTATCAAGAAGATGGAAGTGTTGAATGGCAATCTGGTGAGGAGTCTTAGAAGTGATCATGGAACTAAATACAGAAATCAAACTATGGAATCTTTCTAAGACGAGAAAGGGATATCTCAAAACTTTTCTGCTCCAAGAACCCCACAACAATATGGTGTAACTGAAAGAAGAAACAGAACATTGATTGAAGCTGCCAGAACCATGTTGTGTGAAAGTGGGTTAACATTTAATTTCTGGGCTGAGGCTGTAAGTTGTGCATGTTTCACACAGAACAGATCCCTTATTATCAAGAGACACAACAAAACTCCATATGAAGTGCTCAAAGGAAGGAAGCCAAGCATCAGCTTTCTGCATATCTTTGGTTATCAATGTTTCATACTTAATCAAAAAGATCATTTGCAGAAGTTTGCTCCTAAAGCTGATGAAGGAGTGTTTGTAGGTTACTCTGTGATTTCTAAAGCATACAGAGTATACAACCTCAGAACCAAAGTCATAGAAGAATCTATCAATGTAAGTTTTAATGAAAATGACTTTGTTGCTTCGTGTTCTTCTAATCATGTTTCAGGTGAAGAATTTAATGATCTTATGCAAACTGGAGAAGTTCCTTCAGAGCAAGTAGATCCCTCTTCACCAGCTGCTCATAATTTAGATGAACCTACTCCTATCCAAATTTTTAACCATGAACAACCATCCTCATCCAATCCTATACCTGTACTGAATCATGTGGAAAATGACTCAACATCATTGGATTCCAATTCCATATCTCTCATTCCCTCTTCAGTAGAGATACCCACAGATTGTAATAATGAAGTTGTATCAGCTACTCAAAATGAACTGATCTCTATTGCTGATAGCCAACATATAACTTCTTCTCCCTAAATCCAAATGAATCCCAATTCCCAAGAAATCCAAAAAGCCTTCAAAGTCCTCAAGCACCATCCTCATAATTTGGTGATAGGCAACATAGATGATCCAGTTAGAACAAGATCAAAAGCTTGCAACATCTGTTTGTATTCTTGATTTGTCTCAATGATTGAACCAAAGAAGGTTGATGAAGCTCTCAATGATCCTCACTGGGTGTCTGCCATGCAAGAGGAACTGGCAGAATTCAAAAGAAATAATGTATGGACTTTGGTACCCAAACCAAAGGATAAATCCATCATTGGAACAAAGTGGGTGTTCGGAAATAAGCTAGATGAAAATGGGCAAATCATCAGAAACAAAGCAAGGCTAGTGGCACAGGGGTACTGTCAAGAAGAAGGTATTGATTTTGATGAAACCTTTGCCCCTGTTGCAAGATTGGAAGCTATCAGATTATTCCTAGCCTATGCTGCCTTCAAAAGCTTCAAAGTGTTCCAAATGGATGTGAAGAGTGCATTTCTGAATGGAGATTTGAAAGAAGAGGTGTATGTCAAACAACCTCCTGGTTTTGAGGAGTCAAGCTTACCTAATCATGTTTACTTTCTAAACAAAGCATTATATGGTCTTAAGCAAGCTCCAAGAGCCTGGTATGATACCCTCTCCTCTTTTCTCATTAACAAAGGTTTTACAAGAGGATGCATTGATAGCACTTTATTTATTAGGAAGTAAAAAGGTGATGTGATACTTGTGCAGATATATGTAGATGATATAATATTTGGGTCTACTAATTTGGAACTATGCAAAAAGTTTTCTAAACTCATGTCTGATAATTATCAAATGAGCATGATGGGTGAGTTAAACTATTTTCTTGGTTTGCAAATTAAACAAGAGGTTGATGGTATTTTCATTCATCAAACATAGTATGTCAAAGATTTACTCAAGAAGTTTGATTTTGAAAACTGCTCTTCAATGAAAACACCTATGTCTACTTCTATTAAGTTAGGAAAGGACACTGATGGAAAATCAGTGAACATTACTACTTATAGAGGAATGATTGGATCACTTTTATACCTCACTGCAAGTAGACCAGATATAATGTTTTCAACATGTCTCTGTGCAAGATATCAGGAAGATCCTAAAGAATCACATCTTGCTGCTATTAAGAGAATATTCAGATATCTCAAAGGAACTCCTAATCTTGGTCTTTGGTACCCCAAAGACTCAGATTTTGAGTTAGTTGGATATTCTGATTCTGATTTTGAAGGATGCACATTAGACAGAAAAAGTACTTCAAGTGGTTGTCAACTTCTAGGAGGAAGATTGATTAGTTGGTCTAGTAAGAAACAGAATTCAGTGTCAACATCTACTGCAGAAGCAGAATACATTGCTGCAGGAAGCTGTTGTGCTCAAATTTTGTGGTCACAAAATCAACTACTTGATTATGATATAAAGTTTGAAGACACCCCAATTCTTTGTGACAATACAAGTGCAATCTCCATCTCAAATAATCCAGTCATGCATTCAAAACAAAGCATATTGAAATAAGACATCATTTTCTCAGAGATAATGTGCAAAAGAAGAAGGTAACTTTGCACTACATCAACACTGATTTACAACTTGCAGACTTATTCACAAAGCCATTAGATGAAGCAAGGTTCAACTTCCTAATATCCAAACTAGGTATGCTAAATTTTTTAGTTTAGAATAATGGTAATTTAGTTTGTGTTAATTTATAAGTGTTGAAAATTAAAAGATACTTATCTAAGCATATCTCAGTCTTACTTGATTTGTGTAAACTCAGTAACTATGCTCAGTTGATGCCTATCAGCTGATCAAATTTACTCAGTTGATCACTTTAAGATAAGGAAGACATGCTGAGCTAAGTACTTTACTCAGCTGATACTCAAATTCTCACTATCAGCTGATAGCTTTCCATCAGCTGATACCCCTCAACTAATAGTTTTTCATCTGCTGATACACCTCAGCTGATACTCTCCTTGATCAGCTGATGATTCTACACTTAGTAAATTTTCACTTTTTACTCTCATTTAATGCTTTTTAACCCTAGTTATTTACTCCGTTTGTTAGTTTTCATTTAATAGCTATTTAATTTGTTTTCCATTAGATCTTTTGTCAGTATCTAACGATCTCTGTTAACTAATCTTCATAAATATCCACATTTCTCTCTTATTCACCTTTACCTGTTCAAACTTTCTAAATTCTCTCTCTCTTTCTAAAAAGAATTACCCTACCTTCTCTCTCGATACTCACTGCTCATCATCCTTACCAAATGGCCACCTATATTCCAGACCCAGCTGTTAACCCCGGTGAGAATGTTGCACCCAATCAACCGATGAATATAACTCCCAACAACATTCTGCTTTGCACCACCATCCCTGCCTCGTGAGAAAACCAAGGATATGAACCAATGGTTCAGTTCCTTCAAGCTCATCCACTGTTTGATAGTCTCACCGCTGATCCTCACCACATATTCCCTACCATTATTGGTGAACTATGGTACTCCCCAACCTATAACCTAAACAACAACACCATTAAATGCACCCTAGCCCAAGGAAACTATAATCTCCAAATCACCGTTGACACACTTCGTGAAGCCACTGGTATTCCCCAGTTCCAACCCTACACAGCTTTTCCATCCAGAGCCGAAGTTCAAACAGTTCTAGACACTATTGGCTACAATGAACCTGTAGTGCATGGTCAAGTCAAGGTTTCTGCTCTTTCTCATCCATGGAAGTATCTGGCCAACGTGGTCATTCATTGCTTCGGTCCTAAATCTGGAAGCCATCATCTCATCAACCAAACCGAGCTTCTTGTGCTCTATGCCCTAGTCTTCGGGGAAAATATTGACTTTGCTCAAGTCATATTTTCGGATCTTATTGACAAAATCACCCAGAGCACAACCAAGAAATCATCAAGGTCACAGGTGCCCTACATTCGATTTTTGAGCCTGGTAGCCATGAGGGAGATTGGAGAGGATGATTATGTAGGCTTAATCGAACATCTTGAACATATTCTTGTCCCTGCCATGGGTGAGAAGATATTCCATTTCTTGAAGGCAAACAGAGGTCCTCCAATCACTGCCCAAATGCAGGAGCTCATAGATGCTGCCAATGACAATGCAAATGCTAGTGATGATGATGAGAATGATGATAATGATAATGGTGATGATGATGCTGATGAAAGCCACACTGGCTCTAAGTATGATGATGATGATGCTGGCGATGGTGATGTTGGTGATTTTGCTCCTCTCAGTCCAATGGAGCTAAGTCCTCTTGGTGATGATAGTGATGACCAAGAACAAAAGATCTCTGAGCAACTTCTGGAGCTCATTGACAAAAGTAGGCACATCATGTCCCAAGGTAAGGATAGTACTGATTCCACCTATGAGGATATTCAAATGGTAGTCCCAACCTTTGATAGCCCATCCTCATCTCCAGTCCATATACCAATCCAACAGCCAAGCTCTAGTGAACCTCATGTGGTCACTAGTTCTACTCCCATCCGCAGCCCCATATATACAAGGTCACCACAAGTGACTCATCATGAGCACTTTGAGGGAGTGCAATCCACACCTCTGACCTCAACTCCAATTACCCTTCCTCATGTTGAGGGGGAGCAATTGGATGTTGCAACCTTTGAACCAGTGGATGTATCCTCACAACAGGATACATATGTAAAAATGGGACTTAAACCGCTAGCTGAGACAACCTCCCAAAAGGTTGATCTCATTGAAAGACAGGCCTCAATCCAAGGTCACACTATGTGTATCCCTCAATTTAGTCAGCCTATACCATCTACATTCTCCCAACATAATGTGGATCCAATAAGGGATTCCATGTTATTGAGTGCATCCCACACTCAGTCCACTTACCTTGCACCTATCATTGATTCTATTCTTACACATCCACAGCCTGCCAATGCTAGTGGTACAAACCAACCACTTGCACAGGGCTCAACTCTCTTTCCTAATGAATTTGAGCTTATACACCAAGGTCGAATGAGGGAACACACACCTTACCCAAATTCTTTGAACCTTTATCCACCCCTTCCACCTCTACCCCATCTATATCTGCCCAAACCCCAAACCTTACCCTTATCCAGACTATTAACCAAAACCTTGATCAACTAGCCCAAACCTTCCAAACCCAAACCTCTGCTCAATTGTTTAAACTTACCAAAGATATTGAGTCTCTCAAAACCCCACCCCAACCCTCCCCTGCACCCATTAACCTTACCCCAATCCTTACCAAAACAGACCATCTTTCTACCCTTCTTCCCTCTCAACCACAAATTCCCAGCCTACCTCAATCTACTATCTCTACCCTAAGCCAAACCATCTCCAACCTCCTATCCCAACTCCAAACCCTACGCCCAATCAACCCAAACATTTCTGTACCCATTCCTGAACAAATACTCCCTATGCCTTCTTTTCTCAAAGGCATCCTTGATGACATAGAACCCTTAACAGAACAATCCAGAATGAGTCATCTCTCATTATGGAAAGCCATTAAAGATCTCAAGGATGACCTCTCCCTTCAGCTCTCTAAAATTACCTCTACCCCTTCCTCCACTCATACCCCTACCCTTGCCTCTACCCCATCCCATAAGCCTGCAGCAGGTGACTCCCCTCCTCCTTTTGATGATGCCAAAAAGGGGGAGAAACTCTCAAGTTCTTCCAGGGAGGATGATCCTGACTCAAATGGCTCAAGCGTTGGGTGTTTCAGTTGAAGAAATCTACCAAGCCAAAGAGCTAGCATATCAACAAGAGAAAGAACAAAGTCAAAATCAAGCTACTGCTCAACACAAATTGGCAAGGGAAAAATCTCAGGCTGAACTACTCAAAGCTAGACCCCATGCTGATGCCATCAAAACCCTCTTCAACCTTGGTTTATCTGCTCCCATCAACCTAAGTCAACAAAGACTTCAAAGCTTCAGAGAAAGAATTAATATTCTGAGAAACAGTATAGAACCAACTCCAATAACAAGAGCCACTGTCCATAAAGGTGATGGTGAACCCTACCTCAAAGCAATAAGACAGAACAACTTCAACAGCTGTGAAGTTGTATCCTATGAGAGGTGTCACATATATGGGTTCACAGAGTTATTTGAGATCCTGTACCTTCTCTTCAAATCCAAATCAAAGCTCAAAGTTCAATTCATTCAGAAAATTCAAAATTGGATAGCTCTAGCTGTGTCACAAAGAGCCTTCACTCCAGATGACTATTACAAGCATGTGCACATAGTTGATAATCTTCATAAGAAAGGCTCCAAGCCCTTCAAACCATTTGAGCTAAGAGAGGTACTACCCCAGCATGAATTCTTATCAGATTTTGAGGGTCTCAACACTTCTCTTCCACTGAACATCACTCCTGAGCTGTAGAAGTTTATAATTATGCCTGTTGAAGGTATATTCTTTTTGGACAGAGCTGGCACATGGAGATTTTTTAGACAGTCTGAAATCCTTAAGGCTAGCAAGAAGTTTCTATTTGGGCTGAGGATATCTACAAGAGGCAGAACTGGAAATGAAAACTTTGAAGCCCTTGTTCAAGCCCAATGTGAAGTCTTAGCTGAAGCTGATCCCCATGCCAAAGATTTTGAAGTTAAAGAAGAGCCATGGTGGGATGATTGAAGACTGATTCTATTTCTGAAGATTTTGTTGTTATTTAGTTGATTGTAAATTATAGAACAGTTAATTAGTAGTCTATCTTTGTAATCACTAATGTACATTTCTTTATTCTGTTATTTCAAGTGATGTTTATGTATATTAGAAAATCAAAAACATATAAAAATGGAAAAATGAAAAGATACCACAAAAACAGGACAAAATGGTACAACACAGAAAAAGATACCACAAAAACAGAACAAAATAGAACATTAGAAAAGAAACCATAAACAGAACAATGTTCAAATAAAAAGAGCTACCAAAAACAGATAGCTAGGTAGCCATATGTACTTAAAAATTTAAATCTTTTGTAATTCGAAGTCAAACTAATTCTTCAAAAAGAAAAAGGTTTTGTCATCATCAAATAGGGGGAGATTGTTGGGGAGATAATCACTTCACCCTAATAATCAACTCTGCCTATCCTAAAACATAGGATTTGATGATAACCAAACCCTACATTCAGTATGACCTACAAAGAATTCAAACATGTGCTGTTTGAATCAGTTTATGTAAAAATATGCTAAGTATGGAACCATCAGCTGAGGAAAATAAGCCATTAGCTGAGCATCAGATCCTACTAAAAGTATCAGCCAAAGGATATCAGCCAAGGAGCATCAGATGAAGAAAACAAGTAAAGAAGACCATCAGTGATGAGAATATTCTATCAGCTGAGTGAACATATTGATCAGCTGAGTGCCTACTCTATCAGCTGAGTGAACAGATTGATCAGCTGAGTGCCTACTCTAGCAGCTGAGTGAACAAATGGATCAGCTGAGGCCTAGAAGCATCAGCTAAGTAAGTCTTCCTTTACACAAGTCATCTCCCCTTTTAAGCCAACGTATTTGATGATCAGCTGAGCATTCTTGATCAACTGATCATACAAATACACAAGCTTATGTCCTCCTAAGCTTACTATTGAACAGCTGAGCATCTATATGATTAGCTGAGCAATATGTATCAACTGAGTCCTAGCTAAAAGTGATCAACTGATATATTTTGTCAACTGAGTGGTGAATATCAGAGTTCCTTGTACAATCTGTTAACTGAGTCATGAAAAATGTCTAATCTACTCTATCTTTTCAGATTGTAAGTCATATGTAAAAGGCAGAACATGTGTTGTTCTATTATGCCTTAGATCTTTGTTTGTAAAAGTAAGAATACACTTTTTGGATCAAGTATGCGACAAAAAGGTTTGATCTTATCCTCTGGAAAACGATAATGATACCTCAAACAGACGAAGACTTTGAAGATTTGTTCAAACAACTAAGTATGGCTGGCAATCCTATACTTGGTAAAGTCAAATCAATCAGAAGCGTGGTGTTGATTAAAGTATAATCATGGAAAGGGAAAGAAACTTCTACACGGCAGTAGATCTGGTCTTTAATATTTTATATTGTGAATGGGTTGCACTTTTGCAGATAAGGACAATTACTTTTATCATACTTTTGATTAAAGTAATTTTACTTTTCACCCACTACCTTTACAATTAAAATATTATATTTCCACATCTTATTTGTCTCTTACCTTCATGCAACCAGATCCACCAAGACTTCTATATATACTCATGCATGGTGGACATGCAAACTGACAATACTACACAACACAACAAAGTGAAGTCTCTACTACACTAAATGAAAATCTCATCAGTTGAGAAATTTCGTAGAGTATAAGCATTGTGTAGATTCAAACTTCTTCATGTGTTGAACACTCTATATACATTAGTTGTTTTAGAGTTAGCTTGTCTATGTGTTAGACAAATTGATGGTCACCTTTTATTGTACTTAGAATTTCCGCTTCTAGTACATGTAATTCTTGATTCATATCAATAAGAATTATATAAAAGTATATAAGTGTGTCTTTAATTTTTAAAAGCTAATGTTTGTATTCAACCCCCCCACCTTCTACAAACATTTGTTGTTGCGTACTCAATCTGGGACTAACAGTTAGAAACACTCACTTCTTGCTTTATTATTATACAATTACATTTCTGTTATTTATGTTATGTGCCTTAAATATTGTGCAGATGATATCATTCTTTGATGAGTTCTTTTGGAACAGTTCCATCAATTTTCAATCAGATATGATACGGATGCTTCTCCTACTGTATTCTAGACTAAGCTTAGAAGAAGATGCTCAGATCTATATTAGGAATTCAATTTTTGAGAAACTGCTTAGTTTTTATACTTCTTCTCTTTCAGACAAAGAATCAATGGAATTAATCCTTCGGGTAACCTATTAGCTATCAAATTTTGTTTTAATAAGATACCATGGTCGCTTTTACTTTAATTACGATATGGATGTGCATTGCAGTATTTTAAAGAAGTCTATGAAATTTTTAAGGCATCTAGATATTTAATTGAACACTGTGGTGTGATCTCATGGTTGTCGACTCTTATTTCGAAATAGTGATGTAATGTGATAAATATATGTTTTAAACTTTGGTTTTGTAAAAGAAATTGCATAATCTTGATTGGTACACATTTGGTGGATATTTTGTGATCTTCATTGGTTTGCTTTATTTGTATACTTGATTTAAACTTGTTGTTGAAGGACTTGGTTGATAATTGTTTTTGTTTAGGTTTTGTGGTTATAATTAAAGTTTATTGAACTAAATTTTTTTATTGGTTGACAGGTTTAACATTGTATAGTGGTTATGATTGGCTTTCTTGTCATAAATTGCTTTCTAGTCACAACTAGTTATAGTTTCTTCTACTTGGATTTTTAAATCCAATTAGTTGTCTTTTTATGGACTTGTTTCTTTGATGATATTCTTTTGGAACCTTCATATCAAGTCATAATTAGAAGAATTTTTTTTAACATGGAACAAAAACACTATATAGTAAAATAAAAAAAACAATGTGTGCATAATATATTTTTAACATACACAAAAAATTGTATACTTATACTTTTATATTGTTCTCGTGTTATTTCTCATTCACATATCTAGGTACTTAAAAGTATAAAATAATTCATTGTTGCGTTAATTTTTTTAAATGGTGCTTCAAGTAAAACAAGTATTGAATTTAAATTTAACACAAAGATTTAAATAGTTTTAAAAAAGTAACTAATTAAAAAAAATCAAAAGTAAAAAATAATGAAAAACGTACAATTAAAAACTAGTAACAAAAATGAGTGAATCAATAACTGAATTTCAAATTATTCAAAACTCGAGTTTCATACTATAAATATTTATCAAAATTTCTCTCTTATTATTACATCTATAAGTATGGGTCACATAGAGAACTTTGTAAGACATTTATATATATATAAAGGAGCATTACCTAAGTGGCACAAGTATTTCGATCTCCTTAATTTCTTAAAATTAATTATTACAAATCCTTTGTTATATTTTAACCTTATGCTACTACTGAATTTTAATATACTAACACTTTTAAAAATACTACAATTTTCATTATACTTCACACGTATAACACATTAAATAACTCATGGATTTAAGTTTAAAATGCAACACTTATTATTAATGTTGCATTTTTTTTGTAAAGTTTGCAACACTTTACAATAAGTGTTGCTTTTTAACCCTTACAAATGCAACACTTAATAAAAATGTTGCAATTCTATATAACTTTTACAACACTTCAAAAAAAGTGCTGCATTAAATAATCAAATGCAACACTTATTTTCAAAGTGTTGCTTTGTAGCTAACATTATGTATAAATGCAACAATATTCAAAAGTGTTGCTACCAAAATGTTGCATTAGCCTCATTTTGTTGTAGTGTTTCTCTCTCTTGTTCAAAGTTGTTGCCGGAATCAATACTTGGTGTGTGACCCAATAGGCCTATGTCTCATCGGTAGTGATACGAACTCGTGTGTGTCAGTGGGCCTTTTCCAACAGTTTAAAGAACCATTCTAGTCGATAACATTCCACTTAACAACAAAAACAATTTCACCATGAGTAAAATTTTAATCTAAGCTCCTTGTCACAACCGAACATTAACTTGAAGAACAATGTACCAAAAGTTCTTCCAAATGTGTCAAAATGAGAGAAAAGAAACCATGTGGTAAACCAAGTTGCTAATCGAGTTAACACACTAGTCCATCATGTTTCAGTATCATTCCTTAATTTTGTCACTTCGAAAAGTCCATTTTGTATCTCCTAAATCTTCTTATGAATCAATAATTCCTCAACCCCGGTTTTATGAACCGCCAAGTTAGGATATTATCTTCAATAAGATGTATATCAAAGATACACAATATTAGGAATACAAGCACTCCCACTAGCTCTGGCATACATTCAAGTTTAATCTTCCCTTTTTGAAAACTTAAATCTATGATTTTCTCATTAAAGTGAAGATTACAACTTTGAGATGCTTATTCAAGTCCATAAATAGACTTTTTGGGCTAGTAGACATAACAATGATACTTACAATGTACAAGACTCTCGGAGAGTGTTAAAACACTTCCTCAAAATTTCTATGAAGCAATAAGGTCTTTACATTTCATTACCATACCTTCATAGCCATGAGAAGGCAGTGATAATCCATAAGTCATCCGAGTAGATTTCAACATAACCACCGGGAAATTTTCTTTTATGATACCATCCTCATGGTCAATCATATCAGAACTTTTACCATTAGTCGGTATTTGAAGTTGTATACATCTTAATCCATGTACGCCCTTAGGTTTACACCAAGGCATTGGATCAACCAAGTTCAATACTTGGATATCAAACATGGATTTCATCTCATCCTCATTACCTCTCACCTTCTAGTAGACTATAGGCCCACTATGACTTTCGATAGTTGATGAATTCAACTAATCTATCATCGAGATATCTTCCTTTAGATATAAAACATATATCTATCCTGCCTTATGACAGCTCCTACCAGATATAGGAATAGTAACGAATTATGCCACGTACTCCAGCGTTGCCATGCTGAGTTCCAATCATTACTGATTGTATGCTAGTGCCAACATCAGGTTTTACCATTCAAGGCTCCGTTTACTCCCACTGGTTCCCACAGATATTAGGTTTCCACTTGCTATTGAGCGACAAAAACTTGTCCTGTAACACCGTAACATCAAGCCATTTTTTTAAATAGCTGCGGAAGCGTTTACTAATCTCTTTTAAACAAACACCCACATAGTACAAAGTACCATTTACAAAATACTTCATCAACTTGTGTTACAAAATATTTATAAAACACGGCTCGTCTCTTCTCAAAACATAATATCTGAGCGTTGGTCAAATTCCCCTTTCCTACAAACACAGCAAATCACAACAAACCTGCAAAAAGTAATCAACCGTGGGGAATTAACACAAAGCTAAGTGAATGGAAGCAACAAACAAGCTATCAACAACAACAACAGTTCACAGCTGAACATCCGAGCAACAATCAACAACAATCCGTTGATTCAACAATCTCTCAAAGCCTGAGGACCGGCGGTTCTACCGAACCTACAACCGGTGCGGGCCAGAGCAAAGGTTTACCGATAGACCTCTGCCGATCGGCACAGTGAAATTCCCCTTTGATACAACATATCCATCAGGAGGACTACCACTATTCAACCAACTGCAGACAAGCTCAGCTCTTTCAATAGCAGCTGACCCCAACCAGCCCTTTCCTAGAAGCTGATCACTACCAACTCGTTACAACAGTAGTTGATTCTCAAACAATCCCAGATATACATCCAACCATGAACACAATCATAACTCTTTCACATATAACACGTATGCGAACATATAACTCTTGATCAACAATTAGCAGAGTAACAGTCTATTATGGCATATCAAAACTAAACAATCTATCTTCGCATATCAAACTCATCGGTCTATAATCGCATATTAGAAACAACAATCCATCATCTCATATCAAACATTCCTTAAATCAAACAATTCATAACATTACCACCATTACCACCCGTGAGTAAACTTCCCGTCACCTCTGTCCTTTATCGTACTTGCTCAGTTGCTTAATATTACTTAGTCTACGATTCATAAATATATATTCACATATATTTATATACAACAAAACCATAACCAACATGCTAAATTTCTAATAAGAAATAAACATAAAAAAAGCCGGGTCCGTTCAGGTCGCACGGGGCCTAATTCGGACGCTTTTTAGCTTGACCGGGGCCTAAATAGGACCCTTTTTAGCTTGCCCGGGGCCTAAGGTCGGATGACCCGGGGCCGGGGCCTAAGAGTCAGATGACCACCCAGGGCCTAAAAGTCAGATGGCCGGGGCCGGGGCCTAAAGTTGGATGACCACCAGGGCCTAAAAGTCAGATGGCCGGGGCCAGGGCCGAGGCCGGGGCCGGGGCCTAAGAGTCGGATGACCACCCGGGGCCTAAAAGTCGGATGGCCGGAGCCGGGGCCAAAAGTCGGATGACCATCCGGGGCCTAAAAGTCGGATGGCCGAGGCCGGGGCCAAAAGTCGGATGACCACTCGGGGCCTAAAGTCGGGCAACTTTCAAAAGCCCGGGGCCAAAGGTCGGGCGACTTTCACCGGCCCGGGGCCAAAAGTCGGACCCCTTTTAGCACCACTCAAAATTCATCTTCTTATTCCCTGTTCTTCTTCTAGCTTCAAACCAATTTCTCAAAACTCAATAAAAAATCCGGAAATCTTCAAATCATCAAGAAAACGCTTCCAAATTACAAACAAAGCTCATAGAATACTTAAACAAACATCATGATCATACCAAAACCAATTAAAGCACTCTATTCAACAAAACCCACTTGATAATCAAGCTTTTTATCATTATAACCCAACATATAAATAACAAAACTAACATGAATCATACTCATAAGCAATAAGAAACTCATACCAAGTTTTATCTTGATTTATCAATCACCAGACCATCACTTTTAAAATTCAAGTTCTTGTTCTTCCTTTCTTCCTCTAAAAAATACACACATACACTTTCACACATACACACATGAAACTCCAGATATTTAAGGAGGTGGCTTTTGTTTAAAGTCAATATGTCTGACCACACAACACACGTGCACTTCTTAGATTTATTTCAACAAATATGAGGTGGCACCTTATCCACTTACATACATACATTCATACATACATACCTACATACTCATGCATACTCTCATACATACATACATACTCGCATATTAATATCATCCAGCATATAAACATATGCTAATTAATTCTCAATTAATTATTCAAATAATATTATACCATTTAACATTTCTAAATACTTTCAAACAACTAGCCTTTCTTCAACCAATTTATTTAACACACAATCGAGGTATTTTATACAACCCTCGTACCAAACTCAATCTTATTTATTCATAAATTCATACAATCCAATTATCCTTTTAATCACGTAGTTAATCTTAAATATGCATAACCAACACACTTCGACATACCATTGGCCCGCCCACGACTAGGCCGGCTTTTCGGATGTTACAAATCTTCCCTCCTTTAGAGGATTATGTCCTCAGAATCCTATAACATACATCACATCGGAAGATAAAAAATATTAATTTTATCCTTTATTTGGTCCTTCTTAGGTTCAACCTGAATATTTGTATTAAAAATCCAACCCGAATATTTTCTATCTGTACTTTTTTCCATACATATAATATCACTTTTTCTTATATAATTCTTGCTAACTGAAATTTCAACTCTTCATTCTCATTTCTGGTTTTCAAGTCAATGGTCACTCATGCATTTCTATTTTGCCAACACACAGAAATCTATTCTACACATCTTTGTCATCTTCATCAGAGTTCAACAACTCTTCTTTAAATCAATATATAGCTCTCGAATCTCATAAATTCGTCTTTCAACCATTCTCTTTTACACTTGTTCATTTAGATAATAACAAAACTTCTCTTGACTACCTGTTTACATTAACTTGTTTATCTCAATTAAAGAATTTCCCATATCTTTCATTCACCACCTGTCATATATAAATTCACATGTTGCTTCTTTCTTGCTTCCAATTAACATATTAGAACATTACCACGATATTCATATAACAATTCGCAACTGTTACATTAACATCCATTTGATAGAAATCGCATCATGCCAATCTGTTCAATTTATTTATGAATTTCACGAATCCTCAAAATTCATCACACATACGCGCAATTCATTCTCAAATATCTGTATAACTCGTTCTACTCATCTGTTTAATATGAATTGAATCATACCGTTCATTTCACATTTCAATTCTTGTTATAATATCATCTGGAGACTCAATCTAATCTTTCAATTTTCATTAGAAATCTCTACGTATAAAACACCACACCTTCAAATCACCTCATCAATATACAATTCTGCCCAAAAGATTCCATCCCACTAGTGACAAAAATACAGGTGTTTCTTACTAATCAGTCAATAATCACTCGTAATATATCCGGATTCTTTCTCATATAGTAAAATTAGATATAACTCCATTGTAACTTGTCATTATCACCACTGTGGTATCTCCATTTGCCTCAACGATTCGTAAATCTTTGATATCCTGATTTGATTCATATTCAACCATGTCATATATCCACAAAATATATCATGTTCACTCTTTTTAGTAAGTCATCAATTAAATACTTTGTATGAAATTATACAATTTGTGCCCTTCCAAATGCACTGGCAAATTAGATTCATAAGTCTTCGCCAAAATAAATCTCCAACATCACGCAAAGGCACATTTACACAAATTCTATACGGGGGTGTTTGGTAGAAAGAAAAGAAATTGGGAGAAATGGAAATGGAAATAGGGGAGAAATGGAAATGGGAAGATATAGAAATGTGTGGAGAACTGGAATTGATTTCCTTGTTTAGTATCAGAAAAGAAATGAAACAGAGAAATGGTGGCTCAAGTTGCTGGACGGCGGTTGCGGCGTTGGGCGCCTTGCCGGACGTCGACGATGATGATTAAAATGCCGGAAACACAACGCAACTGGACATCAACAATGATGAGTAGACATTGGTTTTCATTTCTCTCCATTTCTCCACAATTTGAAGAGAAATGAAAATACAAAGGAAGGGGAGAAATGGAAATGGGTGGAGAAACCATTTCTCCTCCCAAAACTATAATCATTTCTCCCAAACAAGATAAACCAATTCTTCACATATCTTTTCTCTCTACCAAACACACCCTAAGTCTTTAATCCACATGTTTTGGCAATTAATTCCTCTTTATTCTTCTTCATTTAATAATTTCAATAATTAATCCATCCATTTCCAGTAAAGGCAACTTCAATTCTATCCACCAAGTCAAGTATACTTCAATTCGCATAATTCCAATATTATCATCATTAGCTCCCTCCCATTTCAACATGTCCGACTAGGATTTTTCTCTCCAAGGTGATATAAAATCTCTCAAACACCATCTTTGATTCATTCTAACCATTGTTTCTGCCACATGCTCAGCTCATTCATATATACAAACATCCGCTACTTCTTTTAATAATCAAATCAATTACACATACCTTTCTTTATAATCAATACCTCCATATTACCAATTTGAACGCATCTGCTACAACCTCCAAGTCATGGGTTGAATCATTTCTCTCAAGAATCTTTAACTATCGCAGGACATAGACCATTCCTCTAATTCCAAAGCATAACATCATATATCAATCCATCAAATACAATATTACAACATATCATAAATCTCCTCAAATTCATCAATCAATAGCACATATTATCTTTACACATTAAGTTTACCAATAACTTGTAACTTCAATTATATCTTTATCATATACATCTCTTGGTTGTCAGAAAACCTTCCAAACTTCAATAATTTATCCACTTTCCTTATTCTTTGTACAAACACATACATATACACATATGTATATAAACGCAGTAGGCAAGACAACTCTTGCAACACATAACTTAGCATGCAATTCTACTAATCTGAAAACATCTTTCTTTGGTATTTCTTACCCAATTAACATCATATCAAGTATCACACACCATTTGTTACGTCACTTACTGTCATATACATCAGCTAATTTCACGATTTAGATAATATATATTATCAACTATCTCTACTTCTAGAGAATCATACTCTTCAGAAGTAATCATACACACTTAGCACACACAGGCATCAAACATCAATAATTAACTCTGAAGTTAATAAACACATGTACAAGTATAGAGGTTATCAAAACGTACCCGTTACATCATCATCAGTAGTGGCAATGTCATCAGCCATCATATTGAAAGTTCTACCCTCTTGCTCAGAATGGTTCTTTCTCTTTCGTCTACTTGCTGACAACAATCCCCCACCTGCCCCAACTCCTGACCCTGACTCAAGTTTCTTGTTAACATTACAATCTCTTGCTCGGTGATCTACTTCAAAACAAATCCAGCATACCTTTAGTAAGAAACGACATTCTTTTATTTCATCGCCAAACTGTCCACATGTAAGACACCGCATAGTCTGAGGCGTACAAGATCCTGTGTCGTGAGGCGTACACTTTCCACACCGTGGTATTCGTTGATTAGATTCATCAAACGTAGGTCTATATTTCGAGTTTCCTTTACTCTAGCTACCCTGCCCTTTTTGCTTTTCATCATTATATTGATTTAGTCGGAATTTCTGTTGAGAAATTTGATCTCGATTTATTCGATCTCTAGCCTTCATATCACCTTCAGTCGACTTGGTTAAGGTAAATGCTTGCGACAATGTGCTAGCCCATCTGGTAGCAGTTCGGTACTCTGGTAGCAAAGCTCCCACAAAGTGTTGTATCTTTGATGCTACACCAGGTAACGCAATCTCTCGTTAAATTGTTTGATTAATTCATCCACAGACATGTCTCCAGTCATATGCAACTCCATAAATTCTCTTTTAATACGAGCTATCTCAAAAGTATTACAATATTGCTCACATAGTTTCTCCTAAAACTGATCCCAAGTCACTTCGTCTTGCTATTGTTTAGAAAAATGACTGGTAAGGGAATCCCACCAAACCATAACATCTCCTTTAAGCAAACGAGTCGCAAAAAAAACTCTCAATTCATCCTCGCAATTGCACGCATCTAAAGCCTTTACCATATCTCACAACCAATTCAAAGTTATGTTAGGGTCTGTACTTCAATAATATTCCGAAGGTTTACAATCCAAGAATTGCTTATAAGAACATGGTGGTTTGAATCCTAGATACGCAAAAGGATAATCTACTTGGGTAGTAAGAGGATGAAAACTAGGTTATTGTGTTACTTTTGATATTGGAGGAAACGGAACCGTAATTGGCACAATTGAAGCTTTAGTTGTAATAAACGTAGGAATCTGAATTCGTTCATTCTGAATAATCCTCTCTCATTCCATGCTACACATAGCATTTCTGAGTTCCTGAAGTTCACTTTCCAACTTGGTAATATATTCACTCTGATCCGTTCTAGGTTCACAACTTGAAGTACCAACTTGACGTGTTATATTCAAAACATTCACCGTTGAGGTTCCAACCGCTTCTTGGATCACAGGAGTGTCAGCAAGGTTATCTCTGTCAGCCATATATGTACAATCACATCATCTCACAAGCTCATTAGATAAACCGTCAGTACATAGCATACTAACTAACACATAGCATCTCCAATTCACTATAATTCCCCCAAAGGAAAGTTTGACCCAACACGAGCCAAGATTTGGGAATGCAACACTCTAATCGTGCTCGCATCACCAAACCAAGGCTCTGATACCAAACTTGTAACACCGTAATCTCAAGCCAATTTTTTTTTAAAATAGCTGCGGAAGCGTTTACTAATCTCTTTTAAACAAACACCCACATAGTACAAAGTACCATTTACAAAATACATCATCAGCTTGTGTTACAAAATATTTATAAAACACGGCTCGTCTCTTCTCAAAACATAATATTAGAGCGTTGGTCAAATTCCCCCTTTCCTATAAACATAGCAAATCACAACAAACCTGCAAAAACTAATCAACCATGGGGAATTAGCACTAAGTTAAGTGAATGGAAGCAACAAACAAGCTATCAACAACAACAACATTTCACAACTGAACATCCGAGAACAATCACCAATAATCCGTCAATTCAACAATCTCTCAAAGCCTGAGGACTGGCGGTTCTGCCAAACCTACAACCAGTGCGGGCCAAAGCAAAGGTTTACTGATATCCCTCTGCCGATCGGCACAGTGAAATTCCCTTCAGATACAAAACATGCATCAGGAGGACTACCACTGTTCAACCAACCGCAGACGAGCCCAGCTCTTTCAACAGCAACTGACCCCAACCAGCCCTTTCACAAAATCTGATCACTACCAACTCATTACAACAGTAGTTGGTTCTCAAACAATCCCAGATATACATCCAACCATGAACACAATCATAACTCTTGATCAAAAATTAGCAAACTAACAGTCTATCATGGCATATCAAAACTAAACAATCTATCTTCGCATATCAAACTCATCAGTCTATAATTGCATATTAGAAACAACAATCCTCATCGCATATCAAACATTCCTTAAATCAAGCAATTAATAACATTACCACCATTATCACCCATGAGTAAACTTCCACTCACCTCTGTCTTTTATCGTACTTGCTCAGTTGTCTAATATCACCGAGTCTTCATAGTTCTTGAGAATACAACATCTGAAATCAGTCTCCGATTCATAAAGGTAACACCATATTTTCAACCCAAAAATTTTCATTTTTAAAACAACACTACGAAAGCGATTAAAATACTAAAAGTACTTACAACTGTAAACATACAACAGTTTACAAGGCCAACCAGTTTAAAATATCAGTATTACAAAGACTACAGCTCGTGACAAATATAAACATCAGAGGCCTAGGCAATTACTCCCCAAGCTAACCACTCTCAGCCGAGCCGCTGACTTACCAAAACCTGTAAAAAGAGTGAGAGGTGGGGATTAGCATAAAGTTAAGTGAATGGATTTAAACCACAATAGATAATCAACCACAACCGCAAGACATCAAAACAACAAATAATCATGCCCCGGGAAGACCGGCGGTTCTGTAGGAACCTACAACCAATGCTGGTCAAAGCAAATGTTTACCGATAGTTCATTTGCTATTCTCACACAGTATTACCGTAAGTTGCAACAAATGCATCAAAAGATCCCAATACTGATTAGCCGATAGCAAACAAACCCAGCCCATATGCCCTATGCCTATTTGAAACTGACTTCCCAACAATCATGTATACATATCACTGATGTAACAATTAATTAACAAACAACCAATTAATCAATTATCAGACATATAGTGTATCCATGCGTTAATCCACAAACAGTTATAACCAAAACCGTTACAACTAATATCCACCGTGAGTTAACATCCACTCACCTTGAGTTCTCCAACTCCAACTAAGTAATCTAATATTACTGAGCCTTGTTTGTTCCTGAGAAACACAACAAACTGAAATCAATATTTGATTCACAAATATATACCAACATATATTTATATCTCTATTGATCATAAACAATTTGACATAGTCGTATATAAATGATACATTACATATACAACTAAATCACATGACAAAACCAAGTTTCTTTTCAATTCACACTGGTCGAGCCGCGACGCGACATATTACAGTTCAGGAAGGTCGGATCAAGCAAAAGTCGGATCACCCATCCGAAAGTCGGATCATCCATCCGTCAGTTGGACCACTCCATCCTAAAGTCGGATCTCTTCCAAAAGTCGCATGAATCAAATGAAAGTCGCATGAAAATTTGGATCACATCGGGGTCCCGCCGCGACCTACTTATTTGTCGCGCCGTGATCTGCAATTTCCCAGATTATCATCTTCTTCTTCAAATTTCCAGCCAACTTAACTCATAATATAATCCATGTCTATCATTTGATTTCTCATGAACAAACTTCTAAAACAAGTATAGACCTCATATAACATGTATACAAATATCAAGGATTCATCAAAACCTTTTAAAACACCAAATCATGCAAAACCCATTTGTCAAGTTTACACATAAGTTTCTGTAACATCCAGAATTTTATTTATAAGTTAAAACGAGAAAATGTATAAAGTGATACAAGAGTTATAAATGGATATATGTGATAAGATGTGGTCTTAAACTATAGGGGCTAAAACCGTCAACTTATAAGTTGATCAAGTGCAGGGGCCAGTTATGCAAATGGTTGAAACTTATATATATATATATATATATATATATATATATATATATATATATAACACCAACTTTGACCATATAGGAGTCAAAGTTTACAATTCTTTTCTCTGCAACTCACGAGCACAAGAACAACCCTCTAGCAACTCTCAATTTCTTTGAAGTAACAACAGAACTAGTAGCTTACAAGAATCCTAGCAAGAATCCAAGACTTGAGGTAAGGTTTAAAACCTTTGTTCTTAAGGTTTTGTCAGTTTAAACACATGATTCAATGGTGGAATCATGTTAGGGATGTTTGTTATTTTTTAGATTATGTTTATCAGCTGTATGAGGTGTAGGAAAACACCTCTAGTCGGTTTTATGATGATATTAGCGGATATTTGGTGAAATCCGACCGTTCTTGCTAAGAACAGTTTGCTGGGTCTGTAGTGTACACAGCCCGTGTAGCGGTACACGGCCGTGTAGTGTGTAAGGCGGTCACAGGGCCATGTAGGGTTACATGGTCGTGTAGCATGAGTGGTACACGGCCCGTGTAGGGTGACTAGACCACACTGGCCATGTTGCCTGTAACACCGTAAATTCTTAAGCCATTTTTTTAAAACGCTGCGGAAGCATAATCTACTTTCATTTAACATAAACATCCACAAAGTACAAAGTACTTTTTAACAAATTACAACATCGATTTGTGTTACAAAATATTTATAAAACATTGCTCGTCTCTTCTCAAAACACAATATCAGAGTATTGGTCAAATTTCCCTTCCACAATCAAAGTTAAACAGCTACACACAAAAACCTGCAAAAAGCAATCAACCGTGGGGGATTAGCACAAAGCTAAGTGAATGGAAGCTACAAACAAGCTAACAACAAACATAGTTCACCAATGAACCTCTGAACATCAGTCCTCAATCAATCCGTCAATTCAACAATCTCTTCAATCCCAAGGACCGGCGGTTCTTCTGAACCTACAACCAAAGCTGGCCAAAACATTGGCGCAGTGAAATTACCCACTCATACAACGCATGCATCAGGAGGATTACCATTGCTCAACCAACCGCAGGCGAACCCAGCTCTTGCAGCAGCAGCTAACCCTAACCAGCCCTTTCACAGAAGCTGATCTCTACCAACCCGTTACACAGAAGTTGGTTCTCAAACAATCCAGAAACACTTCCAGTCACAATCACAATCAAAACTCTATCACTTATATCATATATGAACATATAATTCTCGTTTAACAAATAGCAGACTTAACAGTCTATCATGGCATATCAATCAATCTATCTTCTCATATCGAACTCCACAGTCAATAACCACATTTCATAAACAACAATTCATCATCGCATATCCATCATTTCTCAAATCAAACAACTCATAACATTACCACCAATACCACCCGTGAGTAAACTTCCACTCACCTTAGTCCTTGAATCATGCGTGCTCAGTTGTCTAATATCACTGAGTCTGTGGTTTGCCTAAAAACACAACAACAATCGAATCAGTCTCGAATATATAAATATATCTTTCCACATATATTTATATCTGATATTCATGTAAAGAACTTAATTTAATCATATAATTAATAATTCAACTTATCCCAAACGAAACACAAATAAAACAAACAAACTTTCTGAAACAGGTCTGGTCGCGCCGCGACCAAGATTTGTGTCGCGCCGCGACGGTGTCGGATTTCGAATCCGGATTTCAACAATCGGATTTGGGCACCGGATTTGAGTATCGGATTTGGGGTCGGATTTCATGCACTCGGATTTCCAAGGTCGGATTTCGAGGTTTAGGATTTGCAACTTTCAGATTCTCCATAAAACCGACTCAAATTGTCGGATTACATGAAGGTCGCGCCACGACCCTCTTTGTAGCGCCGCGACATTCATAGGATTCCAAGGTTTCTTCTTCAATTTCAAATTCCAGCCAACTTAAATTATTTATAAACATAACCAACATCATATTTCCCCATACTTAACTCATATATACTATATATCATGCATATATAACATCATAAACACTTTTTTAACCAATAAAAAACAAAATCATCAAAACCCATTTCATCCATCTTCTTCAAAACCCATCAATGGTGAAACTTCTATATAACCATATAAACACAATCAAAAGCATAACCAAATAATCAGTAACATTTATGGATTATCAGCTAACCTTTATTTCGAATTTTGAATCACAAAATCTCTACTTTTGAAATTTCAAGTTTTCTTCTTCTTGTTCTTCTTTCTTCCAGGGAGAAACACATACACGCACACACACACACACTTAACCTTTCCTTTTCTTTCCTTCTAACATGAGCAGGTGAAAATAATCATATAAACATACACGTGTACCTCCAAACTTTCACTAACATGAGGTGTCCTCATTATACATGCATACACATACATAAATTCTCATACATATATATAATCACATACATGCATCCCATTACTTACATACATGCATACTTTTTCTTTTCTTCCCATTTCCAGTAAACTAACCTACAACATAATAAATTAAACCAAATAATTAATTTAATTAATCCCACAAAAACCACCTAACCAAATAAATGCAAATTTATTCATAAATACGCACGCACCGCTAACCCGCCAAACAACTAGCCCGGGTTTGCGGGTGTTACAAATCTCCCCCCCTTCAAAGGATTCCGTCCTCGTAATCTCATAGCACACACATCAAACGGAAGTATCAATTCTCCATTTTCATCTATGCTAGTCAATTCAATTATGATTCATATACATTTCCATCTTATCATCACACAGAAATCAATTTCTACACATCTTTGTCATAATCCCGAGAGTTCAACAGCTCTTCTTTCCAATCTTTTCTTCAAATCAACATATTGCTCATAGATTCGAGAAACCTGTCTTTGAACCATCTTCTTTCATACTTACACATTTAAACTAAATCAAAACATCTCTTGAATACTTGTTCACATCAATCTGTTTATCTCAATTAGCAAATTCCACATACCTGTTATTCACTGTCTTATATACAAAGGTATCCACATACCATCTTTCTCTTGTTTCCAATTAACATGTCACACATTATTATGATATACACATATCAACTCACCACTGATATCTTAACATCCATCAAATAGTAATCGCATCATGTTTGTCTAAACAGTTTAATTATGAATTCCCCAAATCATCAACATTCCACACAAAACACAAGTTTATTCTCATTTATCCGTGCACTTCTTTCTGTCCGACCATCCCATAAGAATTCAATTGTACTTCTCATTTCTCATCTCAATCCTTGTTATAAAATTTTCTAGAAATTTAGTCAATTTCTTCAATTCATCATAAATCTCTAAGTATAGAAACATTTATATATTTTAAATCATCTCATCAATGTAATTCTTCTCAATAGATCACGTTCCACTCTGGTATCATCAATTTCCTTTTCATACAGTAATTTAAATGTTAACTCCATCATATCCTGTCATCACCATCACTCTGGTATTTCAAATTATCTCAACAGTTTATAAATCTCTGATAATCGACTTTATCTCATATACAAACATATCACGTTTTTATGAAAAATATATATCTATCATATTCACTCCTCTTAGTAATTTATCAATCAATTATTTCATATGGCATTATACTATTTAGCCCTTCCAAATGCATTGGCAATTAAGTTTCGTGAGTCCGGTTCAAATTAAGTTTCCAGTTCTAAGCACAGGTACTTCCTAGCAAAGGCAATTCATGCATATGATTCACAAATCTTTATTCCAAATGTTCAGGCCATTACATTCCTCTTCTCTCATTGTCTAATGAATTCAATCTGTCATTCTTTAATTCACATATATCTTCAATTCACAAGTGTCAACTGTTACCATGACTAGTTCTTTCTCATATATATAACTCCTTGTAATTGGGCACCATTTACATCTTTTATCCAAACAATTCTATACATCTCAGACTTGCTCAATCTATAGCAATCCACTTCTTTCTTTTACTTGATAATATCAATCCTCCATGTTATCAATTTCTAATAAGGGTAATTTCAATTTCATCCATCAAGTCAAGTACGCGTCGACTCACATAGTCTTCAAGGTTACCGTCATAAATTCTCTCGCATTCCCACATATCTGACAACAATTGTCTTCCCAATGTAATATCAAATTTCTCAATTACAATATTTGATTCGTTCTAAACATCATCTCTATCACGTGTTAAGTTCATTCATATATATATAAACATCTGCTACTTCTTTTAATACTCAAATCAATTTCACATATCTTTCTTTATAATCAACATCTTCATATTATCAATGCAAACGCATCTGCTGCAACTCCAAGGGCATGGATTAGATCATTCCTCTCAAGAATCTTCAATTGTCACAAGACGTAGACCATTCCTCCAATTTCATAGCATAGCATCTTATATATCAATCCAACTAATACAATATCTCAACAAATCATCAATCTCCTCAGGTTCATTAATCGATATCGCATATTATCTTCAATCGTTAGATTTACCAACAACTTGTAATCTCCGTTATACACTTATTAACAACATCTCTTGATTGTCACAAAGCCTTCCAAACTTCATTAACTCATTCGTTTTCCTTCTTCTTTATACTAACACAAACATATATATAGACATATATAAACACAAGGCAAGACAACTCTTGCAACACATAACCCAGCATGCAATTCTATAAATCTGAAAACATCTTTCTAGGGTACTTTATACCCAACTCACATCATACCATATATCTCATCATTTACTGTCATATCACTTACTGCCATAAGCATTAGATAATTTCACAATCAAATATCTCTACTTTCTAAGGAATCATACTCTTTAGAAACAATCAAACACACTTAGTACACATAGGCATCATACATTCTCAATTAACTCTAAAGTTAATAAACATACGCAAAAATATAAAGGTTATCAAAACGTACCCGTTACATCATCAGTAGTGGCAATATCATCAGCTATCATGTTGAAATTTCTACCCTCTTGCACAGAAGGGTCCTTTCTCTTTCATCCCCTTGCTGATGAGGATCCCCCACCATCCACAGCTCTTGACCCTGACTCTAACTCCTTGCTAACTTTGCAATCTCTTGCTCGATGATCTTCTTCAAAACAAATCCATCATACCTTTCGTGAGAAACGACACTCTTTCATTTCATGGTCAAACTGACCACATGTCAGACACCGCATAGTCTGAAGCGTACATGGTCCTGTATGGTGAGACTTACACTTCCCACACCGTGACACACATTGATTAGGTTCACCAAATGCAGATCTATGTTTCAGGTTTTTTTTACTTTGGCTACCCTGCCATCTTTGCTTTTCAACATTATATTGTTCCAATCGAAATTTCTGCTAAGATATCTCATCTCGATTCGTTCTATCTCTAGCCTTTAAATCATCTTCAGCCGACTTGGCTAAGGTAAATGCCTGCGACAGTGTACTAGCCCATGTGGTAGTACTTCGATACCCTAGAAGCAAAGCTCCCACAAAGTGTTGTATTTTTTACGCTTCATCAGGTACCCATTGCTTCACAAAACGCAATCTCTCATTAAATTGTTTGATTGCTTCATCCACAGTCATGTCTCTAGTCACACGTAACTCCATGAATTCTCTTTTGATACGAGCTATCTCAAAAGTATTGCAATACTGCTCACACAGTTTCTCCTGAAACTGATCCCAAGTCACACTATCTTGCTGTTGTTTAGAAAAATGCCCTGTAAGGGAATCCTACCAAACATTGCATCTCCTTTTAGCATACGAGTCGCAAAACAAACTCTCAGTACATCCTCACAATTGCATGCTTCAAAAGCCTTTACCATTTATCGCAATCAGTTCAAAGTTATATTGGGGTCTGTACTTCCATAGTACTCTAAAGGCTAATAGTCCAAGAATTGCTTATACAAACATGGTGGTTTAAATCCTGGATACACAAAAGAATAAGATCCTTGGGTAGTAAAAGGATGAAAGCTCGATGATTGTGCCACTTGTGTTATAGGAGGAAACGGAATCATTACTGGCACAGTTGTAGCTTGAGTTGTGATAGATGTAGGAATATGAATTCGTACATTCTGGATAATCCTCTCTCGTTCCATATTACTCATAGCATTTCTGAGTTCCCACAATTCATTCTCCAACTTGGAAATATATTCCCTCTGATCCGTTCCAAAATCAAAACCTGAACTACCAACTTGACCTGTTACATTTAAAACACCACTGATGAAATTCTAGCCACTTCTTGGGTCACAGGAGTGTCAGCAGAGGTATCTCTGTCAGCCATATCTGTACAATCACATCATCTCACAAGCTCATTAGATAAACCGTTATTACATAACATACTAACTATCACACAACAATTCCAATTCACTCTAAATCCCCCCAAAGGAAAGTTTGACCCAACACGAGCCAAGATTTGGGAATTCAACACTCTAGGCGTGCCTGCATCGCCAAACTAGGGCTATCATGGCATATAATCAAAACTCTACCACTTATATCATATATGAACATATAATTCTCGTTTAACAAATAGCAGACTTAATAGTCTATCATGGCATATAATCAATCTATGTTCTCATATCAAACTCGACAGTCAATAACCACATTTCATAAACAACAATTCATCATCGCATATCCATCATTTCTCAAATCAAACAACTCATAACATTACCACCAATACCACCCGTGTGTAAACTTCCACTCACCTTAGTCCTCGAATCACGCGTGCTCAGTTGTCTAATATCACTGAGTCTGTGGTTTGCCTGAAAACACAACAACAACTGAATCAGTCTCGAATATATAAATATATAGGGATCAAGATGAATTATGAGAAATAGAGAAGGTGATGTATTGGGAGCCGCCAAAGAACCCGACAGTAATCAACAGTTCTATGGGATTAATTATAGAAATTATTTGAAGCAACAGTTCACACTACCTGAATTGATTGAAGAGATGATAGCATTGTGTGATGCCTGGTATAGTGGTTTGGATAAATGCAGAGGGGCAAAATTAGTGTTTGCACTTCTAGACAGTTAAAGCCGCATAGAGATAGTTACCTGACTCATGACGAGAGCTAGCTGCAATGGTTTTGTTATTGTAAATATCGAGACATTGTTATTACAATGAAAGGTGTACCGTTTAAACTAATTATAAAAGTTTGAAATATTATATTATTCAGAAAAGGCTAATGTTATAGCCGATAGCCTGAGTAAAAAATCAGAAACCATACTTCGATGAGATTAGTCATTTAAACGATAGTTACAACGCTCATATTCAAATGTAATGAGTACAGATCAGTCAAAAGTGATCAAAAATGAAAAGTATATTAAAGAATGGATAAACATGACAAGTAATTAATCCGATAAGAGACAGTCGTGATAAACTGATTAGATATGACAGTGTATGAGTATCAGGTTGTGGAGATGCATGTCAGACACATCTAAATAAAGCTCACAAGTTTAGGTTTTCTATTCACTCAGAAGCTACCAACTGTATAAAAGTTTGAGGGTAGATTATTGGTGGCCGGAGATGAAACAAGATGTAGTCAGATAAGTGGAGAAATATTTATAGATGTGTATGAATGAAAGCTAAACGTCAGAAATCATATCTGAAAATATTATTATGAACCTGAATACCAAATTACCCAAAAACCCTATGAGGTTATAATGTGATATGGGTGATTGTAGGCAGGTTAATTAAAAGTGTATATTTAGTTTCCATTAGAGAAACTTAATCTCCAAAACATTTGACAGATGTATATGTGAAACAGATTGTGTTATGTAATAATATATCAGTGCTTATTGATTCAGACTGTGATATCAGATTCACTTCCAGAATTTGGAATAGATTTCATATAAAGTTAAGGATTAAGCATCATCTCAGTACAGTCAGAATGCAAGAAATATACAGATGATGGAACGCATATTTTATGATTGTATTATTAATTCAAAAGAAAATTGGGGTACATAATTGCTGTTTGACAGGGTTTCGTATTATAACAGATATTAGTCCAGCATCGGGAAGTCAACATGTGAAACTGTACGATATTAATGTTAAACTCCAGCGTAATGGATAATGTGGGTCAGAAAGAGTGGGGTAGTGCAGAAATGGTACAGTAAAAGACAGAATAGATTCAGAAAGTATGAAATAGATTGTTAGCCGCCCAGAGTAGACATAAAAAGTTACACAAATAGACAAAGGTTACCACTTTAGTTTTCAGGGGGGAGATTATGTATCATTAAAAGTGTCATCGTGAAAAGACGTTATTAGGTTCAGAAAGTGTTGATTATAGACCAGAGTTTGCAGAAGAGTTTTCATATATTCATAACACCTTTGATGTGTTATATCTCAACAGGTGTATAGCAGTTGAGTCTGCAATTGTTTTGTTAAAAGATGTTAGAATTGATGATAAACTATAATATGTGGAACGACAAATAAGTACGTCATAACGGACGGTTAAGGCTTTATGTAATTAACAAACTGGACTGATTAAGGTCCAATGGAAATATAGAAAAGGATCCGACTATATGGGAACCTGAATAAGATATGGTGAGAAATAGTCCAGAGCTCTTCAGTAGTTGATTTCGGGGACGAAATCATTTCAAGTGGGGAAGAGTTGTAACATCCACAATTTTATTTATAAGTTAAAACAAGAAAATGTATAAAATGATACATGAGTTATAAACGGATATATGTGATAAGATGTGGTTTTAAACTAGAGGGGCTAAAACCGTCAACTTATAAGTTGATCAAGTGCAAGGGCCAGTTATGCAAATAGTTGAAACTTATATATATATATATATATATATATATATATATATATATATATATATATATAACACCAACTTTGACCATATAGGAGTCAAAGTTTACAATTCTTTTCTCTGCAACTCACGAGCACAAGAACAACCCTTTAGCAACTCTCAATTTCTTTGAAGTAACAGCAGAACTAGTAGCTTACTAGAATCCTTGCAAGAATCCAAGACTTGAGGTAAGGTTTAAAACCTTTGTTCTTAAGGTTTTGTCAGTTTAAACACATGATTCAATGGTAGAATCATGTTAGGGATGTTTGTTATTGTTTAGATTATGTTTATCAGATGTATGAGGTGTAGGAAAACACCTCTAGTCGGTTTTATGATGATATTAGCGGATTTTTGGTGAAATCCGACAGTTCTTGGTAAGAACAGTTTGATAGGTCTGTAGTGTACACGGACCGTGTAGCGGTACACGGCCGTGTAGTGTGTAAGGCAGTCACTGGGCCATGTAGGGTTACATGGTCATGTAGCATGAGTGGTACACGACCCGTGTAGAGGTACACGGCCCGTGTAGGGTGACTACACCACACTGGCCATGTTGCTAGCTTAGGTCGTGTAGCATATAAGGGACACGACCTATGTAGGTATACACGACCCATGTAGGCCCTATTTCATATTAGAATATCTTTATGTGATATATATGTATTGTTTATATAGGAGGTGATTGGCATATTACCTATATCATTGACATTTGTGAATCATTGCATAATATTATAATCAGAAAGTGAGTCTTCTAGACTACTATTCATATTTACAGCATGTATGCTATTATATCAGATTACTGACATGTGATGTTATTCATATGTGTGTATAAGCTTACTACTTTGTGCAGTAAGAGTCAGAGGGGGTGCTTACTGCTAGGTTCAGTAAGGCTCAGATGTGGTACAGTACTGTGACCTATGTTGCTGCCCTGGGTCTAGAACCAGAGGCTAGCATTGATTGCCAGACATACGTGTATTATCTTCACATGATTTTATACGTGTGTTTATATGATGTTTAGTCTGGTTTACTCACTAAGCTCTCGTAGCTTATCAGATACTATTTTTAAAATGTTTTGCAGGTTTTAACAAAGGCAAGGGCAAAGCTTCGGTTTGACTACTCTTTGATAAAATCTTGGAAACACTTAACGCCTGGTTTGTGAACATCAAGTTTTTGGTACTAAACTTGTGATAGTATTTATGTGCGTATCTTTTGATACATCAGGATTTAAAATAAGTTATGCTTCCGCTTTTCTGTCACACTTTCACATGTGAACACTTATATGTGTTTGATCTTTATATTTCAAATTTTGGATTTTGGGGCGTTATAACTTGGTATCAGAGCCACGGTTTGAGGGATCTGGATGTGTACAAGACACATTCTGTACTTAGACCATTGTTCTGCGGATTTTAAAAGTTGTCAAACTTGAGGCTTGCAGCTTGGTGAATATACTAGAAATTATACTGATTATGTATTATGTGAGCATTGTATGCGAGTACATGATATGTTTAAGACATACATGTTGTATATGTATACAACTGTTAAGAGTTGGTTTTATGTGAGCATTCATGATAAATTAAATTGTTATATGAATATATGAGAACATGATGTATAAACTTTGGCCTAAGCCTGTGAATCGGGACTTTTTGTGATAAAGTTAAGATCAAACATGTGTAGTGTGTTTAGAGTAATATAAGGGCCCATATTATTACAAGAACATGATACATGTCGGAACATAATGGAATCATGAGGAATCTTGTGAATCGGGTAAGGGGTACTTATAAAGGTAGTACACCTGAGAATTTACTTATAGAATGCCTTAGTATGTATAGATATACTTTGGATCTGATGATAGGTGTACTGATATGTGGATTTACAAGTAAGTGTTTGTTATATAGGATAGTGTGATAAAACTACCTTTTGCCTTAATGCTTTATCTATACTACCAGGATGGTATATACAAGAAGTTCAAGAGTAGTGTATAACCTTAAGGGTGAATATAGTCACAGACACGAAGGGATAAAAATTAGTATTACAAGTGAGTGTATTCTTATAAGAATATAGCATGATACGGCGTTTGAGCCCTAGATATAAATTGTTAAAATATCAGAACCTACATTTGGAGAATCCAGTGTAGAAAAAAATTTCGTAAGGTGATGAGATAGAGTTTATGCCATATATTATTGTACGGGTTGTAGAACAGATGAAAGAACAAAGAGGTGGTCAGATAAGAGCTAATATCAAGATTAATTATAAAAGGTGAAAGGGTTAATTATTAACCCCAAGTTATTATTCATGAAGTATTAAAGGGTTGCACGTTCAAGGATTTTTCACGTGTCAACCAACGATGTGTTACAGGTTAGCAAATCGACTATTAGTCATAAGTAAATTTCAGAGATCGAGAGTGAATTTCATATATGTACGTATGCACTTGGAAATAAAGTGAAATATGTAATAGATTAGATGAGAATTGTAGACAAATTGAGAGCATGACGTGAAAAGAGCCTAAAGACATTACAATTGGGCAGTTGGTGCCATAGTCAGAGATAGACAGGGTTATGGATGAATTCCACAAGTAGAACAGTGAATAAAGATAATTTCAGTAATCAACGTGAAGTTTCAGAAAATGCATATTTTGTTCAGATTTTATTGGTACTGGAAGGATAAAAATATATAGGTATATGGTAGCGTTCTAGTCCAGCATATGAGAATTTATAGACGTTTGTAAGCACCAAGATGTGAAATCCCTGATGGATGCAGCTGGAATTAGAGAGACAGAAAAGAAAGGAAACTGAAAGAGAAAGTTGTATTGATGTTTAAGAAAACAAGAATGGAAATTCTAGAAAGGAAATGATGCAAAAGGTCTACCTTATCTACTCAGCATACAAGAAACGTCGACCCGGGGAAAGCAGGTTTGATTCACTGACATGTTTTAAATATGGAAACCGGGTCATATGAATAAGAATTGTGGGAATCCAAGAAAGTGAAAGAGAAGAATATGTCAATAACCAAAAGTGAGAGTTTTCCATACAACAACCGAAGAAGCTAGAACAGAATCAAGTATTGTTACAAAAGATCAAATGTGTATAAGTATAAGGTGACAGAAATGAATACTATTAAATCCCTTAGTGAATTTGTATCTATGAATATGAGTGAGTTCCAAATAGTAATTGGAATGGACTGGTAATATTGTAACCAGGTTATGATATTATGTGAACAGAATTGATACGAGTTCATATCCCAAGTGGGGAAGAACTACTTATATATGCTAAAATCAAAACAAGTAGGTTATATGGGTGTTCAGTTTCAAAAGCTGGGGAGTATCTTTAGTATGGATACATTATTTTCTCAACTTATGTTATAAATATTAAATTAAAGAAGAGCAGATGAGATAAAAAGATGTGAAAGTAATATGTGAGTATCTTGATATGTAATTCAAGGAATTACCAAGGTTACAGCCAGACAGACAGAGTATGTTTTGAATTTGTGTGGTGTTGAAAGCTTCACTGATTACGAGAACTACGTATAGACTTGCTCCTTCAGAGATACAGGAATTATTGAAACGATTTCAAGAATTGTTAAATGAGGGGGTTTATAAGACCCAGAAGCTTTTCATGAGGTGTACTTATATTATGTGTATTAATTATTATGAGCTCAATAAGGTGATTAAGAATATATGTCCGTTGTTAAGAATATATGAATTACTTGATCAGCTATAATGGGGTAAAGTGGTTGTCAAAGCTGAATCAAGGTCGGATTTTCTTCAGGCTAAGATCAGAAGGGATGTCATTCCTTAAACTGTGTTCAGAAAATGTTTAGGTATTTTGAAGTGGTTATGATTTTTTTTGGCCTTGCTAACGCACCAGCAGTGATTATGTATTAAATGAATACGGTGTATAGGCCAATGTTAAGTAAGTCAATAATTGTGTTCATCAAGGATATAGGTATTTATTTCAGGGGTTTAGCAGATCATGAGAATCATGTTTGAAAAGTCATAGTAACATGGAGCAGATAATAAGAATATGTTAAGTTTTCAATGTGAATTTCAAGATATAAGGAATGAAATTCTTTAGACAATTTATTAGTAGAAATGGGATCGAGATGAATTCTGAGAAATTGAGAAGGTGATGAATTGGGAGCCGCCAAAGAACCCGACAGTAATCAATAGTTCTATTGGATTAATTGAAGAAATTATGTGAAGCACCAGTTTACACTACCAGAACTGATTGAAGAGATGATAGCATTGTGTGATGCCTGGTACAGTGGTTTGGATGAATGCAGAGGGGTAGAATTAGTGTTTGCACTTCTAGACAGTTAAAGCCGCACAAAGATAGTTACCTGACTCATGACAGAGAGCTAGCTGCAATGGTTTTGTTATTGTAAATATGGAGACATTGTTATTACAATGAAAGGTGTACCGTTTACACTAATTATAAAAGTTTGAAATATTATATAATGTAACATCGTATTTTCACCCATAACATTTTCACTTTTTAAATACACTGCGGAAGCGAATTAAAAACCAAAAGTATTTACAACAGTACATAAACCAGGTTTTACAAAACCATTTTGTTTAAAATACAGTATTACAAAAACTACTGCTCGTCACAATTTCAATCAGAGTGCCTGTTAATTATTCCCCACGCAACGCCCCCTCACAACTGAACCGCAGAACTTACCAGCCACCTGTAAAAGTAGTGAGAGGTGGGGGATTAGCACAAAGCTAAGTGAATGGAAGTAAACCACCACAGATATACTAGCAAGTAACCGCATGATATCAACAATAGTAAACACATAATCACCCTTTGCCTCACGAGAAGACCGGCGGTTCTACAGGAACCTACAACCAATGCCAGCCAAGCAAAGGTTTACCGATAGTCTATTTGCTATTATCACACAGTATTATCTTAAGTTGCAACGAATACATAAAAAGACCACAATACTGATTAGCCGATAGCAAACAAACCCAGCCCAATATGCCTAGCCGGAAGCTGACTTCACAATAGGCGAAACAATCAGTTAGCATATCCCAGTTAATCAATCAGTAGACCAACAGTCTATCCATTCATCAATTCACATACAGTTGCAACCAAACCAGTTACAACTAATATCACCCGTGAGAAAACATCCACTAACCTCGAGTTCTCGAACTCCCACTCAGTGGTCTAATGTTACTGAGCCTTGTCCTTTCCAGAGATCAGAATAAACTGAAATCAGTTACCAATTCATAAATATATACTAAACACATATATTTATATCTCATACTCATGTAAATGGCTCAATATAATCATGCAATTAATAACCCAATCTTATTTCAAACGAAACACAAACAAAACAAGTAATACTCTGAAGCAGGCCTGTCGCGCCGCGACACCCACTTGCATCGCGCCGCGACACCCTCGGATTTCAAATCCGAGATCCAAGTGTCGGATTCATAAAGAATCCGATTTGGGGGTCGGATTTGCACATTTGTCGGATTTCCAAGGTCGGTTTCGGAAACTTGCGGATTCTCAACAATCCGGAACAAAGTATCTGATTTGGGCAGCGTCGCGCCGCTACCCTTCAAAACGCCGCGCCGCGACGTCGGATTTCCAGACCTTCTCCTTCCTTTTGTCGGATTTTCAGTCACCAAAACCCACATAATCCATATCCAACATATATTTTCTCATATCAAAACACTTCCAACATATAATTATCTTCACACAACATGCTATAAATCATTAGGAACACCTTTTAATCAATTAAAACAACAAAACCATTAAAACCCATTTGTCACCTTCTGAGCTTCAAGCTCCATTCATGGTGAATCACTATTTATACATGTATATTATTAGAAAATCATATCAATGTGTTCAGAATCAAACAAGAAACATGATTTTACCTTTAACTTGAATTAACTATCACCAACTCGTTACTTTCACTATTCAAGTATACAACCTTCTTGTTGTTCTTTCTCTCAAAATACATACAAACTCATACTATCGGTTTTCAAGAAGTGAATAATACTCCTGATGAAAATCCAATAGATACCCACGTATGCAATTTTGACACTTCACAAAGCATGAGGTGTATTCATTTCTCCTAACTTCATCCTTAGTCACAATTACAAACATGCTACGTATATAAATATATTTAAACATATATCTTGACTAAATTAATCATCAATACTTAATTTATGCAAATCTGGTTTGTAGTAATTAAGTAAACACTTAATTAAATTTACATTTCAACATTAACCTTACTAGTTAATACTAATTAATTAGTTCTCAAATTAATAATCACAAATCATAAATAGTTGCCGCCAAGTACGATCCACTTACCACTGATCTACTCACATCTAGGCCCAAAATCAGGATGTTACAAATCCTCCCTCCTTAAAAGGATTCCATCCTCGGAATCGTACTACACACATATCAACCACAATGTCAACTCTTCATGTCTTCTTCCGACAGTTTACCTAGAAAAACCCCATCGTACTTTCAATGGTTAATATATAATCACACAAGCCTCACAACTTATCTTTCTTTGATAATCCAATCAAATAATCTCCATCATGTTCTCAGTTTATCATAATCATAGAAATCAGATTCTACTAACTCTTGTTCATAACATAACTCTAATAGTCTCATAGTTTATCTTTCTGATTTCATCCTTGAATCAACAGCTAACTCATAAATCTTGTCTTCAAACATTTCTTGAATTTATGTTTAACTCAATCATAAATCCCATTAGCTTACAATCATTTATCATCTGTCATGCCAAAGCATTCACATGTATTTTATCACTTACTTCAATTCAACAGGTTGAAGTATCATCACCATCATCTCATATATCATACCAAGTATTCTGATATCCTATCTTCAGAATTCAGTTTACCCACACAATCATTGTTTTTCAATCCCACCTTTGATTATCCATTAGGAAAAATCCCGTCACATCGTCCAATTCTCGTTTCCATCTTCGTCTGTAAACTTTTCATAAGTTTAAACCAATCTCCACTTTTCATCACAAGCCATCAAAATATGAATTATCATCTCTTCAATTCATCCCTTTAAAATCTCAATCAAGTACATCTGTCCAACAAATACCGTCTCACTGGTAATAAAATACTGAACATGCAATAACCACTCAAAACATATCCGGGTTTCCCTTTATCTGATCAAGTCAAATACAATTTCCATCACGTCTTGCCATCATCACCCCTCAGATATTTCAAATATGTCAAGGTTACATGAGGTTCGTGTATACCACTTCAATTTACACTCCATATGTCAAATCTCATATCACATAATATCTCTGTCCACATAGTATACCATCAGTACTCAACCCTCGGGTTGTTAATCCAAAATATAGCATTGGCAATGAAATTCATCAATCTTTTTAAAGTTCAATTCCAGTGCTTAGCAAAGGCACTTCCTAGCAAAGGCAATCTCCAAGCATAGTGTAACACCCGGAAATTATATTATTAAGTTAAGGTGAGAAATTTACAAAGTGGTATATGAGTTACTAATGGATATATGAGATAGTGTGTGGTTATAAACTAGAGGGGCCAAAACCGTCAAAACAGAACTTGGAAAGGTTGGGGGACTAATTGTGCAATTAGTCCATAGTTATATATATATATATACCCATCTTTGACCATTGGAAGTCAAAGTCTTCATTTTGCAAGAACCAAACTCACGTATTCTTTAAAACACCAATTTTCTCTGAAGATTCCGATCAAGATCAGTGGAAGCAAGGTGGGATAACAGAAGCTAGTGATCAAACAAGTTAGAGGTAAGAGTTCTTAATCATGTTTTTGAAGTTTTATGGGTTTTTAAGTGATTCAATGGTGAATCACAGATTTCAGATTGTTGTTGTTGTTATTTATGGATTAGAAGTTGTTTGGGATGTAGGAAAACATCCCAGAAGCGTTTTTATGAATTAAAGTTAAGTTTTTGGGGTGTTTTGGCCGGAGACAGCAAGTAAGTCGGCCAAACTACTGCTACCAGTTGAAGGGCACGGGCGTGACCTTCAAGATCCAACCGTGCCCTTGGCCGTACCTAAGGAGGTACGGGCGTGCCCTGTTCTAGAAAGGCCTAGAGGGTGCCTAGAGACCACGGGGTGGTCTGGTTGTAAGGCACGAATGTGCCTAGTGTTTTGTTCAGCAGATGCATGTGTTGATGTATATTCAGTATTATTTCATGTAGACATTTATCAGAGGCGCGTTCGCTAGATTATTATTAATTGTGGACTGTTATAGCATCACAGACTATAAGGTGAGTCTTCTAGACTACTATTCATATTTACGGCATGTATGTTATTATATCAGGTTATTGATATGTTAGAACACTCAGATGTAAGTGCTATGCTCAGTAAGGTTCAGTAGTGTTACAGTAATGTTACAATATATATATGTTTATGTGTGTTAAGCTTACTGCCATGTACAGTAAGGCTCAGTTAATATAAGCATGCTGCTTTGTGCAGTAGTGACTCAGAAATAGCACAGTACTGGGGCTCAGTTAATTAATCAGATATCAGAAAGCATACTGCCTTGTGCAGTATTGGCTCAGTTAATTAATCATGTGAATCAGTAAGCATACTGCCTTGGGCAGTAGTGGCTCAGTTAATTACTCAGAGATTATTATCAGCGATTGTCAGTGTTTATCATATGATTATATTCATGTGTTTATATGATTGGCAGTCTAGTTTACTCACTAAGCTCTCGCAGCTTATCAGATATTATTTTCTAAAATGTTTTGCAGGTTTTATCAAAGACTAGGGGCAAAGCTTCAGTTTGACGGTTGTCATGTATTTAAGTAAAACAGTGTTTTAAACTTAACGCCCAGTTGTTTAGTGGGAAAGCATCTTTTGATGTAAATATGTAACTTTCAAGCTTTTATATGAACCCGAGGGTTCAAAACAGTTTTGTAGTTTCCGCTTATTTGTTAAATAACTCTTTTTTTCTAAAAGAACCTAAAGTATGGTTTTATTTATGTTTTGAAAATTGGGGCGTTACATATAGGCATCTCCAAGCAAAGGCATCTCCAAACAAAGGCATCTTCACACACAAGATCCACAAGTTGTCACTCCATAAGTTCAGGCCATTGCAATCCTCTTCTCTCTTTCTCTATCTCAAAGGTTTTAACCTTTTCATTCTTCAAGATTTTCTGGCAAAGGAAATCTTGATTCATCCACTAAGTCAGAGATACTTCCATACTCACATATATACAAGATGTTATCATCACTAACTCATTCACAGATTAACACATCTGTCATCACGTCGTCTTTCAAGGTAACATCAAATTCCACTACCACTTTCTCTGATTTAGTCCGATCACTGTCTCAATCGTTCGGATAACTTCTTCTAATTAATCATCCAATATATTTTGCATTGACCAAGTCAATCACACGTGTATTCTTTTACAGTTAATATAACATCACTGCACTTATATCCGCTGCAACTTCCAAGTCATGGTAAAATTTCGTCTCATGATATCTCACAAGATATCCACTATACATCCAATCTCAAAGCATAGCATCACATTTAAAACCAACAAATGTGATCTCCCATAATACCACAAAATTCGTTTAAAACCATCATTCATCTTCATGGATCAACTGTACTCAGTAGATTATACATCCACTTATAATCTCCAGCATACCTTATACCTGAACAATACTGCACACCCCAGACTCGCCCAATATGCAGTAATTCAACTCTGTCTTCTTTCTTTACACAATTGAATTCACATAAACACATAACGTATATGAATCATACGATACACATTATATCATGCAATTCAATTTATCTAAACATATATCTCTATGGTATATCATGCTCACTTAGCATTTAATCAAGTATCACACATACTTATCATCATACCATATCTTGATATATAACACATAACGCATGATAGAAAATCGTCTATTATCATTTAGTTGTATTTCTATAGAATCAATCTCATTTGAAATTAACTCAACATTTTAGCACCTACTATGCATAAAATATCCACAATTAACTTGAAAGTTAATTAACACTCATATACAGGTATAATGTTTTATCAAAACATACCCGTTTTATCTTCGTCGTCGGTGGCATTATCACTAGCAATCATATTGTACACCCCACCCTCTCGCACAGTAGGGTTCTTTCTCTTATGCCCTCTTACTGACGAGGATCCCCACTTGCCTCTACTCCTGACCCTGACCCTGATCCTTTTTCTTCATAACAGTCGCCTACTTTATGACCCTATTTCTGGCAATTCCAACAAACTTGTCGAGGAAAACCGCAGTCATTACTTTTATGACCAAACAATCCACATCGAATACAACGCAGGTCTCAAGTGTGCAAGGCCCCAAATGAAAAGATTTGCATTGACAACACCATTGGAACTTTTGGTTAGATTCATCCATCACTAACTTAGTGCGTTGTTTCTTTCCAATCTGACTTTTCACTGACGAAGGCTCTCCAATCGTCCCTACTTCTGATCCAGACTTGTGTTTTCTTTTAACCCCACAATCCATTGATATGTGATCCTCCCCATAACAATTCCAGCAAACCTTCCGAGGGAAGCCACAGACTTTCATTAACTGGCCACATTTAAAACATCGCCTAGTCTAAGCTGTACAAAATACTGTATGGTGAGATTTACATTTTTCACACAATGACACTTGCTGATTTAATCCACCAAATGTAGGCCTATAATTCAAATTTCCTTGTCCCAAACCACCTTGCTCTATTTGATTTTGGGTATTATTTTGTTCAAACCTGGATTTCTGTGAAGAAATCCAATCTCGAGCCATTCTATCATTAGCTTCCACATTCCTCTTATTCAACTCAGTTAATGTAAAGGCTTGGGAGGAAACACCATCCCATCTGGTAGTATCTTGATAAGCCGGAAGCACAGTTCCCTGAGGATTAACAGGATAGTAAGATGGTTGTCTTTATCCCATGTAAGGATATGTAAATGATTCTAGAGGAAACACTGGGTAGAAAAATGGTGGAGGTATCGGTTGAGGCATCCGTGGAAATGGTATCGTCACAGGAAGCATTTCTGTTGGTATAATACCAGCTGAAAAATCGGTGGTATCTCTGATATGGTAGAAATAGTTGAATTTACCGGATAAGTCAGCATTCGAACATTTTGGGTAATCCTTTCTTGTTCCAAACGTTGAACAGTATCTCTATGATCTTGCATCTTTTTTTCTAACTTATTAATGTACTTACTCCTTTCATCTTCCAGTTCACACCCTGAAGTACCGGTTTGATTTGTTATATCCAAAGCCTTGACTGTTGAAGTTCCAGCCACTTGTTGTGTCACAGGAGTATTATCAAGGGTATCTCTATTAGCCATTTCTGTACAATCACAACATCTCACCAACTGATTAGTTCAAAACCGTTAGTATAACACATACTAACCACCCAAACAATACTCACATTCACCCTAATCTCCATATTCAAGGAATAATTGACCCCCAACTCGAGCCAAGATTTGGGAATGCAACACTTCCACTATGCCTACATCGCCAAACCAAGGCTCTGATACCAAACTTGTAACACCGTATTTTCACCCATAAAATTTTCACTTTTTAAATACACTGCGGAAGAGAATTAAATACCAAAAGTATTTACAACAGTACATAAACCAGCTTTTACAAAACCATTCTATTTAAAATACAGTATTACAAAAACTACTGCTCGTCACAATTTCAATCAGAGTGCCTGTCAATTATTCCCCAGGCAACGCCCCCTCACAACTGAACCGCAGAACATACCAGCCACCTGTAAAAGTAGTGAGAGGTAGGGGATTAGCACAAAGCTAATTGAATGGAAATAAACCACCATAGATATACTAGCAGGTAACCGCATGATATCAACAACAGTAAACACATAATCACGCTTTGCCTCACGAGAAGACTGGCGGTTCTGCAGGAACCTATAACATCCTGAGATTGGGCTTAGTAGAAACATGGGCATTGGGGTATGATACATGTGAATTATTATGTTAATTAATTGGTGTTTAGTGGTTAATTTGATTAATTAATCATTTACTTAATTAATATGGATTATATATATGTGTGTGTGTATGTATACGGACGTGTGTGTATGTGTGTGTGCATGTGTTTAGATAATTTAAATATGACACCTCATGCTACCTAGTGTATATACTTGGGATTAAGGAGAGGTGACTTCACTTTGAAGTTTGCATGTGCGTGTGTTTTATGTGTAAACCGAGAGCAAAGGAGAAAACAAGAAGAGAAGGCAATCGGATTTGTGATTTCTTGATTGTGTGATTCAAGATTCAAAGGTTGATGATTATTTCATGATTCTTGCTAACATGCTAGTTGTTATAAGCATGCTACGGTTTTAAGTGGGTTTTGTTATGAACATCATATGAAGTAATCAGATTTGATGTTCTTGGTGTTCTTATGGTTTTATGGTGTTTAATATGCATGCTTGCATGTTTAAACATGTTTATATATGTTTATATGAACTGGTATGTGAATTATATAAACTGGAAATTTGAGGTATGCAAGTTATGAAGCTGTCGGATTCATGGAAGTGTTGAATGTTGCGGATTTTGGTGTTGATGGTGAAATCCGATTCTAGTGAAATCCGGGTGTTGAATCCGATACTCATGAAAACCGGATGTGTGAAATCCTAATGTCGAAATCCTATGGTTTGAATCTGAATGTTGAATCCTAGTGTTGAAATTCGAAGGAAGTATCGGATTTCTTGAAATCCGATGGATGTTTTGAAATCCGATAGGGGTTGCGGATTCCGATGGTAGTGTCGGATTTCTTATGAAATCCGATAGTTTTGGCTAGTTGTTTTGCATTGTTTAATGCTATGTGTTATATGTGCATGCATATGTGAATCTTACATGTTTATGTTTGATTAAAGGATATAAATATATGATTGATACATATATTTATGAATTGATTACTAATGGTTGATTGTTGTGTTCTCAGGGACAGACAAGGCTCAGTAACATTAGATCACTGAGTGGAATATCTGAGAACCAGAGGTGAGTGGACGTTTGCTCACTCAGTAACGTTTGCTCACGGGTGATATTAGTTGTACTGGTTTAGTTGCAACTATTGTTTGATAGATTGTATATCTATTGGTTAATTAACTGTGAATGTTAATTGTTGAATTCTGTGAAATGTATACATGTTGGAAGGGAAGTCAGTTTACGACTGGGCTTATGGGTTGGGGTCATTTGCTATTGGCTAAGCAGTATTAGGACCTTGGGATGCATTTGTTGCTACCAGAGGATGATACTGTGTGAGAATAGCAAATGGACTATCGGTAAACCTTTGCTTTGCCGGAATTGGTTGTAGGTTCCTGCAGAACCGCCGGTCTTCCCAGGGTGCTTATTTGTGGTTGTTGATATCATGCGGTTCTGGCTGATATATCTGTTTTGTAAAACTCCATTCACTTAGCTTTGTGCAGTGTAGGCACAATGGAAGTGTTACATTCCCAAATCTTGGCTCGTGGTAGGTCGATTACTCCTTGGGTGCGGGATTGGGGTGAAGTGGAGGGGGTGGAGTTAGTATGTTGTGTACTAACGGATTTATTTAATAAATCGTGAGGTGATGTGATTGTTACAGATAACAATGGCTGTATGTGATTACTCAACCGGTACCCCTACTATCCCAACTACTGCTAAGGTCCCTACTGTAATAGTTGAGATTCCAACCAATGCTGGTACATCTGGTGCAGCAGTTGATGACAGAGATGAGTACATATTTCAATTGGAAGGTTAACTGCAAGATTTGAGATCAGAGTTGGAGCAGCAAAGGCAGGCTCTTGCAGCACAACCACCAGTTGTTTCTGTAGGTTCAACTACTGTTGCGATACCCCCGATCTTTCAAGCAATCACTACATTGGCAGAGGTTCCTCCAATGTCAATGCTGATACCACCATTTACTCAACCGATGACTCAACCGTTCTATTACCCGTTGTTTCCGCAAGGACCCTATCCTCAAGGATCTATTTCACAGGGGTCAATGCCACAGGGGTCTTATTCTTATCCTTTTATGGGATTTCCACCAGGTATGGGATACAGGCAGCCGTGTACTTATAAACAATTTCTGGATTGTAAACCTGATGAATACCATGGCAGCACGGATCCTAACGTTACTTTGAACTGGTTGAGAGACACCGGGAGGATTATAGATGCGTGTAACTGTGAAGAGGAAATGAGAGTATGCTTTGCCACCCGTATTCTCAAAGGCAAAGCAATGGTTTGGTGGGATTCTATTACCACATATTTATCGAGAGCACAAATGGATTCAATTACTTGGAATCAATTTCGGGATAAATTGTGTGAACAGTACTACAACGCCTTTGAATTGAATAAAATAAAGCAGGAGTTCATGGAACTTAAGATGACGAGAAAGATGACGGTGGATGAACTGATTGAGCAGTTCAATTCTAAGTTGAGGTTTGTATCTCAGTGGGTGCCTGATGAATCTTCCTAGGTTCAGCACTTTATCGGGGCTTTATTGCCAGAATACAAGAGCACCACCAGGTTGGCTGGATCTCTGTCCCTGGGTTTCACCTTGGAAAAATTTGCTGAGGGGGACATCCAGGCCAAAGACAAACAGAGCAAGGAGGAGGCGGCTTTGCAGAAGCCGAAGTATAACCAGGCTCGGGGTAGCCAGCAAAAGAAGAAATGGCAAGGTAACCAGTCCCAGGGTGGTCAGAATAGAAAAGCTGCTACAGGAGATTCGGGGAATAAATCACAGTGGTGCACGAGATGCAGGGCTACTCATACTGGGCAGTGTACTACTCAGACTATGCGTTGCGTGAGATGTGGTACTCACGGACATGAATCGAAGGATTGTCGGTACCCTCGGAATGTATGCTGGAACTGTCATCAGGAGGGACATAGGGCGGGTGATTGCCCTACAGGGAGAAGACCAGCGGCAGGGACTGGGTCTGGGACAGGGGCAGGAGCGGTTGGGGGCTCGTCTACAGCGGGTGGGCAGAAAAGGAAGAATCCTCCAACTCCGAAGGGCAGGGCGTTCTGGATGACAGTAGATGATGCTACTGCCACATATGACGTGATTACCGGTACGTTCTTTATAAACTCCTTACCTACTCGTGTGTTGTTTGATTCTGGAGCGAATCGCTCCTTTATTTCTGTAGCATTTTGTGCTAAGTTAAATTTGCCTACTACCAGTATCACTGTGCCGATTGATATAGAAGTAGCAGATGGAAAGATAGTGCCTGTTACGACTTCTGTGACGGGTGCTGAAATTGATATAGATGGTAAGTGCTTTCCTGTATCATTCCTGTTGATTCCATTGGTGGGTTTTGATGTGGTATTGGGGATGGATTGGCTAAGTAAGCACAGGGCGAGTATTAAATGTCATAGGAAGCTGATTTCGTTTCCGTTATCTGATAGGTCGCGTGTCGTGGCTCGAGGGGAAAGGAACAAGTCTGTGTTTCCAATCATTTCGATGTTGAAAGCCAAGAAATCCTTGAGTAAGGGATGCAAATGTTTTCTGGCATATGCGATTGATGTTAGAAAAGAGAAACGAGCAGTTACTGATGTATGAGTTGTATCAAAATTTCATGAGGTGTTTCCGGATGAGTTACCTGGGTTACCTCCCGTTCGAGAGGTAGAGTACATGATTTATTTAATACCAGGTTCTAATCCAGTGGCTAGATCTCCTTATCTATTGGATCCTTCTGAGATAAGGGAGATGATGACATAGATTCAGGATTTGTTGAATCGGGGATTTATTCGTCCGAGTTCTTCACCGTGGGGTGCACCAGTCTTATTTGTGAAAAAGAAAGATGGTACTCTGCGAATGTGTATTGATTACAGAGAACTGAATAAGAGGACAATGAAGAATAAATACCCTCTGCCCAGGATTGATGATTTGTTTGATCAGTTGCAGGGTGCTTCGTATTTCTCAAAGATTGATCTGAGATCGGGTTATCACCAGGTACGAGTTTCTAACGGGGATATTGCTAAGATTGCTTTTCGTACCAGGTATAGCCATTATGAGTTTTTAGTCATGCGTTTGGTTTGACTAACGCACCAGCAGTGTTTATGGATTTGATGAACCGGGTTTGTTGACCGTTCCTGGATAAATCTGTGATAGTATTTATCGGCGACATTCTGGTTTATTTGAAATCTGAAGCTGATCACGAGATTCATTTGAGACAGGTTCTTGAAACTTTGAAACATGAGCAATTGTATGCCAAGTACTCGAAGTGTAAATTCTGGATACGAGAAGTTCACTTTCTGGGGCATGTCATTTGCAGTGATGGAGTCAAGGTTGATCCGGCAAACATAGAAGCAGTGATGAATTGGGAGGCTCCGAAGTCGCCTTCTGAGATTAAAAGTGTTAGTCCTATTTTCAGAAAAGTTAGATTTGATGAGACAAACCATAGATATGTATAGATGATAGGTTAAATATTAGGAATTATGTAAGTCTGTTGTAGACTGACTAGTCAGCTTAGGTTGAGTAGTCAGCGTACAAACAGATATAGAGTTTTCTATGTAAGTACTAGTTAACTCAGTGACTTCTAAGCTGAGATAGGTTTCAAGAGTGAAGACTTGAAGAATTAAAGACTTGAAGATTCAAGAACCAAGGATTCAAGAACTCAGCTTGACAATGTCAAGCTGAGTAAGTCAGATCAGCGCTAGAAGTCAGTTTAAAGAATTTAAGTAAGTTTTAAATTCTGCCATAAACTCTCAATATCTACGGCATTTAAAATAGAGTATCTGAACCTAATTTAAACTATCTATTAGTTGGATAGAAATCTCAAACGGAATTAGTTAGATATGTTCTAATTAAGGAGTTTGTTACGGTTTTAAAGAAAAGATAAGTTCTATCTTTAAACTGCGATTTATTCGTAGATACATCAAGTATAAGTATAAACCTTTTATGGGTTTACACGCAACATGTGATACACAGAGCAAGAACAACATAAGTTTTGAAGCCTGTGTTCATACTTGATACACGTGTGTTGCGATAACTTTGTGAGTTCAAAGTTAAAGAGAGTTTTCCAGAATTCTTGTTAATCAGTTTTAACAAGAAGTTCGATCATCAATTAGTTTGTGATCCAAGAGTGTTTAGAGAGAAGTTGAGTTTATAATCAGTGTAATATCAAATCATCTTGTTGAGTTGATTAGAAAGTAAAAATTGTAATCAGTTCATTTGATTAGTCAATATACGTTTGATTAAATTTGATTGGTTGTTTAAAGTGTATTCAACCCCCCTTCTACACTGTATCGGTTTCTTGTTTACCCTCTTTGGGACCAACAACTTGTATCAGAGCAAGTTTCTTCGTAAGTTGAAGATCAAGATCCGCTGACAAGAAGTTAAGATGTCGACTAACAAGCAATCAAGTCATATTCAAACAATGGCCGCAAAAGGGTGTCCTATTTTTTATGGCACTGACTATCCTATGTGGAAGTTTCGAGCTATGCTATATCTGAAGTCCGTGGATCACAGGATGAGTATCGTGATTCAAGATGGCCCAATAATACCCAAGATCCACATTACCGCCCCTGACAAATCTGTTCCCTCTGGAGAAACTCCCAAGCCTGAAGCATCTTGGACTGAAGAAGATCGTAAACTATTCAACCTTGATGACAAGGCACATAGCATTATAGCAAATGCTTTGACAAACCCTCTTCTGCATACTGTGGCTAGGTGCCAAACTACAAAAGAGATGTGGGATACTCTCAGTGTTACGTATGAAGGCACTGACTTGGTAAAGCAACATAAGAAGACAAATCTGAGTCGTTCTTATGAGACTTTCTTTGCCAAAAGGAATGAAACTCTCGCTGATTTGTTTACCAGATTTCAATGCTTGATTAATGATTTGCTCTTGGTAGGTGTCAAGAAAGATGAGAGTGAGTTGGTACTCAAGTTCTTGGATGTGTTGCCAGAACAATTCAATGAGATCACCATTGCACTTCATGCTGGAGGAACCTTAGGAAAATATGATCTCAGATCTATCTATGGTTTCCTTCTAAATCATCAATAGATCATGGGACAGAAGAAAGTGGCCCAACAACAACTAAAAGAATCTATCAATAATGCTGGATCTGCATTTGTTGCATAAAAGAAGAAGAAAGGATCTAAAAAGTCTCAAGCTGAGACTGACTCTGAATCCGAATCTGAAGAAGTAAGTCCTAACTCAGATTCAGATGATGAAGAGATGGATGCTCTTACTAAACAAATGGCAATGTTAGCAAGGAATTTTAGAAAATTCAGAAGAGGAAGGGGTCAATCTGACAGAAGCAAAGGTGGCAAGTCTGCTTTTGATCCTAATAAAGCTAAGTGCTACAACTGTCAGAAGATAAGAAACATAGCTGCTGAGTGCAGAGTTAAAAAGGGAGAATCAGCTTCAGTGGCTGACAAGAATGCCTACAGAGCTGATAAATATAAAAAGAAATATCAAAGACTCAAAGCCAAGCCAAATGAAAACACCAAAGGTCTTCTTGCTGAAACTTGGGATACTGAATCATCTACCTCAGATGATGATGAGCCAAATAGGTGTTTGATGGCCATTGAGGATGAAGAGGAACAAGTTGACTATGAGTTAGAAGATAGTTCCTTTGATGAGGATCTAGCAGAAGCGGCTAAGCTGAGTAAGCAAACCAACAACTGGGATCCTTCCTCAATGTATAAGGGCTCCTATAAGTGGTACCTAGACAGTGGATGACAGGAAGCAAGGAGATTCTATGTGAATTCCAAAATAATGAAGGACCCAAGGTGACATTTGGGGATAATTCTCAAGGAAGGACTAAAGGTTATGGAAAGATAACTGCTGGAACAGTTACTTTCAAAAAGGTAGCATACGTTGAAGGCCTTAAACACAATCTGATAAGTATCAGTCAACTGTGTGATGAGGATTATGAAGTCACCTTTAGAAAGCATGCAGGAACAATTTATAATAAGAAAGGAAAGCCAATACTAATGGCACAAAGAGAGAGAGATATCTATTTGTTAGATATCAGCTCTGCAGATCCTTCAACTGAAACCTGTTTGTATTCTGACTCAACCCCCAAGCTGAGTTGGTTGTGGCACAAAAGACTGTCACACCTAAATTTCAAATATATTAACAAATTGTCTAGCAAAGAATTAGTTTCTGGTCTACCAAAGATCACATTTGCTAAGGACAAACTTTGTTCAGCTTGTGAGATGGGAAAACATCATAAGGGATCTTTCAAGTCCAAGCAGAATTTTTCAATTATAGAACCATTGCATATGTTGCATTTGGACTTATTTGGACCTATAAGCACCCCAAGCCTGAGTGGCAAAAAGTATACCTTAGTGATTGTTGATGAGTTTACAAGATTTACTTGGGTAATCTTCTTAAAAGCCAAAAGTGAAGTTGCGTATGAGCTAATTAGCTTCATAAAACAAGAAGAGTTGCAGAAGGGTAAGTCTCTTAAGCAGCTTAGGAGTGATCATGGAACTGAGTTTAGAAACTCAGTTCTGGAAGGCTTTTGTGAAGAGAAGGGAATCATCTAGAATTTCTCAGTTGTAAGAACTCCACAACAAAATGGAGTTGCTGAAAGGAGGAATAGAACTTTAATTGAAGCTGCCAGAACTATGTTATGTGGAGCAAAGCTTAAGCTGAGCTTCTGGGCAGAAGCTGTAAGTACAGCCTGTTATACCCATAATAGATCTATAATAGTTAAAAGACATGGTAAAACATCCTATTTGATGTATCATGGCAGAAAACCTAATATTGGATATTTCCATATTTTTGGTTCAACATGCTATGTGCTAAACCAAAGAGATCAGCTCCATAAGTTGGAACCCAAAGCTGATTAAGGCATATTTATTGGATATTCTTCAATCTCCAAAGCTTACAGAGTCTATAATTTTAAAAGAAAGGTCATTGAAGAGTCAGTACATGTTACGTTTGATGAGACAAGTATTGATCGATCTGACAAAGCTCAAGCTGACCCAGTTAGTCTGAGTGAGCTTGAAAGAAGCAAAGAAGATCGCACATCAAATACCATGTATGTTATGGATGATTCTGATGATGAGGATGGTGGCAAATCTGAAAAGGTAATATCAACTAAAGAAACCACAAATATTGAAGATGATCACATCAATAATTTTGTTGAAACTAATCATCAGCCTAAGGATCTAGGTGAATCATCAGGTACAAGTCAGATTGAAAATCTAAGTGATCTCTCAATCCCTACTCAGACTGAAGAAGTAAGTCTTGTTCAGCCTGAGAGACACTGCTCAGATTCAGACCCAGAACCACAGTCTCCTAATATAACTTTCAAAGTATTAAAAGATCGTCCACTTGATGACATTATCGGTAACATTGAAGATGGTGTGTTAACTAGATCCAAGGAAAATGCAAACTATGTTGCCTACTCTAGTTTTCTATCTCAAATGGAACCAAAGAAGACTGAAGAAGCTCTAAAAGATGAAGATTAAATTGAGGCTATGCAAGAGGAGCTAACAAAATTTCAAAGAAATAAGGTCTGGACCCTTGTCCCTGCCCCCAAAGGAAAGACAATTATAGGCACTAAGGGGGTCTATAGAAACAAAATGGACAAGGATGGAGTAGTGATCAGAAATAAGGCAAGGCTAGTAGCTCAGGGGTATAGACAAGAAGAAGGTATCGACTATGATGAGACCTTTGCCCTTGTTGCAATGATTGAATCTATAAGATTGTTTCTAGCCTATGCAGCCTTCAAAAATTTTAAAGTGTATCAAATGGATGTTAAAAGTGCTTTTCTAAATGGAGCATTACAGGAGGAAGTCTATGTGAAACAACCTCCTGGGTTTGTTGATCCTAAACATCCTGATTATGTCTATAAGTTAGACAAGGCTCTGTATGGACTCAAATAAGCTCCAAGAGCATGGTATGATACACTGTCCACCTATCTACTTTCAAATGATTTTATTAGAGGAAGCATTGATAAAACATTATTTATAAGAAAAAGCAAAGGACATGTCATTCTGGTTCAAATCTATGTGGATGACATTATCTTTGGTTCAACAAACCAAGGTCTATGTGATTGGTTTTCAAAGATAATGTCTAATCAATATAGAATGAGCATGATGGGTGAGATGACTTATTTTTTGGGACTTTAAATTAACCAGAAAGAAGATGGTATATTCATTAATCAGAGCAAGTACGTTTTTTATCTGATTAAGAAATATAAATTAGACTCAAGCCATCCTACAAAGTCTCCAATGTTACACAATGTCAAGTTGCACAAGGACATTGATGGGAAATCTGTATGTCAGACTACTTATAGAGGAATGATAGGTTCATTACTTTACTTGACAGCAAGCAGACCTGATATAATGTTTGCTACATGTGTTTGTGCACGATATCAGGCAGATCCAAAGGAATCACACTTGCTAGCTGTTAAACGAATTCTCAAATATCTGAAGGGAACACCTAATATAGGTTTGTGGTATCCCAAAGGATCAGGATTTGAGTTGATATGGTACTCAGATTCAGACTTTGCAGGTTGTGGTCTATATAGAAAGAGTACTACTGGAGGATGTCAACTGTTGGGTGGTAAGTTAGTCAGCTGGACAAGTAAGAAACAAAACTCAGTGGCAATCTCCACAGCTGAGGCTGAGTATGTTGCAGTAGGGAGCTGTTGTGCTCAAATACTATGGATGCAACATCAGCTAAGGGATTTTGATTTGCTTTATTCAAAGACTCCCATATTGTGTGATAATCAAAGTGCTATTGCCATTACACACAATCCAGTTTTCCACTCAAGAACAAAGCACATTGAGATAAGACATCACTTCATCTGAGACATAGTTGAAAAGGGAAAGATAGAGTTAGTCTTCATTGAGACTGAAGATCAGCTTGCAGATATCTTCACTAAACCAAATGAAGGCACAAGATTCACAAGTCTACTTGGCAAGCTTGGCATGCTCAACCCTTAATTTGGAATGTTCCATTAATTCTCTATCTCTGTTTAATATATGCTAAGTGCTAACCTTGACTAAGTGTCACAATTTGAGCTGAGTGCTCATTCTGAGCTGAGTGCTCATTCCGAGCTGAGTGCTCATTCCGAGCTGAGTGCTCATTCCAAGCTGAGTGCTCAATCTGGGCTGAGCAATCAGTTCAAAAGTGTGGTCAGTTCCACATGTCTAGGTTAGTCCTAACAAATGGTCAGTCCAACCCTATGGTAAGTCCAAAATATTAACGGTATGTCCTATTTTAAAATAAGCGTAAGTCGTTTATAATTTTTTTTAAAGATTTGTTCTTTAAAGTAATTCCACTGATCTTGATAAAATTTGGATTAATATAACAGTGTAAGTTTGGGTAACTTACATTGAATATAGCCGTTATAACAAACTGCTTAGCCGGGTGTTACAGTAACGGTCATATTCATTACCGTCTGACAACGGTAACTTTTCTCTCACATTGAAAACGTATAAATTAGAGAGTCTTCTCATCTTATTTCGTTTACTCTTCCACATTTTCCATCTCCTTCTCTATTCTCTAAAACCATAATCGCGCTTATTGCATCATCATTGCTCTGTGCTAACCCCTACTACTGCTAAGTGCAATCAGATACGATCAGTTCGAAATCAATGGAGGGCTACACTCTAAATCTGGCAAATCAGATGATCCGAGGAGGGACGTTTAAGAACAATGCCCTTCCGGTGTACAAACAGAACTATGTACAAGCGTGCATCGACATTCCTCAATCAAAACGAGGTCACGGATATGAGGAGTGGGTCTCCTACATTCGCAAAGGACCTCTATCTCATGCCTTTCTTGATGGTCCTGACGTCCTAGTTCCTCAATTGTTGACGAAGTTCTGGTATACCTGTCGCTATGAAGCTGATCTACGAGTAATAAGGGGAACTGCCCTAAGTGGACAACAAGGAATGATGGTTGATGTTAATGTTTTACGAAGGGTCTTACACCTGCCTATTGTTAATCATTATGATGCCCCTGTTTCTAGGGAAACAGCCTGAAGTGTGCTCCCACTCTTGGGTCATCCGCACATAACCGGTGTAATCAAGAAGTAAGTCTTCCAAACCAGTTGGGGCTTTATGGTATCTACAGTGGTACGTTCATTGGGGTACAAGGTTGGTGGTCTTGATAATGTAAACGACTTCGAGATGCAGCTCATATACAACATGTATTATGGGAGAAATGTAGATTATGCAGAGCTAATCTTTGAAGTTCTCAGATCACAAGTCACCAAAGCGGTGAGAGATGTCAATGTGCCTTTCATCCGCTTTCTATCAATGGTGTTCGAAGACAGGCTTGGAGTCCTATATGCAAGCAGATATGAAACCACTCCAACCCCTTCCCTTAGCCCCAGAATGTTCAAGGATGACATCTTCCCGGGGCATCCTACAATGAGTGCTCAGATGAGGGTGTATGCCCAGCTTCCGACCCCAAAGTCGAGTGAAGCTGAGGAAGTTACAAATGATGAGGAGAAAACATATAGCATCAATGCTTCTGAAGCTAAGTCCTCTACATCCAGCTCTGAGCAAGAGAGTATGTTCCCTAGCTCAGAGTCCCCGCTAATTGGTGTAGGTATCACTTCTCTTCCCTCCTCTCCTTCTTTCTCTCATATTTGTCCATCACCTAAACAAGGATATGAGACTGAGTCAAGCCCAACTCAGTCTAACCCCTCTCCTCCAACACAAACTTCTCCATCTATCTTACACTCTAAAGCCCACCTTGGTCAGCCCACTGCTACCAAGGTTATATATCACACATATACCAGAAAAACTGCCAAAGGTGGTCCTTCACCTCAGAAGGACCTTGGAGCTGATGTCACATTGATACCTCTACCGGCAGGAGCTGAGGGGGAGACACCTTCTCTTAAGGTGCCAACCTCGAAGCTCAGTTCAACCAGTCAGCCTAAGCCGGGTATGGTGTCTACTCAGCCCATTTCTATCCTAGCCATGGGAGAACCCACTACTGTGCCTTCACAGACCCATGAAGGTTACATTAAACAATTGTTCTCTCCCCAGGATCAACTAACCCCCTCCTCACCACTCAGACTAGCCCAACCTATCACCCAAACACACGACATTGGTCCTTCTACTTCATTTCTCTTCTCACACCCTATTACACGACCTGTCAATGAACCTTTCATACACCAGGAAGGTTTACAGGGTCCCCAGTCTGGCCCCCTTGATTCCTTAGGTCAGCACCAACCTATGGATATGGGGCCCATATTCTCACCTATTGAGGAACACTCAACAGCCACTCCTACAGTGGAACTACATTCCTCCACTGGACAGGAGAACTTTGAGTTTACAAAGAGACCGGTGGAGCCCATAGTTGTTGAACACACTGATGTTAACTCCATCATGGTATATCTACAAGCTCAATTTGAGCTTTTGCACAAGAAGAGGAAGAGTAATAAAGCCAAGTTGATGCGCAAGCTGACTGATCTATCAAACTCTGTAGCCAACTTGGAGAACTTTGTGCTCAAACTAAGACCCTCCTCTATTGATGATGACAAAAGGGGGGAGGAAGAATAAAAGAAAGATGATGATACAGTTGAGGGGAAGAATACTGAGGAAGTGCAAATAGAAGAAGAAACTCATGATCAGTTCATGAGTACCGTAGATCAACCCTCTCAATAGTATTCAACTCAACCAGACATTCCACTTGTTGTGATCCCTCAAGCTGAACCCTTTCAAGCCGAGGTACCAAAGTTTGTTGAAGCTGAGTCTGTTCCAACTTCACAAATTGATAAAGGGAAAAGCAAGGTGTTTGAGACGGTAAAGAGAAAGAAAAGAACAAGTACTAAGTCTCAAGCCAAAAGAAGGAAAGTCATCATTTTAGAGCCTGAGCAACAAGGTCAGTCCCAAGTTGTTGAAGCTGACTCTGAATCTAGTGATGAAGTTGATGCAGCACAGAAGGCCAGTAATATGCTAGCTGAACAAATGTTACAAAAAATGGCCAAAGAACTGGGTATGTCATTAGAAGAGTTGAAAGAACAGCAGAGGCAAGCTGAACTACAAAGAGAACAGGCCAAAGCTGATGCTGCACTAGCTAAAGCTGAGGCTGACTATTTTGGACCTAGACTGAGCCAATTACATACAATGACGATGATCTCAGATACTTCTACAAGAGAAAATATTTTGGTCATAAGATTAAAACTCTAACTTTGAGCAGAAAAGCTGAGTTGGTGCTACTCAACTTTGTATTAGAAAACAAAGTTGAAGTAGGATTGGATCTGAGAAGATTATACAAGTTGGGATTCTCCGAGTTAAAAATAGTAGGCTCAATTGTGCAAAAGATGAATAAAAGTCAGATCAAACAAGAGGTCATTGATGAGCTGAAGAGAATATTTATTAAAATTGATCAGCTTGGAGAATTTCCCACAGCTGAGTTCGATGTCTTCTTCAACAGAAACAAAGCCACAAGAGAAAGAGCAGCAAGGCAAAGAAAAGACAGAACTCTCAGCTTACAAGTTCCCAAGGGTGTTGAATTCAAGGAGAATACATATATTAATCAACCCCTAGCAGGCTTCATGTACTTGGATGTCGAAGGAAATAAATGTTTCTGGGAGGAAGCTAGTATGCACTTGGCTAGCTTGGAGCAAATTCTGTATCTGAGGATTCTATGTGATGACTCAGTTCAGAACTCACCATTCAGATATCAGCTTAATAGGGCTATTAGGTCCAGAAGGGATGAGATGAAAGAATATCAAGATGGTGAAGAAAATCTTATCAGTGCTATCAAAGAAGCAGCCGTCTGGGAGCTTAAGTGTTATGATATGTGGTTAGAAGTTGAAGATCCTGTTGATTAAATAGATTAGTTCTATAAATTTTTGTAAGCACTAAGTGTGCATACGCTGATCAAAATGATCAAGCTAAAATGTAAATGATATGTTCATTAATGAAAATTCAAGTTTGATATGTTCAACGGTTTGATTTGTTCAAATAAACAGCTTAGTAAGTTTAAGCTGACTATTGATATGTTCAAGTATAAACTGATAAGTTCAGTGTTAAAAGTTTTGTAAGTTCAGAACTTAAATAAATTCTGATAAGTTCAGTGTCTAAGTAAATGTATGTTCAAATACTTAAAATACAAGTCATAGAGTAGATTTGTAACCTAAGGTCTTGTAAGTTCAAGAAATGATGAAAAGGTATAGATCAGTTCAATACTTATTTCAAGAACTAACTTTGGTCAGTTCCAGAGTTGTTTAACATAATTCTTTAACCTATACTTACTTTAATTCAATTTTGTCATCATCAAATAGGGGGAGATTGTTAGTCCTATGTTCAGAAAAGTTAGATTTGATGAGACAAACCATAGATATGTATAGATGATCGGTTAAATATTAGGAATTATCTAAGTCTGTTGTAGACTGACTAGTCAGCTTAGGTTGAGTAGTCAGCGTACAAACAGATATAGAGTTTTCTATGTAAGTACTAGTTAACTCAGTGACTTCTAAGCTGAGATAGGTTTCAAGAGTGAAGACTTGAAGAATTAAAGACTTGAAGATTCAAGAACCAAGGATTCAAGAACTCAGCTTGACAATGTCAAGCTGAGTAAGTCAGATCAGCGCTAGAAGTCAGTTTAAAGAATTTAAGTAAGTTTTAAATTCTGCCATAAACTCTCAATATCTACGGCATTTAAAATAGAGTATCTGAACCTAATTTAAACTATCTATTAGTTGGATAGAAATCTCAAACGGAATTAGTTAGATATGTTCTAATTAAGGAGTTTGTTACAGTTTTAAAGAAAAGATAAGTTCTATCTTTAAACTGCGATTTATTCGTAGATACATCAAGTATAAGTATAAACCTTTTATGGGTTTACACGCAACATGTGATACACAGAGCAAGAACAACATAAGTTGCGAAGCCTGTGTTCATACTTGATACGCGTGTGTTGTGATAACATTGTGAGTTCAAAGTTAAAGAGAGTTTTCCAGAATTCTTGTTAATCAGTTTTAACAAGAAGTTCGATCATCAATTAGTTTGTGATCCAAGAGTGTTTAGAGAGAAGTTGAGTTTATAATCAGTGTAATATCAAATCTTCCTGTTGAGTTGATTAGAAAGTAAAAATTGTAATCAGTTCATTTGATTAGTCAATATACGTTTGATTAAATTTGATTGGTTGTTTAAAGTGTATTCAACCCCCCCTTCTACACTGTGTCGGTTGCTTGTTTACCCTCTTTGGGACTAACAAAAAGCTTCATGGGATTGGCTGGGTATTATAGAAGATTCATTAAAGACTTTTCTAAGATTGCGAATCCCATGACTAAACTGACTCGCAAGAAGGTTCCATTTAAATGGAGTGATGAACAGGAGAGAGCTTTTCAGACGTTGAAACGACTCTTGTGCCAGGCTCCTATTCTTGCTTTACCGGATGGCTCAGATGACTTCATAGTTTACTGTGACACGTCATTGGCAGGGTTGGGTTGTGTGTTGATGCAAAGGGATAGAGTGATTGCGTATGCTTCTCGTCAGTTGAAACCGAATGAGAAAAACTATCCAACCCATGATTTAGAACTGGCAGCTGTGGTTTTTGTGTTAAAATTGTGGAGACACTATCTTTATGGTACAAAGTGCATCATTTGTACGGATCCCAAAAACCTACAGTATGTATTTTCGCAGAAGGAACTCAATATGCGACAGAGACGATGGCTGGAACTTGTTAAAGATTATGATTGCGAGAATCGCTATCATCCCGGGAAAGCCAACGTGGTAGCCGATGCTTTGAGTCGCAAGGGAGTTAGTGAACATATTAAATTCATGCGAATTGAAATAGTTTTTGACTTAATCGATAGATTGAAGGCAGCTCAGTTGGAAGCCTTGATGGATGAAAATCTGAAGTCAGAGATTATGACCAAGAAAAAGAGTGACTTGACTGATGATTCTCAGGGATTGAAGGTTTTTCAATCTCGTGTTTGGGTGCCTTTGCTTGGAGGTCTTCGGAATGTGATTATGAGTGAAGCTCACAAGTCTAGACTATCTGTTCATCCAGGTAGCACAAAAATGTATAATGATCTAAAGGTGTTGTATTGGTAGCCTACGATGAAGACAGACGTTGCACAGTTTGTGGAGTCTTGCCATATTTGTGCACAGGTTAAGGCAGAGCACCAGAAACCCTATGGATCACTTAAACAGTTGCAGATTCCAGAGTGGAAGTGGGAGCACAGAACGATGGATTTCATAACAAAACTTCCACGTACGCAGAGGAATCATGATATGATTTAGGTGATCATTGATAGATTGACCAAGAGTGCTCACTTCTTGGCTACCAGTGAGACGGCATCACTCAGTAAGTTGGCTCAGTTGTATATAGATGAAGTTGTTTCCCGACATGGTATACCGCTTTTGATTCTATCAGATAGAGATTCCAGGTTTGTGTCGAACTTCTAGAACAGTTTACAGTGGGAGTTGGGTACACGTGTGAATTTGAGTACAGCTTACCATCCATAGACAGACGGGCAATCAGAAAGAACTATTCACACACTTGAGGATATGCTGCGGGCATGTGTGTTAGAATATGGAGGTTCTTGGGATTCCCATCTACCGTTGGTTGAATTCGTGTATAACAATTCTTACCATTCGAGTATCGGTATGCCACCTTATGAGATGTTATATGGTCGTCACTGCCGAACTCCTACGTGTTGGTTAGAGGCGGGTGAGAAACAGCATGTAGGGCCTGATATTATGCAGATCACCACAGATAAAGTTGCTATTGCACGAGAAAAGATGAAAGGTGCGAGGGATCGATAGAAAATGTATGCTGATCCGCGTCGTAGGTTAGTGGTATTCGTTGAGGGGGAGTTAGTTTATCTGAAAGTTTCTCCTTGGAAGGGGGTTATCCGTTTTGGTAAGCGGGGAAAGTTAGCTCCGCGTTATATTGGGCCGTTTCGTGTCCAACGGGTGGTAAATGATCAGACGCTTACTCTCGACCTTCCGGCAGAATTGTCAGGTATTCACAATACCTTCAACGTATGTTACTTGCGGAAATGTAGACTTGAGGATGAGAGTCAAATTCTACCTCTACATGATCTTAAAGTGGATTCTAGCAAGAGGTTGGTGGAAGAACCCATTGAACTGTTGGATCGGAAAGTGACGAAATTGCGAAAGAAACAGATTCCGATGGTTTTGGTTAAGTGGAAACATAGTTTGGGTTCAGACTTGACGTGGGAAACCGAGGCCGATATGAAAGCTCGTTATCCACGATTGTTTGATGATGTATAGATTCTGAGGACGGAATCCAGTTTAAGGGGGGAAGATTTGTAACATCCTGAGATTGGTCCTAGTAGAAACATGGGCATTGGGGTATGTTACATGTCAATTATTATGTTAATTAATTGGTATTTAGTGGTTAATTTGATTAATTAATCATTTACTTAATTAATATGGATTATATATATGTATGTATGTATACGGACGTGTGTATGTGTGTGTGCATGTGTTTAGATAATTTAAACATGACACCTCATGCTACCTAGTGTATATACTTGGGATTAAGGAGAGGTGACTTCACTTTGAAGTTTGCGTGTGTGTGTGTTTTATGTGTAAACCGAGAGCAAAGGAGAAAACAAGAAGAGAAGGAAATCGGATTTGCGATTTCTTGATTGTGTGATTCAAGATTCAAAGGTTGATGATTATTTCATGATTCTTGCTAACATGCTAGTTGTTATAAGCATGCTACGGTTTTAAGTGGGTTTTGTTATGAACATCATATGAAGTAATCGGATGTGATGTTCTTGGTGTTCTTATGGTTTTATGGTGTTTAATATGCATGCTTGCATGTTTAAACCTGTTTATATATGTTTATATGAACTGGTATGTGAACTATATAAACTGGAAAGTTGAGGTATATAAGTTATGAAGTTGTCGGATTCATGGAAGTGTTGAATGTTGCGGATTTTGGTGTTGATGGTGAAATCCGATTCTAGTGAAATCCGGGTGTTGAATCCGGAACTCAGAATCCGATAGTCATGAAAACCGGATGTGTGAAATCCTATGGTTTAAATCAGAATATGGAATCCTAGTGTTGAAATCCGAAGGAAGTATCGGATTTCTTGAAATCCGATGATAGGGGTTGCGGATTCCGATGGTAGTGTCGGATTTCTTATGAAATCCGATAGTTTTGGCTTGTTGTTTAGCATTGTTTAATGCTATGTGTTATATGTGCACGCATATGTCAATCTTACATGTTTATGTTTAATTAAAGGATATAAATATATGATTGATACATATATTTATGAATTGATTACTAATGGTTGATTGTTGTGTTCTCAGGGACAGACAAAGCGCAGTAACATTAGATCACTGAGTGGAATATCTGAGAACCAGAGGTGAGTAGACATTTGCTCACGGGTGATATTAGTTGTACTGGTTTGGTTGCAACTATTGTTGGATAGATTGTATATCTATTGGTTAATTAATTGTGAATGTTAATTGTTGAATTCTGTGAAATGTATACATGGGTTGGGTTCATTTGCTATTGGCTAAGCAATATTAGGACCTTGGGATGCATTTGTTGCTACCAGAGGATGATATTGTGTGAGAATAGCAAATGGACTATCGGTAAACCTTTGCTTTGGCCGGCAATTGGTTGTAGGTTCCTGCAGAACCGCCGGTCTTCCCAGGGTGCTTATTTGTGGTTGTTGATATCATGCGGTTCTGGCCGATATATCTGTTTTGTGAAACTTCATTCACTTAGCTTTGTGCTAATCCCCCACTTCTCACTCTTTTTATAGGTTTTGGTAAGTCAGCGGCTCGGCTGGGAGTGGTTAGCTTGGGGAGGAATCACCTAGGACTCTGATAATGTATTTGTGACGAGCCGTGTTTTGAAATACTGATATTTTGTAAATAATGGTTGTAATTATTGTAATTACTTTGTTGTTTAAAAACGCTTCCGCCGTGTAAATTAAAATGAAAATTTTTGGGTTAAAAATACGGTGTTACATAACCTACAACCAATGCCGGCCAAGCAAAGGTTTATCGATAGCCTATTTGCTATTCTCACACAGTATTATCTTAAGTTGCAACGAATGCATCAAAAGACCATAATACTGATTAGCCGATAGCAAACAAACCCAGCCCAATATGCCCAGCCGAAAGCTGACTTCACAATAGGCGCAACAATCAGTTAACCTATCACAGTTAATCAATCAGCAGACCAACAGTCTATCCATGCATCAATTCACAGACAGTTGCAACCAAACCAGTTACAACTAATATCACCCGTGAGAAAACATCCACTAACCTCGAGTTCTCGAACTCCCACTCAGTGGTCTAATGTTACTGAGCCTTGTCCTTTCCTGAGATCAGAATAAACTGAAATCAGTAACCAATTCATAAATATATACTAAACACATATATTTATATCTCATACTCATGTAAATGGCTCAATATAATCATGCAATTAATAACCCAATCTTATTTCAAACGAAACACAAACAAAACAAGTAATACTCTGAAGCAGGCCCTGTCGCGCCGCGACACCCACTTGCATCGCGCCGCGACGCCCTTGTTTTTCTAATCCGAGATCCAAGTGTCGGATTCATAAAGAATCGGATTTGGGGGTCGGATTTGCACATTTGTCGGATTTCCAAGGTCGGTTTTGGAAACTTGCGGATTCTCAAAAATCCGGAACAAAGTATCGGATTTGGGCAGCGTCGCGCCACTACAATTACAAACATGCAATTTACCACGTATGCAATTTCCCACGTATTCAATTTCCACACTTCACAAAGCATGAGGTGTATTCATTTCTCCTAACTTCATGCTTAGTCACAATTACAAACATGCTTACGTATATAAATATATTTAAACATATATCTTGACAAAATTAATCACCAATACTTAATTTATGCAAATCTGGTTTGTAGTAATTAAGTAAACACTTAATTAAATTTACATTTCAACATTAACCTTAATAGTTAATAATAATTAATTAATTCTCAAATTAATAATCACATATCATAAATACTTGCCGCCAAGTATGGTCCACTTACCACTGATCTGCTCACATCTAGGCCTAAAATCAGGATGTTACATATTATTCAGAAAAGGCTAATTTATAGCCGATAGTCTGAGCAGAAAATCAGAAACCATACTTATATGAGATTAGTCATTTAAATGATACAACGCTCATATTCAAATGTAATGAGTACAGATCAGTCAAAAGTGATCAAAAGTGAAAATCATATTAAAAAATTGATAAACATGACAAGTAATTAATCCGATTAGAGACAGTCGTGATAAGATGATTAGATATGACAGTGTATGAGTATCAGGTTGTGGAGATGCATGTTAGACACATCTAAATGAAGCTCACAAGTTTAGGTTTTTTATTCAGTCAGAAGCTACCAACTGTATAAAAATCTGAGGGTAGATTGTTGGTGGCCGGAGATGAAACAAGATGCAGTCAGATAAGTGGAGAAATATTTATAAATGTGTGTGAATGAAAGTTAAACGTCAGAAATCATATCTGAAAATATTATTATGAATCTGAATACCAAATTACCCAAAAACCCTATGAGGTTATAATGTGATATGGGTGATTGTAGGCAGGTTAATTAAAAGTGTGTATTTAGTTTCCATTAGAGAAACTTAATATTCAGAACATTTGACAGATGTATATGTGAAACAGATTGCGTTATGTAATAGTATATTAGTGTTTATTGATTCAGACAGTGATATTAGATTCACTTCCAGAATTTAGAACAGATTTCATATAAAGATAAGGATTAAGCTTCATCTCAGTACAGTCAGAATAAAAGAAATATACAGATGATGGAACACATATTTTATGATTGTGTTATTAATTCAGAAGAAAACTGGGGTACATAATTGCTTTTTGATAGGGTTTCGTATTATAACAGATATTAGTCCAGCATCGGGAAGTCAACATGTGAAACTGTATGATATTAATGTTAAACTCCAGCGTAATGGATAATGTGGGTCAGAAAGAGGGGTAAGTATAGAAATGGTACAGTAAAAGACAGAACAGATTCAAAAAGTATGAAATAGATTGTTAGCCGCCCAGAGTAGATATGAAAAGTTACACAAATAGACAAATGTTACCACTTCCGATTTCACGGGGTAGATTATGTATCATTAAAAGTGTCATCGTGGAAAGAAGTTATTAGGTTCAGAAAGTGTTGATTATAGACCAGATTTTGCAGAAGAGTTTACCTAAATTCATAACACCTTTCATGTGTTATATCTCAACAGAATCTACAATTGTTTTGTTAGAAGATGTTAGCATTGATGATAAACTATAATATGTGGGACGACATATAAGTACGTCAAAACGGAAGGTTAAGGCTTTATGTAATTAACAAATTGGACTGATTAAGGTCCAATGGAAATATAGAAAAGGATCTGTCTATATGGGAACTGAATAAGATATGGGGAGAAATAGTCCAGAGCTCTTCAGCAGTTGATTTCGGGGACGAAATCATTTTAAGTGGGGAAGAGTTGTAACATCCAAAATTTTATTTATAAGTTAAAATGAGAAAATGTATAAAGTGATACATGAGTTATAAATGGATATATGTGATAAGATGTGGTTTTAAACTAGAGGGGCAAAAACCGTCAAGTGCAGGGGCCAGTTATGCAAATAGTTGAAACTTATATATATATATATATATATATATATATATATATGTATATATATATATAACACCAACTTTGACCATATAGGAGTCAAAGTTTACAATTCTTTTCTCTGCAACTCACAAGCACAAGAACAACCCTCTAGCAACTCTCAATTTTTTTGAAGTAACAACAGAACTAGTAGCTTACAAGAATCCAAGACTTGTGGTAAGGTTTAAAACCTTTGTTCTTAAGGTTTTGTAAGTTTAAACACATGATTCAATGGTGGAATCATGTTAGGGATGTTTGTTATTGTTTAGATTATGTTTATCGGCTGTATGAGGTGTAGGAAAACACCTCTAGTCGGTTTTATGATGATATTAGCAGATTTTTGGTGAAATCCGATAGTTCTTGCTAAGAACAGTCTGCTGGGTCTGTAGTGTACACGGCCCGTGTAGCGGTACACGGCCGTGTAGTGTGTAAGGCGGTCACAGGGCCATGTAGGGTTACATGGTCGTGTAGCATGAGTGGTACACGGCCCGTGTAGAGGTACATGGCCCATGTAGGGTGACTAGACCACACTGGCCATGTTGCTAGCTTAGGTCGTGTAGCATATAAGGGACACGACCCGTGTAGGGATACACTGCCCGTGTAGGCCCTATTTCAGATGGTCATACCGAGTATGGAAAGCAGTTTTGGCATGACTAAAAATTCATAATGGACATACCGAGTACAGAAAGCAGTTTTGGCAATATCTTTGTTAGAAACTCGTACTTGGTGTTAACCCGACCGCAGATCAATTTTCAAAAAATAAGAAGCACCTTGCAATTGATCAAATAAATCATCAATCCTGGGTAGTGGGTATTTATTCTTGACTGTCCTCTTGTTCAATTCTCTTTAATCAATACACATTCGAAGAGTACCATCTTTCATTTTCACAAATAGAAGTGGTGCACCCCACGGCGATGAACTCGGACGAATAAAACCCCGATCTAGAAGATCCTGAATATGCGTCATCATCTCCCTAATCTCAGAAGGAGCCAATCTGTAAGGAGATTTCGCCATTGGATTAGAACCTGGAATCAAATTAATCTTGTATTCCACCTCTCGAACTGGAGGTAACCCAGGTAACTCATCCCGAAATACTTCAGGATAATCAGATACTACTCGCACATCAGTAACTGCCCGCTTTTCCTTTCTAGCATCAATAACATAGGCCAGAAAACATTTGCAACCCTTACTCAAGGATTTTCTAGCTTTCAACAAGGATATAATAGGAAACACAGACTTATTTCTTTCTCCTCGAGCCACCACATGCGACCCATCAGACAACGGAAAATAAATCAGCTTCCTATGGCATTTAATACTCGCTTTATGCTTACTCAACCATTCCATCCCCAGTCACAGATGTTGTAACATGAACTATCTTACCATCTGCTACTTCTATCTCAAGAGGTACATAAATAACAGTAGTAGGCAATTTTAATCTATCACAAAATGCCAAAGAAATAAAAAAGCGATTCGCTCCAGAATCAAACAACACACGAGCAGGTAGGGAGTTTATAAGAAACATACCGGTGATAACCTCATCGGTGGCAGTAGCATCATCTACTGTGATACCCCGCTGAGGATGATCCCCTAACTGCCCCTGTCCCTGCTCCTATCCCCATCCCTGCTTTCCTCCCAAAGGACACTCACCAGCTCGGTGCCTTTCCTTCTGACAGTTCCAGCAAACATTACGAGGGAACCTACAATCTTTCGCTTCGTGCCCACGAGTTCCACAATGCACACGTCGTATGGTTTAGGCAGTACACTGCCCTATATGAGTAGATCTACAATGTGTACACCACTGCGATTTCACATTCATACCGCCTCCTATTACCTTCCGGCTCTGACTTCCCTACGACTGGTTACCTTGCCATTTCTTGTTTTGCTGGTTACCAGCCTGTTCATTCTTCGGCTCTGCAATGCCCCTTTGTCTCGGTTCAACTTCTCTCTGGCCTGGATGTCCCCCTCAGCATACTTAGCTAAGGTGAAGGCCTGGGACAACGATCCAGCCAACCGAGTTGTGCTCCTATATTCCGGCAATAATGCTCCAATAAAATGTTGAACCTGGGAATGTTCATTAGGCACCCACTGAGTCACAAATCTCAGCTTCGCATTAAATTGCTCTATCAATTCATCCACAGACATCCTCTCCGTCATATGCAAATCCATGAATTCCTTCTTAATCTTGTTCAACTCAAATGCATTACAATAGTGCTCACACAGTTTGTTTCGAAATTGATCCCATGTAATTGTATCCGTCTGAGTTCTTGAAAGATGTGTGGTAATGGAATCCCACCAAATCATCGCTTTTCCCTTCAACATCCTCGTAGCAAAAAGTCCGATGGTCAGGGTTGGGGCCAAAAGTCCGATGACCACTCGGGGCCTAAAGTCGGGCGACTTTCATAAGCCCGGAGCCAAAGGTCGGGCGATTTTCACCAGCGCGGGGCCAAAAGTAAAAATTCATCTTCTTCTTCCTTGTTCTTCTTCTAGCTTCAAACCAATTTCTCAAAATTCAATCAAAAATCTGGAAATCTTCAAATCGTCAAGAAAACTCTTCCAAATTACAAACAAACCTCATAGAATACTTAAACAAACACCATGATCATACCAAAACCAATTAAAGCACTCTATTCAACAAAACACTTGCTAAGTTTTGAGCTTCAAGCTCCATCAATGGTGATCAAGCTTTTTATCATGAAAACCCAACATATAAATAACAAAACTAACATAAATCATGCTCATGAACAATAAGAAACTCATACCAAGTTTTATCTTGATTTATCAATCACCAAATCGTCACTTTTATAATTTAAGTTCTTGTTCTTCCTTTCTTCTTCTCAAAGAAAACAGACACATACACTTTCATACATACACACATGAAACTCCAGATATTTGAGGAGGTGGCTTTTATTTAAAGTCAATATGTCTAACCACACAGCACACGTGCACTTCTTAGATTCATTTCAACAAATATGAGGTGGCACCTTATCCACTTACATACATACATTCATACATACACACCTACATACTCATGCATACTCTCATACATACATACATACTCACATATTAATATCTTCTAGCATATAAACATATGCTAATTAATTCTCAATTAATTATTCAAATAATATTATACCATTTAACATTTCTAAATACTTTCAAACAAGTAGTCTTTCTTCAACCAGTTTATTTAACACACAATCGAGATATTTTCTACAACCCTCATACCAAACTCAATCTTATTTAATCATAAATTCATACAATCCAATTACATATTTAATCTCGTAGTTAATCTTAATTACGCATAACCAACACACTTCGACTTACCATTGGCCCAGCCACGACTAGGCCGGGTTTTCGGAAGTTACATGACCTTAGAAGTTTGTCAAACAAATATCTCCTGGTCTCTGTGTAGAATGCCTAATGGAGTAGCATCTGTAATCCCCGAATTCTTCCACCTCACGTCTCCACGTAGGATGGATAATCTAGGCTTTGAGATAGACAAGCAAAGATACTCTTTCTAGTCTTATCTCTTAAAATGCTTACTAGACCATCTTTGTTGATTATATATATATATATATATAGAACATTACCCACCACATTTGAGCATCCAAACACTTTGGGTATGAATTTGCGATCCATCAAGACCCGAACACATCCAAGAATATTCGGTTCCTCCTTCCATGCGATCCCATATGCCAATGTATCCTAGGAGAAATGAATTATGAGATAAATCTCATTATCCTTAAGATGGTTACAAAATTCACAAATTAAGATACTTAACATCTTTACAAGATTTAAGCAACTTAACCTTTTGCCTACATACCTCGTTATACTAATTATTGAACACCTCAAAGGTTTCAAACATACCCATCCCTACTACCACTACCGGTAAAGGCAACGAAGTACACATAGTTATTCCCATTGATTGCTTGAACGAATTATACACACAAGTGTGAATTAAATTCAACAAGCTTTGAATGCTCTTACATACGCTGATGAATGATGTATAAGTCATTTAGCCTAATAAACAATTCTCCAACTCAACATTTGATCAACTATCAAATGTATCCAAGACATGGCTAAAATAACATTGTCACTTGGATAACTTATGCAAACCATTCTGGACTTAAACATATTATTCATGATTATTTTATTACTTTTAAGCAAAAGCTTATAAATGCCATGACATAGATAAACTTTGAAATAAATAAACCACACACACACACACACACACACACATATATATATATATATATATAATTCAAAGTAATATTCATTGTCAACCAAGACATAATAGACTTAATATTTCTCTCATCAAGGCAGATAATATATTAATCTAATAAAGTAATAAAATAGCTAGATGAAATAGCGAGATCTAAACTCCTAATCCTCTCAACCAAGACAACGTTTGTGTTTCCCAATCTTGAGATCTAGCTCTCCATGCCTTATCAACTACTTCTTTTGTTTAACACCTGCACTTTGTCACAAAACATTTTTGCAACGAACGTGAGTGTTATAGCCAGCATTTCAAAAATCTAGCGAAGAAGTAGAAAAGCAATGGAGTTAACCATGAATGTACCTGATAACGAGGAGCTATTCCCATGCCTCATAGGAAGCTTTAACTCCTTCGAACACCCAGCACAAGCGTGGCAGCGCCAATGTCCATATTTACTGCAGAAATAACACACTTCTCCCTGAGGAGTCATGTTCTCTCTCGCGTTTGGCCATGTTAGACTCGAAAGTTTCCAGCATGCCATGCAACTCGTCTAAGGATTCCACCATTTTGTCCTTTTGATAGTTTTTGATAAACGTATCATAGGACGCGGCAGGGACTGGAGAATCATATTCATCGCAAGCTCCCTCCCAATGGGAAATCCTAGCATTTCCATTTGGTTAATGTATGCCTTCATACGAAGGACATGAACATTAACCTTCGCACCTTCCTGCAGCCGGCAACCGACAAGAGCCTTGACACACTCAAAGTGTTTCTTTCTGATATGCTATTGGAACTTGTTCTTCAACCGATTAATCATGTCATGTGCACTCATATGCCCGAGTTGCTTTCGCAGCTCATAGTCGATAAAATGAAAGAAGAAACATATATTGTGTCCTCGAAACGCTTTTCAAAAGTGTATCTAGTGGCCTAACTCGCGTTGGTAGCAGGTGGTTCTGGAAGTGGTTCCTCGAGATGTGCAACTTAGATTCATGGCGAAGGACAATAAGCAATTGCCTATGCCAATCCACAAAATTCACGCCAACGAGTTTCACCTTCTCTAAGAACGAACGGAGTGATAAATTCGGTGTTGCATTGTTAATGTTTGTCATATATAATTTTAGAGTACACGTTTTAGTTAATTTAGATATAATCCTTGTAGAAATAATTACCCAAATAGTTTTTCAAAACTAATTATTCAAACAATGCTAGAAACCATATTTCACCTTACCTTATGACGGGTTTACCGCGGATCACAAAGTAAAGTTATTTAGGTCGGTAACCATTTTACCGATTGCATACACTTTGCAACTTCTAGATCCTTGCGGGATCCATCGACGTCTAAGATGTCTTTTGGCATGTTTGGTCTCTTCTCGCACCAATTCGAACTTGATCTTCTTAAATGACTGTGCTAGAGCTCGACGCAACTTTAGTGTCAAAAAAAAAGAATTGTACACCGCCCATCAAGACACACGGTGGTACACTCGACCAATAATTGGTTCGTGCTAAGCACGGCAACCAATATTGCGAGTTGCCACACTCACCTTCCACAAAGTTCCGCTAGGCATGACTCGTGCTAAAGCTCAACAATCATCCATGTTTCACTAGATTCGGGTGGTGTCATCTTACAGATGGCGCGTGATTTACATTTTTATAAATGGGATTTTGTTTTTCTGGTTAAAACATTTTTAACCCATTTCAATGAATTAAAAAATCAAGTGATAAATACAATTTTTATCCCCTTATAATATAATACAATTTTATGTTATTTTGTTAATTCTATACGCGCGGAGAAATGTAAACCATTTTTACAAATCATTGTGTTTTATTATTTTATCAAAAAAATTTGTAGCATGTGATTTCCTATATATCAAGAAAAATATAAAATAAAAACACAATCACACAAACACAATAGTTGGGTAACATGCTCAAATCCTATGCGTTTTCCCCACTTGTCTTACGGGGAAAACAAGGTCAACTAAAGGATCCAAGATCCAAAGTAGCGAGTTGGGTGTGCTCCCACTGAAGCCGGCATCTCCAAAAGGCAATCTGGACTCCACGTTGCCGAGACACCAATGCCATGACTCCCATTGGTGTATGACATACAAAATCAACTTCTACACTATTATACAAATACATAGAAGAAGAACCGGCGCGAAGACCACAATCCTATGCTACTAATACTAGTACAAAAGAATAAATAAATGGTATGCAAGCCGCACAAAATAATAATAAATCTTCAATAATACGGCAAGCAAGTCACCAAAACCAAATACATCAACCACCACAACACATAAGTCTAAAGGACATCTAGTTACCGAACCACAACCAAACACAACCAAAGCAAAACCATGGTGTGCCACAAAACCATGTCAAATATATTTTGATCAAAATTGCCAATAAAACAGTCAAGGCACAAATGGCGATCCTTGTACATATGCATTAGTAATTTTAATACAAAGTTTAAAATTACATATTCATATATACACCTATATATATATATATATTATGCACTTCATGCCAAGCCATACAAAATATATAAATTCTAGGAATCAAAATATAGTGGAGTTTGACCATATCCAAGACCGGTCTAAAACAGTCAAAAAAACCGGATTTTTAAGATCACAAAAAAAACCTTTTTCAAAAATCCAGATTTGGGCCAATACCCGATGGGCACGGGCGTGCCCTATGACGGGTACGGGCGTGCCCTCCCATGTGCTAGTGTACTGATTTAGGCAATTTTAATCTGGTTAAAATACTGTCGGTACGGCCCGTACCCCGGCCGCCGGCACGCCCCGTACTCCAAAAGGTACGGCCGTGCCCGGTCACCGGAAAACCATTTTTAACAGAAAACTACGGTTTTCAAACGAAAAGTGCAAAGCGATGTTAGAGATGGCTCTGATATCACTGTTGGGTTTTGGTGGCATCTAGAAAATGAAGATGAAGTAAAAAACGATAAAAACAATTTTCAATCTTATGCCACCAACACACTACCCAGTGGACCATATTCCAGACAATGACAATGCAATCAAAAGAAATGAAAAAGAATAGAAATTATACCATTCAAAGATGAACTTCTCCTTGTCGCCTTTGGAAGATGTGTACACAAGATAGTGTACCTCTACCGGTATCCACACCAAGTGTTGAAGATTCCCACGTGCTAGCTGTACTTGGATGCAGCCAAGAACACCATCAAAATCGAACTAACACCACTTGAAGATGGGTAGTTCCTATACTATCTTCCAAGTGTGTATTGAGAGAGATTTAGGCTTTTGATTGTTATTCTTTGTTATCTATTGAATCAAGTTATCAATACAATATTCCTTATTACTAAAGTGTTATTTCGCAAATTGCTTTGTTTATTCTTGGATTATTCGTGTTCTTGAGTTATTAAATCGATCTTGACAAGTTGTATCAGAGCCATCACATCTTGTGGTTTCTCTTGATCCAAGATCAACAAGGATTTTGATATTTCTTGATTCAAATCTCTATGTGTCATAAATCATGGATGACTTGAATGTAAGGAGTACTGGTGTCTATGGTTCCAATCTTAAAGTCAAATAAATTTTACATGTGGAAACTTTGCATCAAGCAATTCATTCCACTCTCTGATTATACTATGTGGGTTGTGATTGAAAACAATAAAAAAGGTGTAGTTGAATTCGATGAAGATGGAAATGTGAAGAAAAGGCCTCCTCCAACCAATGATAGAGAGAGGAAAGACAGGCGGAGTGAAATGGAAGTTTTAAGTACCCTCTTCTTGGGTAATCCAAATGAATGTCAACATTAGTTTTGCTGGTGTAATGATGCTAAAGAACTATGGAAAGCAGTAGAGAAAAGTTTTGTAGGAACTAAAAGAAATTAGAGATCCTACTTGAATCGATAATATGAAAACTTTAAGGCAGGAAAAGAAAAATCAATGACACAAACCTTTGATAGTTTTAACCAGCTAATAGGAAAACTAGGAACTGAAGGTGTCAAAATTGATCAGGATGAAGTGATGAGTGGACAATGTACATTGTGTCTTTCAGGCAAAGTGATGAGTTGGAAGACAAAGATCTTGATGATCTATATAATAATCTAAGAGTCTTTGAAGGTGAAGTTGAAGCAAATAGAAAAACTTTAGGTATTCCTCAAAATGTTACCTTTCTATCTTCTATGGGAGTTAGATCTAAGAGATCAAGTAGTACAAAGGATGCTGAGATGACAAATCAAGAAATAACAACTTAAAGTACAAGTGAAACTATATTGAAAGCTTTTCTGGCTAGTCATGTGCATTATGCACTGACTAATGATGTTCTGGACCAGATCTAACCAGATGATCTGGAAGAAATAGGCATCAAGTAGCAAATGGATATTCTTCTATAGGGGCTAAAAGGTTTATTTAAAAGACTGGTAGAAGGAATTTTGCTCTAAAAAGGGAGGATACTGATGGTTTTTATAAAAGCAATGTTGAATGCTACAAATGCCACAAGATGAGACACTTTGCTAAAGAATGCATAAGTGAGAGAAGGCAAGAGGGTTCCAGAGAAACAACTATGGTATCTCAAGATGAAATTGGATTTGATTGGAGTGATTATGCATCACATGGAACACAAAATCAAGCACTAACAGCGGATATCTCACCTCCAACTCCTACTGATATTCCAAAAGAGGTAAAAGCTAAACTTTGTTCAAGAAAATGCATTCATAACTTTAAAAAGTATAGAGATCATAATAAAGTCATGTGTGATACTTTAACTAAATGGAAGAAAGAAGGAGAGGTATAGTTTGATCATAGGAAGTATTGAAGAGCAAGTAAAAGCATACATTAAGAATGAAAAACAATACTCAAATGATCTTGCTTATGCTAAATGGGAGAAAGAGGAGTTAACTTTAATGTTTTCAAAGACTTTGAAGCAACTAAAGGAATCTAAGAAAGAATCTGATAGAACTAACCTGGATGTGGAAAAGTTAAATTATGCCTCCACAACAGTTGACAATTTGATTAAGTCTCAAATCCATGATAAGCTCAAAACAGGTATAGGATACAAGAGTATTGCTCCTCATTATAATTAGAACTATATTCTACTAATGAGGAGATTTTAGGGCATCCATGCACATCCTTACCCGTATGCAGCGGAAGCAACGAGTTGAAAAATCGGGTTTTCGGGTAACCAAAAATAACATGCATGTACTTCCTAAGTGGGGATTGCGACTACAACAAATATAGTAATTGAAAAACGAAAGAGGGGGAGAAATGTACCATCATGTTTTCTGGAACGAGGCAATAAGAAGGATGAACTAGAGAACCCGTAACCAAGCTCCTCTACGGGTAGTCCACACCAAGTTGCCCAGATTCCATTTTGCTAACGACCCAAAACACGAACCACAAAAAGTCTTTGTGAATCTGGAACAACCACAACCTCAACCTTCACATGATACAACACCTTAGCTCTAATAGAACTCAAGTATCATATATGTGTGTGTGTATTGTAGCAAGTGTCAAGAGTTGGGACATGAGAGAGTTCATGGCATTATAAAGGTTGAAAGGAAGTGGAAACACACCAGGGTCAGCCTTAGAGGCTACACCCCATTGGACCAACACAAAGCTCCAATAAAAATAAAGTGTCATTTTGACTTCTGCCTTTACGGGCTCTCTCGGGCTGTGAAACCCTCACGAAGGCTTCAAAGGCCGGGTACCACCGCACACTCTCATTGGGCCAACAAGTGGTCCACTAAGATCAAGCTGTCTGTCTTCACGGGCTCTCACGTGACGGTGAAGCCCTCGTGAAGGTAGTGCCCTTCACGACTACTTGTCCGGGTTGTTAAGCCTAGTCGAGGGTTTGTCTTCACGACCTCTTCACGGCCCATGAAGCTCGCCAGAAATCCTAATTTTATATTCTCTCATGTTTGGGTTGTGATTTCGGAATCTACCCTTGGCATGTGACCTAATAGGCCCGTACTTCATCAGCAGTGATGCTAGTGCATGTGTATGATTGGGCATATACCAACAGACTACCACTTGCACATGATACAGCGTTACAAACACCACAGACAAGCAACGGCTCTAACAAAGCATTCTTGCCCCCAAGTCGGTACGAGTTATGTCATCCTCGACAAAACCTGGTAGCCATGAAAGGCTAAAAGGTCCTATAGATAAGTGATCATAAACATCCCTTTGTTTGCGATATCCATGTGAACATGAGACATGGAAAAATGTCAATCTCCATATCGTTCACGATTGTGTTTCTTGATCCTAGATTGGCGGTGACCAAAATAACAAGCTGCAACTGATCTAAAATCATTGTAGCTTGAGCATGGCCATGCATATTTGGTGTCAGCTACCAATCATCGAGGGGACTAGGGATATCTCTCTAAATAGAGGAACAAATCCTTTTGACTTGTAACACCTCAAATCTCAAGCCATTTTTTTAAAATAGCTGCGGAATCGTTTACTAATTTCATTTAAACCAACATGCACAAAATACAAAACACTATTTACAAAATACAACATCCACTTGTGTTACAAAATATTTATAAAACACGGCTCGTCTTTATTCAAAAACACAATATCAGAGCATTGGTTAAATTCCCTTTTCCCACAAACACGCCAAACAGCTAAACTCAACGAACTTGCAAAAAGAAATCAACTGTGGAAAATTAGCACAAAGCTAAGTGAATGGAAGCTACAAACAAACAACCTTCAATAATAATCCATATACGAACAACAAACTTGAACAATCCGTCAATTCATTAATTTCTCAAAGCCAAAGGACCGTCGGTTCAAAGCAAAGGTTTACCGATAACCCTTCACCGATTGGTACAGTGAAATTCCCGCTGATACAACGCGTGCATTAGTAGGACTTCAAGTGTTTAACCAACCGTAGACGACCCTAGCCCTTTCAACAGAAGCTGACCTCAACCAGCCTATTCACAGGAGCTGATCGCTTCCAGCCCTTTACAACAGAGGCTAGTCACTTCCAGACCTTTACAACAGAAGCTGGTGCTCAAACAATACCAAATACACATCAAACCTTGAGCACATAGCATAACTCATTCAATTAATAATACATATGCAGTTATTCAATCCTTGGTCAACAATTATCCGACTAAACAATCTATCTTGGCATATCAGACTACACAGTCTATCCTCGCATAACAATATCTCAAAATCAGGTAACCAATAACAATTACCATCAACGCCATTCATGAGTAAACCTCCACTCATCTCTGTCCTTAATCGTTCTTGTTCAGTTGTCTAATGTCACTGAGTCTTCGTAGTTCCTGAGAACACAACATACCGAAGTCAGTCTTTAATTCATAAATATATATTCACATATATTTATATCTCAAATAATCATAAACAACTTATCATTGTCATATATGAAATACATTACATATCTAAACTAAATCACATAACAAAAACAAAGTCCCTTTAGAATTTTCACCTGCCGCGCCGCGATCTTCAAAATTCCAGTTCATCTTCTTCTTCTTCTTCTTTATATTCCAGCCGATTTTAACCACATATAATCCATATCTAACATCTATTTTTTTAATGTAATCACTTCTAAAACATATACAAACTTCGTATATCACATGTATAAACATCATACGCACATTTAATCTAATAAAAACATCAAAACTAACAAAACCCACTTATCAAGTAAGCTTTCAAAAGCTTCATAACTTATCAGTGGTATCCTTATGCTTTAAGCATAAAACCCAGCAAAGAGCATCGCATAACTAGCATGAATCCTCATCATAATCAACAAGAGAGATAGACCATCCTTTTTTTGAAATTAACCAAGCATACACGTACACACACTTTCTCAATTTTAAAGCATGAGGTGTATTTTATAATTAATAACCCATTTCATACATATATACACAATCCTTTCTTTTCATTTAATTTATACACATAATTACCAATAAAAAAATTTAATTAATCATGAGATTATAACTAATAATAATCATAATGAAGTATTTAAACCTGCGTAAATAAACACAATTACCTACCATTGACCCGCTCACGAGTAGGCCGGGTTTTCGGATGTTACAAATCTTCTCTCCTTTAGAGGATTCCTTCATCGGAATCTCATAATGCACATCAAACGGGAATATCAACACTTCATATCCATTCTTGATTTTCAGGTCAATTACAAACTGTTATGCACTTCCATCTCACCATCATATAGAAATCAGTTTCTAGCACATCTTCATCATATTATAATAATAAAAGTTCAACAGTTTTCTTTCCAATGTCTTCTTTAAATCGATATGTAATGCACGAATATGAAACAAACTGGTCTTTTAACCTTTTTCTTTTATACTTGCATAATTGATAACATCCAACGTCTCGTGAATACATATCTAATCTTAGATAGAAGGTTCCAAATAACTTTTATTCACTATCTGTCATACAAAGTATCCCTATCTTGCTTCTTTCTTGTTTCAAATCAACATTTTTGAGTATTACGACAGTAATCACATAACCGTTCCCAAATGCTAGACTATTATCCAACTAACAGAAGTTGCTTCACACAATTCTAATCAAGATTGAATATAAAATCCACGAATCGTCATAATTAATCACATGTAGAGCCACATATTCTCAAACATTCACATAGCTTATTTCATTTGACCATCAAAAAGAAATTCAGTTGTACTACTCAACTCACGTTCCACTTTTGTTGTACACTCTTCTTAGAAGTTCAATCAAATCTTTAATTTCCAATAAAAATTATTAAATATAAACATTAACATCATATCTTCAAATCCTCTCATTAATGTATAATCAAGTCCGTCTACCAAAAGATACCGTCTCACTAATGGCAAGTATACGGACACTTTTCATTAACAATTAGTAACCACTCACATTATATCCAAATTTCTATATACATAAGTTAAATATCAACTCAATCGTAACTGGCCATTACTAGCATTCTGATGTCTCTAATTGTCTCAAATATTCATAAATTTTTGATACTCTAATTTGACTTGTATACAACATGTCATAATTCCACGAAATATATCATGTCTACTCTCTTGGTAAGTCATCAATTCAATTCCTCCTACATTGATAAGCAATTATGTCCTTCCAAATGCACTAGCAATCAAAACATGTAAGTTTTATTAAAATCAACCTTCAAATTCCAAGCAAAGGCACACGTATACAAGGTCTACAAGTCTTCATTATACATGATTTGGTAATTAATTCCTCTTTTCACATTTGATACCTTCCATCATTAATCCAACGAATTTCCAGTGGAGAAATTTCAATTTATTCACTAAGTCAGGTATATCGTCAATATATATATATATATATATATATATATATAAACCAAAGGTTATCATCACTAGTTCCTTCGCATCACAACACAACTGTCAACAATTTAACTTTTCCGAGGTGGTATCAAATCCCTCAATCACATTCTTTGTCTCCTTTCCGATCACCATCTCAGTGATATGTTCAAATCTTTTTATATTGTCAGCAATTCCACAACATTATAGCAAACTCATATGCTACAACTTCCAAGTCATAGATTTAATAACTTTGTCTCATGAGACTTCAATTGTCAAAAGGTATCACTTGTTCATCTAATCCCACCATAATATCATCATATTCCAAACCGAAAAATGTAATGTCATAGGATACTTCAAAACTCTTCTGATCCATCAATCAATCCTACAATTGGAACTTGATTCTTTAACCAATATTTCATAAGTCGACATGCCATTTCCAGTTCACCATTCATCATCATTGAACAATTTCACTCATTAGACTTACCAATAACTTGTAATCTCAGTTACATCTTATGAAAAGCTTTTCTAGGTATTTCAAAACCACTCAAACTTCATTAATAGTTACCTTTCTTCCTCTTTCCTTCTTCTTGCACAAACATGTATGTATACAAACACAAAATGCAAGACAAGTCTTGTAACAGATAATATAACATGCATTTCAATCTGTCTAAAAACATCGCCCTATAGTACTTCATACCTATTTTACATCGTTTCAAGTATCACATACGTAACCTCATACCACTTTCCGACATAAATATCAGATAACTCAAGGTTTAGAAAATATATACTATCAACTATCTCTACTTTTAGAGAATCATCCTCTTTAGAAGTAAGCATACTCACTTAGCACATAAGGCATAAAAATATCAACAATTAAGTCTAAAGTTAATAAACACACGTACATGTATAGAGTTTATCAAAACATACCAGTTACATCATCATCGGTAGTGGCAATGTCATCAGCCATCATATTAAAAGTTCTACCCTTTTGCGTAGAAGGGTTCTTTCTTTTTTGTCCACTTGCTAACGACGATCCCTCACCTGCCCCAACTACTGACCCTGACTCAAGTTCCTTGTTAACATTACAATCTCTTGCTCGGTGATCTTCCTCAAAACAAATCTAGCAAACCTTCCGAGAAAAACGGCAGTCTTTCATTTCATGACCAAACTAACCATATGTAAGACATCGCATAGTGTGAAGTGTACAAGGTCCTGCGTGATGAGACTTACACTTTCCACACCGCAATACTCGTTGATTAGATTCCCCAAACATGGGTCTATGTTTCAAGTTTCCTTTGCTCTTGCTACCCTACCCTCTTTACCTTTCAGTGTTCTATTGTTCCAATCGAAATTTTTGTTGAGAAATATGATCTCAGTTCATTCTGTCTCTAGCCTTCATATCACCTTCAGCTGACTTGGCTAAGGTAAATGCTTGCAATAATGTGCTAGCCCATCTGGTAGCACCTCGGTAATCAGGAAACAAAGTTGCTATCAAATGTTGTATCTGTGATACCTCATCAGGCACCCATTGTTTCACAAAACGCAATCTCTCATTAAATTGTTTGATTAAATCATCCACATACATGTTTCCAATCATATGTAACTCCATAAATTCTTTTTTTATACAAGCTATCTCGAAGTACTACAATAGTGTTCACACAGTTTCTTCTGAAACTGCTCCCAAGTCACATTATCTTTGTTATTGTTTAGTAAAATGATTGGTAAGGGAATCCTACCAAACCATAGGATCTCCGTTAAGCATACGAGTTGCAAAATAAACTCTTGATTTATCCTCACAATTGCATGCATCTAAAGCCCTTACCATCTCTCGCAACCAATTTAAAGTTATATTAGGGTCAGTATTTCCATGATACTCAGAGGGTTTACAATCCAAGAATTGTTTGTATGAACATGGTGGTTTAAATCCTGGATACGAGAAAGGATAAGCTCCTTGAGTAGTAAAAGGATGAAAGATCGGTTGTTGTGTCACCTCTGATACTGAAGAAAACGGATCTTTAACCGGCAAGGTTGTAAAATGAGTTGTAATAGGTGTAGGAATCTGAACTTGTTCGTTCTGAATAATCTTCTCTCATTCCATGCTATGCATAACATCTTTGAGTTCTCGAAGTTCACTTTGCAACTTGGAAATATACTCACTCTGATATGTTCCAGGTTCACAACTTGAAGTACCAGCTTGACCTGTTGTATCTAAAATATCAACTACTAAAGTTCCAGCCACTTCTTGGGTCACAGGAGTGTCAGTAGGGGTATCTCTATCAGCCATATATGTACATTCACAACATCTTACAATCTTATTAGATAAACCGTTAGTACATAACATACTAACTAACTCACAGCATCTCAAATTCACTCTAATTCCCCCAAAGGAAATTTTGACCCAAAACGAGCCAAGATTTGGGAATGCAACACTTCTAATTAACCGTGCTTGCATCGCCAAACCAAGGCTTTGATACCAACTTGAAACACTCCAAATGCCAAGCTATTTTTTTAAATAGATGCGGAAGCGTTAACAAAATACAAAACGCTATTAACAAAATACAACATCCACTTGTGTTACAAAAGATTTATAAAAGACGGCTCGTCTCTATTCAAAAACACAATACGAGAGCGTCGGTCAAATTTCCTTTTCCCACAAACACAGCTAAACAGCTGAACTCAACGAACCTGCAAAAAGGAATCAACGGTGAGGAATTAGCACAAAGCTAAGTGAATGGAAGCTACGAACAAATAGCCATCAATAATAATCCATATACGAACAACAAACTTTAACAATCCGTCAATTCATCAATTTCTCAAAACAAGAGGACCCGGTTTTGCCGAACCTACAACCATTGCGGGCCAAAGCAAAGGTTTATCGATATCCCTCCACCGATTGGTATTGTGAAATTTCCTCCGATACAACGTATGCATCAGTAGGACTACCACCGTTCTACCAACCGCAGACGAGCCTAATCCTTTCAACAGAAGCTGACCACAACCAGCCCTTTCACAGAAGTTGATCGCTTCCAGCCCTTTACATTAGAGGCTAGTCACTTCTAGACCTTTACAATAGAAGCTCATGCTTAAACAATACCAAATACACATCAAAACTTGAGCACATAGCATAACTCGATCAATTAATAATACACATGCAGTTATTCAATCCTCCGTCAACAATTATCAAACTAAACAGTCTATTAGTGCCTATCAGACTAAATAGTATATCATCACATAACAATATCTCAAAATCAAGTAACCAATAACAGTTACCACCAATCCTTAATCGTTCTTGCTCAATTGTCTAACGTTAGTGACTCTTCGCAGTTCCTAAGAACACAACATACCGAAATATATCTTTAATTCATAAATATATATTGACATATATTTATATCTCAAATACTCATAAACAACTTATCCTAGTCATATATGAAATACATTACATATCCAACTAAATCACATAACAAAAACAAAGTTCCGCCTCGACCATATTCTGTGTCATGCCGCGACACGACAAAGTCGTGTCGGGAAAGGCGGATCACCATCAAATAGTCGGACCCTAAGCTCGGATCTTCCATAATTCGCATGAAACATACGAAAGTCGGATGGAAAAAGTTGAATAAAGTTGGGTCGCACCGCGACCCACAAACCTGTCGTGCTGCGATCTTGAAAATTCCGGTTCATCATCATCTTCTTCTTTAAATTCCAACCGACTCTAACCACATATAATTCATATCTAACATCTGATTTTTTTAATGTAATCACTTCTAAAACATATACAAACTTCATATTTCACATGTATAAACATCATATGCACATTAAATCCAATAAAAACATCAAAACTAACAAAACCCACTAATCAAGTAAGTTTTCAAAAGCTTCATAACTTATCAGTGGTATCCTTATGCTTTAAGCATAAAACCCAGCAAAGAGCATCGCATAACTAGCATGAATCCTCATCATAATCAACAAGAGAGATAGACCATCCTTTTTTTGAAATTAAAACACACTAAATCAAGATTTCAAAGTCTCAAGTTAGTTGTTTCTTAGATTTTCTTCTCTTCAAAGCAAGCACACACTTTGTACACACACATAAATTGAGGAGGTAGTTAATGACTCTTGCAATGCCTCCACATATAACGAAGCATACATGTACACACACTTTCTCAATTTTAAAGCATGAGGTGTATTTTATAATTAATAACCCATTTCATACACATATACATACATACATAGATACATACATACATACATACATACACAATCCATTATTTCCATTTAACTTATACATAATTACCAATCAAATATTTAATTAATCATGAGATTATTACTAATAATAATCATAATCAAATATTTAAACCTATGTAAATAAGCACAATTACCTACCACCGACCCGCTCACGACTAGGCCGGGTTTTTAGATGTTACATGACTACATAGTCCTGCCACATGCTTCATACTTTACTTGAAAACTCCCTTTATACAGCCAATCACGAACCACGTTTGAAAGAAATCAAAATAAAGAAGACTCATGATTCATTGATTTGGATACACATGTATCTCCGGTCTAAGGATGAAATGATATTATCATCCCGAGTCACTTGTGACCATAATCCATGAAGTGAACTCAGGTGTGGGTCTTCCAGTCACTTGAAACTCATTTCAAGCACATGTTAGTGTTTGCGTCTCTTGCATTCAATCCTTGATTAATGTAAGACCAAACCCTAACCTCAGTCTTAGTTCAAACTTCCTTCCCTTGAAGAATGACTAGCTGTGGAACTCTAGAATGCATAGGCACTTTGGGAAGTGGTTAAACATGCTAAGATGGAACACAGTAAAGACTCATGAAAGTAACCGAACCTTGCGTATATATAGTCCCCACTATATATCGAAAGCAATCAAAAGGAACAATACTGCTTGCAGTTCCCAAAGCTAACATAAAAGAAAGAAATACTAAAACAAAATCCAAAGCAAGTCATATGCACAAGTAATGCTCATTGACCTAGTATGCAAATCATCACTAGTCTTTATGAGAACGGCTTATTTAATGGATTTGCAACGCAAAATCCACTTGTATTCGTGTTATCTTCACAACTCTCCTTCGACCAAACTACTATTCAAAGTATTTGTCAAAGAGATCATACAACAAAGTGCTAAAGTAATCATATCCTCATTGTCACAAAAGTTTACAATAGGATCAGTGATAGTTAAGAACTTATTTTTATCTATAATCAACACCATAAAATTAAGATCATAAACTTCGATCAAGATCGACAGTTTATCGTTTTAGAAATTCACAATAGAGTAAACACTTACTCCAAGGTTTATTTCTAATTTTCAAACATTAAGAGCATATCTAAGTATTTCTTCAACTTCAAAATTTCAAATTTTGTATCTCCTAAGTATTATCATGATGAAATAATTCCACATTTTAGGTACATATAACACCTAACAACGGGACATTATCTTCAATCAATACATACTTCTACGAATATAGCAAAGCTCCCACTAGCCCTGACATATGTAAAAGTCTCATTTATGTTTCTAGAAAACTCATATTTTGATTTTCTCATAAAAGCAAATATCTTACTTTTAAGATGCTAGCATAAGTCCAAAGGACTTATCCACGCTTGTAGACTTAATTTGGATACTACGGATATCAAAGACTTTCAGAGTGTGTTGTAAGCACATCCTCAACATATTGTTCCATGAAGGAATGCGGTCTTGTATATCCGTGTGCTATCTCATATTGCCATAAGAAGGCAACAATAGCCACAAGTATCGAATGACCTTCAACATGGCCACTACGAAAGGTTTCCACAATAGCCATCATGAAACCTTTACCTCTAGTCAGTATTTGAAGTTGTCTACAAATCAATCCATGTCAATCCCATTTACACCTTCTCGGTTTTCACCTTGGTATGGAATTAAACAAAGTTAAGTATTTGCATACCTAAGATGGATTGAATTTTATGATTAATTACTTCTTTTATCTAAGTGAACTCAGGGCCCGCTATGTCTTCCGATAGATGGTGACTTCAACAAGACTCACCATCAAGTCATTGCCACTTAGATGTGGGAAACCCATATCTCTTTGGCTCCACATGACTTCTATCAGCTTTAAAAGAAAGTAAGTACTCATAGTCAGGTTAACTGGCATATACATGCCGATTCTTAATCATATGCTAGTGCCAATATAAAATCTTTCATTTAAGTTTCACGTTCTTCCACCGGAATGTTTTAGTTATTATCTTCCTTTAGAGCAACAAAACATTGTTCTTGCAAGGTTAATATCTAAAACTTATAAGAACCCCTTAAATGTATTAGCATTTAATAAGTTCATCAATCTCTCACTATATGTAGATTGAGTAACTTCAAACCTTGAGATATACAAGCAAAGAACTCTTTCAAGACATCTCTTTAGGTGCTAAGAAAACTTTCAAGTTGGTCTTACATTGAGGACTTGGCTCGCCACAATTATTCATGAGTTTTATTACTTACAACAAAAGTTTTCGTATTATGCGACATGGATAATTTTGATTTTATCAACCATCAAAATATTTTCATTACAAGATACGAATTTCAAGAATAAATTCATCATCAACAAATGTAAGATAATGCACCATAAAGGCCAAAATCGAACATAAGCTTTGACATGAATAAACTTTGAAATTGAATGAAAAATGTGAAAAATATTTTACAACAAATCCCAACATTTCCAAATTACATCCACCGCATTCATGAGCATACAAATAAAGACAATTTGCCACGTAGGGAAACACAATGAAGTAATAAATAAACCGGTGACAATAGGCGAGATTAAAACTCCTAATTCTCTTGTAAAGGACAAGCATCCTAGTTTCCTCTTTTGAGATCCATTTCTTCATGCTCTTCCTTCTTCTTATAAATAGTACCTACACTTTGTAACAAAAACAAATTTGTGAAACGTGAGTCAATTAGCTCGGGTCAACAACCCGACTTAGAAGAATAGAAATGAATCATGAATGCACCTTAAGAGTGGAAATTAAATCTCTCTTTCCTTAAAATTTTAATACCCTCTTTGCATGTAGGGAAGGCGTGACAGCCCCGATCTCCAAATCTTACGCATAAGTAGCAAACTACCCCTTCTTGAATCTCTTTTTAGGGCACATTTTCTATGTCCTCGAACTCTATATTAAGGATAGGTTTGGAAACTCCAACCTGTACTTTCGGGGTTGGTTTCTTCTTCCTTTTCTCTTGTTCCTTTGAACTCATGACGGGAATGGAAGAGGTGAATTCATGCTTGGCTATGTCAACCTATGCAGTCTTCAACATGCCATGCAATTCACCTAAGGATTTCACCATGTTATGCATGTGATAGTTCATGAGAAACTAATCATATGATGTGGGCAGGGACAAGAGTGTTTGTAACATCCTTAGATTGGGCCTAGTTGTGTTCGAATCTGGTACGTCGAATTTAGAATTTAATATTGAATAAAAGACATTTTATTTAATTAATTAAGTTAAAATTATTAGAAAATAGTAAAGAAATGATATTATAAAAATATTAATGAAAATAGATAAAAGTAATAAAATATCGAACGGTATCAAACGAGAATTCCAAAAATATCCCCGTTAGTTGAAACGGGTAATCGAGGGTTTAGTTGTAAGTTGAAAAGGGGGTCAAAATACCACATGTCAGATGAGGGTGATCCGACTTTTGTGGTTGGTCCGACTTTCGGAGGGGATCCGACTGTCGGATGTGAGTGATCCAACCTTTGGGAAGCTGGTCCGACTTTTGAGTGTGATCCGACTTAGGGTCTATAGTATACCTATAGCTGATCTATGAGATATCTGTGTTGTAGGTCCTTGCGACAGGACTTGTTAACTTTCAGCTTGTGAAATTTGTTGCTTATATTTGTGCTGCAGATCAGGTGAGTTACACTAACTTATACATGATATTAGTGTGGAATGTGTATGTTATAGTTCATGTAATTGTGCAACTAATATATTATATGTGAAGTGAAGGGTTACGGTAAATTGTTGTGAAAACGTAACTCGGGCACAATCAGACATAGTGTGAAATCCTTGGTACGGCTTAGATAGTCAAGTGTGACCCAAAGTGTGAAATCATCGTCAGTGCACTACGTCGGTAATATGTGAATGATATGTGATCATGGATTTGTTTTATGATGTGACATGTACATGCCTAGTGTGGTGTGTAAGTTACAATACTCGTAAGCTTTACGCTTACTGTTGATGAATTCATTATTTTTCAGGACCAGATCATGGGAAGGCTCCAGCATTTGAAGACGCTTTTTCAGTTATTTAAACATATTGGTAGCACTATATTTGTAGTGTTACTTAAAGACATTTGATGACAGGTTGTCCTGGGTGTGGGACCTCGTCTGGCTTTTGTTAAATCATCAAGTTAAATGCATTTTTATACTAATTTATAGTATTTGCAAAGCAAATGCACTGAAGCTAACATGGTGAAATTTGCTGCCTGCTTACTACAAGGAAGGGCATTATCATGGTGGAACACCTAAATACAAACCCGAGGAAGGGATGCTGCTCACCAACTCACTTGGACAGAATTCATCAAACTACTGAAGGAAGAGTTCTGTTCAAAAAGTGAGATACAGAAGTTGGAAGCTAAACTCTGGAACCACGAGATGGTGGGGAGTGATATTAACTCGTATAATTCTCACTTTCACGAGCTAGCTAAGCTAGTACCACACCTGGTAACCCCCGAAGAAAATCGCATAGATAGATATGTCTGGGGGCTAGCTCCTGAAATACAAGCTAATGTCACATCTGCGAACCCCACAACACTTCAGAGTGCGGTAAACTTGGCCACCAGTCTACCAACAATGTTGTCCGATCCGGTCAGAGCCTAGGTTTAAGGGATCTGAGCATGCAAGAGGTGTGTTTGGACTTAAACCATGGCTCTAGAACATTTTCAAATAACAAAATTCATTTTTAAAACTGAATGATTAGCTGTCAGCTGGAGCTTGGTCCTGGTGAGCACGAAGTGAAGCATAGCATATATGTATAGTTGGTGAAATATGTTGTGCAATTGAATCCATGATGTATGCTAGAGTAGTTCATGATTGTATCCATGTTTAGGTATATCGTGAATACTGTATACCGTGTATAGTGTATAATGGTAACCATATAGGTTTAGAATGGATGATTTGGCCTTATTTCATGTTCTCGTTTGATGTTGGGGTGGGGTAGGATCAGATGCTCAAAGACTTAGATGACATAACATTATACATGGATGTATTCGTGATATGGATAGACTAGGATATGATAACTTGAATGTGGTTATGTGCTTGCATGATTTTGTGATAATATGAAAGTATAATGTGCATGTGGAATGTTATGTCATGCATGACCTAAGCCTGTGAATCCGGATTTTAAATGGTAACGTTGAGACTTGGTAAGTATGATGTGTTGAGAATAATATACGGGCCCATATTATTGTGAGCACATGATACATTTCAAGGCTTGCCGGCATCATTAGAACTCTTGTGAATCAGGTGAGGGGTACTTGTAATATGACTGTAGTATGCCTGTAGTATGCCTGTAGTACAGGAGTGCCTTAGTGTGTAGGGCTAGTTCGATGAGATGAAAGGCATGCTAGAAATTTGTACGAAATGTGGATATAAACTATGGTGTGAATAGTATGGTAAAGCCACCTGCTTAAAAGTGCGTTATCTATACTCACAGAATGGTGAACACAAGAAGGAACCGCAATCTCATTTCTATTGCTGGAATTGGAACTGGCCACGGGCCCAAGGGCTTAGAAACCAGCGTCACTGGTGAGACAGACCCTCGCTGACAACCAATACTGAATGATGAGTACGAGGATGCTAACCCCAGGGTAGTGACCCCGGAAAACGCGATTCCGGTTACTGATGAGGAAGAGCCAGACAGAGAGGCTCTTCTAGCCGCCAAGGTGATGGCCGATGTAATGAAAGAGCTAAGGGAGATGCTGCCCAAGATTGTTGTTGAGATCAAGGAAGATATGGGTAAGATGATGGATCAGAAACTAAGCGTCTTATGGGCGGCCAGGAAGGGGGAACTAATTACTGCCGTGACATGGGATGATGTTAGTTCCATGCTTAGAATAGTTAGATTTGATGAGACAAACCATAGCTATGTATAGATGATAGGTTAAATGTTAGGAATTATGTAAGTCTGTTGTAGACTGACTAGTCAGCTTAGGCTGGGTAGTCAGCGTATAAACAGATATAGAGTTTTCTATGTAAGTACTAGATAGCTCAGCGACTTCTAAGCTGAGATAGGTTTCAAGAATGAAGACTTGAAGATTTGAAGATCCAAGAACTCAGCTTGATGATATCAAGACTGAATGAGTCAGCTCAGCGTCAGATGTCCATGTTAGGAATTTAAGTAACTTTGTGAGTTACTCAGAAGTCAGTTTAGGAATCTAAGTAACTTTGAAGATCCAGGAACTCAGCTTGATACGCGTGTGTTGCGATAAATTTGTGAGTTCAAAGTTCAAGAGAGTTTTCCAAAGAGTTCTTGTTAATTAGTGTTAACAAGAAGTTCGATCATCAATTAGTTTATGATACAAGAGGGTTTAGAGAGAGTTGAGTTCATAGTCATTATAACATCAAATCATTTTGTTGATTTGATTGAAGAAGTGATATTGTAATATCTTTATTGATTATTGAATATATTCTTGTGGAATTGATTTATTATCAATTAAGTATATTCAACCCCCCCTTCTACACTATATCGGTTGCTTGTTTACCATCTATGGCCCAATCATACCTGAAGCATATTCAAACCCCCCTTCATGATTGCCCAATCATACCCATGTTCCGTCTTACTTCCACTGACAAAACTGTTCCCTCTGGAGAAACTCCCAAGCCTAAAGCATCTTGGAATAGGGAAGATCGTAAACTATTTAATCTTGATGACAAGGCACAGAGCATCATGGCGAATTCTTTGACAAACCCTCTTTTGCATACTGTGGCTGGGTGCAAACCGTAAAAGAAATGTGGGATACTCTCAGTGTCACTTATGAAGGCACTGACCTGGTCAAGCAACATAAGAAGACAAATCTGAGTCGTTCTTATGAAACTTTCTTTGCCAAGAAGAATGAAACCCTGGCTGATTTGTTTACCAGGTTTCAATGCTTGATTAATGATCTGATATTGGTAGGAGTCAAGAAAGATGAAAATGAGTTAGTGCTCAAGTTCTTGGATGTGTTACCAGAACAATTCAATGAGATCACCATTGCTCTTCATGCTGGAGTAACCTTAGGCAAATATGATCTCAAGTCTATCTATGGTTTTGTTTTAAATCATCAACAGATCAAGGAACAGAAGAAAGTGGCCCAACAACAACTAAAAGAATCTATCAATAGTGCTGGATCTGCATTGATTGCAGAAAAGAAGAAGAAGGGATCTAGAAAGTCTCAAGCTGAGACTAACTCTGTATCTGAATCTAAGGAGGTAAGTTCTAACTCAAAGTCAGATGTTGAGGAGATTAATGCTCTTACTGAATAAATGTCAATGCTAGCTAGAAGTTTTAGAAAGTTCAGAAGAGGAAGGGGTCAATCTGATAGAAGGAAAAGTGGTAAGTCTACTTTTGATCCTAAGAAGGCTAAATGCTACAACTGTCAGAAGATAGGACACATAGCTGCAGAGTGTAGAGCTAAGAAAGGGGAGTCAGCTTCAATAGATGATAAGAATGCCTACATAGATGATAAATGCAAAAAGAAGTATCAAAAGCTCAAAGGTAAGCCAGATGAAAACATTAAAGGTCTCTGTGCTGAGACATGGGACACTGAATCATCGACCTCAGATGATGATGAGCCAATTAAATGTTTGATGACCATTGAGGATGAAGAGGAACTTGTTGATTTCGAGTTAGAAGAAAGTTCCTTTGATGAGGATCTAGCAAAAGCTGCTAAGCTGAGTAAACGAACCAATAATGGGGATCCTTCCTCAATGTATAAGGTAAACAACTTTAGCTCTTACACTGATGAACAAAAATGCTTAATGTTCAACTATTTGTTGAATGACTTCAAAACCTCTCTTACAGTTAAATCTAATTTGAAAACTAAAATTTCAAAATTAAAAGATGAACTTAAACACTCCGAAACTTTCATAAATGCTTGTATAAAGACTCAAAGTGATTATGAGTGTCAGCTTCACATAAACAAACTTCTAAGTGAAGAATTACACGAATCGAAGGAGCAAGCTGATAATCTAAGAAAAATATGTGAATCTTGGTGTAAGTCATCAAGAGAGGTAGAGAAATGTATTAACCAGCAAATACCAAATCAGGTAAAAGCAGTGCTAGGGGGTGATTACAGTGTTGCTGCTGATGAAGTTAATCTACTCAGTTTCGAAAACCAAGATGTGAAACCTAATGATATTCTACCAAACACATTTGTGAAAAACAAGGATGGCAAGCAGGTCAAAATCAATAAGTTTGTGATAACAACTCAAAGCCCCCAGATTATAAATGTAAACCATCAAGTTGAGTGTTCTAAATCCAACACAAACTGTAAGTCGGTTGTCAGGAGATTGGATTGTAATCATGTTTAAACAACTGTCTTTGATAGAATAACTCATACAAACTCAAAAAGACAAAATTCTCAAGTCAGTTTGAGAGGACTTCCAAAAACAGGAAGATGTCTGTAAGTCAGACCTCACCAAATAAAGGTAACTATAAATTTCACAAAGGTAAGTCCAAAGTCAGAGAAAATCAAGTAGATAAATTGTCGAAAAAGATTGAAAAGTTATCCACATCTTATGATCCTAAAACAGAATCCAAATTTAATGTTGGAAAACTCAAAGAGATCACCTAAACACCTATTTTTAGAAGAAAATGCTATAAGTGTGGTGACAGAGGTCATGAAGCCAAGGATTGTGTATGTTCCAATCTGAGGCCTAAAAAAATAAAGGATGATCAGTCTAAAACAGACTCAGAATCTGTTCAAGCCGATCAGTCTACCTTTAAAGGATTAGCTAAGTGCCCAACCTCAGAACCCGCCAAAAAGTGAGTTCCCAAAAGAAACTAATGTGTTTAGTTAATTATGTGTAGGGCTCCTACAAATGGTACTTAGACAGTGGATGCTCAAGGCACATGAAAGGAAGTAAAGGAATTCTAAGTGAATTCCAAAACATTGAAGGACCCAAGGTGACATTTGGGGATAACTCTCAAGGAAAGAATAAAGGCTATGGAAAGATAACAGCTGAAACAGTTACTTTCAAAAAGGTTGCATATGTTGAAAACCTTAAACACAATCTGATAATTATTAGTCAATTGTGTGATGAGAACTATGAAGTCACCTTTAGAAAACATGTAGGAACCATTTATGATAAGAAGGGAAAGCCCATATTAATGGCAAAAAGAGAAAGAGATATCTATTTGTTAGATCTCAGCTTAGTAGATCCCTCAACACAAACCTGTCTGTATTCTGACTCAACTCCCAAACTGAGTTGGTTATGGCACAAGAGATTGTCACATCTGAACTTTAAAAATATCAACAAGTTATCTAGAAAAGAGTTAGTCTTTGGGCTGCCAAGGATTACATTTGCCAAAGACAAACTTTGCTTAACTTGTGAGATGGGAAAACATCATAAAGGATCCTTCAAGTCCAAACAGAAATTTTCAATTACAGAACCATTGCATATGTTGCATTTGGATTTAATTGGACTATAAGCACCCCAAGCTTAAAAGGTAAAAAGTATACCCTAGTGATTGTTGATGAGTTTACAAGATTCACTTGGGTGATTTTCTTAAAAGCTAAAAGTGACGCTACAAATGAACTAATCAGCCTCATCAAACAAGAAGAGTTGTAGAATGCTAAGTCTATCAAGCAACTCAGAAGTGATCATGGGATTGAGTTTAGAAATTCAACCCTTGAAGGCTTTTGTGAAGAAAAGGGAATTATCCAAAATTTCTCATCTGTAAGAAATCCAAAACAAAATGGAGTTGCTGAAAGGAGAAATATAACTTTAATTGAAGCTGCTAGAACTATGTTATGTGAAGCAAAGCTCAAACTAAGCTTTTGGGCAGAAGCTGTAAGTACAGCTTGCTATACCAAAGAGATCAGCTCCATAAGTTGGAACCTAAAGCTGATCAAGGTATATTTGTTGGATATTCTTAAATTTCTAAATCTTTCAGAGTCTATAATCTTAAGAGAAATGTAATTGAAGAATCAATACATGTTACATTTGATGAGATAAGTATTGATAAATCTGACAAAGCTCAAGCTGACTCAGTCATTCTGAGTGAGCTTGAGAGAAGGCAAGAGGATCACACATCAAATCCCATGTATGTTATGGATGATTATGATGATGAGGATAGTGGTAAATCTGACAAACTTGTATCATCGAAAGAAGCTATCAATATTGAAGATGATTACATAAATGAGTCCATTGACACCAATACTCAGCCTGAGAATCTATGTGAACCATCACATACAAGTCAGATTGAAAATCTAAGTGATTTCTCCACCCAGACTGAAGAAGTAAGTTCTATTTAACTTGAAAGACACTACTCAGATCTAGACTTAGAACCATAGTCTACTATTACAACCTTCAAAATATTAAAAGACCATCCTCTTGATGATGTTATTATGAACATTGAAGATGGTGTATTAACCAGATCAAAGGCTAATGCAAATTATATTGCCTATTCTAGTTTTCTATCTCAGATGGAACCAAAGAAGACTGAGGATGCACTAAAAGATGAGGATTGGATTGAATCCAAGAAAGAGGAACTGACAAAATTTCAAAGAAACATAGTTTGGACCCTTGTACCTACCCCTGAAAGAAAAATGATTATAGGCACTAAGTTGGTGTATAGGTATATAATGGACAAGAAGGGAGTAGTGATTTGAAATAAAGCAAGGCTAGTGGCACAGGGGTACAGACAAGAAGAAGGTATTGATTATGATGAAACCTTTGCCCCTGTTGCACGGATTGAGGCTATAAGATTGTTTCTAGCATATGCAGCCTTCAAAAACTTTAAAGTGTATCAAATGGATGTTAAGAGTGCTTTCCTATATGGATCACTACAGAAGGAAGTCTATGTGAAACAACACCCGGGTTTTGTTAATCCTAAACATCCAGATTATGTCTATAAGTTAGACAAGGCTCTATATGGACTCAAGCAAGCACCATGAGCCTGGTATGACACACTATCCACCTATCTGCTTTCAAACAATTTTATAAGAGGAAGCATTGACAAGACTCTATTTATAAGAAAAAGTAGAGGACATGTCATTCTAGTTCAAATATACGTAGATGATATTATCTTTGGCTCAACAAACCAAGGTCTATGTGATTGGTTCTCTAAGATAATGTCTAATCAATACAGAATGAGCATGATGGGCGAGATGACTTATTTTTTAGGACTCCGAATTAGTCAGAAAGAAGATGGTGTATTTATTAATCAGAGCAAGTATGTTTTTGATCTGATTAATAAATATGGATTAGACTCCAGCCATCCTGCAAAGTCTCCAATGTTACACAATGTGAAGTTGCACAAGGACATTGATGGGAAGTCTGTATATCAGACTACATATAGAGGAATGATAAGTTCATTACTCTATTTGACAGCAAGAAGACCTAATATAATGTTTGCTATATGTGTTTGTGCACGATATCAGGCTGATACAAAGGAATCACACTTGCAAACTGTTAAAAGAATACTAAAATATCTGAAAGGAACACCTAACTTAGGTTTATGGTATCCCAAAGAATCAAGATTTAAGTTAATAGGGTACTTAGACTCAGACTTCGCTGAAAGGTCAAATCGATGAACAGTAAACCTTCAAATAATGAATAGAGAGATGAATTTTGAGAGAGAACACACACTTCACATTAATATCAATATTGCATATATGTGCTAAACGTTACAAGCGGTACCACGCCCAAGGGTCTCATGGCCTATTTATAGGCCAAGCCTGCCACATGGGCTTTTCTACATTTTGTAATATTAAGAATCTCCCCCCTAAATGGAGAGAAAGCCTATTACAACTCTGATAATAAAAGTATTTTAGAAATAAAAGGAGTTTACACAAAGCAGAAGCTAAAGCTATCATTGAACCCTCTAGTTCAGTTACAAAAGTAGTACTAAATATTTACAACCAAGATTTGTTTTCACAAAATACAACCAGGCGTTATTTTCAAAATACAAATTTACTCCCAAATCACAACCTCTGTCAAACTGGGGCCTTGCCCTTGGAGGAATCACGCCCTGCAAAACAACAGTAAGCAGTATCTGATAAGCCACAAGGCTTAGTGAGAAAACTACTCTGTAAATCATATAAGCATGCGCATACACATATACGAATGTTGTAACAGTTCTTATGGATACAGTACTGCACCATCTTAGCATCTGCCAAGAAGGCTAAAATGCTGCCCGTAGCAACTACTGCACAAAGCAGCGTGCTACAGCTCTCTCTATGGTGATCCTCTGATCAATAATATATCACATTGTAATGTACCACACACATATCACATATATGAATTAGAGTTCAGAAACCTCACCTCAACAACTAATATCACACAGATATAAGCCAGATAACTCAGTACACGTCAAACAGTAATCCCTACAATTATATAATCATATAATCAAGAGATGTACTAATCAACACTTAATAAATAAAACAAGGCAGGGGACCTACACGGGCCGTGTACCCCTACACGGGCCGTGTCTCAAGCATTCTACACAACCACACCTAGCCACATGGACAGTGTTGTCCACGTCACCTACACGGGCCGAGTTATGTACACGGGCCGTGTACACTACACACTACACGACCATGTCTCATCTACATGGACGGTGTTGACAACTCACCTACACGGGCCGTGTACCTCAATCTCTACACGAACATGTATAGCAACATGGCCCTGTGACTGCCTTCTACACTACACGGCCGTGTAGTGCTACACGGGCCGTGTACTCTACCGACCAGCCGACTGTTATGAAGAACAGTCGGTGTTCTAAGCCACAAATCCGACCAAAAACACATAAAACTCTACTGGGGTGTTTTCCTACACCCCTAAACAATGTATAAACTGACCATAACATTAAATTCAAGCTAGAAGCATGATTCACCATTGAATCACCTTAAAACCCACTAAAACACCAAGAACAACTAGCAAAGAGAGCTTACCTCAACTTGTATACACTAGAAACAGATGAAGATCACTTGTCCTCTGCTCTCCTTGCTCAAAAACTCAAAGAACTCTCTACTCGATCTCTCTCTCGTTTGATGCAGAAGATGGAAATGGTAGGTTTGACTCCTCTAAGTCAAATCTACCAATATATATACATATCTTTGGAAAATGGCACAAATGGACCCTGGACTTTTCTAGTTCCAGAAATTACAACACAAGTTCCCCAAGTTTCTAAACACCTCCTAATCTCAATTAGGCAATACCAAAACGCTTTAAGTCGAAATGTTACTAATTACAGAAATTCCGAAACTTGGGTGTTACAACTCTTCCCCACTTGAAAACGATTTCGTCCCCGAAATCAACTACTGAAGAGTTCTGTGTAGTTACGTATCATCTCACTCTCTGGTTCCCAAGTATAATCTGACCCTTTTCGGTGTTTCCATTGAACTTTAACCAACACAATCTGTTTATTACGTAAAGCTTTAACTTTTATTTCTAGTATAGCAACAGGTTGTTCAACATAATTCAATTTATCATCAACGCATACATCCTCCAGTGGCACAAATGTAGACTCGTCTGCTAAACATTTTCGAAGATGAGACACATGGAAGGTATTGTGTATCTTGGATAACTCTTCTGGTAATTCCAGTCTGTAAGCAACTTTCCCCACACGAGCACTAACTCTTAACGGTCCAATAAACCTCGGACCCAGTTTACCTCTCTTTCTGAATCTAATAACCCCCTTCCACGGTGACACCTTTAACAGTACATAATCACCCACTTAGAACTCTAGTGGTGATCTTCTTTTATCCGCGTAACTCTTTTGTCTGTTCTGAGCTGCTAGCAATCTATCTCTGATCTGTTGAATCTGCTCTGTCGTACGCTGTACCACCTCAGTACTTCCCAACTCTCTCTGACCCACTTCACCCCAACACACTTGAGTCCGACACTTTCTACCATACAACATTTCATAAGGCGGCATTCCCAAACTGGAATGATAACTATTATTATAAGAAAACTCCGCAAGCGGTAGATAAGAATCCCACCTCCCTCCAAAATAAATAATAACGCGCGTAGCATATCCTCCAGGGTTTGAATCGTCCTCTCACTTTGACCATCAGTCTGCGGATGAAATGCGGTACTAAGATGAAGCTTAGTCCCCATTTCGTCATGAATTTATTCCAAAACCTGGAAATAAATCGAGTATCTCTATCTGACACAATAGACACTGGCACACCATGACGAGATACTATTTCTTTCATATACACCTCTGATAGCTTCTCTGTGAGTAAGTCTCTTTAATAGGAATAAAATGCGCGCTCTTAGTCAATCTATCCACAATTACCCAAATAGCATCGTAACCTTTAGGGGTCTTAGGTAATTTAGTGATTAGATCCATAGTAATATTCTCCTACTTCCAGACCGGTATCTCTAAAGGTTGTAATTTCCCATGCGGCTTCTGGTGTTCAGCTTTCACTTGCAGACACCTAAGACACCTCTCCACATACCTAGCCACATCTCGCTTCATACCTGGCCACCAATACTCTACCTTCAAATCTTTATACATTTTTGTCGCCCCCGGGTGAATAGAAAATTTAGATCTGTGAGCGTCACTCAAAAGAGTTTCTCTGACTTCTCCGTGATTAGGTACCCGCACTCGTCCACAGCATAAGAATAGATCACGACTATCCTTAACAAAATTAGTTACCTGCCCCTTAATCCGCTCTTTGTTGTGATTTTCCTCTTTAACTACTTCCAGCTGAGCATCTCTTATAACATCCAATAATGGCGTAGTCACCGTCATCCGTAATAATTCATTCTTCCAAAGCACCGACCCCGACTTCCTACTCAAAGCATCTGCCACAACATTGGCTTTCCCCGGGTGATAAAGTATCTCACAATCATAATCCTTCAGAAGCTCTAACCACCTTCTCTGCCTCATATTAAGATTCTTCTCATCCACAAAATATTTCAGACTTTTATGATCAGTATAAATAGTACACTTCACTCCATACAAATAATGACTCCAAATGTTCAATGCAAAAACCACTGCTGCTAGCTCCAAATCGTGAGTTAGGTAATTAATCTCATTCGGCTTAAGCTGTCACGAAGCATAAGCAATCACTCTACCTCACTGCATCAAAACACATCCCAACCCCAAATAAGAAGCATCACATAACACAATCATATCTTCCACTCCTTTTGGCAAAGCAAGAATAGGTGCCTCACATAACCTTTGCTTGAGAGTTGAAAACGCAGCCTCTTGTTCATCTCCCCATACAAACCCTGCATTCTTCTTGGTTAACTTGGTCAATGGAACGGCAGTCTTTGAAAAATTATGAATGAATCTCCTGTAATAACCTGCTAACCCTAAAAAGCTTCTGATTTCGATAGGGTTCATCGTAGGTTCCCACTTCATTACTGCATTAACCTTCGCAGGATCAACTTTAATTCCTTCCTTGTTAATCAGATGACCCAAGAATTGCAACTCTTGAATCCAGAATTCACACTTGGAAAATTTAGCATACAACTTCTCTCTTCGCATCGTCTCCAAAACCTCTTTCAAATGCCTTTCATTCTCTGTCGGGTTTCTTGAATACACGAGAATATCATCAATAAACACAATAACAGACTTGTCCAATATCGGACGACAAACTCTATTCATAAGATCCATAAATGCTGCAGGTGCATTTGTAAGACCAAATGGCATAACCACAAACTCAAAATGCCCGTACAGCGTCCTAAACGCAGTTTTAGGAATATCTTCCTCCCGCACTTTCAACTGATGATAACCCGAACTTAGATCAATCTTTGAAAACAATGACGCCCCTTGCAATTGATCAAACAAATCGTCTATTCTCGGCAAAGGATACTTATTCTTCACAGTCACTTTATTAAGTTCACGGTAATAAATACACATACGAAACGTACCGTCTTTCTTCTTTACAAACAAAATGGGAGCGCCCCGCGGTGAACTGCTAGGTCTGATAAAACCTTTATCCAATAACTCTTGCAACTGTTTCATCAACTCCTGCATCTCTGGCGGTGCAAGTCTGTACGGAGCACTGGCAATCGGCGCAGCCCCCGGTACCAACTCAACTCTGAACTCTACTTGCCTATCAGGCGGTATTCCAGGCAGATCATCTGGAAAAACATCTGGATAGTCACGTACTACTGCCACATCATTCACACTCTCCTATCTCTTTTCTAATTTCGAATCGACAACATAAGCTAAAAAGGCTGTACACCCATGCTGAAGGTATTTCCGAGCTCTAGTCACGGAACACAAACACATTCTCTTACTTTCTCTATCACCAAAAATTGATAGTTCTTCCCCACTTGGGGCCTGAACTCGAATCAATTTTTGCCCACACAGAATGGTTGCTTGATGACACCCAAGCCAATCCATTCCCACTACCACTTGAAACTCTCTCATAGGCATAGGGATAAGCTCAATAGGAAATCTAACAGAGTCTATTTCTAGCACATTATCTCTATACACATCAGTCATGAGCACAGACTTATCATCAGCTATTTCTACCTCAAGAGGGGGACTCAGTTTACTACATACTTGCTTGAAACTTTTACAAAAAGAAACAAATACAAACAACTTGCTAGCACCCGAATCAAATAATACTAAAGCAGGCAGATAATTTATGAGATATGTACCTGCAACCACATCAGGTTTCCTCTATGCTTCCTCAGCAGTTAATTGAAAGGCCCTCCCCTTACTCTTGGAAGTATCCTCTTTCTTTACCTCTTTATTCTCTGTAATCCGCAATGGTGGTAGAGATGGAGTATTTCTCGATCTGGTTGAACGGTTGGATGTAGTGAGTTGGGGACAATTGGCTTTCTGGTGGCCTGGCTGATAACAGTGAAAACATACACTCAATGAACTGCGACAATCTTTTCTCATATGGCCCGGCTTGCCACATTTAAAAAAGTGAATAACATTTGTCTGACAGTTCCCGTAGTGACTCTTCTTACACTTCTGACACACCCTCGGTGCTTCCTTCTTCTCTCCATACTCTACCCTCGGCTTCTTGTTCTGCGGTGTCGATCCTTCCACTGGCCTCTTCTCTTTTACCTGCCTCTCTAACTCTAACTCTCTCGCCCGCGCAGCGTCCATCATGGACTTCAGGGTCTGATGCTTGCTCGAATCAATAAACTCTCTAATACTCGGTTTCAAAACCATCATGTAGCGATACATTTTCATCTTCTCGTTGGCTACATAATCAGGACAAAAACGTGCCTTCTCATGAAACTTGGCATTAATCTCTGGTACGGTCTCTGTAGTCTGCTTCAGCTTGTGGAACTCATCAACTATACGGTCAACCTCGGACTGCGGAACAAACTGTTCCGTAGTAATCTCTTTAAACTCTGCCCAGGTGATGGCCTCAATCTGAGTCTCACCCCTCATCTTCTTTTCCAGATCCCACCAATCTTTGGCTGCACCTCTCAACAGGTTTGTAGCAAACCTCACTTTGTTTCCGGAGCACACGAACACGAATGAAATGCTCCCTCTAACTCTGATAACCACCTCTGACTCACAATCGGATTAGTAGATCCATTAAACAATGGTGGCTGGCACGCAGCAAAATCTCTAAAGGTACACCCTTTCGGCGCATCTCTAATAATCACTTGCGGTTGAGGATTAACCCTTTCCTCCCTCCCAGCTAACGCAGCTGCCACTTCCTGTCGTACAGCTTCCCCTGTACTTTCCTTCAGATGATGTACCACTTGGGTAATAATAAACGGTATGGCTTTCTCTAAAGCTTTGCCGATTTCCTCAGCAACAGTCACTCTAGTTTGGGTTTTAGCGAACCCCTGATGAAACTCTGGTGTGTCATCCGCTTGAGTATTATGGGCCACGGGTGGCCTCCTCCTACCACTTGCACTGGTATCTACCCCCTCTCGTCTATTACTAGGATCACCCTCAAGAAGATCCGTAGCTCGTGACCCTCTAGTATTCACCATCCTGATAGCATAGATAAAGCATTAAGACAAAAGGTAGCTTTACCACACCATCCTCTATATCAAACAATCTCAAGTACAAACAATATCTCAGTACACTTATCCTCAGACCCAAAGTAGTTCTATACATACTAAGGCATCTATAATCTCTAGTGCACTACCTCTTACAAGTACCCCTCACTCGATTCCCAAGATTCCTCATGATTCCATCAAGTTCTAACATGTATCATGTGTCTGTAATAATATGGGCCCTTATATTATCCATAACACACTACACACGTTTGATCTTAACTTTATCACAAAAAGTCCCGATTCACAGGCTTAAGCCATGTATCACTAGCATATCATATCATATAAAGCATCACGTATCTGACACTAGCATCATCAATATCTCAGGTATCTCTATACCAAAAATAGCAACATAAACAGTTAGCATATTCTCAATGCAACACTCTGTACCTCCACCAAGCTGCAAGCCTCCAGTTTGACTAAAATCCGCAGAACCATGGTTTAAGTCCAGACGATGCATAACACACCTCCAGATCCGTCAAACCTTGGCTCTGATACCAAGTTGTAACGCCCCAAAATCTTAAATAAAGTAAAACCCTGATAATAAAAGTATTTTAGAAATAAAAGGAGTTTACACAATGCGGAAGCTGAAGCTATCACTGAACCCTTTAGTTCAGTTACAAAAGTAGTACTAAATATTTACAACCAAGATTTGTTTTCACAAAATACAACCAGGCGTTAGTTTTCAAAATACAAATTTACTCCCAAATCACATCCTCTATCAAACTGGGGCCTTGACCTTGGAGGAATCACGCCTTGCAAAACAACAGTAAGCAGTATCTGATAAGCCACAAGGCTTAGTGAGAAAACTAAACTGTAAATCATATAAGCATGCGCATACACATATACGAATGCTGTAACAGTTCTTATGGATACAATACAGCACCATCTTAACATCCGCCAAGAAGGCTAAAATGTTGCCCGTAGCAACTACTGCACAAAGCAACGTGGTACATCTCTCTCTCTTGTGATCCTCTGATCAATAATATATCATATTGCAATGTACCACACACATATCACAGATATGAATTAGAGTTCAGAAAACTCACCTCAGCAACTAATATCACACAAATATAAGCCAGATAACTCAGTACACGTTAAACAGTAATCCCTACAATTATATAATCATATAATTAAGAGATGTACTAATCAACACTTAATAAATAAAACAAGGCAGGGGACCTACACGGGCCGTGTACCCCTACACGGGCCGTGTCTCAAGCACTCTACACGACCACACCTCGCCACATGGCCAGTGTTGTCCACGTCACCTACACGGGCCAAGTTATGTACACGGGCCGTGTACACTACACACTACACGACTATGTCTCATCTACATGGACGGTGTTGACAACTCACCTACACGGGCCGTGTGCCTTCACACGGGCCGTGTACCTCAATCTCTACACGACCATGTATACCAACATGGCCTTGTGACTGCCTTCTACACTACACGGGCCGTGTACTCTTCAGACCAGCCGACTGTTATGAAGAACAGTCGGTGTTCTAAGCCACAAATCCGACCAAAAACACATAAATCTCTACTGGGGTGTTTTCCCACACCCCTAAACAACATATAAACTAACCATAACATTAAATACAAGCTAGAAGCATGATTCACCATTGAATCACCTTAAAACCCACTAAAACACCAAGAACAACTAGCAAAGAGAGCTTACTTCAACTTGTATACACTAGAAACAGATGAAGATCACTTGTCCTCTGCTCTCCTTGCTCAAAAATTCAAAGAACTCTCTGCTCTATCTCTCTCTCGTTTGATGCAGAAGAAGGAAATGGTAGGTTTGACTCCTCAAAGTCAAATCTGCCAACATATATACATATCTTTGGAAAATGGCACAAATGGCCCCTGGACTTTTCTAGTTCCAAAAATTACAACACAAGTCCCCCAAGTTTCTAAACACCTCCTAATCTCAATTAGGCAATACCAAAACGCGTTAAGTCGAAATGTTGCTAATTACAGAAATTCCAAAACTTGGGTGTTACATATACCGCCTGATAGGCAAGTAGAGTTCAGAGTTTAGTTGGTACCGAGGGCTGCACCGATTGCAAGAGCTCCGTACAGACTTGCACCGCCAGAGATGCAGGAATTGATGAAACGGTTGCAAGAGTTGTTGGATAAAGGTTTTATCAGACCTAGCAGTTCACCGTGGGGTGCTCCCATTTTGTTTGTAAAGAAGAAAGACGGTACGTTCCATATGTGTATTGATTACCGTGAACTTAATAAAGTGACTGTGAAGAATAAGTATCCTTTGCCCAGAATAGACGATTTGTTTGATCAGCTGCAAGGGGCGTCGTGGTTTTCAAAGATCGATTTAAGGTCGGGTTATCATCAATTGAAGGTTCAGAAGAAAGATATTCCTGAAACGGTCTTTAGGACGCGGTACGGGCATTTTGAGTTTGTGGTTATGCCATTTGGTCTTACAAATGCACCTGCAACATTTATGGATCTTATGAATAGAGTTTGCCGTCCGATGTTGGACTAATCTTTTATTGTGTTTATTGATGATATTCTCGTGTATTCAAGAAACCCGACAGAACATGAAAGGCATTTGAAAGAGGTATTGGAGACGCTGCGAAGAGAGAAGATGTATGCTAAATTCTCCAAGTGTGAATTCTGGATTCAAGAGGTGCAATTCTTGGGTCATCTGATTAATAAGGAAGGAATTAAAGTTGATCCTGCGAAGGTTGATGCGGTAATGAAATGGGAACCTCCGAGGAACCCTACCGAAATCAGGAGCTTTTTAGGGTTAGCAGGTTATTACAGGAGATTCATTCAGAATTTCTCAACGACTGCAGTTCCATTGACCAAGCTAACCAGGAAGAATGCAGAGTTTGTATGGGGAGATGAACAAGAGGCCGCGTTTTCAACTCTCAAGCAAAGGTTATGTAAGGCACCTGTTCTTGTTTTGTCAGAAGGAGTGGAAGACATGATCGTGTTTTGTGATGCTTCTTATTTGGGGTTGGGATGTGTTTTGATGCAGAGAGGTAGAGTGATTGCTTATGCTTCTCGACAGCTTATGCCGAATGAGATTAATTACCCAACTCACGATTTGGAGTTAGCAGCAGTGGTTTTTGCATTGAAGATCTGGAGACATTATTTGTATGGAGTGAAGTGTACTATTTATACTGATCACAAAAGTCTGAAATATTTTGTGGATCAGAAGAATCTTAATATGAGGTAGAGAAGGTGGTTAGAGCTTCTAAAGGATTATGATTGTGAGATACTTTATCACCCGGGGAAAGCCAATGTTGTGACAGATGCTTTGAGCAGGAAGTCGAGGTCGGTACTTTGGAAGGATGAGTCGTTACGGATTACAGTAACTACGCCATTGTTGGATGTTATACGAGATGCTCAGCTGGAAGCAATTAAAGAAGAAAACCATAATAAACAGCGGATTAAGGGGCAGGTAACTAATTTTGTTAAGGATAGTCGTGATCTATTCTTATGTTGTGGATGAGTGTGGGTACCTAATCATGGAGAAGTCAGACAGACTCTTTTGAGTGACGCTCACAGATCTAATTCTCTATTCACCCGGTGGCGACAAAAATGTATAAAGATCTGTAGGTAGAGTATGGTGGCCAGGTATGAAGCGAGATGTGGCTAGGTATGTAGAGAAGTGTCTTACGTGTCTGCAAGTGAAAGCTGAACACCAGAAACCGCATGGGAAATTACAACCTCTGGATATACCCGTGTGGAAGTGGGAGAATATTACTATGGATCTAATCACTAAATTACCTAAGACCCCTAGAGGTTACGATGCTATTTGGGTAATTGTGGATAGATTGACTAAGAGCACGCATTTTATTCCCATTAAAGAGACTTACTCATCAGAGAAGCTATCAGAGGTGTATATGAAAGAAATAGTATCTCGTCATGGTGTGCCAGTGTCTATTCTGTCAGATAGAGATACTCGATTTACTTCCAGGGTTTGGAATAAATTTCATGGAGAAATGGGGACTAAGATTCATCTTAGTACCGCATTTCATCCACAGACTGATGGTCAAAGTGAGAGGATGATTCAAACCCTGGAGGATATGCTTCGCGCGTGTATTATTGATTTTGGAGGGAGTTGGGATTCTTATCTACCACTTGCTGAGTTTTCTTATAATAATAGTTATCATTCCAGTTTGGGAATGCCGCCTTATGAAATGTTGTATGGTAGAAAGTGTCGGACTCCGGTTTGTTGGGGCGAAGTGGGACAGTGAGAATTGGGAAGTAATGAGGTGGTACAGCGTACGACAGAGCAGATTCAGCAGATCAGAGATAGATTGCTAGCAGCTCAGAACAGACAAAAGAGTTACGCGGATAAAAGAAGATCACCATTATAGTTCCAAGTGGGTGATTATGTGTTATTAAAGGTGTCACGGTGGAAGGGAGTTATTAGATTCAGAAAGAGAGGTAAACTGGGTCCGAGGTCTATTGGACCGTTCAAAGTTAGTGCTCGTGTGGGGAAAGTTGCATATAGACTGGAACTACCAGAAGAGTTATCCAAGATACACAATACCTTTCACGTTTCTCATCTTCGGAAATGTTTAGCAGACGAGTCTGCATTTGTGCCACTCTAGGATGTATGCGTTGATAAAAAGTTGAATTATGTCGAGCAACCTGTTGCTATATTAGAAAGAAAAGTTAAAGCTTTACGTAATAAACAGATTGTGTTGCAGTGGAAAAACCAAAAAGGGTCGGATTATACTTGGGAACGAGAGAGTGAGATGATACGTAACTACCCAGAACTCTTCAGCAGTTGATTTCGGGAACGAAATCGTTTTCAAGTGGGGAAGAGTTGTAACACCCACGGTTCGGAAATTCCTATTATTTGTAACTTTTTGATATGATGCGTTTTGGTATTGTCATTTTGAAACTAGAAAAGTCCAGGGGCCAATTGTGTCAATTTCCAAAGATATGTGTATATATGGCTAGCTTTGACTCTTGAGAGTCAAAGTTTGCATATTTTCTCCTGTTACCATCGAGGAAGAGATAGAGCTGAGTTCTTCTTGAGTTTTTGAGCTGGAAAAGCAAAGAACAAGTGATATACATCTGGTTCTAGTAGGCACAAGTTGAGGTAAGATTTCCTTGTTGCTTTTTTCTTGGTGTTCTAATGGGTTTTAAGATGATTCAATGGTGAATCATGGTTCTAGCTTATTTTTATTGTTATGGTTGGTTTACATGCTGTTTGGGGGTGTAGGAAAACACCCCAGTCAAGTTTTATGTGAGTTTAGTTGGGTTTTTGGCTTAGAACACCAACTGTTATGAAGAACAGCCGACTGGTCTGTAGAGTACACGGCCCGTGTAGCGGTACACGGCCGTGTAGTGTAGAAGGCGGTCACAGGGCCATGTTGGTATACATGGTCGTGTAGAGATTTAAGTACACGGCCCGTGTAGGTGAGTTGTCAACACCGTCCATGTAGCTGAGATATGGTCGTGTAGCATACAGTGTACACGGCCCGTGTACATAACGCGGCCCGTGTAGGTGACGTGGACAACACTGGCCATGTGGTCATGTGTGGTCGTGTAGAGTGCTTCAGACACGGCCCGTATAAGGGTACACGGCCCGTGTAGGTCCCCTGCCCTGTTTTATTTGTTAAATGTTGATTGGTACATGTCTTAATTATATGATTATATAATTGTAGGGGTTACTAATTGACGTGTACTGAGTTATCTAGCATATATATGTGTGATACTAGTTGCTGAGGTGAGTTTTCTAAACTCTAATTCATATCTGTGATATGTGCGTGGTACATTGCAATGTGATATATTATTGATCAGAGGATCACCAAAGAGAGAGCTGTAGCACGCTGCTTTGTGCATTTCTACAGACAGCATTTTAGCCTTCTTGGCGGATGCTAAGATGGTGCAGTACTGTGTCCATAAGAACTGTTACAGCATTCGTATATGTGTATGCGCATGCTTATATGATTTACAGTTTAGTTTTCTCACTAAGCCTTGTGGCTTATCAGATACTGCTTACTGTTGTTTTGCAGGGCGTGATTCCTCCAAGGGCAAGGCCCTAGTTGACAACGGTTGTTGTGCAAGTGAAAGTTTTGTATTTTTAAATCTAACGCCCGGTTGTATTTTGTAAAACAAGTCTTTTGTTGTAAATATTGAATACCACTTTTGTAATTGAACCAGAGGGTTCAGTGTAAATTGTAGCTTCTGCTTTTGTTTAACCTCTTTTTATTCTAAAATACTTCTATTTTAGAGTTTTACTTCACTTTAGAATTTGGGGCGTTACATTCTGACACTATCTGCTCCCTTGGGGTTTTGTATTCATTGAGGATGTGAGTATATCGTCTCCTTTGTGCATCTTCAAGACCTCTCAGTTCTGGAGGAATTTTGTCTCTGATTTGAGAAGTATAGATGGTAAGGATCCGATCCTCAAGGTAAGCAGCATTCACACCATATTGGCCCCATATAGGGTTTTTCATTGCATCCCTAGTGTACATGTTGTGCCGATCTATTCCCGGGTTTGATGAAGTTGGAATTGGACGTGCAGGTTGGACATTAGGAGGGATAGGCCATTCAGATGTTGTTTGTTGTTGTAGTTATGCCTGCTCAGCTTCTTGATTCTTTCTCAAGATGGTGGCAGCAGACACCTGGAATTTCTTAGCTTCAGGAGGAAATAATTGATGAACTTCCTCAGATATGCCCTGGAGAACCCTTGCGAGATTTAGCTTTCGGATGGTCTCCTCCATTTGCTTTTTGGTAATCAACTCCCTCGCAGGCTTTGCAACCCTTGAAGAAGCTGGCTTTTGAACAGTTGGCACGGGCATATCCTCAAACATGTCCACGATCTGGACCTCCTTGGTTCTTTCAGGTAGTTTTTCAAATGAGAACCCCTCAATCTATTTCAGAAATTTGTTTGACTCATCCCTTTCATCAATATCAGCACTTTCCATTTCAAATTCAAACACTGGGATGGTAGGTTCAGGCTCAGATAATTGTTGTTGTTGATGTTGCTGTTCTTGTTGTTATTGTTGTTGCTGTTGGTGTTGTTGTTGTTGTTGTTGTTGTTGTTGTTGTTTTTGTTGTTGTTGCTGTTGTGATTGTTGTTGTTGTTCTGGTTCTACCCCGATACCCATTGTGGCTGCAAGTCGTTCAGTCAGAGGGGTAAAGGTCAAAACACGGAGTCTTTTCTCCCCCTTGGGACGATCATGATCGGGATCATCATCATCACGTCTACGTTTTGACCCAACAGCTTGGGTTTTGCAAGTTGTTTCAAGTGTTGTCAGCCTTGTTTCCACCGAGTCTAGCTTTTGAAAGACCACGTTACCTAGATCCTGTTGGGTTTTCGTGGTCTAAAATCGCAGCGGAAGCAAAACGAGTAGAAAAATGTTTTCAAAAATTGACCACGAATGTGCCCACCACATGGACCAAAACTCTAGAGATGGCTAAGCAACAAAATAAACATACAAAGAAACAAAATTATAACCTCGATTCTATCTTCTTTGTACGCACGGGTTTGGAGTTTGGAAGTCTCGTGCACTAACGTTTACACCTCTATCGAAGCCCACACCAAGCTACTATCGCGTCCCACTTGCTAGAGTGTTAGATAAGCCTATCTAAACAGCACCAAGATGTCTATCTCAAGAGAACCAAAGCCTTAGTACCTCTTGTGCTTGAGAGAGTTGTGTACATGCAAATACATATTCTAGTAAAAACAATTCTTGGAACATCACCACATTAGCATCATAGCACTTATATAGAGCTTAAAATTCAGTTCAAATTCATGCATACTAATGTCATTTTCAGTTACTAGAATAATGACAATAAACACCACATTTAACTAGCTTTGAAAGCCTAGTTAAATGGTTGTTACTGCATAAGGCACGGCCATGCCTCACAAGGCACGAGCGTGCTATCCCAAGAGGCCACGCCCAGGTCACGCCCGACTTGGGCTCTTGACTGTCCATTGGGCAAAGGGCACGGGCGTGCCTCCCAGAGGCATGGGCGTACCTAGCCACAGGCCACACCCAAGTCACGCCCGACTTGGGCTCATGCCTGCCCGTGGGGCACGACCGTACCTCATAGAGGCACGGGCGTGCCTTGGCCCACTAGAACCAGTTTCTGGTTTTCTCTCTCATTAGACCATCCGTGATGCCGGAATCGATACTTGGCGTGTGACCCAATAGGTCCTTGCTTCATCAGCCATGATACGAACTCGTGTATGTGTCTGTGGGCATAATCCAACAGACTCCCACTTGCACATGACAAACTCACGAAAGGCGTCACCGACATAGAGCGGCCTCTAGCAAGGCATCTATGCCCCCAAGTCAGCATAGGGTTTGTCTTCCCAAAACAAATACCTAACCAAAAGGAAAGGTCCCATAGATAAGTGATTATATACCCCTTCGTTCACGATATCCATTGTGAATGCAAGTCATGGAACATGATCAACCCCAAGTCATTCATTATTTATGTTTCTCGATATATACTAACCATGACTAACAAAACAAGTTGCACAATTGATCTACTATCAATTCAACTTGAGCACGACCATGCATTTTGATTTGTCATCAGCTTAGTCAACGAGGGGCCCAAGGATATCTCTCAAAAGAGGAACGAATACTTTTGACTACACCGACCTATCATATTAACAAGTTCTTTCCTGAAAACTTCCCTTATAACAGCAAGTTACGAACTGCGTTAGAAAGCAATCTAAACAAGTCCAAGTTAATAATCAAGCAATGCGTGCATCTCCAGTAGAAGGATAAATAATATTATCATCCTGATTTACTCGTGATAATATCCATGAAGTAAACTCAGTTACGGGTCCTCCAATTACTTAATCACCATTAAGCATAGGCCAGTGTTGCATAAACAGGTATTCAATCCAAGATGAAAAATTTACCAACCACTCGCCTCGATCTTAATTCACTTCTTCCTTCCAATAAAGAATGACAGATCGTGGAGTATTTAGAATAAACAAGTTTATTCATGGAAGCATTAAACATGCAAAGACAGAACACAATAATGTTTCATAAAGTAATCGCACCATGCGTATATTAAATCCCCATACAATAAGAAATACATTATTGCTTTAATGTTCTCAATAACAAATACAACTAAAACAATTAAACCAAGTCACTAGCAAATCTAATACCAATAGACTTAGCATGAGAATCATGCTTAACTCGTGACAAAGGTTTGGTGAGTGGATCTGCCAAGTTCCCCTCAGTCGGTACTCTACTAACCACAATGTCACCATTCTTGATGATATCACGAATAAAATGATATTTCCGAGCAATGTGTCTCGTACGTCGATGCGCTCTTGGTTCTTTAGCTAGAGCTACTGCACTCTCATTGTCACAGAAGATTTCAATAGGATTAGCGACGTTAGGAACAACTCCAAGGTCTTGAATAAATTTCTTCATCCAGACAGCTTCCTTAGCAGCCTCGCTTGCAGCAATATACTCTGACTCCGTGGTTGAATCGGCCACGGTATCTAGTTTGGAACTTCTCCAACTTATTGCTCCACCATTTAACAAGAATACAAATCCCGATTGAGACCGGAAATCATCCTTGTCCGTTTGGAAGCTAGCATCAGAATATCCAGTAACTCTGAGTTCCTCCGATCCACCGAACACTAAAAACATTTCCTTAGTTCTTTAATGATATTTAAGGATGTTTTTAACAGCAACCCAATGACTTTGACCAGGGTTAGCCTGATATCGGCTCGTCATGCTCAAAGCATACGACACATCAGGCCGAGTACATAGCATAGCATACATGATTGATCCCACTGCCGAAGCATACAGGACTCGACTCATTTCCTCTAGTTCCTTTTGAGAACTAGGAAATTGAGACTTGCTCAATGCCATACCATGCAACATAGGCAAATTACCTTTCTTGGAATCTTGCATCTTGAACCTCTTCAAGACTTTATCTATGTACGTACTCTGGCTCAAACCAATGAGTCTCTTAGATCTATCTCTATAGATCTTTATCCCCAAAATATATGCTACTTATCCCATGTCTTTCATAGAGAGGCAACTCCCAAGCCAGGTTTTTACTTCCTATGAGTAGTATGTCATCTACATATAAGACTAGGAAAACTACATCACTCCCACTAGCCCTGACATATACACCAGGTTCATCCTTGCTTTTGGAAAAGCCAAACTCTTTGACCTTTTCATAAAAGCAAATGTTCCAACTCCGAGATGCTTGCTTAAGTCTATAGATAGACCTCTTAAGCTTGCAGACTTTATTAGGATATTTAGGGTTTACGTAACCATCAGGTTGTGCCATGTAAACCTCCTCTGCCAACTTCTCGTTAAGGAAGGCAGTCTTGACATCCATCTGCCATATTTCATAATCGTAATATGTAGCGATAGCCATTAATATCCTAATAGACTTCAACATAGCCACTGGAGAAAAAGTTTCATCATAGTCTACACCATGAGTTTGAGTGAAACCCTTTGCTACCAGTCGGGCTTTGAAGGTGTCTACTTTTCCATCCATGTTAGTGTTCTTCCTAAAGACCCATTTGCACCCTACTGGCTTGTGGCCGGGTACCGGATCAACCAAGTCCCAGACTTGATTATCCGCCATGGATCGCATCTCACTGTCCATCGCCTCTTTCCACCTAGAAGACTCAGGGCCCGCTACGGCTTCCCGGTAGTTGGTTGGTTCACTATGATCCACCAATAGTTCGTCGCCCTCGGATATGAGAAACCCATATCTTTCCGGCTCATTACGAACTCTACCAGATCTACGGAGCTCTAATGGTTGTGTATCAGGCACCTCATCCACCATTGGTTGAGGTTCAACTTCTTCCGGTACGCTGACCTCAAAAGCGGTACTAGTGCCAACATTAGGTTGATCATTGGTGTCATCAAGAATTTCTTCTAGATCGAATTGCCTCCCACTGGCTTCTGCAGATATCAACTCCCTTTCAAGGAAGACCGCCCTTCGAGCAACAAACACCTTGTTCTCCGAAGGTTTGTAAAATAAATATCCCATAGAACCAGCTGGGTAGCCAATGAAAATACACTTCTCGGCTCTGGGTTCAAGTTTGTCTTGAGCTTCACGTCTCACGTAAGCCTCACAACCCCAGTCCTTGAGATAGGCTAGTGAAGGAACCCTTCCATGCCACATATCGAACGGTGTACTTGCAACCTTCTTTGTTGGTACAAGGTTTAAGGTCCTAGCAGCAGTTTCCAAAGCATAACCCCAAAAACTTGCGAGTAGCTTTGTATGACTCATCATGGGCCGAACCATATCCAATAAAGTTCGGTTCCTCCTCTCGGCGACCCCATTTAGTTGTGGTGTCCTCGGTGGATTAAGTTGTGAAATAATTCCACAACCCCTAAGATGATCAAGAAACTTGGTACTAAGATACTCACCACCCCTATCGGATCTGAGAATCTTAATCCGCTTGCCCAATTGATTCTGTACTTCACTTTGGTATGTCTTAAACACCTTAAAGGTTTCAGATTTATGTTTAATCAAATAAACATAACCATACCTACTGAAATCATCAGTAAAAGTAACGAAGTACCTACAGTTGTTTCTTGTAGCAGACCTGAACGGACGACACACATCCGTGTGAATAATGTCCAACAAGTCTTTGCCCCTTTCACTAACGCTGATGAAGGGCGCCTTAGCCATTTTACCTAATAAACAAGAATCGCATACTTCGCTTGACCCGTGGTCAAACGATTCCAAAATCCCATCCACTTGGAGTTTGGCGATACGTTTCTTGCTTATATGGCCAAGACGACTATGCCACAAAGACAACTTGTCCAAAACACATTTGGACTTAGAATCAATGTTCATGATCAATTTATTACCATCCAAAAACACACTTGTTTCATAAATCCCACAACATGGATAAGCTTTAAAGTAATAAACATCATTTCTCAAACAAGAAATAATTCCATTATTAAAATTAAACTCATAACCATCGTCAAACAAAGCGTGAAAGTAAATAATGTTTCGTGCCACGTAGGGCGAAAATCAAACATTTAATAAGGTTATAGCAAGTCCTGAAGGAAAGGCGAGATCAACACTCCCTATCCACTCCACGGGAACCATATGCTTGTTTCCCATGATCAGGTCAAGCTCTCCAGCACCCAGCACCCTACTTCTTTTTAGCACCGGCACATTATTACAAATATGAGTGCCACAACCGGTATCAAGTACCCAGCCGTTAGAAGTAGCGGTATTGTGGAGTTCAATCATAAACGTACCTGAGTTACCCGCTCCCTTCGATTTTACCCGCTTGAGCTCCTCAAGGTACGTTGGGCAAGAACACCGCCAATGCCCCTTCTCCTTGCAGTGGAAGAACTTGGCTTCCGCAGGGTCCTCGGCCGGTGGAACCATCACGGCTTTCCCCTTGCCCTTTGGGGCCGGACTCAGGTTAGGTCTTGCAACCTTCCCCTTACCCTTTCTCTTAGAAGGGGGAGCACCTTTTCTTTTAGTTCCGCCTCCCTGGATAGCTAGGACGGGTTTGGACGAGGAGGGCTTCTTAGACATGTCGGACTCAACGGTCTTTAACATTCCGTGAAGCTCCATTAAGACTTGTCCATGCCATGGACATGATAGTTCCACACAAATTGTGAAAATGAACTAGGAAGAGAACGGAGGATAACATCCACCACCAACTCCCTCCCCAACGGGAATCCAACCTCTCCAAGCGATTAACCAATGCTTTCATCTTAAGCACGTGAACGCTCACATTTCCGCCCTCCTGCATATGGCTATAGAAAAGGGACTTTAGGCACTCGAAGCGCTCTAGCTTAGCCTACTGTTGGAACATTTCCTTCATCTGGTTAAGCATGTCATATGCTCCTAAATGTTCCATTTTATTTTGAAGCTCAGGAATAATTGACGAGAGCATAATGCAAGCCACTTCGTTAGTTTCCTTAACGCGCTTGTCATACGCGTCTCGAACCGCCCTAGTCGCATTAGCCGCAAGTGCCTTCGGCAAAGGCTCCTCGATGGCCCATGTCTTTTGTTCATACCTAAGGGCTATCCTTAGTTGCATGAACCAATCCATGAAGTTTTGGCCATTGAGTTTGGCCTTTTCGAGGAACAATTTTAGGGAAATAGAGTTCGATGAAGATGTAGAAGCGTTGTTGGATGCCATCTACAAAATTAGAGTACCAATTTTAGTTGTCAAATCCTTGTAGAAATAATTACCCAATAGTTTTAAACTTAATTATTTGAACAAGGCTAAGAACCATATTTTACTCTATCTCATGACGGGTTTACCGTGGATCATGAAATAAGCTATTTAGGCCGGTAGACAAATTACCGATTGCAACAATTGCAACTCTTAGATCCTTGCGGGATCCTTCCGACATCAATTGTCTAAGGCATGTTTGATCCCTTCATACACCAATCCTTTTATTATTTCTTAAATGACTCGGCTAGAGATCGACATCATTTAAGTAACATACAAGAATTTGTAAGCCACCCATCAAGACAAACGTTGGTACCCTAGCCCAATCATTGGTTTGTGCTTAAGCTCGACAACCAATATTGCGGGTTGCCACACTCACCTTCCATACAACTCCACAAGGCATGACTCGTGCTAATGCTCGACAATCATCCAAGTTTTTTTAGATTTTGGTGGTGTCGTCTTACGGGTGGCGCGTGACTTACTTTTCGAAAAACGGGTTTTTGTTTTCCAGTTAAAATATTATTTTAACAATTTTGACGAATTAGCAATTTAAGTGACAAAAAAACTCCTTTTTAATCACCGTTAAATATAAACACATTTTATATTAATGTTTGCCAATTCTTATGCGCGTAGAAATATAAACTCATTTATAAATCTTTTGTTTTATATATTTTCAAAAAAATTCTCTAGCATGCATCCTAAAGAATTCAAATATAAATCAACCACACATAAATATAAATAAAAACCCGGTAACATGCCCATATCCTAAATGTTTTCCCAGTGAGCCAAAATGGGGAAAACATAGTCAATCTAGGGACAACACCAAGGGATTCTCCGTCACGATCTCCACTCCAGCGAAATAGTCTAAGTACGTTTGATGCAATATTACATATTTGAAATAGTCTAAGTACGAGTACATAATAATAAGAAAACGCCATGCAAGTCGCGATCCTAATAATCTATTACAAGTACAAAGATTTAAATAAACGACATGCAAGTCGCACTAAATATAAATATTACAACATTACGGCACACAGGCCAAAACCAAAACCAACCACAAACATCACAAAGTCTATGGGCATATCAAGTTACCGGGCTACCACAACAAATACAACCAAACGAAAGAAATGGTGTGCCACAAAACCATGTCCAACAAATATATATATTTTGATCAAGATTGCAAAATAAAACTTAAGGCACAACAAGCAATCCTTGTATATATGCATTAACAATTTTAATACACCTTTAAAATTGCATATTAATATATACACCTAAAAATATATGTTTTTGTGAACTTCATGCCCAGTCACACAAAACATATAAAATTAGGAATCACAATATAGTGGGGATCAACAGAATCAAGACTAGTCTACAACCTGGATTTTAATATATTTAAACACATTGTTTCAAAACCCAATTCTGACCAAAAAACCATAAGGCACGGGCGTACTCCAGAGGGTACGGGCGTGCCTGCCATTTTGTCAGCGTACAGTTTAAACAATTTTAAACAGTTTACAAATTCTGCCGGCACGGCCCATACCCTCACTGGTACGCCCGTGCCTCGGTCGCCGGCACGGCCCGTACCCCTAGAGGTACAACCGTGCCCGGTCACCGGAAAACCATTTTTGACAGAAAACTCAGAAAATCCGGTTTAACTTCAAAAGTGCAAACCATGTTAGAGATGACTTTGATACCACTGTTGGGTTTTCGTGGTCTAAAATCGCAGCGGAAGCAAAACGAGTAGAAAAATGTTTTCAAAAATCGACCAAGAATGTGCCCACCACATGGACCAAAATTCTAGAGATGGCTAAGCAACAAAATAAACATACAAAGAAACAAAATTATACCCTCGATTCTATCTTCTTTGTACGCGCGGGTTTGGAGTTTGGAAGTCTCGTTCACTAACGTGTACACCTCTATCGAAGCCCACACCAAGCTACTATCGCGTCCCACTTGCTAGAGTGTTAAGTAAGCCTATCTAAACACCACCAAGATGTCTATCTCAAGAGAACCAAAGCCTTAGTACCTCTTGTGCTTGAGAGAGTTGTGTATATGCAAATATATATTCTAGTAAAAACAATTCTTGGAACATCACCACATTAGCATCATAGCACTTATATAGAGCTCAAAATTTAGTTCAAATTCGTGCATACTAATGTCATTTTCAGTTACTAGAATAATGACAATAAACACCACATTTAACTAGCTTTGAAAGCCTAGTTAAATGGCTGTTACTGCACAAGGCACGGCCGTGCCTCACAAGGCACAGGCGTGCTAGCCTAAGAGGCCACGCCCGACTTGGGCTCGTGCCTGTCCATTAGGCAAAGGGCACGGGCGTGCCTCCCAGAGGCACGGCCGTACCTAGCCACAGGCCACACCCAAGTCACGCCCGACTTGGGCTCGTGCCTGCCCGTGGGGCACGGCCGTACCTCATAGAGGCACGGGCGTGCCTTGGCCCACCATTACCAGTTTCTTGTTTTCTCTCTCATTAGACCATCCGTGATGCCGGAATCGATACTTGGCGTGTCACCTAATAGGGCCTTGCTTCATCAGCCATGATACCAACTCGTGTGTATGTCAGTGGGCATAATCAAACAAATCCTCCATTAAGTTCATGACAGTTTCTTTGAATTCAGATAAGTTGCTACCCTTATAGGTTTGTTCATTTCGAAGGGTTTTAAAGAGATCCAAGTTTTGTTCGCGGTCTGGGGGCTTTTCTAGTAAACGGGCATATAGTATGGATTTAAGTGTATGGGTAGATAATCTCGATCCGTCATCAACTTTGGATTTAAGAGAGGCAAGGGTATGTTTGATGTCGGCAATGCCCTCTGTGATAGGGTTGAGAGCCTCCTGCAGTTCCTGTTTGGTAACAAATAGAGACTCACTTAGAGTACTCGTTGAAGTCTCCGCCACAGAGGCGGAGCTACTCGAATGCGGAGCTGAGGTGGTGAACACTCCGCCGAGATTTCCACCTGATCCTCAAATGGCACTTTCAGTAGCGCCACCTGTAGGTGTTCCGGACTGTTGTCTGTTAAACAACATCGTAATTTGTGCGAGTATAGATTGGTGTCTGGAAAGGAAAGCAGAAATCTACGGTATGTCGATGTGCGCAGAAGAGAAGGGCGAGGTCGAGAGAGGCAGACATCTAGTTTCAATACCAGCCATCTCCGAATTAGAGGCCGGTAGAGTATGTGCAAAATCTCTGTGAAATGAAACAGGTGTCTGTTGGAGACACCCGAGGGGCTAGTAGGGTTAATGTGCACTGTTAGGATGACAGTGGCTATTTCAACACCAGAGCTGACAATGCCAGCTCCGATGGCTGGTGTAGCTTCCCGGCTTTTTGGGCTTGGGGGTCCCTCAACACTCTCCTGTTCTTTTCTCACCTCTCTCTCTTCTACCACTATCTTTTCTACCTCTTCCTCTTCTTCCACCTCTTCCTCTTCTTACACATAAGGATCAAAATCATGTCTTTCACTAGCTTCATCAAGAGGACCCGGTTGATAGCCATACATAAATTTTGTTTCGGAGTCAAATGCCTCGAGTAGATTTGGAAATAAGTCAGAAAAACTCAAATCTCCCTCTTCAGTCACCACTGGCTTTTTGGCTCGTTCTTTCTTAGTATTGTCACGAACCAGTGGTGCTTCTCTAGGGGTATGATCTATCACAACTAAAGTGTCGGAGGCAAAGTCAGGAGCCGTTGAAGCTTTGTGAATTTTAGGTTCAGAGGACTCCGACTGTTGCTCGGGATCAGGGAGCACATTTGAGAATCAATCTATCATAGCTTGAATCTGTGCAGGGTCATACTCCGCCCCTCCCTTACTATGTGTATCACCGACATCTCCTTCACCGCCCCTCTCATCACTATTCTCTCTCAACTCTCCCCTCTCAGCTTCCCCCGTGGAAGTCTGAGGCCTAGTTACTATCACCTCACTAGGAGCTACTGGCCCTGGGGTAGCTGCAACCGGATCTGGTTACACCATAGGACCAAATCCTACACTCTGCCTATAAGCTCGTACTACTTCATTCTGTGCACAGATATCCAAGAGAGAAACCGGAAACGGTTGAGGTTGAACCGGAGGATCAGCGGTGAGAACTTTCACATACATAAATTGCTTAAGCCAGATTGCATCATGATTTGGACTTCGAGGGATTTCCTCGTTCCTGTCCATTGCGAACTGCACCATCATAGGCAAGAACCTTTGGTACGGCAGAAATCTACCCTTTGCACGTTTGAGATCAGAAAGTTTGCCTCTGACCTACTGCACAAGATCAAGAAATATTAACGTGGCATAATCAATGTGTAGGTGATTAGCTGCAGTATAGATGAGTTTTATCTGGTTGGTATTGGGATATTCATATCCAGTATGTTTTGGGGTGAGGCAACATTGAAGAATGGTTAGAAAGGTATAGAATATGGGGTGGAGGTTGGCTCGTATAAAGTGGGAACGGAGTTGTAGGTCCCCAATGTAACCCATTGCACGAATGCCCGCAAGGGAAGCAGACTCATCAAGCATCTCCTAAAAGTCATGGAGAGGATGCCTACTTTTGGAAATGGGGAGTTGAAGGAATTCGCGGAGTCGGCTGGCGGTAATGTTTAGGGTGAAGATGTCTACGTCACCACGGATTATTATCGACCAGTGTTGGGATTGGTATGGGTGTGAACTGTATTCCAGAACTATTGCACATACAACTCAGGAACATGAGTTCCAGAAGTAATTGGATCGAAGGTTAGAGCATGGTTTAACGGGTGGACACGGAGTATTTCAGTAATGATTGGAAAGTTAGGGTTTTTGAAATTTTCTAGGTTTATGAAATAGTTGTTATCATAGGTGACAACAGAAAGGAATTGGTTTCTGGGAAGGAGTTGGTCGTCAGGGTTATGAGATTGGCTTGCTGCCGAAGAACGATACAAGACAGATTCATCTTCCATAGCCATGATCTATCCTGTGAGAATAGCCAATAGGTTAGAAAACTGAACATTCACATGTGAAGCTTTTTGACATTAGTTGACCTCAAAACATTTGAAGAATTGGTCAAACCCCAAAAATTTTATAACACCCGAAATTCCTTCATTGATTAAGTGGTATTTTTGATAAGCAAAAATGTATTTTGACACATGTTTTACAATGAATACATGTATCTAAACACTTTTATAACACTGAAATTTTTCTCATTTTACCCATAACATGAAGATCTAGCCCAAAAATGAACTCCAAGCCATCTTCAACCACACGGAAAACACCAAGAAAACTTTTTAAATTTTGTGAGTTTTTCTTTGATAAAACCATTGTTCATGTGTTCCTAAGACCCATCGCAAGTTCCATTTCCACTTACATTGTCATTTGATAGTCGAACAATGCTTTTGAAACTCGGAAAGGTGTCTTCCGAGTTGTACAATACACCCTTCGATTTTGTGCATTTAAATGTGAAATAAACATGTTTTGTTACGTATTTGATGTATACCTTTAGTAAATGAGCACGTTGAACAATATTTTGAAAATTCGTAACCGGATATTTCTTTGTATATTCGAAAGTTGGAAAGCATAAGGAACTCTCCAACAAAAAGCACCTATTTATAGAAAAAAATCAAACGGTAACATTTGAAATTTCATGCTCGAAGTGTGAAGGACATCGAGGGTAAAAACATGCTCGAAGTCTTCTTTACGACACTGTTCACTTTGAAGGGAGTTGGCTTTGGCCATTGTTTATGTCCGCTCGAAGTGTATAGAGCATATACTATTTGGAGTTCGAAGTCTACTAGCTTCGAATTGATGCTAGTAGATGCACTCGAAGTGAACGTGGACTTGATGATTTTGAATTCGAAGTGCACTGACTTCGAATTGTCCAAAGAGGGCGCTCGAAGTGAACTTGGAACTTGTTGACTTCGTATTCGAAGTGCATTGACTTCGAATTAAGTTCAACTAGGGCGCTTGAAGTGACCTTTGAGTTAATGGTTTCGTGTTTGAAGTGCTCAGACTTCGAATTGAATTCAAAGAGCGCTCGAAGTCCACTTTTCATTGTGTGCTTCGTGTTCGAGGTCCATTGACTTCGAATTAAACTTGTGAACTCGATGTTCGAATTCGAAGAGAATACAATCTTTTTGTATTTTTCAATTTTCAAAGAAATAAAAACATATTTTTGATATTTTCTTTTTTTGTGAATATTTTTGGTATTTTCTTTGATTTTTGAAATGTTTTTGTATTTTCTTTGATTTTCTCCCCCTACAAGTATGCGTAACTTGTACGAATGATTGACACTCCCCCTCAAATAGTGCTTGGTATATCTGCAACATGAACAAACAAAGTGAACTACCCACTCAACAAATGACTGATAGTCTTCAACATACCCAATTTGGATACTAACTCATTAAAATGAGATTCGTCTAATGGTTTAGTAAACAGATCAGCCAGTTGATCATCAATCTTGACATATTGAAGTTCTATCAGACCTTTTTCCACGTTATCTTTAATAAAATAATACCTTATGTCAATGTGCTTGGTCTTTGAGTGATGGACTGGATTGCACGAGATGGCAATGGCAGATTGTGAATCACACAGTATACGTATCTTGTCATAGTGTAGGCCAAAGTCAGAGAGTTGAGTCCTAACCCACAAACTTTGAGAGCAGCACATTGCAGTAGAAACATATTTAGCATCAACAATTGAAGTAGAGACACAATGTTGTTTCTTAGAAGCCCAAGACACTAACCGATCACCCAAAAAGTGTGCACTGCCAGATGTACTCTTTCTATTATGCATGCAACCAGCATAGTCTGCCTCTGAATAGACATATAACTGTAGACTAGAATCCCTTGGATACCATAGACCTAGATCAGGAGTACCCTTGAGATAATTGGATATTCTTTTGACTGCCAGCAGATGTGATTCCTTTGGATTAGCCTGAAATCTAGCACATAAGCATGTAGAGAACATTATATCTGGCCTACTAGCCGTCAGATACAGTAATGAGCTAATCATACTCCTATATGTTTTTAAATCAGCTGCTTTTCCTTCAAGATCAGCAGACAGTTTAGTTTTTGACAACATGGGGGGTAGATAGTGAGAAACAACTGAGCATGTCATACTTCTTCAACAAGTCTTTAATGTAATTGGATTAACTGATGAAAATGCCATGATTCAGTTGTTTCACTTGTAGTCCGAGAAAGAAATTCATCTCTCCCATCATACCCATCTGAAAATGATTTTGCATGGTATGTGCAAACTCATCACTGTACTTTGGGTTTGTAGAATCAAAAATGATGTCATCCACATAAATTTGTACTAAGATTAAATCCTTTCCTTTGGCTTTGGTGAATAAAGTGGTGTCGGTTTTTCCTTTGATGTATCCCTCACTCAACAAATATTCAGACAGGACATCGTACCAAGCTCTCGGCGTTTTTTAGTCCATATAAGGCTTTGTCTAGAATATAAACATGTTGAGGGTATTTGGAATTGACGAAGCCTTCTAGTTGAGACACATATACCTCCTCCTTGAGGATACCATTTAAGAAAGTTGTCTTAACGTCCATTTGAAAAACCTTAAAGCTTTTGTAGGCAGCATAGGCTAAGAAGATCGGATGGCTTCTATCCTAGCTACAGGAGCAAATGTTGGTTGTAACCCTTAGCAACCAGCCTAGCTTTGTTTCTAACCACTATTCCATCGGAATCCCGTTTGTTATTAAAAATCCACTTGGTACCAACCACTGATTTCTCTTCTGGAAGTGGTACCAATCTCCAAACTTTGAGTCTTTCGAACTGGTTAAGTTCTTCTTGCATTGCAATGACCCAATCTTCATCTTGTAAAGCATCGGAGACTTTGGTGGGTTCTATCATGGATAGGAAACTGGAATAAAGGCACTCATTTGATGTTGCAGAATGAGTCCTTACCCCATCTTGAACATTTCCTATAATTTGAGATTCGGGGTGGGATTGTGTCCATCTTATTCCTCGGGGGTATTGGATAGGAGGAAAGAACTCATTTAGATGATTGAGAGTTCAATGTCTTCCCCTGTTGTGATAGGTTCTGAATCATAGACTGTAGTTCCCTCATAAACCGGATCATGAGGAAGTGTAACTGGATTGACAGTTCATGTAGATGGAGAATCAACGGTTGGATATGAGGACGAGTTGTCAACCTCCGTTGCAGTTGTAGCAGTCCTGTCACCAGCATTTTGAACATTAGATTCTGACTGTAAAAAATCAAATAAGAAATCTAAATTGTATTCTGATGAATTTGGATTTGAATTTGTTTCTTTTCTTTGAAGTACTGGTCCTGAACTGACATGTCCAGAAGCAACTTCCTTTTCCTTTTGAAATGTGTTAACATCCAACATGTCGTCGAATGTAACATTTATATTTTCCATAACACAGTTAGTTCTTTTATTTAACACCCTGTAGGCTTTTGACTAATGTGAATAACCTAGGAAAATTGCTTCATCAGCCTTGGCTTCGAATTTTCCTAGATTATCCTTTTCATTGAGTACAAAGCACCTATTACCAAATATATGAAGATATTTGATATTAGGTACTATGCCAGTTGCTAATTCATATGGTGTTTTATTTAAACGCTTATGGATGAAAGATCGATTCTGTGTGTAACACGCAGTGCTGACGGCTTCAGGCCAATAGGAAGATGGGAGACCATAGTAAGCAAGCATAGTACGAGCAGCCTCAACCAGAGTTCGGTTGCGTCATTCCATCACTCCATTCTGTTATGGAGTGTATGTTGCAGAGAATGGATGAGTGATTCCCACTAGGTCAAGGTAGTCAGACAAGCCTTTTTTCTTGAACTCAGTTCCATTATCCGTGCGAAAGGAGGCACCACTGTGTTCATACTTGTTCTGATGTTGTTTGATGAAGCTGATGATAGAAGGAGTTGCTTCATCTTTCGACCTTAAGAACTTGACCCAAGTATACCAAGCGTAATAATCGACAATTACTAGGATATACTTCTTCCCATTGCGTGTTTGGACTCTCATCGGACCGCATAGACCCATGTGCAGAAGCTCCATTATTTTCTTTGTAATGGAGACTTGCTTGACTTTGTGAGATGAACGTTTTGTTGGGAATCCATGGGGATCAAAGCACGCAACGGAAGCAACAAAAACACACAAAACGATCCCATGATTTCCCAATGGTGGTGAAAACTTGCAAGAACATGCATGCAACCAAAAACATGAACAAAGAGAAGAAGGAGATCAAATCATAACCTCAAAGACTTTGATAGTTGGCTGGAACAAATCGGATTTGGGATGTAAGCTTGAAACAAAAGGCTCCAAGCCCTAATGCAAGTCCACACCAAGAAACCTTCAACCTCTTTGTACTAGCAAACCGAAGCACCACCAACACTTGATGGATATCTTCTGGAACAGCCTTGAAACACTTGTGCACAAATCACCAACACTTGATCTTGCTCTCTGTCTCTCTCAATGGAAGAACTCACAAGTATATGTATTGCACAAAATGAACCAAGAGAAGCTAATGAACCAAGAGAGCCCTTTTTAAAGACCTCCATTCGGTTCAAAAGAGCCAGAGTCGGACCCCAATGGCACCATCTCATTGGACCAACTCACATGGTGCAATAAAACACAAGTGTCACTTGGAATTCTGCCTTCACGACTTCTTCACGGGCTCTCACGGGCCGTGAAGGATAAATGCACCACGACCGGCCATTTATCCTCCACGAGTCGTGCCGCCCCGTGCAAGAATCGTGAGGGTTCGTGCCTTCACGACCTCCTTCACGGGCCGTGTATGTTCGCGAAGCCCTAGGGTTTCACGAACCATGCGGCCCACGACAGGACTCGTGGACACGAGCTGCTTCACGACCCGTGGAGCATCCTTCACGGTCGTGAAGCCTAGGTCAACTGGAATTTGACCATATTGACTCTTTCTTCTTATAGTAGGCTGTCGAGATTGAAACTTGGCGTGTGACCCAATAGGCCCACGCTTCATTGGCAGTGATGCTAGCCTACGTGTGTCGGTGGGCAGATTCCAACAAACTCCCACTTGCACATGACACACCGTATCTATAGGCACCACAGACAGGGAGCGGCCTCTAGCAAGGCATCCCTGCCTCCAACTAAACATGGGGTATGTCATCCCTCACAAGTACCATGATAAACTAAAAGAGTTTGACATGGTCCTATAGATAAGTGATCAATTATCTTATTGTTCGCGATATCCAAGTGAACACGAGACATGGTACAAAGTCATTCTCCGATCGTTCACGATTATGTTTCTCGATCAAGATTGGTGTCAGCGCCCAATCATCGAGAGGCCCAGGGATATCTCTCTTTACAGAGGAACAAATTCCTTTGACTGGATTGCCTCCAATACAATGGCAATACTTTAGCCAAATGCCTCCTTTATAATAGCCAGTTACGGACTACGTTTGAAAGCAGTCAGAATAAAGCAAACCAAAACAGTGAAACACATGCATCTCCGGTCTAAGGATAAAAGATATGATCATCCTGATTTAATCTTGACACGTACCATGAAGTAAGATCAGGTGTGGGTCGTCCAATCACTTGAAACTCTTTTCAAGTATAGGCGAAATATTGCGTCCCTTGTATTCAATCCCCATTAAATACTATGACCAATCATTTCCCTCGATCTTCGTTCATACTTCCTTCCTTGAAGAATGACCGATCGTGGACAGTTTAGAATGTAAAACATTCAAGGAAGTGATAAAACATGAAAAGTTGTAACACAATAATGATTTAAAGAAAGTATTCGCTACACGCGTATCATTAAATCTCCATTTAATGATCAATACATTCAAAAATACAATATTGCTTAATGTTCCCAATAACATAGTAAATACATCGAATACAATAACCAATATACAAATCAAACCAAGTCACTAGCAAATCTAATCCCAATAGCACGTGTGTGGGCATCGTTCTTGGCTTGCGACAACGGTTTAGTGAACGGATCCGCCAAATTGCTATCCGTGTGTACTTTACTGATGACGATGTCTCCATTTTCGACCACGTCCCAGATAAAATGATATTTCCGCGGAATATGCCTCGTGCGTCGATGAGACCTTGGTTTCTTTGCTAAAGCAACGGCACCCTCGTTGTCACAGAAGATCTCAACAGGGTCGCTGATGCTTGGAACCACTCCCAGATCAAGCAAAAATTTTCCTTATCCATACGGCCTCCTTAGCAGCTTCACTGGCCGCAATGTATTCCGCCTCGGTAGTGGAATCGGCCACGGTGTCTTGCTTGGAGCTCCTCCAAGATATAGCACCGCCGTTTAATAGGAACACGAACCCCGATTGTGATCGGCACTCATCCCTATCGGTTTGGAAGCTTGCATCAGAGTAACCCATTACTCATCCAAACCGATAGGGATGACTGCCGATCACAATCGGGATTCGTGTTCCTATTAAACGGCGGTGCTATATCCTGGAGGAGCTCCAAGCAAGACACCGTGGCCGATTCCACTACCGAGTTGGAATACATTGCGGCCAGTGAAGCTGCTAAGGAGGCCGTATGGATGAGAAAATTTCTGCTTGATCTGGGAGTGGTTCCAAGCATCAGCGACCCTGTTGAGATCTTCTGTGACAACGAGGGTGCCGTTGCTTTAGCAAAGGAACCAAGGTCTCATCGACGCACGAGGCCTATTCCAAGGAAATATCATTTTATCCGTGACGTGGTCGAAAATGGAGACATCGTCATCAGCAAAGTACACACGGATAGCAATTTGGCGGATCCGTTCACTAAACTGTTGTCGCAAGCCAAGAACGATGCCCACACACGTGCTATTGGGATTAGATTTTCTAGTGACTTGGTATGAGTTGTATATTGGTTATTGTATTCGATGTATTTACTATGTTATTGGGAACATTAAGCAATATTGTATTTTTGAATGTATTGATTATTAATGGAGATTTAATGATACGCGTGTAGCGAATACTTTCCTTAAATCGTTATTGTGTTCCAACTTTGCATGTTTTATCACTTCCTTGAATGTTCTACATTCTAAACTGTCCACGATCGGTCATTCTTCAAGGAAGGAAGGATGAACGAAGATCGAGGGAAATGATTGGTCATAGTGTTTAATGGGGATTGAATACAAGGGACACAATATTTCGCCTATACTTGAAAAGAGTTTCAAGTGATTGGACGACCCACACCTGATCTTACTTCATGGTACGTGTCAAGAGTAAATCATGATGATAATATCTTTTATCCTTAGACCGGAGATGCATGTGTTTCACTATTTTGGTTTGCTTTATTCTGACTGCTTTCAAACGTAGTCCGTAACTGGCTATTATAAAGGAGGTATTTGGGTAAATTATTGCCATTGTATTGGAGGCAATGTAGTCAAAGGAATTTGTTCCTCTGTAAAGAGAGATATCCCTGGGCCCCTCGATGATTGGGCGCTGACACCAAAATTGCATGGCCGTGCTCGAGTTTGCAATGATTGTTGATTAGTTGCAACTCACCTTTTGGTCACCACCAATCTTGATCGAGAAACATAATCGTGAACGATCGGAGAATGACTTTGTACCATGTCTCGTGTTCACTTGGATATCGCGAAAAATATGATAATTGATCACTTATCTATAGGACCATGTCAAACTCTTTTAGTTTATCATGGTACTTGTGAGGGATGACATACCCCATGTTTAGTTGGAGGCAGGGATGCCTTGCTAGAGGCCGCTCTCTGTCTGTGGTGCCCATGGATACGGTGTGTCATGTGCAAGTGGGAGTTTGTTGGAATCTGCCCACCGACACACGTAGGCCAACATCACTGCCAATGAAGCGCTGGCCTATTGGGTCACACGCAAAGTTTCAATCTTAACAGCCTACTATAAGAAGAAAGAGTCAAAATGGTCAAATTCCAGTTGACCTAGGCTTCACGACCATGAAGGATGATCCACGGGTCGTGAAGCAGCTCGTGTCCACGAGTCCTGTCATGGGCCGCATAGTTCGTGAAACCCCAGGGCTTCACGACCCTACACAGTCCGTGAAGAAGGTCGTGAAGGCACGAACCCTCACGATTCTTGCACAGTGCGGCACGACTCGTGGAGGATAAATGGCCGGTCGTGGCGCATTTATCCTTCACGGCCCATGAGAGCCCGTGAAGAAGTCGTGAAGGCAGAATTCCAAGTGACACTTGTGTTTTATTGGACCATTTGAGTTGGTCCAATGAGATGGTGCCATTGGGGTCCGACTCTGGCTCTTTTGAACAGAATGGAGGTCTTTAAAAAGGGCTCTCTTTGTTCATTTCACACTCTTGGTCCATTTTGTGCAATACGTATACTTGTGAGTTCTTCCATTGAGAGAGAGAGCAAGATCAAGTGTTGGTGATTTGTGCACAAGTGTCTCAAGGCTGTTCCAGAAGATATCCATCAAGTGTTGGTGGTGCTTCGGTTTGCTAGTACAAAGAGGTTGAAGGTTTCTTGGGGTGGACATGCATTAGGGCTTGGAGCCTTTTGTTTCAAGCTTACATCCCAAATTCGAATTGTTCCAGCCAAGTATCAAAGTCTTCGAGGGTATGATTTGTTCTCCTTCTTCTCTTTGTTCTTGTTTTTGGTTGCATGCATGTTCTTGCAAGTTTTCACCACCATTGCGAAATCATGGGATCATTTTGTGTGTTTTTGTTGCTTCCGTTGCGTGCTTTGATCCCCATGGATTCCCAACACATTGATTATGGCAAAACTCACATATTACAAGGGTCATATCCCTATTTATACTCTCTGAGTATTTTCTCAACTCCTATTTCTATACAATTAATACTTTACATTCTCCCCCTTTGTATTGAAATAGGAGTGTAAACGCCAGTAACCTAAGGACAGTCTTCCTTAGATTATATAAACAGTTTTAGATGTAGCGTCACACCAAATACATCAGTCTGAAACAATGCTTTATGTTGAGCTTTTGACAGCGGAAGCATAAACACTTTCGATGTGTTGAAAAGAATCTTCTTTTTGTCCCCCCTACAATGTAGCTCAGATTGTTCCCATGTCTTCATAAGTCTGACAATCTTGACTCCCCCTAGACATGATATAGACTGACGTTTCTGTGTCTCTCTCCCCCTTGAGTAGGCACAATAACTTTTCAATATGTTCTTTTACTCTCCCTCAACAACAACTGAATCAACAATGTAAAATTTCTATACTTATTTTTTTATTCTCCCCCTCATGATGATTATGATACATTATGAGCATCATGCATAAAGGACATCACTCTAAGATTCAGTTGTAACAAACATGGAAAAAGGGATGGGGAGGAGCCTACATATTCATGTCAAAAAGATCTCAATTTGTTGTATGACATGAGTAGATACTCGAACCACTCTCGATCGTTAAGGAGTGGTAATGATTTGATCTGAATTCGTGAAGATTTATAACTTTGTGTTGGATGTAATATGATATTGGAGAATAATGTTGTCAAGTAAGTCTCCCAATACCATGCAATCAACCTTGACCAAATCACCGCAAGTCCCAAAAAATTTTTTTGAAGACATACGGGTGCAAAAGAACTTGGGTACACATAAGTGAGTAGGTGACTTTGATATAATAATCAGTGAGTCAGATCCATCCTTACTCAAGAGCATTCGCATGTAATACAAAATTTTCTCAAAAACCTGAAGTAATTTGATGTTGGTCAATCCTTCAAACAATTTCACCAACAATGTGATCTGGGTTGTTAGAAATGACTGATATAAAATAACCAAGATTCAAAAGAAACAAGGAATAGATGGCCAAAATCTGGTTTTGAGACCAAAAATTGGCGACACTAAGAAAGAAGGACCAAAAATCAATTAGGAAAGGGTAGGATGACTAGACATAAGGTACTAGACATTCAGCATATGGTAGCAATGACCCAAAGTAGACCAAATCTAGAAACATCAGAATGATAACTGAAACTTTGAGAACTCGTGACTCAGCAAAAAAATCCAAACACTTGTCTTAGGAATCAAGGTGAACAGATAATACAGTCACAACGACTACGGGGGTTCGGGGCAGCGCCCCTGATAGCGGGGTCCATGGGGCAGAGCCCCTAGCTAAAATTGCTATGGAGAAAATGATAGAAAATTTGAAAATCTTCCCAAATCCGCTCAAAACCCAAATCCGCCAAATCCCAAATCCCATAATTTTAAATCCGGAAGAAGCAAAATCCGACACTTTCAAATCCGGAAGAAGCCAAATCCGAGACTTTGAAATCCGGAAGAAACCAAATCCGAGACTTTGAAATCCGGAAGAAACCAAATCCGAGACTTTGAAATCCGGAAGAAACAAAATCCGAGACTTTCAAATCCGCCAAATTTGAAATCTGATAATTTTCAAATCCGCATAAACCAAATCCGGTAAATACAATCGGATTTATGAAATCCGATAACTTCATCTTCAAAATCTGATACATTCATATTCAAAATCCGGTACCTTCATCTTCAACCCGTTCAGATTCAAAAATTCTTCAAATTTGCATGAATCTATATATTTCTTGCTCAGATCACTTCGTCTATCAACTTCAATCAATCCTATATCAATTTTTCTCATAAACAACAACGAATTGATATCGAATTAGACGATTTTCCCCAAAACTCGTTTTTCACAAAACATACTAAAATCTTCGATTTGCTTGCTGTTTTGTTGTTAATTTGATCTCGTTCACTCTAGAATGATTCTATAATGATAAACGAGCATCAATCAACCATAATCTTCACGAAAATCACAAAATTTGATGAAAACCCAAAAATCTCAAAATGTGTTCTCGGTTTTCTTCAAATTCTTCTAGAATCTTGAACTTCTATGTTGAATTCATAATCAAATCACACTCCTTAGGCTCTGATACCACTTGTTAGTCCCAAGTGGTTTGAGTATGAATGGAGTAATGCAAGAATGTAGTGTGTAGAAGATTTACACCATACAAAACACACACTTAAACAATGATTATGGCAAAACTCACATATTACAAGGGTCATATCCCTATTTATACTCTCTGAGTATTTTCTCTAGTAAACTCCTATTTCTATACAATTTAATACTTTACAATAATGATACTGTTCACTTCGGTGACGGGAATGATGAGACCGTTCACTTCGGTGACGGGAATGATTAGACCGTTTACATCGGTGACGGGAATGATGAGACCATTCGCTTCGGTGACGGGAATGATTAGACTGTTCACTTCGGTCACGGGAATGATAAGACCGTTCACTACGGTGACGGGAATATTGGGACCGTCTACTACAGAAGCGGGAATGAAAGATGTAATATGAATGTGAAACAGATGAGTTGATGCCTTATAGTTGATTGTAAGTAAGTGTACTCACTAAGCTTCGTGCTTACGGTTGTTGCTTAACCTTCTTTTCAGGTGATGGCCACAGTAGGGCTCCAGCACACAGTTGATAGCTCATACTCCACAAGCTTCCGCAATTATCAAACTATTTTGTGTTTCTTGATGTATTCTAAACAATTACATTTGCATTCAACGGGTTATCACCCGGGTCTGTAATTAACTCATACAATGTTTACTTGTGATGAATTATCATTCGTACTATTAGTTTAATTGTGTAAAACAATAAAAAAAATTTAGGACGTTACAACTTTGTATCAGAGCCTTGGTTTAAGAGATTCGAATGCGTTTCCGTGTGTTTGAACTTAGACCTTGGTTCGTAAAGGATTTTAAACAAAGTTTTTGAAACTTTTCCAAGTGATAAATGTTATAATGAGCTATCAGCTGGAGCTAGTCCGAGTGGTCACACGCGGGTACAAGGTATGAATTTATGATATTATGATTACGATTAACTGAAATGTTAAAAATTTGATATGGTGACTAAGAGTTTGCAAATTAAGTGCTATAGTAGAACCAGAATAGAATGACATGTTAATGCCTACATGATAACTGTATATGCTTGATGAGATGACCGATAAATGGCCCAAGCCAGTGAATCGTGATTCCTAGTGGTAATGACCAGATCCAATACGTGTAGCGCGTTTGTAATAATAAGGCCCATATTATTATTTGCACATGACACTTATTGAAACTTGTCAAAATCCGGGGAATCTTGTGGATCCGGTGAGAGGTACTTATAGACATAAGATGCCTGTAGCTAGGGTGCCTTAGAATGACTAGGGTTGTCTGATAGCTGTACTTATGACATGAAATGCTTGAACCATGAACTGATATAGTAATGAGGACTGTGTGGCAATGCCGCCTGTTAATTATGTGCATTGTCTATACATCCAGTATGGTGACTATAAGAAATCGATCTGTGATGCCGACGGGTTTTGAAAACCCACCTGATGGAGAGAATGCCAGTGTGACGGGAGAGAGTGACCCCCGTGCACAACCAATCTTGAATCAAACTAAGAATGTGAATCCGAAAAACGTTGTACTGGAGAATGTGATGAATGACAAAGAGTATGAGAATGAAGCTATGATTGAGTTGGTGACTACTGTAGAACAACTGCCCAAGATCGTGGAAGATCTGAAACAGGATATGGGCATGATGATAGATCAAAAGCTAGGAGCCTTGTGGGCTGCAAAAGAGGCTACCGCCGCTATTGTGGTCGCTCAGCCGGTAGCCCAAGCTGCGAACCAAGTGATCCCTGGAGGGACTTTTCGGCGTGTCAGCCGCATGTGTTTGATGGAGTACCAAACCCGGTGCGAAGCACCCGATGGGTCTCTGCAATCGAAGGAGCTTTCTTTACCAGCTGCTGTGCTGAGGAATCAAAAGTCTGGTTTGCTTCTAACTTCTTGAGAGGAGCAGCCAAGGACTGGTGGAACTTACTGAGGAAGATGAAGGGCGGAGCTATCGCCGGGTTGAAGTGGGAGGAATTTATTAAACTGTTCTATGAGGAGTATGCTCCCAAGGTTGAGGTGGAGCGAGTGATGGACGAATTCATGAAGCTGAAACAGACCACAGAGACAGTCAACCAAATCACTGCAATATTCAAGGAGAAACTGTTATATTGTCCTGCCTATGCCAATGATGAACGATTGCACATACACATGTATACGCAGATGCTGAGGGAGGACATCCAGGAGTTTGTCTCAAATGGTCAGTATGCTACCCTTGATCAGCTAGTCGAGGGAGCTAGGAAGAGAGAGTTGTATTTGTTGGAGAGGAACAAGAAAAGGTCAGCGGAACGAGTGGCCTTAGGTAACACCACTAGGAAACAACTGTTTAAGAAGTTGAATACTGGGAACTTCAAGCCTGCCAATAGGAATCTGGGGGCAAGATGCGGTAAGTGTGGAAAGGGGCATGCTGGAGAGTGCCGAATGGGAACTGTGAACTGCTTCTTGTGTGGTAAGAGCGGACATTATGGGAAGGATTGCAAGGCCCACCTGAACGTGTGTTTCAGGTGCAACAAACCGGGGCACCGTATGGTAGAGTGCCCGGAGGCTACTGGAGGAAGCGGGAGTCCCGCTTGGCAACCGCCACTCCGTATCACTGATGGGGATAAGTGAAAGAAACCTGAGGTTCCAAAGCCTCGGGGGCGCGCCTTTCAAATGACCGTGGAGGAGGCAAAGAAGGAGCCCGATGTGATCGCATGTACATTCGTTGTTAACTCTATATGTGCACTTGTATTATTTGATTTCGGGGCGATTAAGTCCTTTCTATCTTCTACTTTTTGTAATAAGTTTGTAATAGCTCCGGTAAAGTTAGAAACACCGTTAGAAGTAGAGATAGCCGATGATAAGGCTTTGTGTGTTAGCACGATCTATAAGGGTAATGTAATAGTGATAGATGATGTACAATTTACTATGGATCTGCTACCGACTCTGATGAGAGAGTTCCAAGTAATAGTCGGAATGGATTGGCTGGAGCGTCAACAGGCCAACATCTTGTGTAAAAAGGGGATCATACGGATCCAGAGTCCAAGTGGGGGAGAAATCTCCATCTACGGCAAACGACATAATGGTTTGACTGCATGCTGCACCGTAACCCAAGCGGCAAAGTATCTACGTAAGGGCTGCACGGCTTTCATAGCTCATGTGGTTGACTCGATAATGGAAAAGAAGAAACTGATAGTCTCAGATGTACCAGTGGTTTGCGACTATCCGGAAGTATTTCCGGAGGAACTGCCGGGAGTCCCGCAAGATAGGCAAGTGGAGTTCCGAATAGACTTAGTGCCGGGAGTAGCAACCATCGCAAAGGCGTCGTACCGCCTATCACCACTAGAGATGCAGGAGCTGATGTCACAACTGCAAGAACTGCTCGATAAGGGCTTCATACGCCCAAGTAGCTCACCGTGGGGAGCACCGGTACTTTTCATGAAAAAGAAGGATGGAACCTCTAGGATGTGTATATATTATCGCGAGCTTAACAAGGTGACAATTAAAAATTGTTATCCGCTGCCAAGGATAGATGACTTGTTCGACCAACTGCAAGGAGCGACCTGTTTTTCCAAAATAGACTTACGGTCGGGATATCACCAACTCAAAGTCCGGGAGGAGGATATAGCCAAGACGACTTTTTACACGCGCTATGGGCACTTTGAGTTCATCGTCATGCCTTTTGGTCTTACAAACGCGCCGGCAACATTCATGGATTTGATGAACCGAGTGCAGACCAATGCTAGATAAGTCCGTGATCGTATTCATCGATGACATCCTGGTATACTCGAAGACGGAGACCGAGCACGAGCTGCACCTACGGGAAGTACTCGAAACCTTAAAGAGGGAGAAGCTTTACGCAAAAGTTTCAAAGTGCGAGTTCTGGTAACAGGAAGTTCAGTTTCTCGGGCACCTGGTTAACCGAGAAGGAATCAAGGTCGACCCCGCCAAGATCGATGCTGTGATGAAGTGGGAAACACCGAGGTGTCCTACGGAAATCCGAAATTTTCTAGGATTGGCCGGCTACTACAGGAGATTCATTAAGGATTTCTCAAAGATAGCAGTATCACTAACCAAGCTGACAAAGAAAAGCGTTCGTTTCGATTGGGGAGAAAAGCAACAGGAAGCGTTTGAGACCCTTCGGGGCAAATTATGTGAAGCCCCAATACTAGCCTTATCAGAAGGAATGGAGGATTTCGTAATCTATTGCGACGTGTCCCACGTGGGACTTGGCTGTGTGTTGTGTTAGAGGATGCCCGTTGACACGAACAAGTTAATAGCACTGCCGATAAGGTATAGGCCTATTGGGTCACACACCAAGTATTGATTCCGACAACACTCCGAGCAAAAGAGAGAAAAAGGCCAAAATGGGTTTTGGCAGCATGGTACACGGGCCGTGTCCAGCCAAAGTAGCACGTGGCGTTTGGCCCAAGTAGAGACCGTGTGCTTTGGGCTTACACGGCCGTGTAGATAAACACGGGCCGTGTTGGGTCTGTTAGACACGGGCTAACTTGGCCTAATTAAGGCCGTGTGATTTGGGCCTACACGGCCATGTTGACCAACACGGGCCGTGTACAGTCCCTGTAACAGCAGAATTAACAGCCTTAAACACTTGGTTTAATGGTGTTTATGTTATTAACTTGGGTAGACTAAGAGGCTACGTTTTCCTCTGCTCAAGAACAGACTTTTGGTTGCTCTTGGAGTTGGTTCATGCACAAGAAAGCTCTCTCAATCTTGACCTTCTTCTTGGTGTTCTTTTGGGTGCACAAGAGTGTAAAAATATACTTGATTGTTGTTTTGGTGGTAACACCAATCTACTAGCATTTGGGAATCAACACAACTTGGGGTGGACTTCACTAGAGAAATCCTAGCTTGGGTTTTTGAAGCTTGACTTGTTTGATTCTTGAAGCTTGACAAGAGGGAGATTGTGGTACTTGCATAGTGGTACATGCCTATCCATCTTGTTCTTATTTTTAGTTGCAATTTCATGTATAGATATTGGTCCATGGCATGTATGTTTGTTTGGCTAGTTTGGTTTTGTATTGTATCTTGCTTCCGTTGCTACTCGTTTGTGCCAAACAAATTCCTTCAGTGGTATCAGAGCCATATCTAACATGGCTTTGCACTAATGAGTCTAGAAAAACCATATAAGTATGTTATACAAGAAATTGTTTCTTGAAATGATTTTTCATGTAGATGGTTATTAAGCCAAAATTGATATATTTGTAGCCTACATAATAATCATATAAATATTTTTATATTAGAAAATTGTTTTCTACAAATGGTTTTTAATGTAGATTCATGTTAGGCTAAAATTGGTATATTTGTAGCCTACCTAAGATGTTAGTTTTTACATCAAGTCTCAAAACCCATATAAGTACATTAATATAAGAAAATTGTTTTCTTAAAATTGGTTTTTCCATTGAGACTCTTGTTGTGCTAGAATAGATTTATTCATAGACGTGTTAAAATATATTTTAGTTTTTATATTTATATATTTGTTGTAACTTGGCATGAAGTGTACACAAATATATACTTATAAATGTATATATGAATATGTGTCTCAAAAATGGTTTGGTACACTAATGCATATATACAAGGATTGTCATTTTGGTGCCTTTGATGTTGTTGACAATCTTGACTAAAATATAGATATATATTTATATCATGGTTTTGTGTGGCACACCATGTTTCACTTATGTTGCGTTTGGTTGATTCGGTAACATGATATGCCCTTAGACCTATGTGTTGTGGTGGTTGATTGATTCGGTTTTTGGTGGCCTGCGTGACATATTGATGTAAATACTTATTTATATATTTGTTGGTGCGGCTTGCACGCCGTTTATTTTATTCTGTGTATTTGTATAAATAGAGTAGAAATGCGACCTGCGTGTCGTTTATATATATATATATATATTCTATGTATTTGTAAATAGTATAGAATTAGAACCGCAGAAGTCAACGGGAGTCATGGTGATGACATCTTGGCAAGAAGGAATCAACACGCTATTGGAGGTCTTGGATTCGGTGGGAGCTCACCCAACGAGACTTTACCTTGTCCTTAGGTTTTGGCCTCGTTTTCCCCGTTGTGGCTCATGGGGAAAACGCATAGGAATTTTGGGCATGTTACCGAATTATATATATGTATATTTGCGTGGTTGTGTTTTATTTTTCTATGCATGGATTAGGATTCGCATGCTAGACAATCTTTCTATAAAATTAAATAAAATACAACGTTTGTTAAAATGGTTAACAATCTCGCGCGAATAGAATTGACAAAGAAAATATAAACTTGGTACTATATTTAAAAGTGCTTAAAAATCGTTTTGACACTTACTTTGTTAATTCACAAAAAGGTTTTTAGAAACCGGAAACAAAATCCCGTTTTTAAAAATGTAAATCACGCACCATACGTAAGATGACACCACCCGAATCTAACGAAACAAGGATGATTGTCGAGCTAAGCACGAGTCATTCCTTGTGTAGTTGTGTGGAAGGTGAGTGGGGTAACTCACATGATTGGTTGTCGAGCTAAGAACGAGCCAATTGATGGTCGGGAGTGCCACCCATGTGTCTTGTCGGGCGGTTTACAATTTTAGTATATAATTCTTGATTAGTTGTCGAGCTAAGCACGAGCTAAACAAAAATTATATATTAAGATTGGTGTAAGGAAGGGATCAAACATGCCAAACGACATAATGGATGTCAACGGATCCCGCAAGTGTCTAAGAGTTGTAATAGAGATTACAATTGGTAAAATGGTTGCCGGCCTAAATAGCTTCGCCACGTGATCCGCGGCAAACCCATCACAGTGCGAGGTGAAATAAGTTTCTTAGCCCTTGTTACGAATAATTGCTTTTATCTAAAACTATGGGGTAATTATTTTAACAAGGTTTATCTAAACTAACCAAAACTCGTATTATTGTTATTTATAGATGTCAAACCATAACAACACTACGTCAAACATCTCACTTCATATGTTCCTAGAAAGGGAGAAACTCACGGGGGTGAACTTTATTGCATGGCTTAGGCAATTGTGGATTTTCCTTCGCCATGAATCAAAGTTGCACATCCTTGAGGAACCCCTTCCGGAGCTACCTGCTACTAACGCGACTTGGGCCGTCCGATACGGGTATGAAAAACGTGTTGAGGACACGCACGATGTTTCTTGCCTCATGTTGTCAACTATGAGCTCGGATTTGTGAAAGCAACTCGAGCACATGAGTGCATACAATATGTTAAACAAGCTCAAGGACATGTTCCAACAGCAAGTTAGGCAGGAACACTATGAGTGTGTTAAAAGCCTAGTCGATTGTAGGCTGCAGAAAGGCGGGAATGTTGGTCTTCATGTCCTTAAGATGAAGGCGAATGTGGACCAAATGGAGAGGTTAGGATTTGCTATTGGGAGAGAGCTCGTTGTGGATATTGTACTCCAGTCTCTGCCTGCATCATATGATCAGTTTGTCACAAACTATCACATGCAAGGAATGGAGAAATCCTTAAGCGAATTGCATGGCATGTTGAAGTCTGCAGAGTCTGACATGGCCAAGCATAATTCCACCACAACCACTCCCGTATTGGGCTTAAAGAAAAGGAAGAAAAAACCGACCTTAAAAGGAAAGGTTGGAGTTTCCAAGCCTATCCTTGATGTTGAGTCAAAGGACATAGAGGATTTGCCTCAAGAAGAGACTCAAGAAAAGGTGGTTTGCTACTTCTATGGAAGATTTGGAAGTTGGGGCCGTCACGCCTGCCCTACGTGCCGAGAGGATATAAAACTTCTCAAAAAAGAGAGAGTTAACTTTCCTTCTTCATGTACATTCATGATTCAATGTTATTCTTCTATAAACTGGGTTGTTGACACAAGCTGATTGACTCACATTTGTCACAAATTTGTTTGTTACAAAGTGTAGGTCCTTTGGTGGAAGAAAAGCATGAAGAACCGGATCTCGGGCGAGGAAACCATGATGATTGTCCTCTAAGAGAAGATAAGGAGACTTGATCTAGCTTTTGTCGCCGGTTTATTTATTACTCTATTTTGTTACCCTGCGTGGCAAGTAACATCTCTTTGGATGCTCGTTTTCAATTACGGTGGATATAATTTTGAAGTTTTAAGAATTGATGTAAAACCTTTTTAAGCGTTATTTATTCGAGGTTTTTATGTCATAGCTCATGTGTTGTCTTGCCCTGCGTGGCACACAACTTTACATATGGTGACGATTAGTTTATTCTTAAAATACGAAATTTATTATAGAAATTTGTTGTGAGATATTTTGTTCAAAGATTTCCCATGTCATGGCATACACAAGGTTTTGTTACAAGTAATAGAATATTCATGAATAGTTGATTCTGAATCCAAAGTAGTTTGGATGAGTTATCTTTCTGTGATAATCAACTTAACCACATAAACAAGAGATATATCACCTAGATCCATGTGGTTAGGATCTCAGAATAGTTTAGCCACGGGCTAAACGTTTTCATGTTGATCTTATTTATTAGGCTAAGGGGATTATGTGATCCTTCACTTGAGTTAGTGAGAGGATTGAAGGCTTGTTGGATATTGATCACATTTTGTGGATAATCCGTTCAAGCACCCCACAAAGAATAACGAAAGATAAACTTCTTCGTCACTACCTTGATGGTAGTAATTGCGAGACGTTTACTAGTTTAGGCATATTTCTGAAACCTTGTTGGTGTTCAGAATTAGCCAAAACAACTTTAAGAATCAATAGGGCATATAGATCAAGGTACTAAGATCTAGTTAAGATGCTAAAGTATCTATTATCTATATATTGGATGACCATATAGTGAATTGTGGAATTGTTTCACAATTCATATCCTACTAAGACGCATTGGTACATGGTGTCATGGAGTAGGGAACCGGGTGTTATTGATCCGGTTTATGACGGGTCGAGAATGTGTATCTGGTTTGTTGGGATATTCATTTGCCATTGTGACTAAGTCCTCAAATCCAAATTCAATAGATAGTCTATTTAGCATTTATTAAGATACGACTAGAAAGGTTCTTTGCTTGTCTATCTTAATAGTTCGAAGTTATCCATTATACATTTAGTGGGAGAAGGATAAACTTGAAATCGAGAAATGCTAATACATTTGAGGAGTTCTTCTAAGTTTTAGTTATTTAACCTTTTGGGAATAATGTTTGTTGCTTAAAAAGGGAAGAAGAAAGAAACTAAAACTAAGGCATTCTAGTGGAAGAACGTGGAACTTAAATGAAGACTTGATGATAATACTAGCGTATAATCTGATATCTTTGATCAGCATGGTTATGTTGGTATGCCAGACTAAGAATCATTACTTCTTTTAATTCTGATAAGGGTCATGTAGAGCCAAAGAGATATGGGTTTCTCGTATCTAAGTGGCAATGACTTGATGGTGAGTCATGTTGAGTTCGCCACCTATCGGAATGTCCAAGTGCTTGACTTGACTTGATCCCATACCTAGCTGTATACCAAGGTGGTAGTGATGGGATTAACATGGATGGAATTGTAGACAACTTCAAATACCGACTAGTGGTAATGTTTTTCAAGGTGGTTATGGAGAAACTTGTCCTAGTGGCTATGTTGAAGAATGTTTGATACTCGTGGATATTAATGACCGCGTTTCGTCATGAAACAATATGATGAGGAAGTGCTTATAACACGATCCGAGGGTCTTAATATACGTCCGTAGTATCCGAATTATATCTACAAAAGTGGATAAGACCACTTCGGGCTTATTCTTGCATCTTGAAGGAAAGATATCTTTGCTTTCTATTAGAAGATCATAGTGATGAGTTTTCTAAAAGCATAGATTAAACCTTTTACGTATGTCAAGGCTAGTGGGAGCTTTGTTGTATTCCTAGTCTTAAATGTCTATGGAAGATAATGTCCCCATATTAGGTTATCTGCAAACCTAATTCAGAAATTACTGCTTCATAGGGGCATTTAAGAGATACAAAATTGGATAGTATTTAGTCCAAGAAATATAGAGATATGTTCTTGATGTTTGACGACTTGAATAGGCTTGGAGTAAGTAGTTACTCTAATGCATGTTTCTGCTAGGATAATTGTTGATCATTGATCAAAGTTGATGATCCTAACTTGTGGTGTTGTTTGTAGATTCTTAAAGTATCACTAAACTTATTGTGGGTTTTTGAGACAATGAGTGTGTGATTACTTTAAATTTTTGATAAGTAAGATCTCTTTGATGCATACTTTTGAAGTAGTCTTGTCAAAAGAGATATAATTGAATAACAAAAGATCTTGTGGATGTTGTGGAACAAATCCACTAGTTAAGCCGTTGTTATGGACTAGTGATGTTTGTCATACTAGGTCCATTGGCGTGTCTAATGCGTATAACTTGGCTTGAATATGTTTTGGTTTAGGTTTGATTTGTACTTATATTTTGGGGACATTAAGCAATATTGCAATTCATACCATATCTATTATTAAATGGAGATTTAATAATACGCCGAGGGCGGGTATTTTATGAATCCTTATTGTGTTCCATCTTAGCATGTTTAAACACTTCCGAGAATGTTTATCATTCTAAAATCTCCACAATCGGTTATACTTTTGATCGTTTTCTAACGCGGTCCAAAACTGGTCGCTATAAGGGAGATGATTGGGTAGAGTATTATCTATTTGGCGGGACTATGTAGTCGAAAGGAATTTGTTCCTCTATGTATAGAGAAGATATCCATGGGGCCCTCGATGATTTAGTGCTGACGTTCATATGCATGGCCGTGCTCAAGTTATATTGATGATGGATCAGTGTTAACTTGGTTTGTTGGTCACCACTAATCTAGAATCGAGAAACATAATCGTGAACGATCTGAAGGTTGACTTTATTCCATGCCTTGTGTTCACATAGGATATCGCGAACAAAGGGATGTATATGTTCATTTATCTTTAGGACAATCATTTTATGATTGGGATCTTGTCAAGAATGGCATACCCTATACTGACTTGGGAGCATAGATGTCTTGCTAGAGGCCGCTCTATGTTTGTGTTATTTTTCGTAGTCGTGCCACGTGCAAGTGGGAGTCTATTGGAGGATACCCGCTGACACGAACGAGTTAATAGCACTGCCGATGAGGTATAGGCCTATTGGGTCACAAACCAAGTATTGATTCCGACAACACTCCGAGCAAAAGAGAGAAAAAGGCCAAAATGGGTTCTAGCAACATGGTACACGGGCCGTGTTCTTGAGCACAGGCCGTGTTTAGCGCAACTAGCACGGGGCATTTAGCCCAAGTAGAGACCGTGTGCTTTGGGCTTACACGGCCGTGTAGATGAACACGGGTCGTGTTGGGTCTGTTAGACAGCGGCTAACTTGGTCCAATTAAGGCCGTGGGATTTAGGCCTACACGGCCGTGTTGACCAACACGGGCCGTGTACAGTCCCTGTAACAGTAGAATTAACAGCCTTAAACACTTGGTTTAATGGGGTTTATGTTATTAACTTGGGTAGACTAAGAGGCTACGTTTTTCTCTGCTCAAGAACAGACTTTTGGTTGCTCTTGGAGTTGGTTCATGCACAAGAAAGCTCTCTCAATCTTGACCTTCTTCTTGGTGTTCTTTTGGGTGCACAAGAGTGTAAAATATACTTGATTGTTGTTTTTGTGGTAACACCAACCTACTAGCATTTGGGAATCAACACAACTTGGGGAGGACTTCACTAGAGAAATCCTAGCTTGGGTTTTTGAAGCTTGACTTGTTTGATTCTTGAAGCTTGACAAGAGGGAGATTGTGGTACTTGTATAGTGGTACATTCCTATCCATCTTGTTCGTATTTTTAGTTGCAATTTCATGTATAGATATTGGTCCATGGCATGTGTGTTTGTTTGGCTAGTTTGGTTTTGTATTGTATCTTGCTTCCGTTGCTACTCGTTTGTGCCAAACAACTTCCTTCATGTTGATGCAAAGAGGGAAGGTGATTGCCTACGCCTCGCGACAACTAAAACCGCACGAGTGCAACTACCCGAATCATGATTTGGAGTTAGCCGCTGTGGTGTTCGCGCTCAAATTATGGAGGCATTATTTGTACGGAGTTAAATGCACTATTTATACGGATCACAAGAGCTTGAAGTACTTCGCTAGTCAAGGACTACGATTATGAGATCTTGTATCATCCCGGAAAGGCTAACGTTGTAGCCGATGCACTAAGCCGTAAGGCAAACCATGCGTAGTTGAATGTGAAATGTTTAAGGATGATGGTTACGACTTCACTGTTCGAATCGATTTCAGCCGCCCAAAGTGAAGCAGTCAAAGAAGAGAATCAGAGAACGGAGAGGGTAAAGGGCCAAATGGCGTTGATGGTTAAGGATAGCCGCGGGTTGTGGAACCGTTACGGACGGATTTGGGTACCAAAGATCACTAAAGTCCCGAATCTCATTCTTGATGAAGCGAATAAGTCAAAATTTTCTATACATCTGGGAGCCACGAAAATGTACAAGGACTTGAAAATGGACTATTGGTGGCCAGGAATGAAACGAGATGTGGCAAAGTATGTTGAAAAGTGCCTTACGTGTCTACGAGTGAAGGCTGAACACCAACGACCACACGGTTAATTGCAACCACTGGAAATACCCGTGTGGAAATGGGAGCACATAACCATAGATCTGATAACGAAACTACCGAGAACACCGAGGAACTATGATGCAATTTGGGTAGTGGTCGATCGGTTAACGAAAAGCGCTCACTTCATACCGATCCGAGGGGAAAGTTCGGCCGAGAGATTGGCGGACATCTATGTGAAAGAGATAGTTTCAAGGCATAGAGTGCCGGTAACCATCATTTTTGATAGGGATGTGCGATTCACATCCAGGTTTTGGAACAAATTTAACGAGGAATTGGGAACGAGGGTGAACCTGAGTACGGCGTATCACCCTCAAACTGATGGGAAAAGTGAACGAACTATTCAGACGTTAGAGGATATGCTACGAGCGTGTGTAATAGATTTCGGGGGAAGCTAGGATTTGTACTTACCCCTAGCGGAATGTTCGTATAACAATAGCTACCATGCGAGTATTGGTATGCCACCGTACGAGGTGTTGTATGGTAGGAAGTGTAGAACCCCGATATGTCGGGGTGAGGTTGGACAGAAAGAGCTTGGCAACATAGAGACAGTGAAGAGAACCTCCGAGTATGTACAACAGGTTCGTGAACGACTTAAAGCGTCTCAAAGCCGACAGAAAAGCTATGCGGATAAACGGAGGTCAGTACTAGAATTTCAAGTTGGTGATTATGTATTGTTAAAAGTATCTCCATGGAAAGGAGTGATCCGATTCAGAAAGCGAGAAAAACTTAATCAAGGGTTTATTGGGCCTTTCAAGGTCATTGCGAGGGTCGGAAAGGTGGCTTATCGTTTGGAGCTACCTGAGGAGTTATCAAAGCTACATAACACGTTTCATGTATCTCACCTAAGAAAGTGTTTAGCCGATGAATTGGCATTTGTACCGTTGGAGGATATCACCGTAGATGAAAGACTAAACTACATCGAGAGACCGGTTGCGATCCTCAAAAGAAAGATCAAACGATTACGCAACCGGGAAGTGGGAATGGTAAAAGTGCAGTAGGAGCACCGAAAAGGCTCAGAATGGACGTGGGAGTCCGAAGAGGAGATGAAGAAAAATTACCCCACCATGTTCGAATAGAGATTTCGAGGACGAAATGGTGTTTAAGTGGGGGAGAGTTGTAATACCCAAACTTCCGAAAGATAAATAAAAGAACATTTATTGAGAAAATGATAAATTATATTGGATTATGATATATATTGGGTATTTATGGGCTTGAATAAAGTAAAGTGTTTAATGGACTAGTTGCATACATATGATATTGGGCTAGACATGTGTGTAATATTGAATTTATGTTCCTTGGGCCCAATCATGGTGAAAGTGGGCTTAGGCCTTTTATAAGATATATATAAGTTTCGGGCACAACCCCCAACACCATTTTCAAAGAAAATTGTTACTGTTCCATTGAGAGAGAGAGTTTAGTGTGTGTACTAAAACCCTCACGAGAAAGCAAGGAAAAGAGGCAAGGATCATCTGGAAACTTGAAGAATTGGTGAAAGAATCATCAGGTAATGTTTCTTGCCTCACTAGGATACTGTAGGTATCAATTTTATCTTGTTTAGTTGATGGTAGCATGATTTAGCATCTGGGTTTTTGAGTTATGGGTTTATAAAGAACAAGAGAAAGAAATTTGAGATATACGCTTCAATACTTGATAAAATGTAGCTAAATCTTGAAGGAAGTGGTTTAAAGAATGGAGAAACGTTTTGGAACAAAAATAAAACGATTTGGTTAATTTTTGAAAGAGTTTGATTTTGACTATGGAGTCTGGGTTTTAAAGAAATGATGAACTGGTAAAGAAGAAAGAACTCATGCGACTTTCAGCATATGTCGTGTGACTTATGCTGGAAATGTCGTGCGACTTTATGTTACCCCCATGCGACTTTCGCATGGGGGAGGGGGATGCCCATGCAACTTTCACAAATGTTCTATGCGACTTTCAGACACAAATAGATGAATGCTCATGCGACTTTCTAAGGTAACACCATGCGACTTTCGCATGGGGGCTCCATGCGACTGTCGCATGGGATGTTCAGTTGGCTTAAGGGTTTTCATTCTACTCTTTGTTATGCAAGTGCATGTACATGCGACTTTTGACTAACATGTGTACCTCATGCGACTTTATATGTATGTAAATACACTATGCGACTTTTGAAGTGGAGTCATTTGACTTTGGTATTAGTTCATGCGACCTAGTACAGCCCCATGCGACTGTCGCATGGGGCACTATACTAAGTACTCATGCGACTTACATTTTACACTCCATACGACTTATGCTTTGGTTGGAAATCCGATAGTTTCCATTTATGAACTGAAATCCGACAGTTACAATTTAAGTTGAAATCCGATAGTTGCATCATGAGTCAAAATCCGACAGTCAGATCCGGATTTGTGAAATCCGACATTTTACACTCGACGCGACGCGTCGGTATGATGGACGCGACGCGTCCCCTACTTAATGGAATTTAATGTTTTTCTTATTGTACCTACTATGTGAAACCCGAATGTATTACGGGGATAAACGAACGAGAGATTCGTACACGGAATTAATGTGTTAGACCTACTGTAGGTGACGGTTCACTAGCGAGTAACCACAAGCGTATTAGAGAGCTAAGATTGAGAACTAAGACTACTGACAGGTGAGTATTCTTACTTACCATCTAAACCTTATGGTGTATGTGCTTAATATGCTACATGCTATATGATTGATGAATTGATGAAATGATGAAATGGTGATGACTGATGAATTGATGAACTGATAATGTGCTATGTTATGCTATTGAGTAGAACGTTCACTTTGGTGACGGGAATGATTAGACCGTTCACTTTGGTGACGGGAATGATGAGACCGTTCACTTTGGTAACGGGAATGATTAGACCGTTCACTTCGTTGACGGGAATGATGAGACCGTTCACTTCGGTGACAGGAATGATTAGACCGTTCACTTTGGTGACGGGAATGATTAGACCGTTCATTTCGGTGACGAGAATGATGAGACCATTCACTTCGGTGACGTGAATGATTAGACCGTTCACTTCGGTGACGGGAATGATGAGACCGTTCACTTCGGTGACGGGAATGATGAGACCGTTCACTTCGGTGACGGGAATGATAAGACTGTTCATTACGGTGACGGGAATGTTGGGACTGTCTACTACGGTAGCGGGAATGAAAGATGTAATACGAATGTGAAACAAATGAGTTGATTCCTTATGCTTGATTGTAAGTAAGTTTACTCGCTAAGCTTCGTGCTTAGGGTTGTTGCTTAACCTTCTTTTCAGGTGATGGCCACGGCGGGGCTCCAACACGCGGTTGATAGCTCATACTCCACAAGCTTCCGCAATTATCAAACTATTTTGTGTTTCTTGATGTATTCTAAACAGTTACATTTGCATTCGACGAGTTATCACCCGGGTCTGTAATTAACTCATACAATGTTTAATTGTGACGAATTATCAATCGTACTATTAGTTTAATTGTGTAAAAAAACAAATTTTTTTGGGACGTTACAGAAGTGATCGTTAACTTGAAAAAGTTGGTGATTGGGTTCGAAGATGGTTTCTTCTAATTGGGAGTAATAGTTTTCGATCTTCGAATGGATGTTTGTTAAAGAGTTTCGAGCAAATGATCTTCGAAAGCGAAATGTGATAAGGCAAAGTGGTTTCGAATTGTATTTAGAATGGACACGCTCAAAGTCAATGTTTTGTTTTCGAAGTCGGTTGGTAACTTGTTGAATGCGCTCGAAGTGAAGGTGATGGAGTAACTTTTGAATTCGAAGTGTACTTGGGAATTTATATCAGCTCGAAGTTGTCTAGGATTTCGAACATGAAATTTGTGATGTTGATTTCGAGCTTGAAGTGTTCAGGCTTCGAACTTCGAAGTGTGCTTTCATCGAATTTTGAGGATTTGATCCGCTCGAAGTCAACATAAGCAACAAATTCCGGATTTTACGGGATCTGTTTTTCAACTACCTAGCTCGAAGTCTTCTTTGCACTAACAAACCCGCTCGAACTCAACAGTAAATACCAAAATCTTCAAAAATTAATCCAATTCGATCAAAAATTCAGATCTAGACTGTTCTTCATCGTCTTCAAATGTTCTTGACTGAAATCTTAATTCTGATAAAAAAACGATGAAAATCCCCTCGAATTTTATATCCTATTGCTCGCAATCCTTTGTAGATCAAAACTATTCCAATGAATCCATCATTCTCATTAAATTCAATGAACTATTGTAGCAAAAACAGAAGATGTAATCCACGAAAAACTTCAAGAACTCATTCGATTTTGATCAAAATCAAAACATAAATGATTGTTTTCGAATATACAATTGATTTAGAGATGAATGGGATCAAATTCAATATGAAAAACACTTAAACCTTCATTGCTTCGACTTCTGAACAGTAACCTTTTCAATATGTAGCTGTCAATCAATGATTTATCCAATCAAGAGCCAACTTAGACCAAGTTAGGCTCTAATACCAATTGAAAGGTCAAATCGATGAACAGTAAACCTTCAAGTAATGAATAGAGAGATGAATTTTGAGAGAGAACACACTTCACGTTAATATCAATATTGCATATATGTGCTCAACGTTACAAGCGGTACTACGCCCAAGGGTCTCATGGCCTATTTATAGGCCAAGCCTACCACATGGGCTTTTCTACATTTTCTAATATTAACATTCGCAGGTTGTGTCTAGACAGAAAGCTGGACGAGCAAGAAACAAAACTCTGTTGCAATCTCCACAGCTGAAGCTGAGTATGTTGCAGCACGAAGCTATTGTGCTCAAATACTGTGGATACATCATCAGCTTACGGATTTTGCTTTTCATTATTCAAAAACACCCATATTTTGTGACAACCAAAGTGCTATTGCAATTACACATAATCCAGTTTTCCATTCAAGAACAAAACATATTGAGATAAGACATCACTTCATCAGAGACATAGTTGAAAAAGGAAAAGTAGAATTAGTCTTCATTGAAACTAAGGATCAGCTTGTAGATATCTTCACCAAACCAATTGAAGACACCAGGTTCACAACTCTACATAGCAAGCTTGGTATGCTTAAACCCTTAACTTGGTATGTTCTATTACTTGTTTGTCTCTGTTCATAACTTGGAAGGCATAACACTGGACGAGAAACTGAATTATGTTGAGAGACCAGTAGCTATATTGGAACGAAAAGTTAAACAACTACGCAACAAACAGATAACGACGGTCAAGGTTTAGCGGGAGCATCGTAAGGGATCTGAGTGGACTTGGGAACTAGAGGATGAGATGAAGCACAACTACCCCGTATTGTTTGTGTGATGATTTCGAGGACGAAATCGCGTTTAAGTGGGAGAGAGTTGTAATAACCTGTTTCTGTATAATAATTAAATGAATGTTTTATTGGGTAACATGATCTTTACATTTATTGAGTTGCTAATTGTTGATGGAATTTAAGTTGTTTATTGGATATGGTTGGTTATTTAGCTTAGTAAGTAAACAAGTATTGGGCTACCATCTTGTTGGGCTAATTAATTTGAGAAAAAAAATAGAAGTATTAAAGAATAAGCCTTATGGGCTTAGAATTTGTGCAACTGTTGGGCCCAAAGGCCTTGTTGGAAATACATATAAATTGGAGATTAGGGTGCAGCTTCCAAGGAGACAGTACACTGTTTCATTTCTAGAGAGAGAGCGGATGCTGTGTTCTTGTGTACGAGAAGTAGAAACAGAGTAAGGCTATGACCTTGATCTTTCTAGCAAAATCTTCAAGGAATTGGAAGAAGAACTATAAGGTAATGCTTCTAAACTCGATAAGATCATATAGATGTTGTAAGGTATGATTCTAGACTAGTTTATGGGGTTTTCGTTGTCTGGGGTTTTTGTGTTTGAAAAGTGAAGGGAGATGGTGGATTGAGAGGTTAAATCTTATTTTTAACCAATGAATGTTTGTAGGAATTGTTCTTATTATAGGAGAAAAGCTTTGCAAATGATTTGAAACAAAATGACTAAGTTTTTAGAAGGTTGTGATTTTGAAAATGGATTTTTCAAGGGTGTGGGTTTTTTGTCCGACCAAGACAATGCTTGGTTCGACTTTTGGGTTTTGGCCATCCGACTTTTGGGTTTTGCCATCTGACTTTCGGGTAACTTGAGGGACCCGACTTTCGGATAAGAGGTATGATCCGACTTTTTGGTTGATCAGACTTTTGGATGGGATCCGACTGTCGGATGAGTATGATCCGACTTTTGGAGTTGGTCCGACTTTCGGATGGGATCCGACTGTCGGATGAGGTTGATTCGACTTTTGGGGTTGGTCCTACTTTTTGTGCGGATCCGACTGTCGGATGAGAGTGATCCGACTTTTGGGAAGCTGGTCTGACTTTTGAGTGTGATCCGACTTAGGGTCTATAGTATACCTAAATTTGATCTCTGAGATATCTATGTTGTAGGTTCTCGCGACTGGAGTTGTTAACTTTCAGCTTGTGAAATCTGTTGCTTATATATGTGCTGCAGATCAGGTGAGTTACACTAACTTATACATGATATTAGTGTGAAATATGTATGTTATAGTTCATGTGATTATGCAAATAATATGTTATATGTGAAGTGAAGGGTTACATTATATTGTGGTGAAAACGTAACTCAGGCACAGTGAGACATGATGTGAAATCCTTGGTACGGCTTGGATAGTCAACTGTGACCCAAAGTGTGAAATCGCTGTAAGTGCACTGCATCGGTAATATGTCTAGTGATATGTGATGATGGATTTGTTTTATGATGTGACATGTACATGCCTAGTGTGGGGTGTAATTTAGAGTGCTCGCTAAGCTTTATGCTTACTATTATTGAATTCATTCTTTTCAGGACCAGATCGTGGGAAGGCTCCAGAAGTTTGAAGACAGCTCATCATTTATCCAACTGTTTTAGCTGTTTCAATTATTTAAACATATTGTTAGCACTATATTTGTAATGTTACTTAAAGACATTTGATGTCGGGTAGTCCTGGGTGCGGGACCTCGTATGGCTTTTGTTAAATCATCAAGTTAAACGCATTTTTATACTTATTTATACTCTTTGTAAAAAAAATGGAACGTTACATAACCCGAGATTAAACCATCCCAAGATCCTAACCATATGGATCCACGTGATACTTGTCTTGTTGATATGGTTAAGTTGATTATGTCATAGAGATAACTAATCCAAACTACTTTGGGCTTAGAATCAATTATTCATGATTTTTATTACTTACAACAAAAGTTTGCGTATGTTGCGACATGGATAATTTTTATTTTATCAACCATCAAAATATTTTCATAACAACATACGAATTTCAAGAATAAATTCATCGTCAACAAATGTAAGATAATGCACCATAAAGGCCAAAATAGAACATAAGCTTTCACATAAATAAAATTTGAAATTGAATGAATAATGTGAAAAATATTTTACAACAAATCCCAAAATTTCAAAATTACATCCATCGCATTCATGAGCATACAAATAAAGACAATTTGCCACGTAGGGAAACAAAAACGAAGTAATAAATAAACCGGTGACAATAGGCGAGATTAAAACTCCTAATTCTCTTGTAGAGGACAAGCATCCTAGTTTCCTCTTTTGAGATCCGATTCTTCATGCTCTTCCTTCTTCTTATAAATAGTACCTACACTTTGTAACAAAAATAAATTTGTGATAAATGTGAGTCAATTAGCTCGGGTCAACAACCCGACTTAGAAGAATAGCAATGAATCATGAATGCACCTTTACTTTCAGGGTTGGTTTCTTCTTCCTTTTATCTTGCTCCTTTGAACTCATGAAGGGAATGGAAGAGGTGAATTCATGATTGGCTATGTCAAACTATGTAGTTTTCAACATGCCATGCAATTCACCTAAGGATTTCACCATGTTATGCATGTGATAGTTCATGACAACTAATCATATGATGTGGGCAGGGACAAGAGTGTTTGTAACATCCTCATATTGGGCCTAGTTGTGTTTGAATCTGGTACGTCGAATTAGAATTTAATATTGAATAAAAGAATTTTTATTTAATTAATTAAGATAAAATTAGTAGAAAATAGTAAAGAAATGATGTTATAAAAATATTAATGAAAATATATAAAAGTAATAAAATATCGAACGGTATCAAACCAGAATTCTAAAAATATCCCCATTAGTTGAAACGGGTAATCGAGGGTTTAGTAGTAAGTTGAAAAGGGGATCAAAATACCACTTGTGGATATTACTAACCACAAGTCGGTCTCATCTTTGTTTACCCTGATCCACATACGTGCCTTCAATTACACAGATATATACTTTATGCTTCTACTCGTTCTTGGATATTCTTGAAGGAGCAAACATTAAGAATCAATCCAAGCTTCTAATCTGCTGCAAATTCAAGTTGTAATCTGACCATATTCATCTTCTTCATCATCTAAGCTTTCTAGTAAGTTCATAATCCCCTGTTCTTTAAGTTCTTGAAGTTTAGGTCAAATGGGTCAAAACCCAAATTGACATCTATAATTGAAATCATTGATTCCAATCAGTTCCTAATCCATTTCTAACTGATAAGCAATTAAATTCCTGAATTATAGTGGTGTTTAAGATTGAATATGGGAATTACTTCAAATGGGTCAAAAATTGTGATTTTGATTCCAATCCTTGAATTAGATGTTAAAATTAGTTAGGACTCTTGTTTCTAGCTTAGTTTGAGTACACTTTTCATATGTGAATGCTGGAAACTTGTCTGGAATCGTTTGGTTAAGATTTGGGATTGAAGATGGCCAGAACAGGGGCTAGAATCGCTATTGATCTGTGAAGAAGTGCTTGTGGGCGCAAGGGTTGAGCCTTGTGGGCGCAAGGGATTAGGCTTGCGGGTGCAAGGGCCTTTTCTTAACAAAAGAATTGAATATGTTAATGAACGATTGAATAACTTGTTATATGCGTGAGAGAAAATTGCCATGATATTTTATGCACTTGAATAAGTGTAGATTGAAAAGCATGATGATGCTAGGCATAACATGTTGACATAGTATGATATGCACTTGATTAAGTGTATGTTATGTAGCATGATGAGGAATTATGATTATATCCCCGCAAATGTGTTAGATTTAAAATGTACAAAAGACTTATTTTATGCGTGGCCTATAAATAGGCACAAGGCCCTTGGCCTTTGTGCGCTTTTGACTATTCTAATAGTGCAATATCATTATTCAAAGCCGAAAAGGTGTAGTGTGTGTTTCTATTAAATCATCTTCTCTCTACACTCATACTTGAAAGGATAATCGGGAAAAATTCAATTGGTATCAAGGCCATACTTGATCTAAGTTGGCTCGTGATTGGGTGATCAATCGAAGAACAAGAAGAATCGAAGAGAACAAGCATTGTTCATCTCGGTTACTGTTCAGAATTCGAAGACATGGAGTTTTGAGTGAGTTTTCTGTGGAATTTGATTCTATTCATCCTTAAATCATGTCTAAAATCAAGCAGATTCAGACTCAGAACCACAGTCTTCCACTACAACCTTCAAAGTGGTAAAAGATCATCCTCTTGATGATATTATTGGTAACATTGAATATGGTGTGTTAATTATATCTAAGGCAAATGCAAACTATGTTGCCTACTCTAGTTTTCTATCTTAAATGGAACCAAAGAAGACTGAAGAGGCACTAAAGGATGAAGATTGGATTAAAGCTATGCTAGAGGAGCTGACAAAATTTCAAAGAAATAAGGTTTGGACCCTTGTCCCTGCTCCCAAAGAAAAAATAGTTATAGGCACTAAGTGGGTCTATAGAAATAAAATGGACAAGGATGGAGTAGTGATTAGAAATAAGGCAAGGCTAGTAACTCGGGTATCGACAAGAAGAAGGTATTGATTATGATGAGACCTTTGCCCCTGTTGCAAGGATTGAAGCTATAAGACTATTTCTTGTCTATGCAGCCTTCAAGAATTTTAAAGTGTATCAAATGGATGTTAAAAGTGCATTCCTGAATGGAGCACTACAGGAGGAGGTCTACGTGAAACAAACCCCTGGTTTTGTTGATCCTAAACATCCAGATTATGTCTATAAGTTGGACAAGGCTCTGTATGGACTCAAGCAAGCACCTAGAGCATGGTATGATACACTGTCCACCTATCTGCTTTCAAATGATTTTATTAGAGGAAGTATTGATAAAAGTTTATTTATAAGAGAAGGCAGGGGACATGTTATTCTTGTTCAAATCCATATAGATGACATTATCTTTGGTTCATCTAACCAAAATCTATGTGATTGGTTCTCTGAGATAATATCTAATCAATACAGAATGAGCATGATGAGTGAGATGACTTATTTTTTGGGACTTCAAACTAACCAGAAAGAAGATGGTATATTTATAAATCAGAGCAATTATGTCTTTGATCTGATTAAGAAATATGGACTAGACTCAAGCCATCCTACAAAGTCACCAATGTTACACAATGTCAAGCTGAGTAAGGACATTGATGGGAAGTCTGTATGTCAAACTACATGTAGAGGAATGATCGGTTCATTACTCTATCTGACAGCAAGCAGACCTAATATAATGTTTGCTACATGTGTTTGTGCAATATATGAGGCTGATCCAAAGGAATCACACTTGCAGGCTGTCAAAAGAATACTCACATATCTAAAGGGAACACCTAATTTAGGTTTGTGGTATCCCACAGGATCAGGATTTGAGTTGATAGGGTACTCAGACTCAGACTTCGTAGGTTATGGTCTAGACAGAAAGAGTACTACTAGAGGATGTCAGCTGTTGGGTGGTAAATTAGTCAGCTGGACAAGAAAGAAATAAAATTAAGTAGTAATTTCCACAGCTGAAGTTGAGTATGTTGCAGCACGGAGATGTTGTGCTCAAATATTGTGGATGCAACATCAGCTTAGGGACTTTGATTTACATTATTCAAAGACTCCCATATCTTGTGACAATCAAAGTGCTATTGCCATTACACACAATCCAGTTTTCCACTCAAGAACAAAACATATTGAAATAAGATATCACTTCATCAGAGACATAGTTGAAAAGGGAAATGTAGAGTTAGTCTTCATTGGAATAGAAGATCAACTTGCAGATATCGTCACTAAACCAATTGAAGGCACAAAATTCACGACTCTGCTGGGCAAACTTGGCATACTCAACCCTTAATTTGGTATGTTCCATTGTTATTTTGTCTCTATTCAATATATGCTAAGTGCTAAACTTGACTAAGTGTCAAAATCTGAGCTGAGTGCTCAGTCTACGCTGAGTAATCAGTTCAAAGGTATGATCAGTTTCACATGTCTAGGTTAGTCCTAACAAATGGTAAGCCCAAAATAATGGTAAGTCCAGAAGATTTTAAGATGTGTCCTTTAGAATAAACGTAAGTCATTTATAAATTAATTATTTAAGATATGTTCCTAAAAATAATTCATTTCATATTGTTAGAATTCAGATCAATGTAACAGTGTGAGTCTAGGAAAGTTACATTCAATATAGCCGTTATAACAAACTGCGTAGTCGGTTGTTAATGTAACGGTCATATTTATTATCATTTACTAACGGTAACTTTCCTCTCTCATTGAAAAAGTATAAATAGAGAGACTAGTTAGCAGATTTCGTTTACGCTTCCAAAACTTCTTTCTCCCTATCTATTCTTTCTACCCTAATCTTGTTGTGTGCAGAATCGTTCGCTTAGTGCAACATCCTAAAACGACCAAGTGCAATTATACAATACAGTTCTATATCAATGGAGGGATATACTCTTAATCTAACAAATCAGACGATCTGAGGAGGGACGTTTAAGAATAATGCCCTTCCGGTGTACAAACAGAACAATGTACTTACGTGCATTGACATTCCTCAATCAAAGCAAGGTCACGGATATGAGGAATGGGTCTCCTACATTCGCAAAGGACCTCTATCTCGTGCCTTTCTTAATGGTCCTGGCATTCTAGTTCCTCAATTGTTGACAGAGTTTTGGTACACCTGTCGCTATGAAGCTGATCTACGGGTGATAAGGAGAACTGTCCTAAGTGGACATCAAGGGATAGCGGTTGATATAAATGTTTTACGAACGGTCTTATAACTGCCTATTGTTAATTGTTATGATGCCCCTGTTTCTAGGGAAACAGCTAGAAGTGTGCTACCACTCTTGGGTCATCCGCACGTAACCGGTGTAATCAAGAAGTCAGTCTTCCAAACCAGTTGGGGTTTTATGATATCTACAGTGGTGCGTTCACTGGGGTACAAGGTTGGTGGTCTTGATAATGTTAACGATTTCGAGATGCAGGTAATTTACAACATGTATTATGGGCGTAATGAGGATTATGCAGAATTAATCTTTGAAGTATTCAGATCACAAGTCACCAAAGCCGTGAGAGATGTCAATGTTCCTTTCATCCACTTTCTATCAATGGTGTTCGAGGACATGCTTGGAACATTGTATGCAAGTAGATATGAAGCAACTCCCACCCCTGCCCTCAACTCCAGAATTTTCAAGGATGACATCTTTCCGGGGCATCCAACAATGAGTGCTCAAATGCGAGCCTTTGCACGGCTTCCGACTCCTGAGTCCAGTGTAGCCGAGGAGGATGAAGCTGAGGAGGAAGAAGGTGAAGCTGATGATTCTGAGGCTGAGTCCTCCCAAGATGACCAACAAAGGACTCATCTCAGACCTCGTGCTCAATGGATTTCCTCCACCACTTCTAGCTCTGAGCAAAGGAGTCTGTTTCCTAGCTCTGAGTCACCACTGCTAGGTGCAGCAGGTATAACTTCTCATCCCTTATCTCCTTCTCTCTTTTTTACTTCTCCACCTCCTAAACAAGGAGATAAGACTGTGTTAAGCCCATCTCAGTCTAACCCCTCTCTCTCACCACAACCATCTCCACCCATTCTCCAATCTAAAACCAACCTTGGTCAGCCCACTGCTACCAAGGATATTTCCCACACCTATACACGTAAAACTACCAAGGGTGGTCCTTCCCCTCAAAAGGACCTTAGAGCTGATATCGCATTAACACCTCCACCGGCAGAAGCTGAGGGGGAGACACCTTCTCTTAAGGTGCCAACCTCAAGGTTCACTTCACCTAGTCAGCCTATACCGGGTATGGTGTCTACTCAGCCCATACCTACTTGAGCTATGGGAGAACCCATTTCCTTGCCTTCACAGACACATGAAGGTTACATTGAACATATGACCTCTCCCCACGGTCAAATACTACCCTCCTCACCACTCAGCTCAGCCAACCCTTCCACCAAAGTACACGATTTTGGTCCTTCTCCTTCATTTCTTTTCTCACACACTCTTGCACGACATGTCAATGATCCTCCCAAACACCAGGAAGGATTACAGGGTCCACATTCTGGATCCCTTAATTCTAGAGGTCAGTACCAACCTTTGGATATGGGGCTCACAGTCTCACCCCAGGAAGAATACTGAAGAGCCTCTCCTACAGTGGAAATTCATTCTTCCACTGGTTAGGAAGGCTTTGAGTTTAAAAAGAGGATGGGGGAGCCTAAAGTTACCGAAGCCGCTGATGCCCAAGCCATAATACAATATCTAAACATCCAGTTTGAGCTGCTACATAAGAAAAGGAAGAAAGATAAGCCAAACTGATGGGCAAGTTAACTGATCTTACAAAATCAGTGGCACACTTGGAACGCTTAGTGCTTAAGCTAAGACCCTCCCCTATTGATGATGACAAAAGGGGGGAGGAAGAATCAAAGAAAAAGGAGGATGTAGTTGAGGGGGAGCGCACAGAGGAAGTCAATATCCAAGAAGAAACTCACGATCAGTTCATGAGTACTGTACATTAGCCTACTCAACAACAGCAACAAGCTCCAGCAGTCCAAACACTCACAGCTCCTTTAGTCCAATCAGCTCAACCAGAAACTCCACATGAAGAAACACCTAAAGTTGTGCCTACCAAAATCCCTCATTATGAGCTATCAAAGAATGTGGAAGCTGAGTTTGTTCCAGCCACACAAGCTGATAAAGGGAAAGGGAAGGCTATGGAGACCGTGAAAAGAAAGAGGAGATCAAGTGCTATGTCTCTAGCCAAGAGGAGAAAAGTCATCATTGCTGAACCTGAGCTAGAGCAACAAGGTCAGTCCCAAGATGTTGAATCTGACACTGACTCAGGTGATGAAGTTGATGCTGCACAGAAGGCTAGTGACATGTTAGCTGAACAAATGTTACATGATATGGCCAAGGAACTAGGTATGTCTGTGGAGGAATTAAAAGAACAACAAAAACAAGATGAGCTACAAAGAGAACAGGCTAAAGCTGAGGCTGCCAGAGCTGAAGCTGAAGCTGAAGCTGACTATCATGGACCCAAAGCTGCCCCAATTCCATACTCAAATGTTGATCTAAGGCATTGTTATAAAAGAACACACTTTGATCACAAGATTGAATCTATTACACTGAGCACGCCCTAGTGGGAGTAGTGACTAGCATTATAGGTCGTTGGGCGGCCGGAAGGTTGTCACAAGTAGAAAAGGAGAATTAGTGATAATCAACTTTATACTAGACAACAAACATGAAATTGGTTTAGATATGAGATATCTGTACAAGTTGGGTTTTTCGGAATTAAAGATTGTAGCCACAACTATTAAAAGGATGAAAAAGAGTCAGATTAGACAAGAGATAGTTGATGTGCTCAAGACACTCTTCATAAAAATCGATCAATTAGGGGAGATCCCTGCTGATGAAATAGATACCTTCCTGAACAGGAATATAGCAGCAAGAATTAGAGCAACAAATCAACGAGCTAAAAGAGACTTCAATCTACAAGTTCCAAAGGGAGTTGAATTTAGAGAAAATACTTATGTAACTCAACCTTTGGAAGGATTCTTGTATTTTGATGTGGAAGGTAACCAGTGTTTCTTGAAGGTAGCAAATCTTCACTTGGCAAATCTGGAATTGATTCTGTAATTGAGAATTATATGTGATAAATCAATTCAGAACTCAATATTCAAATATCAACTAAACAAAGAAATCAGATCCAGAAAAGCTGAGATGAGAGAGCTACCAGAGGGTGAAGAAATTCTGAATAATGCTATCAAAGAAGTAGCTAGCTGGGAACTTAAATGGTTAGATATGTGGATGGAGGCTGGAGACCCTATAGATTAAAACTTTGAAGTTATATATTTTGTAAGCACTAAGTGTGCATAAGCTGATCATAATGATCAAGCAATAATGTAAATGATTTGTTCATAAATGAAAATTCAAGTTTGATATGTTCAACTGCTTATTATTCGATATGCTTATTATTTGATATGTTCAACATAATGTTTAATGTGTTCCAATAAACAGCTTTGCAAGTTCAAGCTGAGAACTGATAAGTTCAGTAAAATAAGTTTTGTAAGTTCAGAACTTAAATTAACTCTGATAAGTTCAGTATCTAAGTAGTTGTCTATTCAAATACTTAAAATACAAGTCTTATAATAGATTTGTAACATGACAAATCTTGTAAGTTCAAGACATGGTGAATAAGTATGGATCAGCTCAATACTTATTTAAAAAATAACTTTAGTCAGTTCTAGAGTTGATTAACATAATTCTGTTAATCTATGCTTATTTTGATACAATGTTTTGTCATCATCAAATAGGGGGAGATTGTTAGTCCCATGCTTAGAATAGTTAGATTTGATGAGACAAACCATAGCTATGTATAGATGATAGGTTAAGTGTTAGGAATTATGTAAGTCTGTTGTAGACTGACTAGTTAGCTTAGGCTGAGTAGTCAGCGTACAAACTGATATACAGTTTTCTATGTAAGTACTAGATAGCTCAGTGACTTCTAAACTGAGATAGGTTTCAAGAGTGAAGACTTGAAGATTTGAAGATCCAAGAACTCAGCTTGATGATGTCAAGACTGAGTGAGTCAGCTCAGCGCCAGAAGTTAGTTTAGGAGTTTAAGTAAGTTTTAAATTCTGTTATAAACTCTCGATATCTACTACATTTAAATTAGAATATCTAAAACCTAATTTAAACTATCTATTAGTTGGATAGAGATCACAAACGAAATTAATTAGATATGTTCTAATTAAGGAGTTTGTTAAGATTTTAAAGAAAAGATAAGCTCTATTTTTAAATCACGATTTGTTCGTAGATAAATCAAGTATAAGTATAAACCTTCTTCTTATGGGTTTACAAGAATAGAGAGTTCTACAAAAGTTGCAAAACATACATGTGTTCGTCATACTTGATACACGTGTGTTGCGATAACTATGTGAGTTCAAAGTTAAAGAGAGTTTTCCATAGTTCTTATTAATCAGTTTTAACAAGAAGTCCGATCATCAATTAGTTTGTGATTCAAGAGTGTTTAGAGAGAGTTGAATTTATAATCAGTGGAACATCAAATCGTTCTAATTATTGAATATGTTCTTATTGAATTGTTTTATTATTGATTAAGTGTATTCAACCCCCCCTTCTACAGTATATCGGTTGCTTGTTTACCCTCTTTGGGACCAACAATATCAAGGTATTTGTTTGGCATAAACGAGTAGCAACGGAAGCAAGACACAATACAAAAACCAAACTAGCCAAACAAACACACGTGCCATGGACCAATATCTATACATGAAATTGTAACTAAAATAAGAACAAGATGGATAGGAATGTACCACTATGCAAGCACCACAATCTCCCTCTATTCAAGCTTCAAGAATCAAACAAGTCAAGCTTCAAAAACCCAAGCTAGGATTTCTCTAGAGAAGTCCACCCCAAGTTGTGTAGACTCCCAAATGCTAGTAGGTTGGTGTTACCACTAAAACAACAATCAAGTATATTCTTACACTCTTGTGCACCCAAAAGAACACCAAGAAGAAGGTCAAGGTTGAGAGAGCTTTCTTGTGCATGAACCCACACCAAGAACAACCAAAAGTCTGTTCTTGAGCAGAGAAAAACGTAGCCTCTTAGTCTACCCAAGTTAATGACATAAACCCCATTAAACCAAGTGTTTAAGGATGTTAATTCTGCTGTTACAGGGACTGTACACGACCCGTGTTGGTCAACACGGCCGTGTAGGCCCAAAGCCCACGGCCTCAATTGGGCCAAGTTAGCCCGTGTCTAACAGACCCAACACGGCCCGTGTTCATCTACATGGCCGTGTAGGCCCAAAGCACACGGTCTCCACTTGGGCCAAAACGCCCCATGCTAGTTGGGCTGGACACGGCCCGTGTTCCATGCTGCCAAAACCCATTTTGGCCTTTTTCTCTCTTTTGCTTGATCGTGTTGTCGGAATCAATACTTGGTGTGTGACCCAATAGGCCTATACCTCATCGGCAGTGCTATTAACTCGTTCGTGTCAGCGGGCATATTCCAACAGACTCCCACTTGCACGTGGCACGACTACGAAAAATAACACAAACATAGAGCGGCCTCTAGCAAGACATCTATACTCCCAAGTCAGTATAGGGTATGCCACTCTTGACAAGATCCCAATCATAAAATGATTGTCCTAAAGATAAATGAACATATACATCCCTTTGTTCGCGATATCCTATGTAAACACAAGGCATGGAATAAAGTCAACCTTCATATCGTTCACGATTATGTTTCTCGATTCTAGATTAGTGGTGACCAACAAACCAAGTTAACACTGATCCATCATCAATATAACTTGAGCACGGCCATGCATATGAACGTCAGCACTCAATCATCGAGGGGCCCATGGATATCTTCTCTATACATATAGGAAGAAATTCCTTTCGACTACATAGTCCTGCCACATAGATAATACTCTACCCAATCATCTCCCTTATAACGACCAGTTACGGACCGCATTAGAAAACGATCAAAGCAAAGCAGACCTATGCTTTTGGATCACATGTATCTCTATTTTAAGGATGAAACACCATCATCATCCTGAGTTACTTATGACCAGAACCATGAAGCGAACTCGGGTGCGGGTCCTCCAATCACTTGAAACCCCTTTCAAGTACAGGCAAGAATCACGTTTAACAAAACCAACTCTTTACCTCGATCTTAATTTATACTTCCTTCCCATAAAGTATAAACGATTGTGGAGATTTTAGAATGATAAACATTCTCGGAAGTGTTTAAACATGCTAAGATGGAACACAATAAGGATTCATAAAATACCCGCCCTTGGCGTATTATTAAATCTCCATTTAATAATCGATATGGTATGAATTGCAATATTGCTTAATGTCCCCAAAATATAAGTACAAATCAAACATAAACCAAAACATATTCAAGCCAAGTTATACGCATTAGACATGCCAATGGACCTAGTATGACAAACATCACTAGTCCATAACAATGGCTTAACTAGTAGATTTGTCCCACAACATCCACAAGATCTTTTGTTATTCAATTATATTTGACAAGACTACTTCAAAAGTATGCATCAAAGAGATCTTACTTATCAAAAATTTAAAGTAATCACACACTCATTGTCTCAAAAACCCACAATAAGGTTAGTGATACTTTAAGAATCAACAAACAACACCACAAGTTAGGATCATCAACTTTGATCAAAGATCAACAGTTATCCTAGCAGAAACATGCATTAGAGTAACTACTTACTCCAAGCCTATTCAAGTCGTCAAACATCAAGAACATATCTCTATATTTCTTGAACTAAATACTATCCAATATTGTATCTCTTAAATTCCCCTATGAAGCAGTAATTCCTGAATTAGGTTTGCAGAAAACCTAATATCGGGACATTATCTTCCATAGACATTTAACACTAGGAATACAACAAAGCTCCCACTAGCGCTGACATACGTAAAAGGTTTTATCTATGCTTTTAGAAAACTCATCACTATGATCTTCTAATAGTAAGCAAAGATATCTTTCCTTCAAGATGCAAGAATAAGCCCGAAGTGGTCTTATCCACTTTTGTAGACATAATTCGGATACTACGGACGTATATTAAGACCCTCGGATAGTGTTATAAGCACTTCCTCATCGTATTGTTTCATGACGAAACGCGGTCATTAATATCTACGAGTATCAAACATTCTTCAACATAGCCACTAGGACAAGTTTGTCCATAACCACCATGAAAAACTTTACCACTAGTCGGTATTTGAAGTTGTCTACAATTCCATCCATGTTAATCCCATCATTACCACCTTGGTATACACCTAGGTATGGGATAAAGTCAAGTCAAGCACTTGGACATTCCAAATGGATTGCATCTCTTTATCATTTACTTCTTTTATCTTTAGCGAATTCTGGATCCACTATCTCTTCTGATAGGTGGCGAATTCAACATGACTCACCACCAAGTCATTGCCACTTAGATGTGAGAAACCCATATCTCTTTGACTCTATATGACCCTTATCAGAATTAAAAAAAGTAATGATTCTTAGTCAGGCATACCAACATAACTATGCTGATCAAAGATGTCAGATTATATGCTAGTATTATCATCAAGTCTTCATTTAAGTTCCACGTTCTTCCACTGGAATGCCCTAGTTTTAGTTTCTTTCTTCTTCCCCTTTTAAGCAACAAACATTGTTCTCAAAAGGTTAAATAACTAAAACTTAGAAGAACTCCTCAAACGTATTAGCACTTCTCGATTTCAAGTTTATCCTTCTCCCACTAAATGTAGAATGGATAACTTCGAACTATAAGATAGAGAAGCATAGAACCTTTCTAGTCGTATCTCAATAAATGCTAAATAGACTATCAATTGAATTTGGATTTGAGGACTTAGTCACAATGGCAAATGAATATCCCAACAAACCGGACACACATTATCGACCCGTCATAAACCGGATCAATAACACCCGGTTCCCTACTCCATGACACCATGTACCAATGCGTTTTAGTAGGATATGAATTGTGAAACAATCTACAATTCACTATATGGTCATCCAATAAATAGATAATAGATATCTTAGCATCTTAACTAGATCTAAGTACCTTGATCTATATGCCCTATTGATTCTTAAAGTTGTTTTGGCTAATTCTGCACACCAACAAGGTTTCAGACATATGCCCAAACTGATAAACGTCTTGCAATTACTACCATCAAGGTAGTGATGAAGAGGTTTCCCTTTCGTTATTCTTTGTGGTATGCTTGAACGGATTCTCCACAAAATGTGATTAATATCCAACAAGCTTATAATCCTTTCACAAACTCCGGCGAAGGATCTCATAATCATCTTAGCTTAATAAACAAGATCGACATCAAAGCGTTTAGCCCGAGACTAAACTATTCCAAGATCCTAACCACATGGATCTAGGCGATATATTTCTTGTTTATGTGATTAAGTTGATTATCACACAAAGATAACTCATCCAAACTATTTTGGATTCATGAATACTCTATTACTTGTAACAGATTCTTTGGTATGCCATGACATGGGAAATTTTGCACAAAAATATCTCACAATAGATTTTCATAATAAATTTCATATTTTAAGAATAACTCATCGTCACCACATGTAAAGTTGTACGCCACGCAGGGCAAAACAACACATGAGCTATGACATAAAACCTTGAATAAATAACGTTTAAAAAGGTTCAAAATCAATTCTTAAAACTTCAAAATTTTTGTTCACCGTAATTAAAGCGAGCATACAAAGAGATGTTACTTGCCAAGAGATGTTACTTCTCTTGGAGGACAATCACCATGGTTTCCTCGTTCGAGATCCGGTTCTTCATGCTTTTCTTTCAACAAAGGACCTACACTTTGTAACAAACAAATTTGTGACAAACGTGAGTCAATCCGCTCGGGTCAACAACCCAGCTTATAGAAGAATAGCAATGAATCATGAACGTACCTGAAGATGGAAAGTTAACTCTCTCTTTCCTGAGAAGTTTTATATCCTCACGGCACGTAGGGCAGGCGTGACGGCCCCAATTTCCAAATCTTCCACAGAAGTAGCAAACCACCTTTTCTTGAGTCACATCTTGAGGCACATTCTCTATGTCCTTTGACTCAACATTAAGGATAGGCTTGGAAACTCCAACCTTTCCTTTTAGGGTCGGTTTCTTCTTCCTTTTCTTTTGTTTATTTAAGCCCAATGCAGGAGTGGTTGAGGTGGAATTATGCTTGGCAATGTCAGATTCCGCAGACTTCAACATGTCATGCAATTCGCTTAAGGACTTCTCGAATCCTTGAATATGATAGTTTGTGACAAACTGTTCATATGATGCGGGCAGAGACTGGAGTACAATATCCACAGCGACGTCTCTCCCAATAGGAAATCCTAACCTCTCCATTTGGTCCACGTTTGCCTTCATCTTAAGGACATGAAGACCAACATTTCCGCCTTTCTGCAGCCTACAACCGACTAGGCTTTTAACACACTCAAGTTGTCATCCAAGGAGATGAAGGAGGTCGTGAAAGCTGCACCAACTGCCCTTGTAACAAGAGATACAAAGATGAGAAGCTTTGCAGCTATTGATTCTGGTTCTGATGAAGAAGGAGATGAAGAGGAGAGTGCTGGAGAAAGTGATGAGGAGAATGATTGTGAGGAAAATAATCTGGAGGAGTTGGTTGAAGGTGTAGCAATGCTGGTTAAGAAGTTCAGACCTTTCAAGAAGGGAAAGGGTGTCAAGAGGTTCAGCAAGAGGTCATCAAAGTTTGTCAAGCCCAAATCCACTTTTCATGCCTCTACAACAGAATGTTATAAGTGTGGCAAGATTGGCCACATAGCTAGTGACTATAAGTCAAAATATAACACTGGTTCTTCATCTGTGCAAAATCAGGAGGGCAAAATTGACTATGAAGCCAAGTATAAGAAACTCCTTGCTGTTGTCCTTGACAAGAACAAGAAGAAGAAAGCCCAGGGCCAAGTTCTTGTTGCTGAAGAAGATTGGGCAGAAGAAGATCTCTCCTTAGATGAGGATGAGGTGATCTCTGCTCAGTTTTGCATGATGGCCAACAACAATGATGGTAGTTCCGTTGATGAAGACATGAAAAGGGCTGCTAAAGCTTGTTCAACTACCAACTAGGATCCTTCTTCTATGTATCAGGTTGGAAAATTTATTAACTATGATGATAATGAGAAGAATGCTATGTTTGATTACTTGTGTATTGATTTCCAGTCTGCTATTCAAAGAGAGAAGAAGCTAAAACTAGAAGTAGAATCCCTAAAGGAAAAGTTAATTCTTAAGGATGAGGAACTTAAGCAGATAACAATCTTAAATGAGGAATTAGCTAATCAAAAGATACTTAATGAGATCTTAGTAAAAGAAACTAGTGAAGCAACCAAAAAGTTTAATGACCACCAAAAAGTAGTAAAGTCTTGGTATGTATCTGCAGAAAAGACCACTCAGTGTGTCAAGGAGCAGATACCCAAACAAGTTCAAGCTATTATTGGTGGAAATTACTGTAAGGCTGCTAACTATGTTGATTCTAGTAAGAACCTTAATATCTTAGACAAAGCTGACATTTTGCCACAGACTTTTAACAAAACTGTTAAAGGCAAAAGTGTGCTCACAAATAAGTTTGTTAGAAGCAAGAGTTCCCACTCAAAAGAATCAATTATTCCTTATGTTGAATTATCCTCTAGTAAGATTTCAGAATGTAAAAATACTAATAACACAAAGTCAAAGGATGTGAGTAAAGGAAAGGAATCATTAGTTAAGACCTTAGAGACATTATGTTGTCAAACCTTGAAAACAGATGACTTAATTCTTAGCATTTCACAAACTGAAGAATCATTAGCTAATACTACTCCATCAACTGATAGGTTAGTAGATGATAAATGCTCAGCTGATAACCTGTCAGCTGATCATAGCTCATCTTCTAAACAATCAGTCAATATAGAAGTAATCAACTCTCTTTCAATAGAAGAAACTATGAGTAAAAAGAATGATGTTCACATTGTTCCCATTTCTGCCACACCAAAGATTGGTAAAAAAATTTCTAAAAACAAAGATCAATCTAAGGTGCCTGTAAATAAAGACCTAAGAAAATTACAGGATAAGCTTCATAAGCGGACTTGTGATGACAACATAGTCATTTCTCTCATACAAAGAAACCTGAGATGAAGTGGAAAGCTAGGTGCATTCCACAGGGATCCACTAAGTAGTGGATTCCTACTTGTGTCACTAACTTTTCTTTCATTCAAATCTGTACACGGTGTTGGTTCTTGGTTTCTTGATAGTGGATGTTCAAGAACCATGACAGGTACCATGGCTTTGCTCAGTAACTACTAGAAAGAGAAAGGTCCTAGGGTGACCTTTGGTGATAACAACCATGGGCAAACAAAAGGCTATGGTGAGCTTCATAATGGGAACCTCAAACTGTCAAAAGTTTCATATGTCAAAGGGCTGAAATATAATCTCATAAGCATAAGTCAATTGTGTGATGGAGATAATGAAGTCCACTTCACAAAGACTTGAGGCTCCATCATAAATAAAGAAGGAAATACAGTGTTTAGTGCCAAGAGAACCAAGGATGTGTATACACTTGACATGTCCTCTAGTGACCCTTCAAAGGAAACATGTTTGTACTCAATGAATAATGAGGATACAAATTGGTTGTGGCACAAGAGGCTTTCCCACCTTAATTTCAAAAATATCAACAAGTTGAGCAAGGGTGAACTAGTGTCAGGACTACCTTCACTGAATTATCTTAAGCCTAAACCTTGCACTGCTTGTGAGAAGGGAAAGTAGCATAAGACATCATTCCATCTAAGGAGGTCTTCTCAATTACAGAACCTTTCTATATGTTGCACATGGATCTCTTTCGTCCTGTTGCAACTGCTAGTATTGGTGGAAGTAAGTATGCTCTTGTATTGGTTGATGAATTCTCAAGATACACTTGGGTTTTCTTTCTTAAAGCGAAGAGTGAGGCTGCTGAAGAAATTATTTGTTTTATCAAGAAGATGGAAGTGTTGAATGGCAATCTGGTGAGGAGTCTTAGAAGTGATCATGGAACTGAATTCAGAAATCAAACTCTGGAATCCATCTATGATGAGAAAGGGATATCTCAAAACTTTTCTTCTGCAAGAACCCCACAACAAAATGGTGTAGCTGAAAGAAGAAGTAGAACATTGATTGAAGCTGCCAGAACCATGTTGTGTGAAAGTGGGTTACCATTTAATTTCTGGGCTGATGTTGTATGTTGTGCATGTTTCACACAGAACAGGTCCCTTATTATGAAGAGGCACAACAAAACTCCATATGAAGTGCTCAAGGGAAGGAAGCCAAGCATCAGCTTTCTACATACCTTTGGTTGTCAATGTTTCATACTCAATCAAAATGATCAATTGCAGAAGTTTGCTCCTAAAACTGATGAAGGAGTGTTTGTAGGTTACTTAGTGTTTTCTAAAGCATACAGAGTATACAACCTCAGAACCAAAGTCATAGAAGAATCCATCAATGTAAGTTTCAATGAAAATGACTTTGTTGCTTCTTGTTCTTCTAATCATGTTTAAGGTGAAGAATTTAATGATCTTATGCAAACTAGAGAAGTTCCTTCAGAGCAAGCATATCCCTCTCCACCAGCTGCTCATGATATAGATGAACCTGTTCCTATCCAAATCTTTAACCATGTACAACCATCCTCATCCAATCCTATACCTCTACTAAATCATGTGGAAAATGACTCAACATCATTGGATTCCAATTCCATATCACTCATTCCCTCTTCAGTAGAGATACCACGGATTGCAACAATGAAGTTATATTAGCCACTCAAAATGAATTCATTTCTACTGCTGATAGCCACCATATAACTTCTTCTCCCCAAATCTAAATGAATCCCAATTCCCAAGCAATCCAAAAAGCCTTCAAAGACCTCAAGCACCATCCTCAAAATTTGGTGATAGGCACCATAGATGATCCAGTTAGAACAAGATCAAAAGCTTGCAACATTTGCTTGTATTCTGGATTTGTCTCAATGATTGAACCAAAGAAGGTTGATGAAGCTCTCAAAGATCCCCACTGGGTGTCTGCCATGCAAGAGGAACTGGCAGAATTCAAAAGAAATAATGTATGGACTTTGGTACCCAAACCAAAGGATAAATCCATCATTGGAACAAAGTGGGTGTACAGAAATAAGCTAGATGAAAATGGGCAAATCATCAGAAACAAAGCAAGGCTAGTGGCACAGGGGTATTGTCAAGAAGAAGGTAATTGATTTTGATGAAAACTTTGCCCCTGTTGCAAGATTGGAAGTTATCAGACTATTCCTAGCCTATGTTGCCTTCAAAAACTTCAAATTGTTCCAAATGGATGTAAAGAGTGCATTTCTGAATGGAAATCTGAAAGAAAAGGTGTATGTAAAACAACCTCTTGGTTTTGAGGAGTCAAGCTTACCTGATCATGTTTACTTTCTAAACAAAGTTTTATATGGTCTTAAGCAATCTCTAAGAGCCTGGTATGATACCCTCTCTTCTTTTCTCATTAACAAAGGTTTTACAAGAGGATGCATTGATAGCACTTTATTTATTAGGAAGTACAAAGGTGACGTGATACTTGTGCAGATATATGTAGATGATATAATATTTGGGTCTACTAATTTGGAACTATGCAAAAAGTTTTCTAAACTCATGTCTGATAATTATCGATTAAGCTATATAAACAACACTTGCATCACCAAGATCCGAGAGGTTTAGGAACTTGGAACCCTTTGACCATGGGTCAAATGTTGAATGCATATCTTGTTTATTATGCTAAATGACTTAAACATCCTTCACTTGAGTATGTGAGAGGATTGAAAGCTTGTTGGATATCGTTCACACTTTTAGTGTGTTGATCGTTCAAGCAAACAATAAGGAGTAACTTTAGATACCTTGTTACCTTTACCGGTGATGGTAGAAGGGATGGTATGTCTATTTTAATGGACTAGTTTTTGAAACCTTAGAGGTGTTCAAAAATCACCATAACGAGGTACATGATAGAGATGGCAATGCAACTATGATACTCGAATCTAGTTAAGATGTTGAGTACCTTAGTTTTATATTATGTGACTATCATAAGAATTATGGGATTGTCTCACAATTTATTCCTCTTAAGACACATTGTTACATGTGGTCGTCTAAAGGAGGAACCGGACATTTTGATATGGTCCGACAAGTGATAGGTTACACTTTTATAACCAAAATTGTTTTGGGTCATTCTCGAAATGGTGGGCAATAGTCTAAATCTTATAAACAACAAAGATGGTCATGTAAACACCTTAGAGGATATGACGAAAAGGAGGATCCTAGTTTGTCTATTCCATTGTCTGGATTGTCTAGCCTACGTTTAGACGTGAGGTAGAGGAACCCAGGATCTAGAGGTAACTACTCCATTTGGTACTCTACTAAGACCATGGGATATTTGTTTTGACAAACCTTGTGAGAACATGATGTTAGTTGCTCAAAGGTAGAGTTTCTTAAATTAATATCCATGGATGTATGTGAGAGTAAAGTATACCTTGAATGGAAGGACCTGATGTTGAGACTAGAATCCAATCAGAAATGATTGAAACTCAGCATGGCAATGCTGGAGAACCTAGCATAAAATTCATTACCTCTTGGTAGAAGTTGTCATAAGACCAGAAAGACATAATTCATTATGTCTGAGGAAGACAACTTTATGATGATTCATGATGAATGCGTCAACTACCGGAAAGCGTAGTGGGCTTAGAGTCCGCTAAGAGGAAGGAGGTTATGATAAGATGAGATGCTACCCATGACGGATATCCAAGGTTTCGACTTGGTTGATCCTACACCTGGGTATGAACCCTCAAGGTGCAATTGGATCTTTGATGAGATAGACCAACATGGATAAGTTTGTAGACTAATTCAAATACCGACTAGTAGGAATGGTTTCACGATGATTGACCATGAGGAAGGTATCATCTAGAAACATTCTCCCGGTGGTTATGTTGAAGTTCACACAGATACTTATTTTATAAGTGCCTTTTAGGCTATATTCGATGGAAGTAAATACCACATTCCTTAATAGGAATTTTCAGAGGAAATGCTCACAACATTTTCGATGGTCTTTTACTATCATAAGTATCCTAATGAAATCTACAAACTCTAAGTAGTCCGCTTATGGACTTACGTTGCCATCTCAATATTAGAAGCTTTGCTTTGATATGAAAATCATTTGTTTGGGTTTTCAAAATAGCAATGATGAAACATGGATGAATGCCAGAGCTAGTGGGAGCATTTTGTAATCCTATTCTAAATATGTCTAGTACATACATCGTGTTGGAGATAATGTCCCGATTTCGCTTGAAAAAGCTTAAATCAAGAATTATGTATCCATAACGATTATAGAATATACAAAACCAGTGAAAGGAGTTAAAAAATATTGAAATATGTTCTTGTTGATCTATAGTAAGAAGCAACATAGAATAATTTGTTATTCAAATGCTTGCTTATATACTTCTTAGGATAACTGCCGATCTTTATCGGGGTTCGTGATCCTACTAAATATGGTGTTGTTAATAAGTATGCTTCTCAAAGCATCGCTGACTCTATTGGGATCTTATGAAACAATAAGAGTATGATGGCTTGTGCAAGATAACATTTATCTCAAGCATCCTTGATCTTATTGAGTTTTGATGAATCAATGAAGGTACGATGGCTTGATAAAAGACTGTTATCTCACCAACGCACACTTTTGAGTGATTGGTTGAGGTAGAGATATGGTCATCTTACGAATACACATGGATAGGATGGTGGCGGATCCATTTTGCTAAAGCCGTAGTTGCAAGATAGTGATGATTGACATACTAGTGCTTGCAAAGACTTGGCTTGAGTTTGTTTTAGTTGAAATTTTGATTTGCTGATTTTGGGAACGTTAAGCAACATTGTGCTTCTGCTAGTATTGATTATCAAATGGGGATTTGTTAATACGCATGTAGCGAGTAATCTCAGTTGCATTTATTGTGTTCCATCTTAGCATGTTTATCACTTCCCTGAATGTTTTACATTCTAAAAGTCCACAGTCGGTCAATCTTCATCGGAAGGAAGTTTGAACGAAGACTGAGGGAAAGGGTTGGTCGTGTATTCAATGGTGATTGGATACAAGAGACGCAACACTTTACCTATACTTGAAAAGAGTTTCAAGTGATTGGACGACCCAGACCAGAGTAACTCAGGGTGATAATATCTTTTGTCCTTTGACCGGAGATACATGTGTTTCCACGACATTGGTCTGCCTTGTTCTGATTGCTTTCAAACACAGTCCGTAATTGGTTGTTATAAAGGATGCTTTTGGGCAAAGTATTACCGATGTAATGGGCCAATGTAGTTGAAGGAATTTGTTCCTCTGTTTACAGAGATATCCTTGGCCCCTCGATGATTGGGCACTGACACCAAAATGCACGGCCGTGCTCATGCTTGCAATGATAGTTGATCAGTTGCAAACTTGCATATTTTGGTCACCACCAATCTTGATCGAGAAACATAATCGTGAACGATTGGAGAATGACTTTGTACCATGTCTCGTGTTCACCCGGATATCGCGAACAATAGGATGATTGATCAGTTATCTGTAGGACCTTTTTAAACCCGTTTGGATTGTGATTAGGTACTTGTCAGGGATGACATACCTCGCGTTGATTTGGGAGCAGGGATGTCTTGCTAGAGGCCGCTCCCTGTCTGTGATGCATATGGGTACGGTGTGTCATGTGCAAGTGGGAGGTTGTTGGAATCTGCCCACTGACACACGTATGCCGGTATCACTGCTAATGAAGCGCGAGCCTATTGGGTCACACGCCAAGGATTGATCCCGACAGCTTAATGTGGAAGGAGAATGTCAAAGAATCAAAAGTGTTTTGATTTGGGGCTTCACGACCGTGAAGGATGCTCCACGGGTCGTGAAGCAGACTACCCTAACGATTATTCGACGGCCGCCACGCGTCATGATGCCTTTGTGCTTCACGGCCCGTGACGAGATCGTGAGGGGTCGTGAAGGAGATGCCCTCACGAGTCTTGGACCGGGCGGCACGGCTCATGAAGTTCTAAGTCCCCTCGTGGCGCACTTAGGCTTCACGGCCCGTGAGAGCCCATGAGGGGTCGTGAAGAGGGTAGCTGTAATGACACTTGTGTTTTAGTGGACCATTTGATGGTCCAACCAAATCACATGCAAATTGGCCGACCTTGGAGGGGTTTTGAGGCTGGTTCAATGTAGATTTGGAGTAGTAGTAAAAACACAACTCTCTCCATAGACAATTTCTCTCTTGGTACCATTTTGGAAATGCTACATACACTAAGGTGTTCTTGAGTGTGATGAAGGTTCATGGTACAAGAGGAGATGCTACATGGGCTGTTCCAGAAGGTAGAATCGTGATGGATGTCTACATGATGGTTTACTAGCATTTGGGGATCAAGCTTCTCTTGGTGTGGACTAGCAATGGAGGAGGAAGCCCTTCGTTTCCTCAAGCTTATCCCACACACATGGAGGTCGATTTCCAGCATGGTAAGAAGGTATTATTCATGTTCCTTCTTCTTCCTTTTAGTTGCAATTTGCTTTGTAATGTATTCCACCATTGGAACTAGTTGTGGGCTTTGTGTGTGCTTTCATTTTATGTCTTGCTGCTTCTTTCTTGTGTGCTTCTGTTGCGTTTGTTCCCACCACGAGTTCCAACAGGAATCATTGGGAAATTATTGATTGATGATGAATTGCAAGTTAGAAGATATAAAATTCGAGTGGTTCTTCATTGTTTTTTATAAGAATTAATATTTTAGTCAAGAACACTTGAAGATGATGAAGAACATCATAGATCTGAGTTTTTGATCGAGTTGGATTAACATTGCAAAGATTTTGGGGTTTACTGTTGAGTTCGAGCGGGGTTGTTATTTCAAAGAAGACTTCGAGGTAGGCAGTTGAGAACAGATCCCTAAAAATCCGGAATTTTTTGCTCACATTGACTTCGAGCGTATCTAATTTTCAAATTCGAAGGAAATGTATCTCGAAAGAAATTCTACACAATCTTTAATGCACAACCTGATAACAACCCTCCAATTCCTGGAGAGGTGAGAGAGAAAACTCATGACGAGTTAAATGTTGCCGAGAAAGAAAGGAAGAAAGCAGATAGGCTGGCTAAGTATTATCTCAAACAAGGTTTATCATCTGAGATGTACATGAAGGTTGATAGTTTAGCTACAGCCAAAGAGATATGGGACGAGATCAAAAGACAATTGCAATGAACTAAGCAAGGAGAACATATTAAAAGAACACAATTGGTGAACATGTTTCACGAATTTACTGCCAATGATAACGAACTGTTAATTGACACTTATAGCCGTTTCTGCAAGCTCTAGAACGAACTCAGAACTAACATGGTTGAAAGGACGGATTTGGATATCAACTGCGTGTTTCTTCGTGCTCTAGGTCCTGAATGGAATGAGAATGTGAAGCTTTACAAACACATCAACCGAAACCTTACAATTGTCACTTACCACAATATCTTTAAGGACCTTCAGCAATACCAAGATGAGGTCTCAAAGTCATCTCCCATACTTTCTGCTGATCGCTTAGCCCAAGTAGCTTTAGAACCAACACCCCGCGAGTCCTCCAAAACACATAAATTCAAACAGGTGGCCCTGTCTGACTCAGAATCTGATGAGTCAGATGGTACGGAAATGGAACAAGTCATAAAGACCATGTCGTTCATCACAAAGGCATTCAAGAATAGGTATTCAAAACCCAATAATCGTCAAAGGTACACTTCTGGGTCTCGATGACCAGAAAACATTAAGGTTGCTGAAAAACCTAGGTTTGCCAAGGAGGAGAGAAAGGAAGAACGAAAATGCTACAATTGTGGGGGAAATGGCCACTTCATAAAGGACTACACTCAGAAAAAGAAGAAAGACGCTGAGTATTATAAGCAAAAACTCAGGCTAGCAAAAAGAAAGAGTGCAGGAAGGGCCATGATGGTTGAAGAAGATCAGTGGTATTTATTCTTCATTGTCCGCTTATTCAGTTCCCTATAATCAATACACATTCGCAGAGTACCATCTTTCTTTTTCACAAATAAGACTGGTGCACCCCACGGTGAAGAACTCGGATGAGTATATCCCCGATCCAACAAATCCTGAATCTACCGTCATCATCTCCCTCATCTCAGAAGGAGCCAACCGATAAGGAGATCTAGCCACTGGATTAGAACCTGGTATTAAATCAATCTTATACTCTACCTCTCGAACAGGAGGTAACCTAGGTAACTCATCCGGAAACACCTAAGGAAATTCTGATACAACTCGTACATCAGTAACTGCCCGTTTCTCTTTTCTAGCATCAATCGCATATGCCAGAAAACACTCGCATCCCTTACTCAAAGATTTCTTGGTTTTTAACATCGAAATGATAGGAAACACAGACTTGTTCCTTTCCCCTCGAGCCACCACACGCGACCCATCAGATAACGGAAACGAAATCAGCTTCCTATGACATTTAATACTCGCCCTATGCTTACTCAGCCAATCCATCCCCAAAACCACATCAAACCCCGCTAATGGCATCAATAGGAATGATACAGGAAAGCACTTACCATCTATGTCAATCTCAGCACCTGTCACAGAAGTCGTAACGGGCACTATCTTACCATCTGCTACTTCTATATCAATCGGCACATAGATACTAGTAGTAGGCAAATTTAACTAAGCACAAAATGCTACAAAAATAAAGGAGCGATTCGCTCTAGAATCAAACAATACACTAGAAGGTAAGGAGTTTATAAAGAACGTACCGGTGATCACATCATCTGTGGCAGTAGCATCATCTACTGTCATCCGGAACGCCCTGCCCTCCCGCTGCAGACGAGCCCCCAACTGCCCCTGCCCCTGTCCCAGCCCCGGGTCTTCTCCCTGTAGGGAAATCACCTGCCCTGTGCCCCTCTTGGTGACAATTTCAGCATACATATCGAGGGTACCGACAATCCTTAGATTCGTGCCCGTGCGTTCCACATCTCACACATCGCATAGTCTGAGCAGTACACTGCCCAGTGTGAGTAGCCCTACACCTTGTGCACCATTGAGATTTACTCCCCGAATGCCCTATAGGAGCTTTTCTATTCTGACTCCCCTGGGACTAGTTACCCTGCGATTTCTTTTTTTGTTGGCTACCCCCAGCCTGGTCATACCTCGGCTTCTACAAAGCCGTCTTCTCCTTGCTCTGTTTGTCTTTGGCCTGGATGTCCCCCTCAGCAGATTTTGCCAAGGTGAAGGCCTGGGACAGAGATCCAGCCAATCTCGTGGTGCTCCTGTACTCTGGCAACAAAGCCCCGATAAAGTGCTGAACCTGGAAGATTCATCACGCACCAACTGAGATACAAACCTCAACTTAGAGTTGAACTGTTCAATTAGTTCATCCACTGTCATCTTTAGTTCCATGAACTCCTGCCTTATTTTATTCAATTCGAAGGCGTTGCAGTATTGTTCACACAACTTATCCCGAAATTGGTTCCAAGTGATTGAATCCATTTGGGCTCACGACAAGTGGGTGGTAATGGAATCCCACCAAACCATCGCCTTGCCTTTGAGCATCCGGGTGGCAAAGCATACTCTAATTTCCTCTTCACAGTTACACGCATCCAAAATCCTCCCTGTGTCTCTCAACCAGTTTAAAGTAACATTAGGATCCGTGTTGCCATGGTATTCCTCTAGTTACAATCTAGGAATTGTTTATAAGTACACGGTTGTCTGTAACCCATTCCTGATGAAAATACCATAAATGGATAATAATAAGACCCCTGTGACATTGACCCCTGTGGAACAGATCCTTGCGGATAGGGCCCCTAAGGAAACAACGGATATTAGAAAGGTTGTGTCATCGGTTGAGTAAATGGTGGTATTGGCATTGACGTTGGAGAAACCTCTGCCAATGTAGTTATTGCTGGAAAGATAGGGGGTATCGCAACCGTAGTTGAAGCTACAGAAACAACTGGTGGTTGTGCTGCAGGAGCCTGCCTCTGCTGCTCTAATTCTGATCTCAAATCTTGCAGCTGACCCTCCATTTAAAATATATATTCATCCCTCTCATCAACCGCTGTACTAGATGTACTAGCATTGGTTGGAATCTCAATTGTTGCACTAGGAACCTCAGCAGTAGTTGGGACAGTAGGGGTACCGGTCGAGTAATCACGTCCAGCCATTGTTATCTGTAACAATCACATCACCTCATGATTTATTAGATAAATCCATTAGTACACAACATACTAACTCCACCCTCTCCAATTCACCCCAATCCCACACCCAAGGAGTAATCGACCTACCACGAGCCAAGATTTGGGAATGTAACACTTCCACTGTGCCTACACTACCAAACCAAGGCTCTGATACCAAACTTGTAACACCGTATTTTTAACCCAAAAATTTTCACTTTTAATTACACCGCGGAAGCGTTTTAAACATCAAAGTAATTACAACTAATTACAAACCACTGTTTACAAAATACCAGTATTACAAAACACGGCTCGTCACAAATACATTATCAGAGTCCTAGGTGATTACTCCCCAAGCTAACCACTCTCAGCCGAGCCGCTGACTTACCAAAACCTGTAAAAAGAGTGAGAGGTGGAGGATTAGCACAAAGCTAAGTGAATGGAGTATCACAAAACAGATATATCAACCAAAACCGCATGATATCAACAACCACAAATAAGCATCCTGGGAAGACCGGGGGTTCTGCAGGAACCTACAACCAATACCGGCCAAAGCAAAGGTTTACCGATAGTCCATTTGCTATTCTCACACAGTATCATCCTCTGGTAGCAACAAATGCATCCCAAGGTCCTGATACTGCTTAGCCAATAGCAAATGAACCCAGCCCATAAGCCTAGTCGTAAACTGACTTCCTTTCCAACATGTATACATATCACATAATACAACAATTAACATTCACAGTTAATTAACCAACAGATATACAATCTATCCATCCATAGTTGCAACCAAACCAGTACAACTAATATCACCAGTGAGTAAACATCCGCTCACCTTTGGTTCTCAGATATTCCACTCAGTGATCTAATGTTACTAAGCCTTGTCTGTCCCTGAGAACACAACAACCAACCATTAGTAATCAATTCATAAATATATGTATCAATCATATATTTATATCCTTTAATCAAACATAAACATGTAAGATTCACATATGAATACACATATATCACATAGCATCATACAATGCAAAACAACAAACCAAAACTGTTGGATTTCATGAGAAATCCGACACTACCATCGAAATCCGCAACCCCTATCGGATTTCAAGAAATCCAATACTTCCTTCGGATTTCACTTAGTACAATCGGATTTTCCATGCTACTCGGATTTCAACACTAGGATTCCACATTCGGATTTCAAGAGTTTCAGATTCTAAGTTCTGGATTTCACATATCCGGATTTAACACCCGGTTTTCACTAGAATCGGATTCTACCTTCGGTTTTCATCATCACCACCAAAATCCGCCACCTTCAACATACCAAGAATCCGATAACTTCATAACTTGCATAAATCAACTTTCCAGTTTATACAATTCACATGCAAGTTCATAGAAACACATATAATCATGTTTAAACATTCAAGCATGCATCAAAATACCCTTTAACACCAAGAACATCAAATACGATTACTTCATAAAGCATGAGTATATGATATTCATATCAAATCCTTGCAAAACCGTAGCATGATAATACTAATCAAAGTATAACATCAAGAATCAAAGAATAATCAGCAACCTTCAAGCCTTGAATCACAATTCACAAACCACACAAAATCCGATTTCTTGCTTCTTCTTGCTTTCTTTCTTGCTCTCGGTTTTACAAACTAAAACACACACACATGCAAACTTCTAGATGAGGTAACTTCTCTGATAACCCACGTATATATATATATATATATATATATATATATATATATATATATATTTAAGCATGAGGTGTCACCTCCAAATTACATGCATACACACTCACCCAAATCCGAATACATACATACATATATATAGCCGTATATATATATATTCTACACATATTGTAACATCCTCGATTTGGGCCTAGTTGCAATTAGTACGTGAGTGTACGAGGTTAGCGTAATAGACGAATAATTGAACGAGTAAGTGTTTATATATATGTATAAACATATTAGTGGTGTACGTATATATATATATATATATGTTAAGAATATATATATATACTAGATGTAAGTATTAAAAGAATAAATAACAGAAAAAAGAAAGAAAAGAATAAGTGAAATAGAAAAAGAAAGTATAGATATTTGTCCAGAGGCGGTTTGCCTCTGGATAAGATCTATATGTATGTATTGTAGATTGACTTCTAACGTCAAATAAAGCAAAACTCTAAAACAAAAAAACGTATATACTCTCTGCTCTCGCAAGGATCTTGGAGAAGAAGTTCTTGAAATTGAAAGATATAGAGTTTTAAACATAAGAAAGGTTAGTAAAGAGTTTGTAGTATGAAATATATCTGTATTATGCTAAATACATGGATGTCTTAAGCTGGAAAGTGTGTTGGAGTTGAAGAAACTCCATGGATGAACATGAAGCTCACTTTCTAAGTGAGTTTCTCATGTTTGATGTTGTTAAATGGTATTAAAGTGTTTATAAGGTTCATATAGGCTGTATATGAAGCTTAGAAGTGTTTAAGAAGTAAAAACAACGTGTTTTAGAAATCTGCATTTTTAATGTGTAAGTTGAAATTAAAATAAAGAAGATGATAATCTGGAAATTTGAAGATCGCGGTGCGACAAGTGATGGTCGCGGCGCGACGCCGCATGAAAACGAACCATGCGACCTTTATCTTGATCCGACCTCCGGATGAGTGGTCCGACATTCGGATGACCCGTCCAACAGTCGGATGGTTCAAATGGCCCCTGGTCCGACTTTCGCATGAACCTTTCTACTTGGTCCGACTATTTGGTCGTCGCGGCGCGACACCTTATGTTGTTAACATGTTCTTATTGATTAGGTCATGTAGCATTCAAAGTAAGATTGACAAAAGACTTAAGACTACTAAGAAGGTTGTGAGTGTTCTAGAAGTAGAACCTAACGCGTGCAAACGCTTAACGCGGTTGCCGAATGTTTTAGGTGAACGTGTCAGCTGAACCAGAATTGAGTGAACGAACGCTGTGAGCGAAACAGGTGAGTGCCTACTTTCATGAGACTCGGTATGAGTAAGTCTTGCTTGTAAGATGACTATTTGAATGTGTGAATGTGTATGTATGTATGACTAACTTGTTTATGCATGTACGCTTAAGAAGATGAGGGTAAGTTTCTGAATGATGTTACGATTGCTTGTAAGATGTATAATAGGTGCATGCCAGCGGGTCCAGATTGGAACCGCTTAGTCAATGCCTATGATGTACATGAATGATGAATTGTATGATGATGCATGTGAAAGAATGAATGAATTATGGATCCCGATGGGATCATATGAACAATATATGACTATGTGATGATAAGATGGATCCCTGTGGGATCGAATGTACGTATATGTGTATGTGAACTGTCTGCAGACAATCTGATGCATGGTTAAGGTCAGCTGGTTGTATCTGGATCCTTCGGGATTTCACGGTGATTCAGGGTGCATCCCGGATCGAGGTTCCTACAGAACCGACGTGCCTTAACGTGAGACCGTAATCAGCTAGGATCTAGCCGTGATTACTCGGGAACCTCGTGTTTTGTAAAAGATGCTTGGTGGACTGCCTTGTGCTCCCCCACCAGCGGATTGGTTGTGTCTGATCCCCAGTCTGAGTTGTTGAGCAGGACTAGCTCTCCTGCAAGACATGACTCTTACTGATCTTGTCAGCACACCGCTATGTGTTAAGCTAGCAATGTGTGCTTATGTACGATACAATATGCATGATATGATATGTACGATGTGTATGATGCATGAGTTACCTTATTGATGCTTATGCTAAGTATGTACTCACTAGCTAGTGTAGCTAATGGTACTATGATTTCCCTTTTCAGGTAAAGATTAGATGGCCTGCGAGGCGGGTGACTTATGGGAATGTATTGCCCCTTGTGGGTGGAACACTTGTACTTGAATGTTGTAATGTATGTACGAAGCTATGGTCAGTTCCTGTATGTTAGGTAACACCAACAAATGTTTTGGAAACAAAGATGATGTAATTAACTGTTTGTTAATATTAAAAAGAAAAATTTCCGCTACTAAATCTGAGTTATCACTAAAGCAAATATTTTCGGAAGCGGTGTTACAAGTAGGTATCAGAGCCTAAGTTTGAGTGAATTGGATACTCGTAAGAGTATTCGATCTCAAGCTTGGGCCCGACCATAAAGAACTGTTCCTAAGGGGGGAATTGAGTGAGAGTTATATGTATGCTAGTGTTATATGATGACCTGTTTTGTATGATGATTTGTAAGTAAGTTGATTAAATGAGTTAGAGTATTAACTACTCTTTCTCTGTGATATAGAAATCTAGAAAAGATGTTTTCCGAATGTGGCAATACTGAACAAGCGTTGAAAGAATTAGAGGATGAGGCTTCGCATATGCCTCATTAGGCTGAGGATCAGAGATCTCAGCAAAATGTCGGTGGTGGCAGACCTGAGCTAGATCAGACTGCAATTATAAGGCGATTAGAGGAGGAGCTTCGTGTGACGAAGGAGCTCTTGTTGCATGCAACGTTGAACAAGCCACGTAAGACTTGTTCATACAAGAAGTTTCTAACTTGCAATCCTTTGACATTCCAAGGGAGTGATAACCCCACCGTTACTATACAATGGCTCCGGGAGATGGAGCAAGTGTTTGAGTCATGCGAATGCGATCCAGAGTACTGCGTGAAGTACGCAATATGAATGTTGAAAGGCCATGCCATCTTTTGGTGGGATACGGTAAAAGCTTCGGTTCGAAAGGAAGTATTGAGTGCTCTCACTTGGGAGCAGTTTTCTGAGAAGGTGCTTAAGAAGTATTGCACCGAGTATGACCTGGAGAGAATGGAGAGATATTTTAATGATCTCAAGAAAGGGGATACGCCTATTGAGGAGCACATAACCGCGTTCACTAATAAGATACGGTTTGTTCCCCATCTGATCCCAGACGAGACCACCAATATAAGGCGGTTTGTGGAAACTCTGCCACTGGAATTTCGCCCTCACGTTAGGGCTGCTGTTGAACTGGATCGGGCGTTTGATATTGCCCGACAATTAAAAGGTGATCGTTTATATTGCAAGGGTGAATCTGCCGGTACAGAGTCAAAGAGGAAGTTTAAACCGTCTGATAAATCGGGTCCTTCCAAAGGACAATCCACTGTAGGCGGGAAGACTGATTCCTCTAAGAAGCCGAGGCCTGATTCTCCTTGGTGTTCTCAGTGTCATGCTTACCATTCTAGTGAGTGTTCTAGTGCTACCCAACGGTGCTGGAGGTGCGGACAGAAGGGCCATGCTAGTTCTGAGTGTGGTTTCAAAGAAAATGTCTGTTACCGATGCCATAAGCCTGGACACAAGTTGACAGATTGCCCGGAAAGACAGAGTACCGGATCTAAAGGGTCTTTTAGAGACCAAAAGAAAGAAGATGCGCTTCGCGTGAAGGGGAGGGCATTTCAGATGATAGTGGAAGAGACCAAAGATACAGGGGATGTCAATACCGGTATATTCTTTACCAATTGTTTCCCTGCTTATGTATTTTGACTCTGGAGTTGATTACTCCTTTGTTTCTTGTCTTGTTGTTAGAAGTTAAGATTATATGAGGTTTTCAAGATAATCAATCCACTTGATGTGGAAATTGTTAGTAGTAAAGTAGTCTCTGTTTCAGAGAAAGTTTCAATAGTTGTTCTTGATGTCAAGGGAAGTAGTTTCCCTTTCTCACTCTTAGTTATGCCTATTGCGGGCTCGTGATGATAATATTGGGATGGATAGGCTCAGCAGTCGTAATGCTGAGATTCTCTGTACCCAAAGAAAAGATGGTTAAGATTCGTCTTTATGATGAATCTTGTGTTGTAGCTTGTGGAGAACAACAGGGGTGTGATATTCATGTTATCTCCATTATTGAGAATTTAGTAGTTTGCTTCAAGTGTGGTGACTCTTCTTCGCATATTTATTTATGTCAAGATAGAGAAATGACCAGTCCAACATATCAGTGTAATAATTGATTACCCTGATGTGTCATCTGAGAAACTGCCGGCCTTACCTTCGGTCAGTGATGTCGATTATAAGATTAAGTTGAATTCGGGAGCTACTAAGGTGGCTAGGGCTCCATCTGTGATGTGTTTTTGAAGTTCTCAAATGAGAACAATTGTATGTCAAGTTGTTTAAGTGTGAGTCCTAGCTAAGGGAAATGTATTTCCTTACTCATGGCATTTGTAAGAATTGGGATCGAATGTACGTATATGTGTATGTGAACTATCTGCTGACAATCTGAAGCATGCTTAAGGTCAGCCGGTTGTAGCTGGATCCTTCGGGATTTCATGGTGATTCGGGGTGTATCCTGGATCGAGGTTCCTGCAGAACTGCCGTGCCTTAACGTGAGACCGTAATCAGCCAGGATCTGGCCGTGATTACTCGGGAACCTCGTGTTCTGGCAAAGATGCTTGGTGGACTGCCTTGTGCTCCCCCACCAGTGGATTGGTCGTTTCTGATCCCCCAGTTTGAGTTGTTGAGCAGGACTAGCTCTCCTGCAAGACATGACTCATACTGATCTTGTCAGCACACCGTTATGTGTTAAGCTAGCAATGTGTGCTTATGTACGATACGATATGCATGATATGGTATGTACGATGTGTATGATGCATGAGTTACCTTATTGATGCTTATGCTAAGTATGTACTCACTAGCTAGTGTAGCTAATGGTACTATGATTTCCCTTTTTCAGGTAAAGATTAGATGGCCTGCGAGGCGGGTGACTTATGGGAATGTATTGCCCTTATGGGTGGAACACTTGTACTTGAATGTTGTAATGTATGTACGAAGCTATGGTCGGTTCCTGTATGTTAGGTAACACCAACGAATGTTTTGGAAACAAAGACGATGTAATTAACTGTTTGTTAATATTAAAAAGAAAAAATTTCCACTGCTAAATCTGAGTTATCACTAAAGCAACTGTTTTCGGAAGCGGTGTTACACATATAACCTCATATAACCCTTTAATTAATCAACAATTAATTAAAATCATATAATTCACTAGTAACAAGTAATAATCACAAGTTAACATACCAAAGTCACCTAAGCTACTAGGCCTGATCTGAGGACGTTACAAATCCTCCCCCCTTAAACAGGATTCCGTCCTCGGAATCTATTCATTAACAAACAACTGAGGGTAACGAGCTCTCATATCAGCCTCCGTTTCCCACGTCAAATCTGAACCCAAACTGTTCCTCCATTTTACTAGAACCATCGAAATCTGTTTCTTACGCAGTTTCGTCACTTTCCGATCTAGTAATTCTACGGGTTCTTCCACCAATCTCTTGCTGGAATCCACTTTAAGATCATGTAAAGGTAGGATCTGACTCTCATCCTCAACTCTACATTTCCGCAAGTAACATACGTTGAAGGTATTGTGAATATATTGCATGCTACTTTTCTTGTGTGCTTCTGCTGCGTTTGTGCCCACCATGTGTTCCAACAGTGGTATCAGAGCCATCTCTACAAAGAAATTGCACTTTGATGGCTTGAAAACTGAAAATGGACATTTTGTCCAGATGAGATTCACGGGCCGTGGAGGTTTTGGCTTCACGGGTCGTGAAGCCTACACGACTGGCTTCATGGGTGTCGGTCGTGAAAGGTTTTGACTATGTCAGACTCATGGAGCTCATGGGCTTCACGGGCCGTGAGGGCCCGTGAAGGTCTTGTGAATAGCGTTTTTATCCTTGTTTATAAAAAGAAATAAATTTTCGGTTTTTGCACCTTTCGATTCTGTTTTTCCAGAATCTGTCCTTGTTGTTTGGACACTTGAAAAGCCCCTTATATGTGTCTTGATTCATATATTTATATGTATCGGGTGGTTTTGGCATAAAATGCACACATGCATATACTTATATTGTGTATATATGAATATGTGTTCTCAAAGTGTTTGGGATACTAATGCATATGTACAAGGATTGTTCTTTTTTTGCCTTGAGTGCTTTGCTTGTTTGAACAATCTTAATCGAGATACATTTTGCATGGTTTTGTTGTGGCACACCATGCTTTTGTTTGTGGTTGTTGTTGTGTCCGGTAACGTCTTGCCCATTAGACCTATGTGTTTGTTGTTTGGTTGTTTATTTATGTATTCATTCATTTGGTGACTTTTAGTCACAATGGTTTGTAATGATATTTAATTCGGTTTGTAAATTTGTAAATTTATTGTGGCTTGCATGCCATTGCTTTCCTTTGTACTTGTAAGTAACTTAGAATAGCAATCGCAGCTTGCATGCCGTTTCTTTTCAAATTGTTTGTAATTGTGAAAAGAAGACCGAAGACAACCATCGAGAGTCGTGGAGGAGACGTCTCGGCTATATTGGATCCGGTGGATCATTTGGAGATGACGGATTCAGTGGGAGCACATCCGGGGAGGCCATTTGGTTGTGTCCTTAGTTTGGCCTTGCCCTCTCCGTTTAGCTCACGGGGAGGGCGCATAGGGTTTAGGGGCGTGTTACCATATATTTGTTTTGTGTGTGGTTGTGATTTATTTTGTTATTTTCTTGCGTGGTTGTTTAGTATCTTCGCATGCTAGAAAACTTTTCAAAATAATAAAATCACAAGAGTTGTTAAATTGTTTAACAAACCCCGCATTCTCAAGATTAACAAATAAATATAAATTGGTTTATATTAAAGTGAAAAATGTGTTTTGTCACTTGTTTGTTAATCAACTTGTAAAGAGGTTTTTTAAACCGGAAAGACAAAAGTCCCGTTTTTCTCAAATGTAAATCACATGCCACCTGTAAGATGACACCACCCGAATCTAGTGATGCATGGGATGATTGTCGAGCTAAGCATGAGTTATTCCATGTGGATCTGTGTGGAAGGTGAGTGTGGTGACTTGAAGTTATTGGTTGTCGAGCTTAGCACGAGCCAATGATTGTCAAGGGTGTCACCGTGTATCTTGACGGACAATTTACAATTCCAACTTAGTAGGCCTTGGTGATTTTCGTGACTATACGGAGTTGCCAAAGCGGCTCAACGAGGAATTGGTGTGAGAAGGGATCAAACATGCCAAACCGACGCTATGAGTGTTGATGGGTCCCGCAAGTGTCTAAGAGTTGTAATCTCGGATTGCAATTGGTAAAGCGTTTACCGGCGTAAATAACTTCATAAAGTGATCCGCAGAAAACCCGTCATGTAGTGAAGTGAAATAAGGTTCTTACCCTTGTTAAGATAATTGTTTTTCTTAAAACTAAATGGGTAATTATCGTAATGAGGATTGTATCAAAACTAACTAAAATGTGTATTCTTATATCTTTAATTGGCAAACGTTAACGACACCGCTTCAACTTAAAACTCCGATCGTTCCTAAGAAGGTGAGACTAATTAGTGTGGACTTCGTGGACTAGGATTGGTTGTTAAGGATTGTCCTCCACCATGAGTCAAAGTTGCACATTTTTAGAGAAATCCCTTCTAGAGCCAAAATGCTACCAAAGCGACCTTGACCTCTATATGCATGTAAAAGTGCATCGTGGCCTTGATCGGTTAAAGGATGCACGAATGCCGGAATATTATTGTCCAAGTCCTTGAGATGAAGGCGTATGTGGACCTAAAGGAGAGGCATGGATTCCCCATAGGGAGGGAGTTTGTGGTGAATGTAAATTCTCCAAAGTCCGTGCCCACGTGATGTAAATGGTTCATTGTGAACTATTACATGCACAATATGGATTAGTCCTTGATAAAGCATTATGGCATGTTGTGGACTGCTAAGTCTTGCATGTCCAAAGTATGGCTCGCCTTACCAACTCCCGCTAACATTATAAAGGAACAAGAAACCGAGAAGAAAAAATTGACCTCAAATGGAAAGTTTGGTTTTACCAAACCTACCTTATGTGTGAAGTTCGAGGGCAATGAGGTTGCGCCTCCATATAAGACTCCACAAAGGGTAATTTGCTACTTCTGCAAAAAGATTGGAAATTGGCGCCAGCATTCCTGCCGTATGAGCCTGAAAGAGTTAAAATCACTTATGAGTAAGAGAAACTAACTCCTTGACTTCTGGAACATTCATGATCAAACTCCATTGCTCTTCTACTTCTAAAGGCTAGGTTTTGAATGCTAGCAATGACGCTCACGATTATCACAAATTTGTTTGTTACAAAGTGAAGGTGTTAAAAGAGAAGTAGGCAGATGAGGCATGGAGAGTTGGAATTCAAAAGAGGGAAACATAGTTGTTGTTCCTATTGAGTGGATTGGAAGTTTGTATCTTGCCTTTCCTTCCAACTATTCTATTACCTTAATGGATATATGTTTTATGCCATGAGAGGCAAGAAACATTATATCTAATGTGCCTTTGTTGACGATGGATATTACTTTGATTTCTGAAATTAGTGGTAATTTATTTAAAAGTTTATCCATGTCGTGGCATTTAAAGTAAGCTTTTACTTAAGGAGTAATAAAACAATCATAAATGTATTGATAAGTTATCCTTATGTGCAAGTCGATTTAGCTATATAAACAAGACTTGCTTCACTAAGATCCGTGAGGTTTAGGAACTTGGAACCCTTTGACTATGGGTCAAATGTTGAATGCATATCTTGTTTGTTATGCTAGATGACTTAAACATCCTTCACTTGAGTGTTAGGAGGTGTAGGAAAACACCTCTAGTCGATTTATGATGAAACTAACAAATTTTTTTGGTGAAATCCGATAGTTCTTGATAAGAACAGTATGCTAGTCTGTAGTGTACATGGCCCGTGTAGCGGTACACGGTCGTGTAGTGTGTAAGGCGGTCACAGGGCCATGTAGGGTTACATGGTCGTGTAGCATGAGTGGTACACGGCCTGTGTAGAGGTACACGGCCCGTGTAGGGTGACTAGACCACACTGGCCATATTGCCAGCTTAGGTCGTGTAGCATACAAGGGACATACACGGCCCGTGTAGGCACTATTTCAGATCACAATATCCTTATGTGATTTTATGTATTGTTTATATAGGAGGTGATTGGCATATTACTTATATCATTGACATCCGTGGATCAATTCATGATATTATAATTAGAAGGTCAGTTTTCTAGACTTCACTTCATATCTGCAGCATGTATGCTATTATATCAGATTACTGACATGTAATGTTATTCATATGTGTGTATAAGCTTGCTGCTTTGTGCAGTAAGTCTCAGAGGTGGGGTGCTTACTACTACGTCCAGTAAGGCTCAATTATGGTACAGTACTGTGACCTAGGTTGCTGCCCTAGGTCTAGAACCAGAGGCTAGCATTGATTGCCAGACATACGTGTATTATCTTCATATGATCTTATACGTGTGTTTATATGATGTTTAGCCTGATTTACTCACTAAGCTCAGCTTATCAGATATTATTTTTAAAATGTTTTGCAGGTTTTTAGCAAAGACAAGGGCAAAGCTTCGGTTTGACTAGCATTTGATAATCTCTTTGAAATTAACCCCTGGTTTGTAAACATCAAGTTTTTAGTATCAAACTTGTGACAGTATTTATGTGCGTATCTATTGATACATCAGGATTTCAAATCAGTATTGCTTCCGCTTTTATTTCAAACTTTCAGATGCGAACACTCATATGTGTTTGATCTTAATATTTCAAATTTTGGTTTTTGGGGCGTTACACATCCGTACCTTTCTTGCCTCGCTTGGTGTTGGAACATGTCCTTGAGCTGCACAGCAAGTCGTAAGCACATAAATGAACCATTTGCTTTTGCAAATCGGAACTCATTGTGCTCAACATTAGGCACATGATCTCCTCCGTGTCCTTGAGACGTTTTTCATACGCCTCTTGGGCGGCCCTAGGTGCCGTAGTCGCAGGGCCTTCGGGCAAGGCTTCCTCAATCATATGCAATTACCCTTCATGGCGTAGGATAATCCGAAGTTGCCTATGCCAATCCATAAAGTTGCTACCGTCGAGTTCTCCTTCTCAAGGAAAACTCGTAGAGAAATGTTGCTCATGGTGGTGGTACTTGAAGATGCCATCTAAAATAGCAAAGTACATTTGGTTAGTTTGAAATTAAAGTTTGTTAAAACAATTTACCCAAAGAATAAATTAATTATTTTAACAAAGCCAAGAACCCTATTTCAGTTCCATATATGACGGGTTTACCGCGGATCATACAAGGAAGTTATTTCGGGTTGACATACATATTGCCAATTGCAATCCATTATTGTAACTCTTTGGTCTTTGCGGGATCCTACGACAAGCACGGGTTGTTTGGCATGTTTGATCCCTTCTTACACCAATCCCAAGTTAGAATTGTTGATTGACTCGTGCTAAGCTCGACAATCTTTCAAGAATTCTAATTTGAAATTATAAATCGTCTGTCAAGACATGCGGTAAGTACATTCCACAAGAATTGGCTCGTGCTAAGCTCGACAACCAAGTTTGGAGTTACCACGCTCACCTTCCACACAACTTGACAACGATTGGCTCGTGCTAAGCTCTACAACCAATCATTGTGTTGTTAGATTTGGGTGGCATCGTCTTACGGATGGTGCGTGATTTATGTTTTATGGAAAAAACGGGCTTTTGTTTCCGATTAATTTTGATTAACATATTTAAGTGAAAAAATCCGATTTTCACTTTAGTTGGTTTGTTAATCGTGAGCGCGCGCGAGAGAAACCAATTTTATAAAACTCTTGTGATTTAATTTAATGAAAAAATTTTCTAGCATGCGAAAACCTAAACAACCATGCAAGAAATAAATCACAATACACGCATAGCAAGGGGTTGGTAACCAAGCCAAAACCTATGTGTTCTACCCGTGAGCCTACGGGAAGAACGTGGTCAACTAGGGACACAATACAAATAAAGTCATAGCTCCCACTTGATCCGCCACCTCTAAAGGGTATCACTGGATCTTCTATCTTCAAGATATCATCTTGATTCTTGATTGTGGTCTCCATCCTCCATCAATACAAGTACATGAAATAGAAATAAAATGGCATGCAAGCCACGAAAATTCTATCATCTATTACTAGTACACGGATAAATGAAACGGTATGCAAACCGCAATAATAATTATAATTAATCGATTAAATAAATAATTATTACAAACCATGTGACTCCATGTCACCAAATAAAAAGGAGTAACCACAAACAACCACAAGGTCTAAGGCCAAGGTTACAACCACAAAACAAGAGATGTGCCAAAACCGCAACTAGCAAATATTTTGATAAGAATTTCCAAACAAACACTCAAGGTACAATGGAAATTCTTGTACATATGCATTAAGGAATAAAACCAATTTTTAAAACCTATCTTATATACACACACATATGTCTATGCATGTATGCATCTAATGCCATGACCATACCATGCATACCCATAGTGGTACCAAAATATTATTTGGGGATTTCCAGAAACATCTGAATAGAAACAGAAACACAGCAATGACTCGAAAAACCGAAAAATTTTTTTTAAGGTCAAAAAGACTGTTCACAAGCTCCTTCACGACCCTTCACGGCTCGTGAAGCCCGGGGACTTCACGACCGTTCACGGCCCGGAAGAACTTGTGAAGCACCAAAAAACCATTTCACGACAAGACCACAAACTATACTGGTCGTGTAGCCTTCACAACCCGTGAAGAGAACTCCACGGCTTGTGAAGGCTTACCAAACAGTTTGCCAAAACTTCCAAAAAAACGATTTTTCGAGCCATTTTGTGCTATCATCTTGTAGCAATGGCTCTGATACCACTGAAGGTTTCTCATGCACATCAAAAACCCAAGCACAACGGAAGAAATAAGATAAAACAAGTAAATTTCGGGATTACATAGCACATGCAACAAGAAGAACAAACGAAACTAGAAAAAGAGACCATACCCTTGATGTCTCTGGTGGGTGTGTTGTTGTAGATGCAATATTTGAACTCCAAGACGAGTTCCTCTATTGATATCCACACCAAGCCTTCCGTGAATCGCCTTTGCTAATGCTTGAGGCACAATGCTTGCACCACGTGAACAAGGGCTCAAGAACAGCAGGAGAAACCTTGCAATCACCCACACAAACACTCAAAGCTTCTAATGCAACTCACAAGCTCTCTTTAGTGTGTAGGTTTTTCCAAATTGGCAAAAGGTTCTTACATGAGAGAAGTGTGGGGTTTTTATAAGCAGACTGGAATTTCAGGTGGCACCAGGGTCGGCCATAATGGCACACTCTCATTGGACCAAACAAAAGGTCCAATAATATCAAAGTGTGTAACACCCCGGTCGGTGCTGACCACCCTCTTCGTGGCGCTACCCATTCCGGAATGTTAGGTCTCGCAGCCCAATACACTCCAACCCTTCCCCCTGGAATATTCTAAATGTTCCCAGAGTAGGTTGTTGGTGAGACATGAACCCAAGACCTCCCCCTTTAATAATACTCACCAATGATCCATACGTGTTAAAGATCTGTTTTTTTTATTGTTTATATTATGAGTTTATAAAAATTAGAGGACCAATCTATTTTTATAGCTTTTATCATGATTAATTAGGATCAATAATTAATCTTGACTAGTGATTGATCATATCCTAGGCTTAGATAATCAAGAATGGAACTTTAATGTGTATGCTTGGCATGTAATGACCTTTATTTGTCAATTTAACAATTTAATAACCAAAACAATTGTTAAACGTTGAGTCTTCTTTGACACGAAATTAAATACGTCTAATTATGCACTTAAACAATTTCTTGACCATAGAATTGAATAAATGTATGATTATAGGGTTATAACTCGGACCAAGAGTCTATCCATTATAGAATTCGGTATGAGATGAACAAATGTTCATTGCACGATTAATTGGAAATTAAATATTTTGAAAAAGTAGAAATCGAATCTAGGGAGGGAAAGCTTTAATTTGATAAGTTTAATCCATTAAAATCATTGCTTTTGCTCTTTTTGGTTTGCTTTTGAGTGTTTGCTAGTGTTAGCAGTGATTTTAGATAATAAAGTTTGAATCTTTATTAATAAGATTCTAAATTCCCCCGTTTTAGTTGTTTTAGTTAGTTTAATATTTAATTAGTATAGTTATATTCAAAATCATACTCGTTCCCCTAGTGTTCGACACCCGTACCTATTTACTATACTACGATACGATTAGGTTCTCTTGCCTATTTGTGTTGTAGTTGTGCTAAATAATTCGGATTTATAAATTTAAAACTGGTACGCTACACGCATATCAAGTTTTTGGCACCGTTGCCGGGGAACGGCTTTATTTTGGTATAACTCGACTAATTCTTTATTAAACGATCCTTCCCGCGAGTTTCAGCTCAAAAGGAAGTTAATTTCTAGTTTTTATCTATTTTAGTCGTTCTTAGCGCTATTCCGGGTTTTTCTTCGATGTCTCTGTTGTGATTATGTATTGGCCCGAGGATCATCCGATTTGTTGGGATTCCTACTTTAAAGATTTGTTGAATGAATTTTACGACGATGGCATCGAGCGGGATGATTACGATTCTATCCCAAAAGATGATGAGAATGACCAACCGATTAGCTCGCTTGATGAACCACAATTTAGTCCTGAACCATACTGCTTAAACGACTCTGACTCGGACGACAGTATACATTTTGAGCCTTGTGTGGAGGTGGAGTTGAGAGAAGATGCTTAGTCTGATGGAGATGTTCTGGAGTGTCTCACTAACCTGCTTAAGGAGCCGGAAGAATATTCAGAGGATAAACCGTCGACCCTCGTCCAACCAACACCCACGTTAGGTTTAGAACAAAAAACCCGTATTGGGACCCTCCCTTCTTGAGAGAGAAGACGTGGAGAATTGTGCAGATAAAATCTTGGACTATCTGGAATTCCAACTCTTCGAGGAGGACGCTCCGAAATCAAAAAAAGGAGGTAACCACGAAATCGAGTAAGGAGTTGGAGTCGCGTTATGGAATTCCTTTGGCGCCGGGAATTCTGTAGAGTACTTCAAGTGTAGAAAAGGATCAGGTGGACAACTTAGACAACATCGAGAGCCAGTTGGAGACTTTACTTGATTCACAATTGAGTTCACAATCATGGGGAGGATTCAAAATGCAGAACGCAGGAGAGATGTTTGTAGAGATCGAGATAGCATCGTGGAACACAGCACTAGCAGCAGCATTCGGAATCGGTAACAAATATACATCACGCGGAATGTATAAATAATACCACCTGCACTTGATTGTGAGTGTGGGGTCATTCGTTCAAACTCACCATAAATAAATTCGGAGTCAAGCTAGAGACTGAGACAAAAACAAGCGCTTCTCGGGAGGCAACCCGTGGTTAGTTTAGGTTTTTCTTTCTTATTTATTTTTGTATTTCGTTTCCTTTCTGTTCAACTTTGTGGGTGTGTTTCCTAGAAACCCTCGCGAGACTACAACTCGTCCACTCGGGCTACCGATGGGTTTAAAGTCTTGTTGCATACGCTAAATGCAACCGTGATTCCTACGAAAGTGAGTTAGGTTTGTTTCTTTTTGTTTTTGTTTTTCGGGAGTCCTAGCCTAGATAATTCTTCATATATGCTTCTGGAATCCTTCATATAAAATCATGCTCAGACATTATTATCCTTTGATGTTTATATTTTTGTGTGTCTGACGATATGTTTTGAGTGATTTATATTTCAGTGAGAGCTTTTAACTTACGGAGTACGCGTGTATATGCTGACATCTATCTACTCCAATCGCCTAATTATACCCAGGTAGTTTTTCTAACCTTTTTCTACCTTGTTATATTTTTATTGTGTACAATGGGGACATTGTACAATTTAAGTGTGGGGTATGGGGTTATAAAATATTTCTTCGCTTGAAATTTATTTGTTCTTGTATTAAATTATTATATTTATTTGGGCGTTAAATTTTAAAAATTTTAATATCATTTGAGTTAAAAGTTAGATATTATTTAAAAATGTCAAGTTTGTTGATATAATCAATTCATAGGTTATATTTAGCTTTTATGCATAGTCCTTGTGGCTTTTCGTCAATTCTTTATAAATTCGAGTTTATAGTATCCAATCTTTAATTTTTGAATTGCTGCAATAAATTATAAGGTTAAGTCCTTTTTGAGTCTAAGCTTGACAAAAATAGACTGAGTTGAATTTTCAATTTTTATAAACATATGTTTAAAAAAGAAAAAAAAGTGAAAAAGCCAATGTGCAAAAATGAAAAAAATATATAAAAGAACTAGAAAAATATATGTAAGTCAAATACATGGCCTTTGGAACTCGAATTAGTAAATTCTGAGGGGTGTTCTACACCTAATCATCTAAAGCCAACTGGTTTGGGATCGGTTGAGTTAAGGATTCGCTACATGGGTTACATAGAAAGTCATAGACTTGTAAAAAAAGAGCTGAAAAGATGAAAAACATATGTAAAAATAAAGTTGGAAAATCAGCAATAAGTCTTGAGGTTGGGGGATTCCTAATGGGTAAATTAACCAATTTAAATATAAATGCAATTCATAAATTAAAGTTTGGGTATTTATAAACGGAGAGATTATTTGGGATGGTTGAAAAGTAAATAAGGATCAAATCATGGGTATGAGCATAAGTCTAAATATAGCATCTGTTTTGTTTTGAAACAACCTTTTTGACATTGGTAAGTGATATTTAATTTTTCAAAAGGTGGTATTGATTATTTAAGATTTATAGCCTGGATAGAGTTGTAATTTGCTTGGGGACAAGCAAAGTTCAAGTGTGGGGTATTTTGATATCGCCAAATTTATATATATATATATATATATATTAAGCGATATTTGTTTTATTTTAGTCTGTTATTGTTCGTAAATAAGTAAAAGATACTTAATTATCTTCATTTATTGAAGTACAGGTTAAAAAGGCGAATGATGAAAAGTTTTGAGCAAAAAACGGAAGAAACCAAAGAAATATGAAAAGTTGTCCGCGCTGACACACCTCTACTGTTTTGATCATATCTCACTCATACGATCTCGGATTGAGGTGATTCAAAAGGCCACGGAAACTAGACTCAGAGGGCTACGAAATCACTTTTATGGTAAAAGTTTAAAAAAGTAATGTCGCGGCGCGACCATTAAGGTTGTCGCGGCGCGACGGTACGTGATAAGAAAAAGTTCAAATTTTAAAAGAGTTGTGGATCGTGCCAAACTTCCCCGTCACGACGCGACGCCCCTGTTTTTAGTTTTTATATAAATGAATGTCCAGATCGATTTTGGGAGGAACAACACAATTTATACTACCCAAATACTTTCAAATCATGTCTATAAGTCATTCCAGGAGCTGTGGAGCTTAATTTGAAGGATTGGAGTTTATTTTGAAGATTAAAGTGGCTAGGAGGCTTGCTTATTACGGTTTTATCATTCTTTTCTTTGTTCTCATGTTTATTTATGATTTTCAGAAGCTTGATATGTCTGTTATTGGCTAGTTTTCTTCTTTTCGTCCCTAGAGGAGATGATACTTTGCAAAGATTTTTGATTTCCATTGATTAGAACATGTTTTCATCTCATAATTTGTCTTATAAGCTCACCAATGATCCATACGTGTTAAAGATCTGTTTTTTTTATTGTTTATATTCTGAGTTTATAAAAACTAGAGGACCAATCTATTTTTATAGCTTTTATCATGATTAATTAAGATCAATAATTAATCTTGACTAGTGATTGATCATATCCTAGGCTTAGATAATCGAGAATGGAACTTTAATGTGTATGCTTGGCATGTAATGACCTTTATTTGTCAATTTAACAATTTAATAACCAAAACAATTGTTAAAGGTTGAGTCTTGTTTGACACGAAATTAAATACGTCTAATTATGCACTTAAACGATTTCTTGACCATAGAATTGAATAAATGCATGATTATAGGGTTATAACTCGGACCAAGAGTCTATCCATTATAGAAATCGGTATGAGATGAAACAAATGTTCATTGCACGATTAATTCGAAATTAAATGTTTTGAAAAAGTAGAAATCGAATCTAGGGAGAGAAAGCTTTAATTTGATAAGTTTAATCCATTAAAATCATTGCTTTTACTCTTTTTGGTTTGCTTTTGAGTGTTTGCTAGTGTTAGGAGTGATTTTAGATAATAAATTTTGAATCTTTATTGATAAGATTCTGAATTCCTCCGTTTTAGTTGTTTTAGTTAATTTAATATTTAATTAGTATAGTTATATTCAAAATCATACTCGTTCCCCTAGTGTTCGACACCCGTACTTATTTACTATACTACGATATGATTAGGTTCTCTTGCCTATTTGTGTTGTAGTCGTGCTAAATAATTCGGATTTATAAATTTAAATCATTGCTTTTACACACACATCATTGCAGATAAAAGAAAGCTCAATTTGAGGGGGAGTGTCAATGATCCGTACAGGTTACGCATGCTTGTAGGGGGAGTAAATACTTACAACATTTCAAAAATCAAAGAAAATTCCAAAAACATTCACAAAATAGATAAAATACCAAAAATATTTGCAAAATTCAAGAAAATATCAAAATAAGTGTTGTCATTTCTTTCAAATTGAAAAATACAAAAATATTTTATTTTTGGTACAATAGACTTCGCATTCAAAGTCATAAGACATCGAATGTGAATCTCATCAAAGTCAAAGGACTACGAGTGCCTTTATTCCATTCGAGGTTAGTGGACTTCAAATACAAACTCCTTAATTCCATGTTCACTTCGAACGCTTTCATATAATTCAATTCAAAGTCAGTGGACTTTGAATACGAAGTCATCAAACCGTAGTCCACTTCGAGCGCGTGTACTAGACTCCATTTGAAGCTAGTGGACTTCGAATTCCAAACAGTGTATTTCCAATGCACTTCGAGCGCGGATGAACAGTACCCCTTGCCGGTCATAACCAACTTCCTTCGACTTCGAAGCCTTAACACTTTGAATTAGAAGCCTTTGGACTTCGAGCTCAACAGTTGTCCTCAAGACCACTTCGAGCGCGTCTTTCACCTTCAAAGCCTTCACACTTCGAATTCGAAGCCTTTGGACTTCGAGCTCAACAGTGGTCTCAAGACCACTTCGAGCGCATTTTTCACCTTCGAAATCCTTCACACTTCGAGCATGTAATTTTTTTACCGTTACACTCATTCGTCTATAAATAGCCTGTTCATCTCAGAGTGTTCGTTACGCATTCGAATGATTTTTGAATTTAGAATTATCTAGTTAGTAATTTTCGAACATTTGTGCAAACTTGCTACCGAAATTTTTCACATGTGTTAAAGTTGATTACATACTTAAGGTATACATCATATAAGTAATAACTCATGTTGTGATCACGTATAAATGATCAAAACTGAACTTGTACTGTACAACTTGAGAGTCCACTTTTTGAACTTCAAATGCTTTGTTCGACAATCAAACGATGGTGTTAATGCAAACTTGGTTTGCGATGAGGCTTAGGAACACAAGGACAAGGTTTTTATCAAAGAAAAACTCACAAAATTTGAAATGTGTTCTTCGTGTTCTTTGAGTGGTTGAAGATTGGGCTTGATTTCATGTTTCGCCTAGATCATCATGTAATGGATCAAATGAGAAAAATTTTAGTGTTATAAAAGTTTTAAGATACATGTATTCATTGTAAAACATGTGTCAAATCACATTTTTTCTCATCAAAAATACCACTTCATCAATGAAGGACTTTGAGGTGTTGTCCCAATGTTTCTACAAGGTTGCCCACCTTGATTTAAAATGAATGTTTTGAAGTCAACAAGAGTCATAGTGCTTCATGCTTGAATGTTTTGACCCAACAAGTCAATACATTTCAATGCGTTATTCTTCTAAGTACTGCTCTCTAACCTATTGGCTATTCTTACAGGACTAAACATAGCTATGGAAGGTGACTCTGTCTCATAGCGTTCTTCGACAGCTAGCCAATCCCATAACCCTGACGATCAACTCCTTCCCCGAAATCAATTTCTTTCTGTGGTCACCCATGATAATAACCACTTCATTAACCTTGATAATTTTCGAAACCCTAACTTTCCAATCATCCCCGAAATAATTCGGGCCCACCCATTGAACCATGCTCTCACCTTTGATCCATCTACTTCTAGAACTCATGTTCATGAATTATATGTGCAACAGTTCTGGCACACAGTCCACACGCATACAAATCCCGACTCTAGTCGCGTGTCTATTCGTGGTGACGTAGACCATTTCACCCTTAACATCACCGCAGGCCGACTCAGGGAAATCCTTCGGCTCCCCACTGCCAGAAGTAGGCCTCCTCCGCTTGCGGGCATTTGAGCTATGGGTTATACTGGGGACTTACCGTTTCGTTCCCACTTCAAAAGAGCCAACCTTCACCCCAACGTTGCCTCAACCCCAACCTCACTTGCTACGAATACCCCAACTCCAATAAAATCAAACTCATATATGATGCGGCTAATCACCTACATATCGATTATGCCACTTTAATTTTTCTTGATCTTGTGTAGCAGGTGGAGGGCAAACTCTCAGATCTTAAGAGAGCAAAGGGTAGATTTATGCCGTAACAACGATTTTTGCCCATGATGGTCTAATTTGCTATGGACAGGAACGAGGAGATACCTCGAAGGCCAAATCATGCTGCTATCCGGCCAAAACAGTTCATGTACGTGAAATTTTTTAATGCTGATCATCCTATTCAACTGCAACCATTCCTGGTGTCTCTGCTAGACCTTTGTGCTCAAAATGAAATTGTGAGATTATATAGGCAAAGCGTACGTCAAGGCCATATGGAGCAACCAGAGCCGGTTGCACCTACCCCAGGGCCAGTAGCACAAAGTGAGGAGATAGTGCATAGGCCTCAGTCTTCCACGGGGGAAGTTGGGAGGGAAGTGTTGAGAGAGAAAAGCATTGAAAGGGGTGGTGAAGAGGATATCGGTGAAACACATGGAGAGGGAGGGTCGGAGTATGACCCTGCACAGGTCCAAGCCATGATTGAATTATTCTCCAATGTACTGCTTGAACCCGAGCAACGGCCTGAGTCTTCTTTATCCGAATTTCATACTGCTTCAACGGCTCCTGATTTTGACACAGAAACTTTAGCCGTGGTTTCTTATACCCCTGGAGTATCGCCACTGGTCAGAGATAATACAGAGCAACAACGAGCTAAAATCCCAGTGGTGACTGAGGAAGAGGATTTGAGCTTTTCTAGTTTATTCCCTGATCTACCCGAGGCCTTCGACTCTGAAACCGAATTTATGTAAGCCAATCTTGAATATTATGATGAGTATGAAAGTGAGATGGAAGAGGAAGAAGAGAGTGAGAGAGAGGTGAGAAAAGAAAATTTGAGTGCTAAGGGTCCCCCAAGCCCAAAAAGCCGGGAAGCCACATCTGCCATCGGGGCTGACACTGTCAGCTCTGGTGTTGAAACAGCCACTGTCATCCCAACAGTGCACATTCACCCCACAAGCCACTCAAGTGTCTCTCAACAGACGCTTGCAGACAATTTTGTTTTTTAAGACATAGGGGTGGATAAAGAGGAACAACTGAGCATGTCATATTTCTTCAATAAGTCTTTAATGTACTTGGATTGACTTATGAAAATACCATGACCCAATTGTTTCACTTGTAATCCAAGAGAGAAATTCATCTCTCCAATCATAGTCATTTGAAAACATTTTGCATAGTTAGTGCAAACTCATCACTATACTTAGGGTTTGTAGAACCAAAGATGATGTCATCCACATAAATTTGTACTAAGATTAGATCATTTCCTTTGGCTTCTGTGAATAAAGTGGTGTTGGTTTTTCCTTTGCTATATCCCTCACTCAGCAGATATTTTGACAAGACATCATACCAAGCTCTCGAGGCTTGTTTTAGTCCATATAAATCCTTATCTAGAATATAAACATGATGTGGTTGTTTGGGATTGACGAAGCCTTCAGGCTGAGACACATAAACTTCCTCCTTCGGAATACCGTTTAAGAATGTTGTCTTGACGTCCATTTGGAAAACCTTAAAGCTTTTGAAGGCAGCATAGGTTAAGAATAGTTTTATGGCTTCTATCCTAGCTACAGGAGCAAATATTTCATTGTAGTCTATTCCCTCCTATTGGTTGTAACATTTAGCAACCAGACTAGCTTTGTTTCTGACCACTATTCCATCGGAATCCCGTTTGTTCTTAAAGATCCACTTGGTACCCACTACATATTTATCTTCTGGTTGAGTTCCTTTTACATAGCAATGACCCAATCAGCTTCTTGTAAAGCATCGGAGACTTTGGTGGATTAAATCATACTTAGGAAACTGGAGTGAAGGCACTCATTTGCCGTTGCAGAACTAGTCCTTACCCCATCTTGAATGTTTCCAATAATCTGAGATTCGGGATGGGATTGTGTCCATCTTATTCCACGGGGGTTCTGAATTGGAGGAAATAACTCATTTAATCTGTTAGTAAGTTCAATGTCTTCCTCATTTGGTGTTGGTTCTGAAACATATATTGGAGTACCCTCATAAACCGGCTCATGAGGTACTACTGCTGGACTGACAGCTGATGTAGACGGATAATCCACGGTTGGATAGGAAGGAGAATTGTCAACCTCCGTTGCAGTAGTAGTAAGAGACACTACATCATTCGTGTCACCAGCATTATAAACATTAGATTCAGATTGAAAGAAATCAAATAGGAAATCTAAATTATGTTCTGATGAACATGGATTTGTATTTGTTTCTTTTATTTGATGTACTGGTCCTGAACTGACTTGTCTAGAACCAACTTCCTTTTTCTTTTGAAAAGTGTTAACATCCCCATATCGTCGAATGTAACACTTATGTTCTCAATAACACATTTAGTTCTTTTGTTTAAAACTCTGTAGGCTTTAGACTCATATGAGTAACCTAGGAAAATTGCTTCATCATCCTTGGCCTCAAATTTCCCTAGGTTATCTTTTTCATTGAGTACAAAGCACCTATTACCAAATATATGAAGATATTTGATATTAGGCACAATGCCATTTGCCAATTCGTAAGGAGTTTTATTGAAACGTTTATGAATAAAGGAACGATTCTGTGTGTAACAGGCTGTGCTGACTACTTCAGCCCAATAGGAAGGCGGGATACTAGAGTATGATAGCGTAGTACGAGCAGCCTCAACCAGAGTTCGGTTGCGTCTTTCTACCACCCCATTTTGTTGTAGAGTGTATGCTGCAGAAAACTAATGTGTGATCCCCACCAGGTCAAGATAGTTAGACAAGATTTTGTTCTTGAACTCAGTTCCATTATCTGTTTGAATGGATGCAACACTGTGTTCAAACTTGTTCTGCTGTTGTGATTAAGCTTATGATGTGTTAGAGTTAAATTTGTGTTTAAGTCTAGTCACAATTTAATATTTTTCTATGTTACTTTGTACTTTGTATATATAGTAGTGTTTCCTTCCTTCCTTGTAACTTTGAATATTATATTGAATAGAAAACACACACATTAAGGTGTTTCCATACTTTTCTCTCTACTTGAATCACTTGTGTATTCATTGAATTGCTCTACAATTGGTATTAGAGCCAAATCTTTGCAAAGATAAGGCTCTTGATTGAAGATTTCAAGAGATTACAACAACAATCCGAAGGAATTTGTCTGTTTTTGAGGTACTTTGGTCGACTTTGAGTATAATCTGATTTCTATCGATTTGTGTATGAAAATGGAGGATTAGAAGTTTATTGGATTCGCAATCATCATTAGAATTAACCTGTGTGAGTCCGCGATCAATCATTACAACAGTTAGTGTCGAATTTGAGATTTTGTATTTCTTCGGTTTTTGAGAAAAATTTATCTAAATGTATTCTAGAGGTTGAATTTTGTTGTATATTTGATTCTGAATTGTAATTCGTGTGTATACGAAACCTCTGGAAGAAAAAATTCGCGAATTTGATCTAAATTCGGAAGAATTTGAAGTTTGAAAGTTGGCGGTTGCAACAGTTACAAGAACTTTCGGGTTTGATATCAAGAACAATCGGATTCTGCAAAATCCGAAGATTTCAATCGGATTCCGATACTTATCTATCGGATTCTGTGTTGCGCATTTTGGAAATACAAGGATTGAGTTGCGGATTTGGGGTTTGCAATCGGATTGTTTAGTTGTCTGGTTTAATTTCGGATTTGCCATGTATCGGATTTTGGAGTCGGATTTGATCAAAGGATTTGATTGATCGGATTTACAAAGTTAGAATTATCTCGGATTTCAAATCATCGGATTTGAATCTTTCGGATTTTGGATCATTCGGATTTCAAAGATTTATCAATCTCTCGGATTTTGAAACATCCGGATTTCAAAACATTATCGAATTTCTAAAACATTCGGATTTTGAATCCATCAGATTTCACTTCAATCGGATTTTCACTATCGGATTTTGACTAGGATTTCAAATTCATTCGGTTTTTTAAGTCTCGGATTTTGAAGTTTTGATAGGAATCGGATTTTAGACAAGTGAGTTTCGGATTTTAGTGAGTATCGGATTTCAGATTACAAAAGAATTCTTCAATCAGTTATCTTACAAAGAAAAGATCCTCAAAGCAAGAATGAGTACATACAGTGAAACACTTTCATTCGGTTCAGACACAAAGTCACCAGTGTTGTACAGAGGAGAAAATCATGTATGGAAAGGTCGGTTTATGGATTTCATAGACAAGAATTAGCAATATGGTGAGGAAATGAAGAAAAGCATATTGGAAGGAAATGGTATTTTTAGGATAGATCAAGAAGCAGATTCTCATCATAATCCTCCTTTGGATGAAATCCACCGAGAAAAACTTCCATCTGAGTACATTGCTAAAGAAAAACACAGAGCCACTGCTGATCGGAAAGCAAAGTACTACTTATAACATGGGCTTTCTTCAGAATTTTACATCAAGGTGAATGGTCTCAACACTTCAAAAGAGATACGGGACGAAATTAAGAGTCAGATGGAAGGCACAGAGTCAGGGGTATGGATCAAGGAGACTACACTGGTTAACTCCTTTGATCATTTCAAAGCCAGAGAAGGGGAAGCACTGATTGAAACTTACAGTCGCTACTGTAAACTACTCAACGACCTCAGAAACCAAAAACTCGATGATTACTCGAATCTAACGATGAATACTAGGTTTCTAAACTCTTTAGGATCTGAATGGAGATCTCAAGTGGCAATCTACAGACAAAAGAATCAAAAGCACCTCAACAAGGTTACTCATCATATGATCTTTGAGAAACTAAATCAATATCAGGATGATGTTGGTTTAGGAACACAAAAAGACACTATAGATCCACTTGCTCTGGTGGTAAATGAGAAAAGAGGTAAAATTTCAACGAAGTCTGCTAAACTGAAACAAGTTATAGAAACAGAAACTTCAAATTCAGAGGAAGAAAATGTGGTTGACAATGAAAAGATCATGGAGGCAATGGCTTATTTGACCAACATGATGCAGAATAAGTTTCTGAAGACTAAGACTAACAACAGACAGAGGTTCACGTCTGGCACAAGAAGGAGAGATGACCAATTCCCAAAGAAGGATGGTCAAAGATTAGAAAGGAGGTATGAAAGAAAAGTAGAAACTGCCTAGGAGCGCAATTGTTATAACTGTGGCGGAACTGGGCATTTCATCAAGGATTGCAAAAAGCCCAAGCTGAAGGACTCAGAATATTACAAGACAAAACTCAACCTCATCAAACAAAGAAATAGTGGGAGGGCATTACTTGCAGAAGAAGATCAATTATTGTCTGACACTGATAACAGTGATGAAGATCCCAATGTCCATGCCCAATTTGTTCTAATGGCTGAGGTTGAGGAATGCCAGTTTAAGGAAACCGACGGGGAGAGTGAAGATGAAATCGTGGGAAATGACTCTGGTTTTATGGCTAGATTTGATGAGTCAGACATGGAGAGTGAATATGAGGATGAGGATGAGGAAGAGATTGAACAAGAGGTTGCTACTGAAGGCACCAACCCATCAGTTGCTGAGAATGAAGAGAAGGTATTAACAAATGATTCTGAATTTCCTACTGAGTATATACTAACTCTTATGCAACAGGTGGATATCTTAACTTCCAAGAATCAATCTCTCATGAACAAGAATCAGAAGTTGAATGAAAAGAATATAAATCTAAAAATGGAACAGGCAACGAAAAGTGAAGTTGAACTAAAAACTCAATTCTCAAAAATAGAACAACTTCAACAAGAAATAAAAGACAAAGAAAATGCACTCAACATATTCCAAAAAGAATCAGAGTTAAAAGTGCATGACTTGAATGCAGCCAAACTGACTGCAGAGATAAACTTAAATTTAATAATGAAGGAGAAAAGGAATCTTGATGAGAAAGTTCAACATCTTGAAGATATAGTTAAAAAGCAAGTAACTACACGTCATAGTATTTTCAAACACCTTGAAACAAATGTCAAGAACAAATATAAAGGGTTAGGGTATGATGAAAATAACTTTTTCTCAAAGATAAATTGCACTCAACTGTATCAATTAGAACGAATGAATCAAGGTTGGACTTCAAAAATGGTGTTTGTGGGAGAGGAAGAAATTAAGCATGAAGAAGAACTCAAAAGAAAAACAACAAAGAAAATGCAAAACACAATTAATTATGATGAAATGAACGCGTCGTACGCGGACACTAAGAAGAGTGGTGGTTGTGCGTTAGAAGAATGTGTTATTCCTATCCCACCTACAGTAAAGAAAGCTGTTGAAGAAGCAAATGATGGAAATGCTCGAGTGTATATTCCACACATGGAATTACAAAGGAGGTAGGAATTGCTTGAAGTTGCATGCATCGATCAGAAAATTACATTTGATGTGGAAAATTGTGTTTAGAAAGAAACAATCTTTAATCTTAACAAGAAAATCAATTCCGCTGCTTCTGAGATAAAGATTGAAATATTGGATGAAAAAGATAAAAATTCTGATATTGCACAATTTCTTATTCCACAATTTATTTCCAATGGAATCGAACGGAGGATGCTTGAAGAAAAGGTGGAAAGATTGCTAACCAAATTGGACAGGTATCTGGATATTGTGTATCCACAGTGTTCGAAGGCTTGTAGAGACTTCTTGTCACATAAATGCAATCAGTTTTGTGATTCAAACAGTATTACAGAAAAAGGATCGTCTTCAAACACAAAGCAGATTCCTGAAATGTCAAAAATCATAAAGACATCAAATGTGCATGCTTTAAAATCTATTAAATCACGTCACATGTCTAACAAAAATTCCTTGTCTGAATCAAAATCAGCTCAATCAAAAAGGAAAGAAGGTTCAAGCAATAGCAAGAAGAAGTCAAACATCAAAGATGTGAAGAAAAGAGAGACAAAAACATCAATGAAGTGGATTGCGAAGGAAGATCTGAAAGAGATAGAGAAGAAGAAAGCACATGTAGTCAATACTGATTCCAAGAAAAAAGTGAAACCATTTTGTAAGATCTGTAAATCCTACTGTAATAAAAATTGTGAGTTACTTTTTTCATGGAAAGTCAAAACAAAGAGCTCAAAAGCAAAAATAGTTGATAACAAAATATGTTGTGTTGGAAATGGTTGTCCTGAAGGACAATGTAAGTTCAAATGTGAAAATCATCAAAATAAACTGAAAAGTGAATTAAAATCCAACAAAAACTGGAAGAATTCAAATGATAATAAAATTTTGTTTTGGTTCATCAATAAGAATGGATTCATTATTCACCAATGGATTCACAAACATCAAAAAGCAGGGCTATTAAAAAGGTATGGCAGTCGAAAAATACCAGTCCGTCCAGGACAGTGGAGAGAACATATGAACATAATGAACAACAATCAAACACATTCTCCAACTCCATTAGTTCATAACAAATTCACATCCTTTACCCAATCTCAACAGAGAGCTGTTTTCAATTCATCATATCAATCATATTCAACGAAGAATCGAAAACAGATGATGAATACACCTGTGTCATATCAACCCATAACAAAAAGCGTGTATGTTGTCAAAAACAAGCATTTCTCACCTGTGATCAAATCAACTGAGAAATCAACTAGGAAATGGATTGTAAAGAAAATGCTTAACAAAGAAAGTGTGAATGGTGTCAAAACACCTGAAACATCTAACACAACAAATCAAACAAGTTTCTTTTCCATGTGCAGAAAGATCATCTATGGTACATGGACTCGGGCTACACTAAACATATGATGGGGAACAAAGGTCTTCTCAAACACTTTGTGAGCAAGTATACAGGGGATGTAAAAATTGGTAATGACCAAGTCTCGCCGATCTTAGGCCACGGAGTAATAGAAATAGGAAATTTGAAGATAGAAAAAGTATCCTATGTGGAAGGCTTAGGCCACAATCTTTTTAGCATAGGACAATTCTGTGATAAGGGTATGGAAGTAGTTTTCAAGAAAAGCTCCTGTTCATTAAGAACTAAAGATGGAGCAGAAATTTTGGGTGGCAACAGAAAGTCAAACTTGTACACAATTGACTTGTCTGAGAAAGATTCCGGCACACAAGTATGCCTGCTGTCTAAAGCATCATCAGACCTAAACTGGTCATGGCATCGCAAGTTGTCACACTTGAATTTCAAAAACATAAACAAGCTGGTAAATGGTAACTTGGTCAGAGGTCTACCGAAGCTTAAATTTGAAAAAGATCATCTCTGTAAGGACTGCGAAGCGGGCAAAATGAAGAGAGTTCCACACAAAGTAAATCAGATATCTTCAACTACCGCGCCTTTACAGTTGATTCACATGGATCTCTGCGGACCAATGAAAGTCTAGTCAAGAAATGCAAAAAGATATATCTTGGTGATGGTGGATGATTATTCCTGGTACACTTGGGTCCGGTTCGTGAGTCATTAAAGTGAGGTACCATAACAAGTAATTCTATTTCTAAAGAAACACAAGACTCAGAACGGACAACCGGTGAAGAGTGTTCGAACAGACAATGGGACTGAGTTCAAAAATAGAACTTTAGATTCCTATTTAGATTCTGAGGGAATTAATCATCAGTTCTCGGCAGCATATACTCCGGAGCAGAATGGAGTAGTTGAGAGGAAAAATAGAACTTTGGTTGAAGCTGCCAGAACAATGTTGCAATACTCAAAGCTACCACCATCCTACTGGGCTGAAGCCGTGAATACTGCATGCTACACTCAGAACAGATCACTAATTCATCGTCGCTTTATTAAAACTCCATACGAATTATGTAATGGAGTAGTACCTAATATCAAATACTTTCATGTATTTGGTAATAGGTGCTTTGTGCTGAATGAGTCGAACAAACTATCAAAGTTTGATTCGAAAGCCGATGAAGGAGTATTTTTAGGTTACTCAATGGATAAGAAGGCTTTTAGAATTCTAAATCGAAGAACTAACATGATTGTTGAAAGAATAAATGTTACGTTTGACGATTTAGTCAATTTAAATTCCTTAACGAGTAAACCTAACTCATCCAAACATTCAATTTTTACAAATAACAAAATAGATGAGTCATCCGCACATTCAGAAGATATAAGCTTGGATTTTTGGTTTAATTTCTTTAAAAAGAATGATAATACATCTACTGTTTTGCAGGATATTCAGTAGGAGTCTGTGTCAATAATTGAGCCACCAAGTGTATCTATAGTTCAACTGACTACAAATTCTGCTAATTCGGAATTTGAAGCTACAAATATTCCTGCAAATGACCAAAGTCCAAGATATGATCAAGCGGCAGAAGACATTAATTCAACTAATCTTTAAAATCTTAACGACTTCATTCAGGTTCAATCCCCCGAACCTGTTTGGTTGAAGAGTCATCCAGAGACTCAAATCATAGGAAGTTTGGACTCCGGTGTTCAAACTCGATCTGCCACAGTTAACATATGTCAACACTCTAGTCTTCTAAGCATGGTCGAACCCACACGAGTGTTAGAAGCTCTAGCTGATCCTGATTGGATTATTACTATGCAAGAAGAGCTAAATCAGTTTGACCGACTCAAAGTTTGGAGACTAGTTCCACGACCTGAAGGCAAATCTATTGTTGGAACGAAGTGGGTATTTAAGAATAAGAAGGATTCTGATGGTGTGGTGGTTAGGAATAAAGCTAGGCTAGTGGCTAAGGGGTATAATCAACAGGAAGGGATAGATTATGATGAGACCTTCGCCCCTATAGCTAGAATAGAAGCAATTCGACTGTTCCTAGCCTATGCTTCCTACAGAAAATTCACTGTATATCAAATGGATGTGAAGACTGCCTTCCTCAATGGCAAATTGAAAGAGGAAGTGTATGTCAGTCAACCTGAAGGTTTCGTAGATCCTAACAGACCCAATGACGTCTATATTCTGGATAAAGCTCTATATGGTTTAAAACAAGCCCCGAGAGCTTGGTACGATGAGGTGTCAGAACACCTGCTTAATGAAGGATACGTCAAAGGGAAAACTAACACCACATTGTTCAAAAAGGAGATTGGCAACGATTATGTGTTGCTTCAAATATATGTCGATGACATAATATTTGGTTCTACAAATCCTAAATATGGCAATGAATTTTCAAATTCAATGAAAAAGCGCTTTGAAATGAGCATGATGGGGGAAGTTAATTTTTTCCTCGGATTGAAAATTAAACAATTTAGCCATGGAATTTTTATAAATCAAGCAAAGTATATCAAAGATCTGTTAAAGAGATTTGATATGACTGGCTGTTCATCAATCTCAACACCCATGGCTTCTCGAACAAAACTATTTGCTAATCCAGAAGGAAAAGTAGTAGATTTGAAAACTTATAGAGGAATGATAGGTTCATTGCTATATTTAACAGCTAGTAGGCCGGATATTATGTATTCTACATGTCTTTGTGCCAGATTCCAAGCAAATCCTAAAGAATCTCATCTTCTGGCGGTAAAACGCATATTTAGATATCTTAAGGGTACCCCAGATCTAGGTTTGTGGTATCCTAGGGATTCTGGGTTTGAGCTAATTTCCTATTCTGATGCAGATTATGCTGGTTGCATGCTAGACCGAAAGAGCACATCAGGAAGTGCACATTTTTTGGGAGACAGACTGGTTTGCTGGGGTCCAAGAAGCAGAACTATGTTTCATCATCAACAACTGAATTAGAGTACATTGCTGCTGCTAGCTGCTGTTCTCAATGTCTTTGGAATCGGACTCAGCTTTCCGACTTTGGTCTAGTATATAACAAAATCCCTCTAATGTGTGATTCTCGAAGTGCCATTGCAATTACATGCAATCCGGTACATCATTCTAAAACGAAACATATTGACATCAGATATCATTTTATAAAAGACTATGCTGAAAAAGGTTTAATTGAATTAAAATATGTTCAAACAAATAATCAACTTGCTGATATTTTCACCAAAGCGTTAGACGAATCTCATTTTAATGCACTAGTGTCAAGATTAGGAATGTTGAATTTGACAGTTTAACATAATATTTTGAATTAACAGTGTTACACGGTATATATAAGTTGTACAGGACAAATTTGGTCAATGGACAGACAGAGCTAATACAAGTTATGAATCACTAAGTGTTCATACTTGTAGGGGGAGAAAATATATCAGGTTTTGTATATATTAAATGAAAAATCAAAAACATGTACAAAACACACAAAACTCAAAAACATTTTTTTCTTCATCTCAAATTGTTGTACATTTGTGCATAATTTGAGGGGGAGTTTTATTTTTTTTGTTTTTGAATTAAAATTGACAAATTTTTGAAAAAGTTCATCTTTTTATTTAAAGAATTATTTTTAAAGATGAAATATTATGTTTAGGGGGAGTGGAATGAGTTGAAAAGTCAAATTTTTAATTGAGGTGTTGAAAATCCGATAAAAGTTGTTGGATTCCGATACTTGAATCGGATTTTGACCAAAACCGAATGTTTTATCGGTTTTGTGGGTTCCGGATTTCTTATGGTTCGGATTTTACCCATTTGGATTTCGTGGGTCGGTTTTTCCTATAAAAACAAAAATCCGATTTCATTATCGGTTTTTCAAACCTTTCAAGAATCTGAGAGTTCAAAGAATCCAAAAACTTCAAAGTGTTTTGTTGTGCAAACAAACAACAGATCCAAGGTCGCATTACCTTTCTGATTCAAAAGGTATACTTTGTTTTCATTTTCATCAACGTTTTAGTGGTTTTTAATCGATTCTTTTGATTGAAAAACCCTCGAAACACTTCATGTTCAAATCTTCAAATCATATGTGTTTGTTAACATGATTGGAATCGGTTTTAGTTGTACTTTAATGGGTTGTATGTCGATTTCAAGATACTCGATCTTTGAGTTGGTTTTTGAATGATTTTGAATCTGTCGGTTATGTTCGAGTTTAATCGGAAATGATGGTTCAAACGAGGAAGGATTTTAGATGTTATTTGTGTTGATTAATCCAAAAGGAGTTCTTAGTTTATGTTTAATTTCACAAATATGTTGATTTTTAAGTGATAAATGAACGAAGTAAAGATTTTTGGAAGAATCGGATTATCGAACTACGTGCTCTGTTCATTGAACAAGAACTATCGGATGTCATGGAAATCCGATAGTTAATCGGATTTCATGTTCAATCTGATTTTGACAAATCCGAATGTTTACATTGACTAGTGTTGGATTCAATAAATAAAGGATTTCAATGTTATCGGATTTTATATAAATCCGAATGGTTGTCGGATTTTATGTAAAACCGAGTTGTTGTCGGATTTCATATAAATCCGAGTGGTTGTCGGATTTTAACACAACCGGATTTTCAAATATCATCGGATTTTGTAAGTGTCGGTTTTTCATAATTGGTTTTCACGTTCAAAAGACTCAGATTTGAGATAAATGAGTGTCGGTTTTTCAAAGTCATCGGATTTTGAATAACACTGATTATCGGATTTTAACATCTGTCGGATTTTGAAACAAAAAGGGTGTTAGATTTCATCTTATTGGATTTCTAGGTGTCGGTTTTTGCCAACACTTAGGAATTTTCAAAAGTTTTGGAAAATTTTGAGATTTGTACTAATTGTTTTATTTCACAGATGGCTCAAATTCCATCCAATACCCTTTTCCCTCAAGCCAATTACCTACCAAACCAACTGAACAACGCCTACTTTGTACCAGAAATTACCAAAATCGAATACCCAATAATCACCAAACTTATAACATCTCACCCATTGAACCACATATTCACTTTTAATCCTACTGACGCCTTTCCTCATGTCGTAGAAGTGTACGTACAACAACTATGGAGTTCATTATCCTTAACTGAAAGTGCTGAAGGTCTTCGTGTACTTGCTGGCCAAATAGAGCAAGTTGAATTTGAGATGGGTATCGAAAGCATACGCAGAATACTAAGACTACCCAAATCTACCTCTTATCCACCGAAACCTGACTTTGATCCAATCCCAACCGACAAACAAATTCTAACTCATGTGATGGATCTTGGATGGAGAGGAGATGAATTAACTGGTGTATCAAAGTTCAAAGGTTCAGGATTGGTTCCTCAATGGCAAACTTTATATGCTATTATCATGCGGTGTTTGACAAGTGTAACCAAAGGGATAGATGGGGCCAATATCTTTCCATTGAAAGTACTGGTTGGGATGGCTAAGCATTTTCATTTTGATTATGCAGAATTATTGTTCATTGAAATAGCCAAGGTGGCCAGGGAGAAAGTGATACCTGGTAAAAAACATAACTTCTTACCCGTTTCCACGGTTTTTGTCTATGATTATTCAACGGGTGATGGCCAGAGATACTGATATCTCGAGGCGTGATGATGAACCAGCAGTGCAGATTCAAATGATGATCAAATTATACAAACTCCCGGCGATGCCTAATATTCAACCATTTGTGATGACTGCTGAGTTAGTGCATTTATTGGATCAGGAAAGCGAGGTGGTCCAGGAGTATGTTAGATTGAATAACATTGTTCTTATGGATCGACAAGAGCCTGTTGATCCTACCCCAAGAACATTAGGATCCCCGAGTGCTAGTGATATTAGGAGTCAGTCTTCTACGGGAGAAGCTGACAGGGGAGAGTTAAGAGAAAAAATAATCGAGAGGGGTGGAGAAGTAAGTGAAGGTGTTGGTGAGTTTAGAGAGGGAGTTGCTCTGGACACATCTGAAAGTGACACTGATTCATTCCAAAAGCATATTGAGAAAATGTTTCCAGATCAGATAGAGGAGGAGTTAGGTCCTGATGGTCAAAGAGTACATACTAGTTTACCTGATTATGACCAAATGATGGATTTTTCTGATATTGATACACAAATGATGTATGATGATATTACTACGCTTAATGTAGATGAAGATGTTGAGAGGAAAAAACAAAGTGAGGGAGTGAGTGCTGTAAGAAAAGAATATGTGAGTGCTGAGATTCCTCCGGCCATTTTTATCCGGGAAACGACATCTACTGTCGGGTTTATACCTGGCATTGAAAGAGACTCTGGCTTCCCACCAGAGCATGCACAAACCCCTCCAAGCCACTTAGTATCCTCTCAACAGGATATTGTTTCATCACACGGAGATAAAGCACAAAATCTAACGGTTCCTCATTTGGAGGAAACTGTTATTGAAACAAGTGGCACTCCTCTCCATGCCACACCTGTCGTTTCTACGCACATCGATAACTATCAACAGATCGTTAATTTTCTTTCCAAACACAGGGAAACACTTGAAGCAATAACTGGTGTATTCAGTGATAGACCAGCTGGAACTACTGTAGGTGAAGCCTTCACAGGCCATATCCGAGGATTAGTAGGAAATCCCACCACAGCCAACGTCAATCCAGCTGTGAAAGTGGGTGGTCCTTCATCTACAACATTTGTTTCTGGAGATGCTGGAACCTCAACGGGTAATCTAAGTGATCTCGGTGTTACAACTTCTGAATCTGAATCGGCTAAGGAATTCGTTTCCAAGGCTGATTTTGATGCTGCTCTTGAACATTTGCACGTCAGAATTGATGATATTCAAAGATTACAACTTCACAGACTCACCAGAATCGAAAGAAATGGGATGATTTAGTTGAACAAAAAGAAATGGACGTAAAAGTTAAACTTACAGATGCCTTGTAAGTGGATGAATTAAAAAGCTTGTTAATGGTTAAACTGATTGGCAAGGGTGATAGCAGTTCTGAGGATTTAGATATCTTATCATTGTTGAGAACTGAGGTGGAGTCTACGTGCAAAGCTGCTGCTGGGTCATCAAAACGACCTAGGCATGACGATGATGATTCAGACACCGATCGTCCTGAGGGGGAGAAACGTTTTGTCACACCCCGCTAAAGCGGAAACACGAGGTGTCACAGCATAAGATATCATCGCACAAGATAAATAGACAATAACCATTATATTGACTTAACAAAAATAAGTAGTTCGGGTAAAAGATAAATAAAAGTTACATAATTGAATAAAAATTAAATGACATTGTCTTGTACGATGCGAAAATAAAATAGATATTGTTTTTATAAAACGTGACGATGAAGATGAAGATGCCACACATCATGTTTGTATGCATAAGGTACCTAACGACGATCACCTGAAAGCACGGGTAAAAGAAAGAAAACGGTCAACTACTAGAGTTGGTGAGTTCATAGGTTTTTAATATATGCACAAAATATCTTTTAAATGAGAAAAGTTTAAATAATTGATGGAAGTTTTTGAATAAAATCCAAGTATGAAATAATGATAGAAGATGTATTATATTGCCCAATACGTTGCACATGGTAGTAATAGACTATGATGGTTTATTGCTTGAGCCATTATCCAACCTAGCCGACAACCAATTGCCCATGATAAACCTAACGCCTATATTAAATGACGTTAGTAGTGGTAAAGTACATCTATAGTTCGTCAACCATAAATGGGAGACGTCGGAATCTCCAAATAGCGCTACTTACAAATACCATCGGCTCACTAGCAGAGTTAAGGAATAATGTCCAACGAAAGGGCCTTACAACGATCACCCAAGCACATCAAAGAATAATACCATAAGTGCTCAAAATAATATTTGAAATAAATAAGAAGATAGGCATTAAACTTTTCATGAAATATATACACATGCTTTCACCCCAAAATAATATGAAATACGGAAAAAATGGGCTATGATACTCACTCGGTATGCAAATGTGTTCACTCGTAAGGATTTCTTGTTCCTACCGAAGCTCCTTTCCTAATATAAGGGGTATGTAGCTCTATTAGACTTATTTTATTTATTATTTTTTATTATTTATTTGTTGTTAACTTATTTATTAAATAGTTAAAGGTTGCCTCTATTTTTCCATAAATCATAAGTGTTCACTGGAATTTTCAGTTCTTTAAGTTGAACTTTAAAAATTAAAAACTGTAATTTAGGAGTCATATTAAGGCTTGATATTTTAATATAATCTTAATACATGTTTCTAGAATATCCAGTAAAAATATAGGAATTTATAAACCATTTTTAGTATTTTTAATAATTAAAAATGTATAGGATGTCCACTGATCAGTGTCTGGATGACATGTTGTTACTAAAACGTCTGTTTAGGGCTCATACGACCTCTTTTTTACATAATTCAAACTGGGAATTAACCACGACTCAAAGATGAAACGTTTAAAAAAACTAGACGTATTTTGACCCAAGAATGAGTAAGTTACACGCGTTTAAAGTGTACCTTTTTAAATCTGTCAGATTTCCAGATTCAACATATGTGTCTTTTTAAATATGTTTGAAGGATCAAACGTTCATGAAAATTAGTGAATCCAGGTTTAAATGAAAGGTAACACTTTAAACTAATATTAGCAAAAAGAATCAACAGATTTTAATACCTAGAACTCCAGATATAACAAAAATAAATGAGGAGTTCTAGCATCAGAATCTGCCAGATTTATTATTCTTTTTGCTTATGGGTCGTAACTTTAATATAACATGTTTATATTCATGATTGATTTATTATCTTGTATGAGTATAAGCTTTGATAATCCATGTGTTCTTACAACAATGGTAGGATGATACACATTTTATGTGTTCCTTACAACATTTGTTAAGATGAAACACATGCATGATCAAAGTCTTATTTTCTTGATTTTTAGTTGATTAAGTTCCATACAACAATGATAGGATGATGCACATTTCATGTGCTCCTTACAACATTGGTAGGATGTTTATATTTAGATGATTATAGATATATATATAAAAGAAATAAGATGAACATCAAAGAAAATAAATAAATAAAAAGAAGAAAGAAGAAAAGAAGAAATGTAGAAGAGTAGAGATGAGTGTGTTATGATCATCTTACCAACTCTTTTCTTTGATTATGTGTTTGATCTTCGAAAGATGAACAAGACTTGGATGTTCTTGGGAGATTTTTGTTGGTGAAAGAAGAAGAGAGAAAAGAGAAGAGATGGAGTGTGGTAGTAAAGGAAATGACGAAGAGTAGTAGGAGGCTTATATAGAGCATGGGGTACATCAAGTGGTGATTCTTGGGAAGAGAAGGAGGCAAGAGAATTATGAAGGGGGGTGGTAGGGTGGCCGGCCATAGGGGGGATTTTCTTTTTTTTTTGAAAAATAAAGTGTAATTTGTTTAAATAAATTTTGTATAATTGGTGATTTTGTTTAAATCTTTTAATTACAAAGTTTTAATTACTTTTATGAGTTTATATACATATGTTTTATATTTTAACTTATTTATATTTATTATTATGTATTTAATTATTTTTATTGATATTATTTTTATTATTGTACATGATTTGTAATTCTTGACTCATAATAATTCGATTTCTCGAGCTCCGGAAGGTTCTAACCTTATAGGCGGGATTTCTATGAAATCTAATATTATTATGGATGTATTTAAATCATAAATACTATTTTAGTCATACTAGGCTTAAAATACAAATTTCTAATGGCTAACCTGGGAAATATGTTGCCGAATGTCACAGTCTCCCCTGATTAAAAGAATTTCGTCCCGAAATTAATCGTTGACGTCCTGGACTTGCTTTTTGGCGAAGAGGTGCGGACATTTGAGTTTCATATAATCCTCTTGCTCTCAAGTGTATTCAGGCCTGTGCCTTGAGTTCCAACGAATTTTTAAGATGGGGATCCTGCTTCTCCTTAGTCTTTTGACCTCCCGGTCAAGGATTTCGATTGGTTCTTCTACAAAGTGCAACCGGTCATCAACTTGCACATCTTTTAAGGGTACGACTAAGGTTTCCTCCGTTTGGCATTTCTTTAAATTCGACACATGGAACGTGTCATGGATGGCGCTCAGTTCTTGTGGCAGTTTTAGCTTGTGGGCTACCGGTCCAATCCTTTCGATTATCTCGAATGGCCCAACGTACCTGGGACTTAACTTGTTTTTTTTTTACCAAAACGCACTATCCCTTTCCAAGGTGATATCTTTAGTAGAACTTTATCGCCAACTTGAAACTCTAGGGGTTTCCTGCGATTGTCGGCGTAGCTCTTTTGTCGGTTCCTAGCGGTTTTGAGCCTTTCCCTGATAATCTTTATCTTATCAGTGGTTTCCTACACGACGTCGGGTCTGGACAATTGTCGGTCTCCGATTTCAAACCAGCTGAGCGGGGATCTACATTTGCGTCCGTACAATGCTTCATAGGGTGCACACTGGATACTGGTGTGATAACTATTATTGTATGAAAATTCAACCAGTGGCAAATGCGAGTCCCAGCTCCCACCAAAATCTAACACACAAGCACGTAACATATCTTCTAGCGTTTGAATAGTCCTTTCTGATTGTCCGTCTGTTTGGGGGTGGTAAGAGGTGCTTAAATTGACTCGCGTTCCTAATGCTTTCTGAAGTGATTGCTAAAATCGTGAAGTGAAGCGACTATCCCTATCTGAGATGATAGAGATGGGCATTCCATGATGCATGACGATCTCATTTATGTAGATTCGTGCCAGCTTTTCCATCTTATAATCTTCACAAATGGGTAGGAAATGTACTGACTTTGTAAGCCGGTCTACTACTACCCAGATGGAATCGTACCCTTTAGCGGATCGGGGTAACTTAGTCACAAAATCCATAGTTATCTGCTCCCATTTCCATTCCGGGATTTCTGGTTGCTGCAGTAATCCAGAGGGTTTCTGGTGTTCTACCTTAATTCTTGCACAAGTCAAACATTTCCCCACGTATAGGGCGATATACTTCTTCATTCCGGGCCACCAATAGTATTCCTTCAAATCCTTGTACATTTTATCGGCTCCGGGATGAATAGAATACTTAGACTTATGTGCCTCATCCAATATCGTTAACCTTATGTTATTCACCTTGGGTATCCAAACCTTCTTTTCGAAGTAACGTACTCCATCCGTTCCAATCTCGAACCTGTGCTCCAAATGACGGAGGTTTTCTTCTTTTAGATTTACTGTTTTTAATGCTTGCTCCTGAGCTTCGAGGATCCTTCCTTTCAGACCGGTTTGCACAACAGCTCCTAATGCTCGTACTCGCGTTGGTTTTACTCTTTCCTTCCTACTCCACGCGTCGGCAACAACATTGGCCTTGCCTGGGTGATATTTGATTTCGCAATCATAATCATTGAGTAGTTCTACCCATCGCCTTTGTCTCATATTGAGCATCTTTTGATCAAAAATATGCTGGAGACTCTTATGGTTAGTGTAGACGGTACACTTGGTGCCATATAAATAGTGTCTCCATATTTTGAGTGCAAACACTACCGCTCCTAACTCCAAATCATGAGTAGTGTAGTTTTTCTCATGAACCTTCAATTGTCTCGAAGCATAGGCGATAACTTTGTCTTTTTGCATTAAAACACATCCCAACCCTTGGTGTGATGCGTCGCAATAGACCACAAAGTTTTCTGTTCCAGTTGGCAATGACAAGATAGGTGCGTTGCATAGCTTCTGCTTTAAGGTTTGAAAGGCTTCTTCTTGCTTATCTCCCCAAATGAATTTCTTATCATTCTAAGTCAGAGTCGTTAGTGGTTGTGCCACGCGTGAAAAGTTTTCGATGAATCGCCTATAATATCCTGCCAAACCGAGAAATTGTCTAATCTCAGTTGGCGTCTTTGGTGCTTCCCACTTTTTGATTGCTTCGATCTTTGCTAGATCGACATGAATTCTGTTTGAATTAACTACGTGACCAAGGAAGTGTACTTCTCGGATCCAAAATTCACACTTGGAGAATTTGGCATACAACTTCTGGTCCTTGAGTAGTGTTAAGATTAATTTCAAATGCTGCTCATGATCTTCCTTGCTTCGCGAATAGATGAGAATGTCGTCTATGAACACTATAGCAAACTTATCCAAATATGGTCTACAAACCCTATTCATTAAGTCCATAAATACTGCTGGAGCGTTAGTCAACCCAAAAGGCATAACTAAGAACTCATAATGTCCATAGCGGGTTCTAAAGGCGGTCTTGGGGACGTCTTCTTCGCGAAATCTCAATTGGTGATATCCTGAGCGAAGATCGATTTTTGAAAAATATTTGGCGCCTTCAAGTTGGTCGAACAGATCATCGATTCGAGGGAGAGGGTATCGGTTCTTGATAGTTAACTTGTTGAGTTCCCGATAGTCGATACACATTCGTAGCGACCCGTCCTTCTTTTTGACGAAAAGAACTGGGGCTCCCCAAGGGGATGAACTTGGTTGAATGAAACCTTTGTCGAGTAATTCTTGTAGTTGTGCCGTTAGCTCTTGCATTTCTGATGGGGCGAATCGATATGGTGCTTTCGCCACGGGAGCAGTTCCAGGGACTAGATCGATATGGAATTCGACTTTCCGATTCGGGGGTAATCCTTGCAAATCTTCCGGAAATACTTTAAGAAAGTCTCGTACGACGGGAATTTCTTGAATGTTTTTCTGACAGGTTTTCTTATTGATTATATGTGCTAGGAATGCCTCGTTTCATTTCCTTAAGCATTTTCTCATCTTGATGGACGAGATTATCTTGAAATCCCTTCCGGATTTTTCTCCATACACATTAAGTGTCTCACCATCAGGCGTCGGAATTCGGACGATCTTTTCGAAGCAACAGATTTCTGCTCGATGGCTAGAAAGCCAATCCATCCCAACAACTATGTCGAAACTTCCCATTTCAAGTGGGATTAAATCTATGGTATATGTTTTATCGGCTAAGCCCAAGGTACAACCAGGGATTATGTCCTTAACGCTAGTTTTCTGACCGTTAGCAAATTCAATGGTGTAAGGCTCTTTCATTTCTATGGTTTTTAGATTTAGCCTTAACTTAAATCTTAATGATATGAAGCTTTTATCTGCCCCTGAATCAAATAGTACTGATGCATAATAACCGTTTAGAGGAAACTTACCTGTAACGACATCGGGGTTTTGTCTAGCTTCATTTGCTCCAATCTCAATCACCCTGCCTCGTGCTTGATTTCCTTGGTTACTTTGGCTTGCAGGACGTGCTTGATTATAATTAGACCCTTGAGTTGGCCGCGAGCAGACGGTGCCATGGTGCTCCAGACTTCCGCACTTAAAGCATGGCTTTACTCGGCAAGTTTTGTTGAGGTGTCCTAGCCGCTTACACCTAAAGCACACCATGCACTTCCCTTCGTGGTGTTTGTGGCACTTGTCACATTTGGGGTAGGATCTCCATCTTTTATCGGCTGCTTGCGTCTGAGCTCTGAAGTTTCTATTCCTTTTGTGAGTCCTCGCAGCTTCTCCACCGGATGGCTTCCTTGGCACCTCCTCAAGCTTCCTCTTACCCTTGTCCTTGTCCCTCCCAAGCGATCCCGAACATATGGCATTGTGGGTAAGTCTTGTAGCTAGATTTACCGCACTTTGGATGGTGTTGGGGTTTGCAGCCGTGACATTTGCCCGGATCTCAGGGGCTAGACCCCAAATGTATCTATCGATACGGTTTTCTTCCGGGGTCACCAAGTGCGGCACCAGCTTGGCCAAATCATGAAATCGGGTAGTGTAGGAGTTGATGTCGTCCCCGATCATTTCATGATTCCACAGCTCGGCTTCTAGCTTTTGAATTTCACTCTTCGAGCAAAATTCGTCCCTTAATAGTCTGAGGAATGCATCCCAGGTGAGTTGGTGCGCGGCAAAATTTCTTCCAAGCGTTTGCACTTGGATATTCCACCACGATAGGGCTCGCCCTTGCAAAAGATATGCTGCAAACTCCACCTTGTTTGCTTCCGTACATTTACTGATGCTAAGGACTGATTCCATGCTTTCAATCCAGTTTAGTAGACCCACGCCTCCTTCCGTTCCAAAGAATTCTTTAGGGTTGTAAGCCCTAAAGGTTTTGTAGTTGCAATCTTGGGTTCGGGTTGGTGCTCCTTGGTTTGTTTGAAGCCCAGCAGCAACTTGGCTAACTATGTTGGGTAATGTTGCAATCACTTCTTCCATGACAAGTTGATCTAACTCGAGGTTTGCTCTTCGTGGAGGCATCGTTCTAGAGCATAATCACACGATGATTTTTAGTCACTCAATCTAATCAGTTTTATCATACTACTCTACGCGTAACGTGTTTAATTCATTCATGGCATTAAATATGACTAATAGTACGAGATTTAATTAAATAATCAATCATTCACTTGGCACAAAATAATTACCAAAATCGGCTCTTTAAAAGATGCCATATATATTAATAGAGAGTTAATAATAGCCATACAATCATACATCCTTCAAACCAACATAGGATATTTTAGTTCATAATCAACAAAAAACAAGACATTAAAATAGATATCATCGTACAAGGTAAATAGACAATAACCATTATATTGACTTAACAAAAATAAGTAGTCCGGGTAAAAGATAAATAAAAGTTACATAATCGAATAAAAATTAAATGACATTGTCTTGTACGATGCGAAAATAAAATAGATATTGTTTTTATAAAACGTGACGATGAAGATGAAGATGCCACACATCATGTTTGTATGCATAAGGTACCTAACGACGATCACCTGAAAGCACGGGTAAAAGAAAGAAAACGGTCAACTACTAAAGTTGGTGAGTTCATAGGTTTTTTAATATACGCACAAAATATCTTTTAAATGAGAAAAGTTTAAATAATTGACGGAAGTTTTTGAATAAAATCCAAGTATGAAATAATGATAGAAGATGTATTATATTGCCCAATACGTTGCACATGGTAGTAATAGACTATCATGGTTTGTTGCTTGAGCCATTATCCAACCTAGCCGACAACCAATTGCCCATGATAAACCTAACGCCTATATTAAATGACGTTAGTAGTGGTAAAGTACATCTATAGTTCGTCAACCATAAATGGGAGACGTCAGAATCTCCGAATAGCACTACTTACAAATACCATCGGCTCACTAGCGGAGTTAAGTAATAATGTCCAACGAAAGGGCCTTACAACGATCACCCAAGCACATCAAAGAATAATACCATAAGTGCTCAAAATAATATTTGAAATAAATAAGAAGATAGGCAATAAACTTTTCATGAAATATATACACATGCTTTCACCCCAAAATAATATGAAATACGGTAAAAAGGGGCTATGATACTCACTCGGTATGCAAATGTGTTCACTCGTAAGGATTTCTTGTTCCTACCGAAGCTCCTTTCCTAATATAAGGGGTATGTAGCTCTATGACTTATTTTATTTATTATTTTGTATTATTTATTTGTTGTTAACTTATTTATTAAATAGTTAAAGGTTGCCTCTATTTTTCCATAAATCATAAGTGTTCACTGGAATTTTCAGTTCTTTAAGTTGAACTTTAAAAATTAAAAACAGTAATTTAGGAGTCATATTAAGGCTTTATATTTTAATATAATCTTAATACATGTTTCTAGAATGTCCAGTAAAAATATAGGAATTTATAATCCATGTTTAGTATTTTTAATAATTAAAAGTGTATAGGATGTCCACTGATCAGTGTCTGGATGACATGTTGTTACTAAAACGTCTGTTTAGGGCTCATACTACCTCTTTTTTACATGATTCAAACTGGGAATTAACCACGACTCAAAGATGAAACGTTTAAAAAAACTAGACGTATTTTGACCCAAGAATGAGTAAGTTACATGCGTTTAAAGTGTACCTTTTTAAATCTGTCAGATTTCCAGATTCAACATATGTGTCTTTTTAAATATGTTTGAAGGATCAAACGTTCATGAAAATTAGTGAATCCAGGTTTAAATGAAAGTTAACACTTTAAACTAAGATTAGCAAAAAGAATCAACTGATTTTTATACCTATAACTCCAGATATAACAAAAACAAATGGGGAGTTTTAGCATCAGAATCTGCCAGATTTATTATTCTTTTTGCTTATGGGTCGTAACTTTAATATAACATGTTTATATTCATGATTAACCATCTTGTATGAGTATAAGATTTGATAATCCATGTGTTCTTACAACAATGGTAGGATGATACACATTTTATGTGTTCCTTACAACATTTGTTAAGATGAAACACATGCATGATCAAAGTCTTATTTTCTTGATTTTTAGTTGATTAAGTTCCATACAACAATGGTAGGATGATGCACATTTCATGTGCTCCTTACAACATTGGTAGGATGTTTATATTTAGATGATTATAGATATATATATAAAAGAAATAAGATGAACATCAAAGAAAATAAATAAAAAAAAGAAGAAAGAAGAAAAGAAGAAATGTAGAAGAGTAGAGATGAGTGTGTTATGATCATCTTACCAACTCTTTTCTTTAATTATGTGTTTGATCTTCAAAAGATGAACAAGACTTGGATGTTCTTGGGAGATTTTTGTTGGTAAAAGAATAAGAGAGAAAAGAGAAGAGATGGAGTGTGGTGGTAAAGGAAATGATGAACAGTAGTAGAAAGCTTATATAGAGCATGGGGGAGATCAAGTAGTGATTCTTGGGAAGAGAAGGAGGCAAGAGAATTATGAGGGGGGGGGGGTAGGGTGGCCGGCCATAGGGGGGATTTTCTTATTTTTTTTTGAAAAATAGAGTGTAATATGTTTAAATAAACTTTGTATAATTGGTGATTTTGTTTAAATCTCTTAATTACAAAGTTTTAATTACTTTTATGAGTTTATATACATATGTTTTATATTTTAACTTATTTATATTTATTATGATGTATTTAATTATTTTTATTGATATTATTTTTATTATTGTACATGATTTGTAATTCTTGACTCGTAATAATTCGATTTTTCGAGCTCCGGAAGGTTCTAACCTTATAGGCGGGATTTCTATGAAATCTAATATTATTATGGATGTATTTAAATCATAAATACTATTTTTAGTCATACTAGGCTTAAAATACAAATTTCTAATGACTAACCTGGGAAATTTGTTGCCGAATGTCACACGTTTGAAAACATATTTTGATACCGTGGCTGCTCAGCGATTCGGTGTAGTTGCTTCCAGATTGGAAGAAACATCGTTTAAACAAAAATATAAGGGCAAGCAGTCTGTGGTTGAATTTGAGGAGTCAAATGTGCTTGAGGTTGAGGCAGAGGATGAGGATATGAAGCTAGCCTTGTGGCTGGGCAAGCAAGAGGTTGAAAAGCCTTCTTCCGAGATAGTTGATGAATCTGGGCTTGAAAGTTATAATTTGGATAGTGTGTTGAAAGTACATAAAGAAGTAACTGAACAATTTCCGCCATCTACCAAGCAATTCAGAGTCACTCCTTCAGACATCAGAAAGCAACAACTGAAAGAAAGTCAACTCAGAGAAATATGTAAACAATCAGAATGGAATATTTCTAAAACTGCTCAAATAGATCCGGTTCACACTGGGTCTTTACCAAATGTAAAGAAAAGTTATGTGCTAACTAGGGAGGGCCTGAAGAAAACCGTCAGAAACTGGAGATACCAAGATATACTAGTGGCCTTTCTAGAAGAAAAATTTGTTGACATCTACGCAGAGGAAATAGAAGAAATGTTAGACGTAAATATGATGGGTGCCAAAGATGCAGAAGATGTTAAAGCAAAGATGATACTCAATATGCATACTGCAAAGAAAGAGGAAGTCGTATCAAAATATCAGATCATAAAGCTCAATTTTGTTGGAGTTCAGAGAGTTGTTTACACAGAAATGATCAGCTATTTAGTCACAAGGTCGGATATGAAGAGCTATACAATCGGACATGTGGACCTAAAATTCTTAAACCTTAGCAATGTTAACTTTCTGCTAGAGGAGCTTGAAATGAAACTAGAAAAGAATGTTGAAGATTCAGCTAGTTATAAGAAGCTCAGGGAGTTCATCAGGCACCGATGTCAGATTGCAGAGTATACAGATCTTCAGTTGGGAGCCGAATCTGATAAATCCAAAATCAATCTGCTAAAGCCAAACACAAAACATTTAAAAATTGACCAACTGAAGATGTTTCAAGTTGTCTGGAGTGATGATGAAGAGTTCGAGGCAGATGAAGGAATTGTCTTTTTTAATAGCAAAAGAGAAAAGTTTTTCTTAAGGTTCAAAGAAGTTAATGCTTACTCAGATGGATCTTTGAAGATTTGGACCTTAAAAGTTATGGATTATAGCATGAGCCTAAAGGATGAAGTAGACCAAGCACCAAGAGTCAGATTAACAGAAGTCATAAAGCTATTCGATGCCAAACGAGATGAACGAAAGATGATCAGACATTGGCAGAGAAAGATGGGTCAAAGAAACATGAGCTAGACTTAAACAAGGGGGAGATTGTTAGAGTTAAATTTGTGTTTAAGTCTAGTCACAATTTAATGTTTTTCTATGTTACTTTGTACTTTGTATATATAGTAGTGTTTCCTTCCTTCCTTGTAACTCTGAATATTATATTGAATAGAAAACACACACATTAAGGTGTTTCCATACTTTTCTCTCTACTTGAATCACTTGTGTATTCATTGAATTGCTCTACATGATGATAGGAGTTGCTTCATCCTTTGACCTTAAGAACTTGACCCAAGTATACCTAGAATAGTCTTCGACAATTAATAGGATATAATTCTTTCCGTTGCATGTCTGGACTCTCATTGGACCACATAAATCCATGTGTAGAAGCTCCATAGTCTTCTTTGTACTTGAAACTTGCTTGGTTTTGTGAGATGATTGTTTCACCTTTCCCTTCTCACAATCTACACACAGGTGATCTTTGTTGAATATTAACATTGGCAGACCTCTCACCAGATCTCCAGTAACTAACTTGTTTATGTTGTGAAAGTTGAGATGTGAGAGTTTCCTGTGCCATTGCCAAGTTATGTCCGATGAGGCCTTACTAAGGAGACAGACTTTCTTGTTCAAGTTAAAATTGACCTCCAAGTCTTTGTTTTAACTGAACATGAATTCTTCTTAAAATTGACCTCCAAGTCTTTGTCACATAACTGGCCAATGCTGAATAAGTTATGGCCCAGTCCTTCTACAAAAGAAACCTTTTTGATTTTTATGCTCCTTTTAACAATATCTCCATACCCTAGAATTGGTGCTGCATTGTCATTCCCAAAATGAACATTCCCATAGTACTTAGGAACGAAGTTTTGGAGAAGACTTTTGTTTCCGGTCATGTGTTTGGTGCACCTTGAATCCAGGTACCAGAGATTAGGTTCTTGCACACAAAAAAGAGTGAAGGTTTAGGTTCCCCATGTAGAAATGGGTCCTTGTGTGTTAGATGCATTAGAGTTAACAACCTCTTTAAAAATGCAAAGTATGTTTTTCTGTGTTTTCCATTGAATCTTTTGTTTGTCTTTATTGAATTTTTACGTTTTAATCCATAGCGGATCATTTCTTTCCGTCTCCAAACTTGAGGCATTTTAGGTTGTGAGATTGTTTTGGCCTTAGATGGTTGTTTGGTGGTTACAGGTTTTTACACTTTAGTAACTTTCTTGTTCACTTTGGTTTTGGTTTGAACATTTGAACCTGATGGTTTGGGTTTTGTTTTGGAGAAAGACTTGGTACTTGTTGACTGATATTTCCTTGATTTTGATTCTATGATGTTCCATGATTTTAAAAATCTTTGTACCCTCCTCTCCGGTATGCTTCTAACTCTTGAATTGTTATTAATCTGTTTTCATAGTTCCAGTAGTTTATGAGTTTTAGAGCATGTTTTGTCACCCATTGATGAATGATAATTCCGAATGAGGTGATAAATGGTGCATTGATTTGATTTGACCCTTGTGGTCTCCAATTCTCACACGCACGAATTCCCAAGCTTTTTCTAAGCCTATCATACTCACATTTGTAGTCTCAATGCCCATGTAAAAAACTACTACTCGTGCAAAAACAAGTTCTAGCTTTGAATCCGTTTTCTGAAAAAGACATACAATGACTTGCGAAATTGGAAATGTGACACTTCTTTGAAAAATTTAAACATGGCCTAGAAGAACTACATGTAAACTTTCTTCTGTTATCTTTCATGCAAAAACATCTCAGGTTGTTGTCTTCTCTCCTCACATCTGAAACAGTTGAATAATGGTTAGTTGTGAGAGATTTTGACTTCTTTTTGAAAACTTTTGCTTGAGATTGTGGTTTATTTCTGTGAGATTGTGTGAGATTGGATTTTGAGATGGCATTTGGTTGCCTTTTGGTGGTTTCAAGAGATTGGTGATATTTTCTTGGGATCCATGAATCTTCCACCTTCATTTTTCCTTTTCCTGCTTTGGTATATTTTCTTGTTGGTTGGGAAGTTGAAGTTATAGAAGTACATGTCAAGGTTTCCTTTTGACAGTGACATGAAAGACCTTTTTCTGATTCTTTTATTTCCTTATCTAAATCATTTGTTATGATATTTTGAAAATAATAGGTTAGAAGTATTTCGAGTTGCCTTTGTAAAACCATATGTGGTATGTATACTCGGGCTTCGAAAATTACTTGTGGCTTTTTAAGATCTTTAGGATATGTAAGTGTAGAATCAGCTATCTTATTGAGTTTTTGTGGCTCAGATGTGATAGATTTGTTTAACTCCTGATAATCAAAAGGAATCTCATATTTAAATTTTGTCTTTCTTTTAAAATCCTCTTCTACAACCTCTTGCTCTTGACCAACAAATACCATGTTCTTTGTGATGCCATCATTCATTAAATTAAAGTCATATAACTGTTTGGCTATCACTTTCTCATTGATTCTAGGGTTTTCAAATCCAAGACCATCGTAGGTCCATTTAGAGAATTTGTGTTCTTTGGATTTATTGAGAAAAATAGTTTGTTTTGATTAACCCCATTTAATCAGTGTGTCCTCAAGTTCAATAATTTTTTAGCATAATTCACCCTTCTATTTGATAATGAATTTAGTGTCATTCTCTGCACTAATTTTCTCTGCTTTGAGGTCATATATTTAGGTGCTCATGCTTGTTATCTCAATCAACTCGTTTTCTTTTCCGATTATTTTTGTTTTGAGTTCTGCAATTTCTTTGTCAACGTGGAATGTTTCCATTTGTTGATTTCTTTTTGTTTTCTTTATTTGTTTTAGACTTTTGTACCTTTTTCTCTAACTTTTTCATGTGTGCCATGATGATTTGAACATGTTCCATGCTCAGACAACAACCTGTTAAGGAGTTAGAGTGTACCTCATCGTCAGCATCCTCAACACCAAGCCCTTCATCATATGTGTTATCATAGTGTGCCTCTAGCTCTTCATCTTCATCAGAAAATTCATCCTGAATGTCAGCCATCAGGCAGAATTGTGCTTAAGCTTCATCATCCAAATCACTATGATCAGATAGGAATTGGTCTTCTTCAACCATCATGACCTTTCCTGCACTCTTCCTTTTTGATAGCCTGAGCTTCTACTTGTAATACTCAGCATCCTTTTTCTTCTTTTGAGTACAGTCTTTGATGAAATGGCCATTGCCCCCACAGTTCTAACATTTTCTTTCTTCTTTCTTCTCCTCCTTCACAAATCTAGGTTTCTCAGGAACCTTGAAGTTATCTGGTCTTTGGGACCCAGAAGAGTATTTTTAACTGTTATTGGTTTTGGAGTAAAAGTTCTTGAAAGCTTTTGTGATAAAAGACATGGCCTTTATGTAAGACCGTATTTTCACCCATAAAATTTTCACTTTTTAATTACACTGCGGAAGCGTTTACCAAAACATAAAAGTATTTACAACCGATGATAAACCACTGTTTAACAAAACCAACCAGTTTGGAATGCAGTATTACAAAAACTACGGCTCGTCACAATTCCAATCAGAGTGCCTGACAATTATTCCCCAGGCTACACCCCTCACAACTAAACCGCAGAACTCACCAGCCACCTGTAAAAGTAGTGAGAGATGGGGGATTAGCACAAAGCTAAGTGAATGGAAGTAAACCACCACATATATACTAGCAAGTAACCGCATGATATCAACAACAGTAAACACATAATCACCCTTTGCCTCACGAGAAGACCGGCGGTTCTGCATGAACCTACAACCAATGCCGGCCAAGCAAAGGTTTACCGATAGTCTATTTGCTATTCTCACACAATGTTATCTTAAGTTGCAACGAATGCATCAAAAGACCACAATACTGATTAGCCGATAGCAAACAAACCCATCCCAGTATGCCCATCGGTCAGCTGACTTCACAATAGGCGCAACAATCAATTAACATAACACAGTTAATCAATTAGCAGACAACAGTCTATCTATGCATCAATTCACATACAATTGCAACCAAACCAGTTACAACTAATATCACCTGTGAGTAAACATCCACTCACCTCAAGCTTTCAGTTTCTCCACTCAGTGATCTTATATTACTGAGCCTTGTTTGTTCCTGAGAACACAACAAACTGAAATCAGTAACAATTCATAAATATATGTCAAACACATAATTTATATCCTTTTAATCAAACATAAGCATGTATGATTCACATAATTATTATGCTAACTTAAACCAAGTAAAACATAACAAAAATAAATAACTTTCTGAAATAGGGTCTGTCGCGCCGCGACTGTGTCAGATTTCAAATCCGGGAATCATCACTCAGAATTCGGTGGCGGATTTTCAAATATATCGGATTTCAGTGTCGGATTACCCAAGTTTCGGATTTCCAAGGGTCGGTTTTGCAAATGTCGGATTCCTACAATCCGAAACCCATTTTGTCGGGTTTCACCCTTGTCACGCCGCGACCTACAAGTGTAGAGCCACGACACGCTACTCACAGGTTGTCTTCTTCGTTTTGTGTCGGATTTCCAGCCAATTCTAACTTTCCAAATCCGATCCAAACCCTCATGTATAAACATCTTATAACATGTATCTAACATCAATAACACATCATAACCAATTAAAACACCAAAATACATAAAAACCCATTTGTCAAGTAATGAGCTTCAAGCTCCATTCATTGTGTTTCATCATATACACATGTATTTCATCAGAAAAGCATATCACTAAGATCAGAATCAAACCAAGAACGTCATCATACCTTTGTTTGAATTAACAAGCCACAAATCTTGACTTTCACTTTTCAAGTTTAGTTGTTTTCTTGCTTTCTCTCTCAAGAACACATACAAACACCCAAAGTCGGTTTTCACTATGAAACATATGAGATGTTAATTCATAATAGCCCACGTATGGTTTCAATGAAGCATGAGGTGTCAACTTATCATTTCCAAACTCATGCACACAATTAAATAGATGTATATCCATATCCATAGACACACACACACACACACACATATATATATATATATAAAAACAAACATCCAATCTTTAATTTATTAATTTGACAATTAATTCAATTAAATCCATTAGTTAATAATTAAACATATAATCAAATACTAATCACGTGTTTAAACATACCTTGGCCTACGTAACGACTAGGCCCAAAATCAGTATGTTAAAAATCCTCCCTCCTTAAAAGGATTCTGTCCTCGAAATCTCACTGCACACACATCAATCAAGATGTCAACTCTTCATGTCCTCTTCTGATAGTTTTAACCAGATAAACTCCATCATACTTTCAACTGTTAATATATATAACCACACAAGCCTTACAGCTTATCCTCAAACCAACAATCAATTCATAATTCTCGACTTCAAGCATTTCCTGAATTTATGTCTAACTTAGTTATAAATTCCCAATAGCTTTCAAACATTCACTATCTGCCAAGTCAAAGTTTTCACATGTACTTTATCACCTACTTGAAGTCAACAGGTTGAAGTATCATTACCACATTCTCATAACCTCACACAAAGTATTCTCATATCCCATCGTAAGAAATTAGTTCACCCACACAAGCATAAGGGATCAACAGACAATCTGGGAGAAAACTTTGAGACCTCATATTGGTATTGTTGGAGGTCCTCAAAGATGTTGTGATATGTAACAATGGTAAGGTTTCGATTGATATGCTTGTACAACTTCACATGCTCTCTCCATTCAGGACCTAGTGCTCGTAAGAACACGCAGTTGATATCTAAATCAATCCTTTCAACCTTGTTTGTTCTTAGTTCATTCTAGAGCTCACAGAAACGACTGTAAGTATCAACTAACAGTTCTTTTTCCTTTTTAGTGAATTCATGAAACATGTTCACCAGTAGTGTTCGCTTGATATGCTCTCCTTGCTCAGTCCCTTGTAATTTTCTCTTAATTCCATCCCATATCTCTTTGGCCGTTGCTAAGCTATCCACTTTCATATACACCTCTGAGGATAGACCTTGTTTCAGATAGTACTTAGCAAGCCTATGTGCTTTCTTTGGTTCCTTTTCTGCTGCTGTCAGCTCATCGGGTGTTTCTCTCTTGCCACTCCAAGAATTAGAGGATTGTTATCAGGTTGTGCGTTGATGATTCTGTAAAATTTCTTATCTTTGTTGAGAATTGAATCAATCATCATTTATCCGTACACCTCATTGTGTTCCAAAATGTCCATAAACCTCCGTTTCCAAACTAAGTAGTCATTGCGGAAGAGAACAGGGGCTTTCAAGTCTGTGCCTATGGATAGAATCTCGTTGGAACTTGACATTTTGTTTTACTTGAAACTTGGATAATGATCGTTAGCTTGAAAAGTTGGTGATAGGGGTTCGAAGTAGGTTTCTTCGAAGTATCTTTCGAATTTCAAATCTATTCGAAATGTTCTTTGAGTTCGAAGATCAGAATTTGAATTCGAAAGAAGTGTTTGTTCAAAGTGATTTTGAATTAAATTCGAAGTGATCAACTAAGGAATTCGAAGTGAACTTCGTAGTTGACTTCGAATGGAACAGTACTGTTTTGAAAATTGATTAGAGTTCAAAGCAAAGCTTGGACTTAGAACTCGAAGTTCGAAGGAAACTGTTTCGAAGAGAATTAAAAGGAATGATTCGTATGTGAAGTGTAGCTAGTCTTCGAAAAGTTCTTTGTTGAAACACACTCGAAGTTAATGGAAAATGAGTTTTGTATTCGATGTGAATTTAAGTTTTCGAAGTGTCCTTGTGGAATAGAGAACACGCTCGAAGTCTGAGTGATGAATGGATTTCAAACTTGAAGTGTTCTTTTGAAACATAGAGTCCGCTCGAAGTCGTCTTAAATGGGTTTTGAACTATTCGAAGTTAACTTGTAACAATGGTTTTGAACTCGGAGTGTTAAGGCTTCGAATTCGAAATGTGTTGGTTTTGAATTCGAGGATTAGATACGCTCGAAATGTTCTTTGAGTAACCAATTCCAGATTTTTAGGGATTTGTTCTCAACTGCAAGCTCGAAGTATTCTATAGAGTAACTAACCCGCTCGAAATCGATGGGGAAACACCAAAATGTTTGAAATGTCAATCCAAATCGATCAAAAACCCAGATCTATACTGTTCTTCATGATCTTCATATGTTCTTGATTGAAATTTTGAATACTTATAAAAAACAATGACTAATCACTTGAATTTTGTACCCTTAAATTCGCAATTCACAGTAGATCAACAATATCCCATTAATTCTATCATCGGGACATGATTTATGATGAACTTTTGAGGCAAAAACCATAAGTATTTCCACTAAAACCTTCAAAACTTCAATCTACTACGATTCAAATCAAATCATATCTGATTCTTCTTGATTTTAGACTTGATTTAGGGATGAATAGAATCAAATTCAACAGAAAACTCACTCAAAACTTCATATCTTCGAATTTTGAAAAGTAACTTTTATGAACAATGCTTGTATTCTTTGATTCTTCTTGTTCTTCGATGAATCACCCAATCACGAGCCAACATAGATCAAGTATGGCTCTGATACTAATTGAAAGTTGCCCGATTATCCTTTCAAGTTTGAGTGTAGAGATAAGATGATATGAGAGAAACACACACTACACCTTTTCGGCTTTGAATAATGATATAGCTATTAGAATTGTCAAAAAGCGTTACAATGGCCAAGGGCCTTGTGCCTATTTATAGGCCACGCCTAAAATAAGGATTTTCTACATTTTAAAACTAACATATTATTATGGGTATTTATGTTTATCATTATTAGTAACGCTTTCATAATGATTTAAAAAAATAGCTTGAGATTTTCGATGTTACAATTTGCTATTAGAGACTTCGTTTGGGGATGTGAGCACAGTTGTAAGTGTTGCATTTGCAAATCTTAAGCCGTGTTGGGTAAACTTTCCTTGTATGGGGGAATTAGTGTGTTTAGAGATGCTCTATGATATTTAGTATGTTATGTACTAACGGTTTACCTAATAAGTTGTGAGGTAATGTGAATGTACATATATGGCTGACAGAGAGATCTTGACTAAGACTCCTGTGACCCCTACTATTACTAGAACTTTAACAGTAAATGTTTTAGAGACTCCTCAATAGACTATTATTTTAGAAACTGAACCGGAGGTGGATCAGAGTGAATATATTAATAAATTTGAAAGTGAACTGCAAGAACTCAGAGATACTATTCACAGTTTTGAATGAGAGAGGATTACCCAAAATGTTCGAACTCGGATTTTGTAACACCCGCAAACCTGGGCAAGTAGATTAACGGGTTTACGGTATGTGTTTATTGTGTTTTTATTGCTTTAATTTAATTGAGATTAAGTGAATTATTTTATTAAATTAAATGAATTAGAATTAATAGTATGTATGTATGTATGTATGTGTGACCGTTTATATGTATGCATGCATATAGTGGATTAGTACACGTAGGGTAGTGATAGGAAATGGTGACACCTCTCTTGCATGTTAACTTGTGTGTGTACCAAAACTTCTGCCATAATTTTCAAAAGAAGAAATAGTGTGTGTGTGTGTGTGTGTGTGTGTAATTCTCTGCCAAGAAAAACTGAGAGAAGGGAAAGAAGAAGAATCGGATTTCCACATTTTATTGTGTGATTTCATCAAGATTAAAAGGTTTGTGTTATTCTTCTTATTTGATGAATTCTTTGATCTTAAAGTTATGATTTTGGTTTAGTTTGAGGATTGCATGTTAGAATACCATAACCGGTATTGATAGATTATGATTTGATGATTTTATGTGTTCATATTATTTATATGTTTATATATGATGATTCATTGCATGAAAATATGTTTAAAAGAGTTTAAATTATGTTTCTGGAATGATGATTATGAATTTATAAAATCTGGGTTTAAGTTATGATGTTTTGAAGATGGCGGATTTGATGAATCATGAGGTTATCGGATTTGGATAAAGATGATGGTGTAAAACCGATAGTTTGAATCCAGAAGCTTGGAAATCCTACATTCATTTAACCTAGTGGAATCCGAGACATAGAATCTGATGATAGAAATCCGAGACATTGAAATCCTTGACTAAATCCGATACTTGAATTATAATAACCCCAAATCCGAGTGTTATGATATATATGAATGAAGGTATTCGTTTGGCAAAATCAAACAGCAACGAAAGCAAAGCATATAACAAAATCGATGCCAAACAACGAATACTTCCCATGGACCAACATCTAACAATGAATTTGCAACTAAAAGATAAACAAGATTGGAAGAAAGATTTATACCTCAATGCAAGCCACAAAGAAAACCTTTCTTGTCAAGAAGCTAAGGATCCAAATAGAATCCCTCTAGTGTTGTCCACCCCAAGCTTCCTTGATTCCCAAATGCTAGTTTGTTGATGCACAATCACCAAAACAACAATCAAGTGTATGTATTTCTTACTTCTTGTGCTCAAGAGCACCAAGAACAAGATGAACAAGAGAGAGAGAGAGAGAGTTCTAGTTTCAACCAAGAGCCAAAGTGCATGCAAAAAGCCTCTTTTAGAGCAGATAACTCGTAGCCTCTTTGTCTCCCACAATTATTAGAAGTTAATACAATTAAACTAAGTGTTTTAGGCTGTTAATTCTGCTGTTACAGGAGAAGTACACGGCCCGTGTTGGTCAACACGGCCGTGTAGGCCCAAAGTCCACGGCCCCAATTAGGCCAAGATGGCCCGTGTCTAACAGGCACAACACGGCCCGTGTTCATCTACACGGCCCGTGTAGGCCCAAACTACACGACCTTGAACTTGGCTAATATGCCTCGTGTATGTTGGACTGGACACGGCCCGTGTTCAGGAACACGGCCCATGTATCATCCTGCCATAACCCATTTTGGCCTTTTCCTCTCTTTTGCTTGATCGTGTTGCCGGAATCAATACTTGGCGTGTGACCCAATAGGCCTATACCTCATCGGTAGTCCCATTAACTCATTCGTGTCAGCGGGCATATTCCAACAGACTTCTACTTGCACATGACACGACTACGAAAAACAACACAAACATAGAGTGGCCTCTAGCAAGACATCTATGCTCCCAAGTTAGTATAGGGAATGCCATTCTTGACAAAATCCCCAATCAAAAAATGATTGTCCTAAAGATAAATGAACATGTACATCCCTTTGTTCGTGATATCCAATGTGAACACAAGGCATGGAATATAGTCAACCTTCAGATCGTTCATGATTATGTTTCTCGATTCTAGATTAGTGGTGACCAACAAACTAAGTTAACATTGATCCATCATCAATATAACTTGAGCACGTCCATGCATATAAACATCAGCACTCAATCATCGAGGGGCCCATGGATATTCTCTCTATACACAGAGGAACAAATACCTTAACTACATAGTCACGCCACATAGATAATACTCTACCCAACCATCTCCCTTATAATGACCAGTTACGGACCGCGTTAGAAAACGATCAAAGCAAAGCAAACATATGCTTTGAGATCACATGTATCTCTAGTTTATGGATGAAACGTCATTACCATCCCGAGTTACTTGTGACTAAAACCATGAAGTAAACTCGGGTGTGGGTCCTCCAATCACTTGAAACCCCTTTCAAGTATAGGCAAGAAACACATTTTATCAAAACCAATTCTTTACCTCAATCTTAATTCATACTTCCTTCCCACAACGTATGACCGATTGTGGAGATTTAAAGATTGTAAAACAATCTAGGGAAGAAATTAAACATGCAAAGATAGAACACAATAAAGACTAAATGTAAGTAACCGCAACACGAGTATATATAGATCTCTACTATATAAATCGAAACAAACATTAGTAACATTATTGCTTAAAGTTCCCAAATACATAATGGTCCAAACATGAATTAAAACTAAATCTAAACCAAGTCATGAGCATATCTAACACCTATAGCCGAAGTGTGAGAATCATGAGAAGCTTGTGACAATGGTTTAGTAAATGGATCGGCCAAATTGCCTTCCGAGGTTACTCTACTAATAGCGACTTCACCACTTTCAATCATCTCTCTAATCAAGTGGTACTTACGAGGTATATGCCTCGTTCTCTTGTGAGCTCTCGGTTCCTTCTCTAAGGCTACCGCACCCTCATTGTCACAAAAGATCTCAATAGGGTCGGATATGCTAGGAACCACTCCAAGGTCTCGGATGAACTTCCTTATCCACACAACTTCTTTAGCAGCTTCACTTGCCGCAATGTATTCTGACCCTGTAGTAGAATCAACCACTGTGTCTTGCTTTGAGCTTCTCCAAGTAATAGCCCCACCATTCAATAGGAACACAAACCCCGATTGTGATCGGCAGTCATCTCTATCAGTTTGGAATCTAGCATCTGAGTAACCCTTTACTTTGAGCTCTTCCTCACCACCAAAGATCAAGAACATCTCCTTAGTCATCCTATGATACTTAAGAATGTTCTTTACCGCAACCCAATGGGCTTGCCCCGGGTTTCCCTGATATCTACTAGTCAAGCTCAAAGCGCATGACATATCAGGACGAGTACATAACATGGCGTACATGATCGAGCCCATGGCCGAAGCATATGGTACTCGCTTCATTACTTCTAGTTCCACTTGAGAACTAGGACATTGATTCTTACTCAATATCACCCTATGCGACATAGGAAGATTTCCTTTCTTGGAGTCCTCCATCTTGAACCGCTTCAAGACTTTGTCAATGTATGTAATTTCACTCAACCCGAGAAGTTTTCTAGATTCTATCTATATAGATCTTGATACCCAGAAAGATGCTGCCTCTCCTAAGTCTTTCATCGAAAAGCATTTTCCAAGCCAAGTTTTAACACTTTGCAAGGTTGGAATATCTTTACCAATGAGTAGGATATCATCCACATTCAAGACTAAGAAAACAACGGCGCTCCGACTAGCCCTAACGTATACACATGGCTCGTCTACACTCTTCGAAAAACCAAACTCTTTGATTTTCTCATCAAAGCATAGATTCCAACAACGAGATGCTTGTTTAAGCCCATAAATGGACTTCTAAGTCTACACACTCTATTAGGATGCTTCGGATGTACAAAACCCTCATGCTACGTCATATACACCTCTTCGGAGAGCTTCCTATTAAGGAAGGCGGTTTTGACATCCATTTGCCATATTTCGTAATCATGAAATGCGGCAATTGCCAAAAGTATCCTAATAGATTTCAACATGGCCACTGGGGAGGGGAGAAAGTTTCATCATAGTCGACACCATGTGTCTGGGTGAAACCTTTAGCCACCAATCAGGCTTTCAAAGTGTTGACCTTTCCATCCATGTCGGTCTTCTTCTTGAAGACCCACTTACACCCTATTGGTTTGCACCCAGGTGTAGGATCAACCACTTCCCAAACCTGGCTATCCTCCATGGACTGCATCTCGTTATACATTGCCTCCTTCCACTTAGCAGACTCGTGGCCCGCTGCTGCTTCCCGATAGTTGGTGGGCTCATTAAGATCCACCAATAACTCGTCGCCCTTAGATATGAGAAACCCATATCTCTCTGGCTCATGGCGAGTTCTACCAGATCTACGGGGAGGTAACGGATGTACGTTAGTCTCCGCATTGTCATGCTTAGACTCAACCTCACTAGGTTGTTGGCCAGTGTCAACGTCAGGTCTTTCATCCGTTGACTCTTGAACTTCTTCAAGATCAATCTTAGTCCCGCCTTGCTGATTGGATACTAATTCTCTTTCTAAAAAGACCAACCTCCGAGCAACAAATACTTTGTTCTCAGAAGGTTTATAGAATATATATCCAATACTCGCAGCTGGATATCCGATGAAATAACACTTTTCGGATCGCGGCTCTAACTTGTCATCTACCACACGTTGTACGTAGGCTTGACAACCGCAAACCTTTACATAGGCAAGAACGGGAGGTTTCCCATGCCACATCTCGAAAGGTGTTTTATCGACCTTTTTCGTTGGAACGAGATTAAGGATTCTTGTTGCCGTTTCAAGAGCATAACCCCAAAGGATTATAGGCACTTGGGTGTGACTCATCATAGACAGAACCATATCTAGCAATGTTCGGTTCTTCCTCTCGGCGACACCCTTTAATTGTGGCGTCCTAGGAGGTGTAAGTTGTGAGACAATTCCACAACCCTTAAGATGATCACGAAACTCTTGACAAAGATACTCACCACCCCTATCGGATCTAAGTATCTTAATCTTTTTGCCCAATTGATTCTCTACTTCGTTTTGGAAAGTCTTAAAGACCTCAAAGGACTCAGACTTTTGTGTAACCAAGTAGACATACCCATACCTACTATAATCATCTATAAAGGTAACGAAGTATCTAGAATTGTCTCTTGTTATGTGCTTAAATGGACCACACACATCGGAATGTAAAATGTCCAATAAGTCTTTACCCCTCTCATTCACACCGGAAAAGGGTGCTTTAGTCATCTTACCTAATAAACAAGATTCGTATACTTCATTTGACTCGTGGTCAAATGATTCCAAGATCCCATCCGCTTGGAGCTTGGCGATACGAGTCTTCTTTATATGGCCAAGTCGACCATGCCACAAAGACAATTTGTCTAAACCATTTTTAGACGTTGAATCAATATTCATGATTGAACGATTATCACTAACGTACGCATCTACTTCATAAATACCACCACAAGGATAAACTTTAAAATAAAAAATATTATTTTTAAAACAAACAATAACTCCATTATCAAAAGAAAAACCAAAACGATTGTCGTGTAATGCATGAAAAGAGATAATGTTTCGCGCCACAACTGGCGAATAGCATACGTTCAATAATAATATGGGAAAACCGGAATTAAAAGATAATTCAACTTCTCCTCGAGCCTTGACCGGGACAATCTCCTTGTTTCCCATTATCAAGTTAAGCTCGCCATTTTCCATCCTTCTACTTATCCTTAGCACCTGCACAATATTACAAACGTGAGTGCCACAGCCGGTATCTAATACCCAACTACCAGATGTAGAAGTATGATGGAGTTCAATCATATACGTACCTGAATTAGAAGTTCCCCCGATGCTCAATCCATTGAGCTTCTTAAGACCTTCTAGGTACCCCGGGCAGTTACGGCGCCAATGGCCCTTCTTCCCGCAGAAGAAGCCTTCCGCATCATTCGGAGTTTTGGCTTGGGGAACCATCTTCCCCTTGCCCCTACCCTCCGAAGCAGAGCTAGACTTAGCAGTGCCAATCTTCCCCTTCCCCTTACCCTTAGGGGTATAAGCGGACCTCTTCTTCTTCTGGATTCGCCCTTCCCTTATAGCAAGAACGGGATTTGGAACGGCAGGCTTATTTTTGGTCATGCTAGACTCCGTTGTCTTAAGCATACCATGAAGCTCCATAATGGACTTATCCATAGTATGCATATGATAACTCATAACGAATTGATCATACGCTGTAGGCAAGGACCATAGGATCAAATCCACGGCTAACCCGAGCCGTTTCATGCGCTCCACGTTTGCTTTCATGCGCAACACGTGAGCACTCACATTCCCGCCATCGGCCACCTTACTTCCAAGCACCGTCTTAAGACACTCGAACCTCTCTTGTCTCACTTGCTCCTGGAACATTTCCTTAAGCCGAGCGATCAACTCAAAAGCACTCAAATGATCCATTTTATTTTGGAGCTCGGGGATCATAGTACTTAGAATGAGGCAAGTAATGTCCTCGGTATCCTTGACACGCTTCTCATAAGCATCTCGGATAGCCCGAGTGGCATTGGCAGCAGGAGCCTCGGGTAGGGCCTCCTCTATGGTAACCATCTTCCCTTCTTGGCGTAGTACAAGTTTAAGTTGTCTAAACCAATCCAAGAAGTTGTTACCATTGAGTTTCTCCTTTTCAAGGAAAACTCTAAGCGAAAAATGGTTGGTGGTGCTAGTGTTGCTTGAAGACGCCATCTAAAATAGCAAAGTAGTTTTAGTTAGTTTGGAAATCCTTGTTAAAATAAGTACCCATAGTTTTAAACAACACAATTTATTTGTAACAAGGGCTAAGAACCTTATTTCACCTCACACCATGACAGGTTTACCGCGGATCACGTGGCGAAGCTATTTAGGCCGGCAACCATTTTACCAATTGTAATCTCTATTACAACTCTTAGACACTTGCGGGATCCGTTGACATCCATTATGTTGGTTGGCATGTTTGATCCCTATCTTACACTAATCTTAATATATAATTTTTGTTTAGCTCATGCTTAGCTCAACAACTAACCAAGAATTATATACTAAAATTGTAAATCGTCCGACAAGACACACGGGTGGCACTCTCGACCATTAACCGGCTCGTGCTTAGCTCGACAACTAATCATGCGAGTTACCCCACTCACCTTCCACACAACTACACAAGCAATGACTTGTGCTTAGCTTGACAATCATCCTTGCTTCATTAGATTCGGGTGGTGTCATCTTACGGATGGTGCGTGATTTACATTTTATAAAACGGGATTTTGTTTCCGGTTTATAAAAAACCCTTTTGTGAATTAACAAAGTAAGTGTCAAAACGATTTTATACCATTTTTATATTTTCTTTGTCAATTCTATTCACGCGCAATTGTTAACCATTTTAACAAACATTGTATTTTATTTAATTTTATAGAAAAATTGTCTAGCATGCGAATCCTAATCCATGCATAGAAAAATAGAATACAACTACGCAAATATATATATATATGATTCGGTAACATGCCAAAAATTCCTATGCGTTTTCTCCGTGAGCCACAATGGGAAAAATGAGGCCAAAAATCTAAGGATAAGATATGGTCTCGTTGGGTGAGCTCCCACTGAATCCAACACCTCCAATAGCATGTTGATTCCTCCTCGCCAAGACGTCATCACCATGACTCCCGTTGACTATTCCGGTTTTAATTCTATATTATATACAAATACATAGAATATATATAAACGACACGCAGGTCGCAATCCTATGCTATTTATACAAATACATAGAATAAAAGAAACGGCGTGCAAGCCGCACCAATAACTAAATAAACAAATATTGTTACAACAATACAGCACGCAGGCCGCCAAAAACCAAAAAATAATCAACCACCACAACACATAGGTCTTAGGCATATCTTGTTACCGAATCAAACCAAACATATCAAATAGAAACATGGTGTGCCACACATAACCATGATATATAAATATATATCTATATTTTAGTTAAGATTGTCAAAACATCAAAGGCACCAAAAAGACAATCCTTGTACATATGCATTAGTGTATCAAACCATTTTGAGACACATATTCATATATACATTTATAAGTTTATATTTGTGTACACTTCATGCCAAGTTACAACAAATATATAAATATAATAACTAAAATATATTAACAAGACTACGAATAAATCTATTCTAGCACAACAAGAGTCTCAATGAAAAACCAATTTTAAGAAAACACTTTTCTAATCTAAAAACACTTTTATGGTTTTTCTAAACTCAATAGTGCAAAGCCATGTTAGATATAGCTCTGATACCACTAAAGGTATTCGTTTGGCAAAATCAAACAGCAACCAAAGCAAAGCATATAACAAAATCGATGCCAAACAACGAATACTTCCCATGGACCAACACCTAACAATGAAATTGCAACTAAATGATAAACAAGATTGGAAGAAAGATTTATACCTCAATGCAAGCCACAAAGAAAACCTTTCTTGTCAAGAAGCTAAGGATCCAAATAGAATCCCTCTAGTGTTGTCCACCCCAAGCTTCCTTGATTCCCAAATGCTAGTTTGTTGATGCACAATCACCAAAACAACAATCAAGTGTATGAATTTCTTACTTCTTGTGCTCAAGAACACCAAGAACAAGATGAACAAGAGAGAGAGAGAGAGTTCTAGTTTCAACCAAGAGCCAAAGTGCATACAAAAAGCCTCTCTTAGAGCAAATAACTCGTAGCCTCTTTGTCTCCCACAATTACTAGAAGTTAACACCATTAAACTAAGTGTTTAAGGCTGTTAATTCTGCTGTTACAGGAGACGTACACGGCCCGTGTTGGTCAACACGGCCGTGTAGGCCCAAAGTCCACGGCCCCAATTGGGCCAAGACGGCCCGTGTCTAATAGGCACAACACGGCCTGTGTAGGCCCAAACTACACGACCTTGAACTGGGCTAATACGCCTCGTGTATGTTGGACTGGACACGGCCCATGTTCAGGAACACGGCCCGTGTATCATCCTGCCAAAACCCATTTTGGCCTTTTCCTCTCTTTTGCTTGATCATGTTGCCGGAATCAATACTTGGCATGTGACCCAATAGGCCTATATCTCATCGGTAGTGCCATTAACTCATTCGTGTCAGCAGGCATATTCCAACAATGAAATCCTAAACATAGAAAGTGATAAAGTCAGAATCCGATACATGAAAACCGATATTCTTTGAAGCCGTATGCTTGAAATCTGATTAAGGTGAATCCGACAGTTAGAATCCATCAGATTCCCAAAATCCGACAGTAGTGAAATCCGACATTTGAGTTGCGGGTTTTCAAGAATCCGAGTGCAAATCCGATAGTTCAGCAAATCCGATACTTTTTGACTTTTGATTTATATTTGTATATTGATTGTTTGATGTTATGAATAAATTATAAATATATGATCGAATATATTTATGGGGAATTGAACTGATTGGTTGTTATTGTGTTTTCAGGCAATCCAAAGACTCAGTAACATTAGAATTCTGAGTTCTTCCTCTGAAATTGAAAGGTGAGTGGATGTTTAATGCGAATGGTAAAGATTATGGTTAATGTTACTGATGTAATGCATGATTGTATATGATGGTTGTTATTAGAACTGTTGATTGTGAGTATTCATTGATAATTGTTGTATGACTATTTGATCGATACGCACTCTTAGTATGCTTTTGAGTTGCGTTTGAGAAGTCAGCTATACGTGGAATTGGGATGGGCTCGTTTACTGGTTGGTTGAACAGTGGTAGCCTTACTGTTGCATATGTAGCTTCAGAATGGAATTTCGCTGTGCCAATTCAGTAGAGGGCTATCGGTAAACCTTTGCTTTGGCCGGGATTAGTTGTAGGTTCTTCGCCGAACCGCCGGTCTTCTTAGAGTTATGATTACATGTTTAGTGTTGGCTTAATGTTTTCTTTTGGGTTTAGCCTCTACTCACTTAGATTTGTGCTAATTCCACACAGTTGTTGCTTTTTGCATGTTTGTGTTTGTGAGTGCTCGTGGAAGGAGAAGTTGACCTGACACTGATGACTAGATTTAAAATGAAACGAGCCAGTCTTTTGTAACACAGAGTTTTGTTTGTTGACTTTACAGAACTGATATTTGTTTTGTGAATGAAATGTATGTTTAATTAATTAAAGCTTCCGCAACGCGATTTAAAAAAATATGGCTTAGACTTTATGGTGTTACAGTTTGGTATTAGAGCCTTGGTTTGGCGATGCAGGCACGGCTAGAGTGTTACATTCCCAAATCTTGGCTCGTGACAAGTCAAGCTTTCCTTCAGGGGGAATTAGAGTGAGTTAGAGTTGTTTGTAGTAGTTAGTATTTTGAGTACTAACGGTTTATGCTAATAAGTTGTGAGATGATGTGATTGTAACAGATATAGCTGAAAGAGAGGCCCCTATCCTCCCTCCTGTGACCCAATCATCTGTAGAGGCACCGGTGATAGAAGACTTGGATACTACTAACCGAGTAGGAACATCTGTGCAGGAGCAGAAAGAAGATCAAAGCGAATACATATTTAAACTTGAGAATGAACTAATGGATCTTAGAACTAAAATAAATAACTTGGAACAAAGATTAACCTAATATGAACAAACTCCAGTACCAACTGCGATCTCTACTCAGGAAACCATACCACCAGTATCAATGCCCCTACCACCTATGACACAGATGATGCAGCAACCATTTTATTACCCGTATCCATAACATGGAGCTTACCCTTTTTGTGTTCCCTAGGTTTAAGCAGCCATGCACGTATAAACAATTTCTTGACTGTAAGCCTTCTGAGTATAGTGGATGTTCCGACCCTAACATAACCCTGAACTGGCTGAGGGAAATGGTAAAGGCACTAGATGCCTGTAACTGTGAAAATGAATTGAAGGTGAAATATGCATCAAGAATGCTGAAGGGTGATGCTATGGTTAGGTGGGATTCAATCACTGGCCATTTTACTGAACAACAACAAGAGAGTATTACTTGGAATCAGTTCCAAGAGAAACTTTGTGAACAGTATTGCGGAACATTTGAGGTTGCAAAGATCAAGAAAAAATTTATGGATTTGCAAATGACCAGAAACATGATAGTGGATGATTTGATCAAACAATTTAATCAGAATATGAGGTTTGTGAAGCACTGGGTACCAGACGAAGAGTCCAAGATTGCTCACTTTGTTGGAGCACTACACCCCGATCTTCGTAGCGCCACTAGATGGGGTACCACTTTATCGCAAGCTTTTACATTAGCTAAGACAGCGGAAGGAGATTTAATTGCTAAAAACAAGTTGAGTGGGGAGAAGATTGCCCAACAGAAATCGAGGATTGATCATTACAATTCCCAACAGAGGCAAGGTGGGCAAGGCAGTGGATATAAACAGGGAGACCAAAATAGGAGGTCGAATGTAAGTGGGTCAACACAAAGGGCACCATGGTGTGGTCGGTGCAAGTCATACCACAATGGGCAGTGTACGCCCCAAACAAGAAGGTGTGTTAAGTGTGGCCAGTTTGGCCATGATCTGAAGGATTGCAGATTCCAGCGCAGTGTTTGTTGGAACTGCCAAAAGAAGGGGCACAGAGTGGGGGAGTGCCTGGTGGGAAAGAAAGTAGGGACTGGAACAGGGGCGGGGACAACTGGGGGATCATCTTTAGCTAGATAGAAGAGAAAGAATCCACCTAATACTGAGGGTAGGGCTTTTAAAATGACGGTGGAGGATGCCACCACTACTGACGATGTCATAACTGGTATGTTCTTGATTAACTCTATCCCTGCAAGAGTATTATTTGATTATGGAACTAATCGCTCATTTGTGTCTGTGGAGTTTTGTGGTAGATTAAATGCACCTATCATTAAACTTGCTAGTACCCTAGAGATAGAAGTACCAGTTGGCATGATGGTTCCAGTCATGACTACTATGGCTGGAGCTAAAATTGATATAGATGGTGTGTGTTTTCTTGTTTATTTTCTTGTCATGCCTCAATCTGGTTTTGATGTGGTACTGGGTATGGATTGGTTAAGTTTGAATCAAGCAAGTATAAAATGCCACAAGAAGTTGATCTCGTTCCCATTAGCGGATGGTACAAGAGTGATAGCAAGGGGTGAGAAAGCCGGGTCTGCAATTTCAATAATTTCATGTTTAAAGGCTAAGAAAGCATTGAATAAAGGTTGTGAATCGTATATAGCATATGTGATTGATGGGAAGAAGGAAAATCAAGCTATGACAGATATCCGGGTGGTAACGGAATACCCGGAGGTGTTTCCAGCGGAATTACCTGGACTACTTCCAGTTCGGGAGGTAGAATTCAAGATAGATTTAGTTCCAGGTTCCCAACCAGTGGCTAAAGCACCGTACAGACTGGCACCTTCAGAAATCCGAGAAATGATGACCCAGATTCAAGACTTGTTAGATAAAGGATTTATTCGTCCAAGTTCATCTCCATGGGGTGCGCCAGTGTTGTTTGTAAAGAAGAAAGACGGTACATTGCATATGTGTATTGATTACCAGGAATTGAACAAAAGAACAATAAAGAATAAGTACCCATTACCCAGAATTGATGATTTGTTCGATCAATTGCAGGGAGCTTCTTTCTTCTCAAAGATTGATTTAAGATCGGGTTACCATCAGGTACGGGTGCCAAAAGAGGATGTGTCAAAGACAGCTTTCCGTGAGCGACATGGTCATTATGAGTTCCTGGTTATGCCATTCGGTCTATCCAATGCACCAGTAATATTTATGGATCTCATGAATAGGGTCTGTCGACCATTTATCGATAAGTTTGTTATTGTCTTCATTGATGACATTTTGATTTATTCGAAGACTGAGTTAGAACATGAATAGCATTTGAGACAGATCTTAGAAATTCTGAAGAAAGAACAGTTGTATGCGAAGTTCTCGAAATGTGAGTTTTGGTTAAGAGAAGTACAATTTTTGGGCCATATAATTTGTAAGGAAGGGGTAAAGGTAGATCCTTTAAAGGTAGAGGAAGTGATGAGCTGGAATGCCCCAAGAACACCATCAGAGATAAAAAGTTTTATGGGATTGGCTGGGTACTACCGCAGATTTATTAAGGACTTTTTCTAAGATTGCGGGTCCGTTAACCAAGTTAACTCGGAAAGATGTGAAGTTTATGTGGGGAAACGAACAAGACAAAGCTTTTCGCATGAATTGAGATGTAGACAACTTCAAATGCCGACTGGTGGTAAAAATTCTAATATGATTGACCATGAGGACGGTATCATAAAAGAGATTTTTCCTGGTGGTTATGTTGAAGTCTACTTGGATGACTTATGATATATCACCGCTTTCTCATGGCTATGAAGGTATGGCAGTGAATTGTAAAGACCCTATTCCTTTATAGGAATATTTGAGGAAGTGTTTTAATACTATCCAAGAGTCTTGTACACTATAAGTATCCTCGTAAAGTCTACGAGCCCAAGAAATCTATTCATGGACTTGAACTTCAAAACCAACTAATGATAAATGTTCCGTTATGATTGACCAATGGGATGGTATCATAAGGAAATTTTCCTAGTGGTTATGTTGAAGGTTCAGTGGGACCACCGTAAAGGATCTGAGTGGACTTGAGAACCAGAGGACGAGATGAAGCAGAACTACCCCGGATTGTTCGAGTGAAGGTTTCGAGGACAAAAGCGTATTTAAGTGGGGGAGAGTTGTAATACCCGGTTTCCATATTATGAATAAACGAATATTTGATTGGATGATGCGAGTTTTATATACATATATATTGGAGTTGCTTATTATTTATGGAATTTAAGTTGTAATTGATTTGGTGGGTTAATTAGATTATTATATAAACAAGTTTTGGGGCTAGCATGGTGTTGGGCTTATTAATCAAGGGAAATGGAATAAAGAATTGAACATTATGGGCTTAAAGTTAATGCCATTGTTGGGCCCAAGGCCTTGTGAGAAACAAGTATAAATTTGGGATTAGGGTGCAGCCTCCAATGGGAGAATACACTGTTTAAATCTAGAGAGAGAAAGTGGGAGCTTGTTCTTGAGTTCGAGAAGCAAGAACAAGGAGGGCTGGAACCTTGATTTTTCTAGCAGAATCCGTGAGGAATTGGAAGAAGAACTAGCAGGTAATGTTTCTAAACTCTATGTGATTGTATAGAAGCTGTAAGATATGGTTTTTGATCTGTGTATGGGGTTTAGTTGTCTGGGTTTTCAGGTTTTTGGGTTTATGAAGAACAATGGTAAAGAATCGGAGCTAGGAACTTAGACACTTGTTGTGTTGTGTTTAAATCTTGAAGGAAGTGCCTAAATGAGTGGAGAAATGTTTTGAAACAAAAATAAAGTGTTTTGGTTAAGTTTTAAGAAGGTTGTGATTTTGAAAATGGAGTTTCAAGTTCTGGTTTTTTTTTCAAAAGATGAACTGAAAAGGAAGGAATGGGTCATGCGACTCTTTGGAGGGGTCATGCGACTTTCGGATGGGGTAGAGGGGTGTTCATGCGACTTTCGCATGATGAAGTTACTTTCATGCGACTGTCGGATTATATATGTATTCTTTCATGCGACATTCGGATTTCCATAATTGGCCATGCGACATTCGGATTGCATGGGTGAGTTGTACCATGCGACTGTCGGATGGCATGGGTGAGTAGTACCATGCAACTGTCGGATGGCATACGACAGTCGGATTGTGTAACAGTCGGATTTACATAATTATCGGATTTGTTTAAGGGCCGGATTTGTATAAGAGTATCGGATTTCTTAAAGTGTCGGATTTCTTGAGTTTAGGCCCACGCGACCTTGTGTAGACCCATGCGACTTTCGCATGGGGCATGATAGCAGTCCATGCGACTTTCAGTCTAAGTCCATGCGACTCTCAGTTGTTAGGCCCGACCTAAAGTGGTCCGACTTAGGGCCTGTAGTATACCCAAAGCTAATCAGTGGAGATATCTGTATTGTAGGTCCTTGCGACTGGACTTGTTAATTTACAGCTTGTGAAACCTGTTGCTTTTATCTGTGCTGCAATCAACTGAGTTACCCTAACTTATACATGATATTAGTGTGAAATGTATATGTTATATTTTATGTGATGTTTAGCTGATGTGATTTATGTGAAGTGCAGGGTTACGTTATATTGTGGTGAAAACGTAACTCGGGCACAATCAGACATAGTGTGAAATCCTTGGTACGGCTTGGATAGTCAACTGTGACCCAAAGTGTGAAATCGTCGTCAGTGCACTGCGTCGGTAGTATGTGTTATGATATGTGATCATGGATTTGTGTTATGATGTGACATGTACATGCCTAGTGTGGTGTGTAAGTTAGAGTGCTCGCTAAGCTTTATGCTTACTGTTGTTGAACTTATTATTTTCAGGACCTGATCGTGGGGAGGCTCCAGCAATGTGAAGATGGCTCATCATTTAATTAATCGTTTCCGCTGTTTTAACTCCGTAAACACTTTGCTGGAACAATGTGTGTAATATCACTTAAATACATTTTGCTACGGGTAGTTCCGAGTGCGGGACCTCGTAAGACCTTTTGTTGAATGCATTTATATTTCTAAATTCATTTGTTTAAAAAAAAAATTGGGACGTTACAACTTGGTGTTAAAGCCTTGGTTTAAGGGATTCAAGCATGCAAGAGGTGTGTTTGGACTTAAACCTTGGTTCTAAAACATTTTTAAATTTACAAAATTTCATTTTTAAAACCAAACGTTGAGCTGTCAGCTGGAGCTTGGTCCTGGCGAGCACGTAGTGAAGTGAAGCATAGTATATATTTATATAGTTGGTGAAATATACTTTGCAGTTGAACCCATGATGTATGCTAGAGTAGTTCCTAACTGTATCCATGTTTATACATATCGTGAATACTGTGCACCATGTATAATGGTAACCATATACACTTAGAACGGATGATTTGGCCTTATTTCACGTTCTCGTTTGATGTTGGGGTAGGGTAGGATCAGACGCTCAAAGACTTGTATGACTTAGCATTATACGTGGATGTATTCGTAATATGGATAAACCAGGATATGATGGTTGGTGTGTTGAACTTGTATGTTTGCATGATTTTATGATGATATAAAGATGCAATGTGTATATGTATGTGGAATGTTATGTGATGCATGAGCTAAGCCTGTGAATCAGGATTTCAGATGGTAACGATATGACTTGGAATGTGTGATGTGTTTAGAATAATATAAGGGCGGATATTATTGTGAGCACACGATACATGTCAGGACTTACCGGCATCATACGAACTCTTGTGAATCAGGTGAGGGGTACTTGTAGGACTGTAGTATGCCTGTAGAATAGGAGTGCCTTAGTGAGTAGGGCTACTTCAGATGAGGTGAACGGCATGCTAGAAATTGTACGTGGTGTGGATATAGACTGCGGTGTGAGCGGGATAGTATGATAAAGCCACCTGCTTGATAGTGCGTTATCTATACTTCCAGAATGGTGAACACGAGGAGGAACCGCAATCTCATTGCTACTGCTGGAACTGGAACCAGCTATGGGCCCGAGGGCCTAGAGACCAGCGTCACGGGGGAGACAGACCCCCGCCAACAGCCTATATTGAATGAGGAATACGAGGGTGATAACCCGAGGATTGTGACCCCGGAAAATGCGATTCCGGTTACTGATAAGGAAGAGACAGACAGAGAGGCTCTTCTAGCTGCCAAGGTGACGGCTGATGTAATGAAGGAGTTAAGGGAGATGTTGCCCCAGATTGTTACTGAGATCAAGGAGGATATGGGCAACATGATGGATTAGAAACTGAGTGTCCTATGGGCAGCTAGGGAGACTGCCACTCCAATTGTTACCCTGACAGCAAACCAGACACAGCAGGGTGGCAGTTATAGAGACTTCTCGGCTTGTCAGCCACCGATCTTTGAGGGGGTTATGGACCCCATCAAGAGTGCTCAATGGATTTCTGAGGTGGAAGGAGCCTTTCACACTAGTCGATGCGCAGATGGGAGCAGAGTGTGGTTCGCGTTGAACCTTCTTAGAGGAGCAGCAAAGACGTGGTGGAATCTTTTGAGGCAGAGAAAGGGAGAGCTGATTTCTACCATGACATGGGATGAGTTTAAGGGATTGTTTAACGACCAGTTTTCTCCAAAGGTACAGAGAGAAAGATTGATGAACGAGTTTTTGAAGCTGGAACAGACTACTGAAACGGTGAATGAGATCATCGCCATCTTCAAGGAGAAGGTCTTGTTCTGCCCTGCCTACGTGGCAGATGAGAGTTTACAGATGCACCGTTATTCTCAAATGCTGAAGGAAGATATCCGTGAGTTTGTGACAACGGGTAGGTGTGCGAGTTTGGAAGAGATGATCGAGGTGGCTAGGAAGAGGGAGATGGACTTGGAGTTACGGGCTAAGAAGCGAACTACGGGGCAAGCTGCAGTGGTTAATGTGCAAGGGAGAGCGCCGGAGAAGAGGTTCAAGACAGGAAGTTCCCGACCCGCGGGAAAAGGTGATCATGAGAAATGCCCCAAGTGTGGGAGAGGGCATGCGGGAGAGTGCCGCCTGGGGCAGATGAACTGTTACAAATGTGGAAGACCGGGTCACGTGAGCAAGGATTGCCGGTCCAACATGAGTGTTTGCTTCAGATGCAACCAACCGGGGCATCGTATGGCAGAATGCCCGGGAGCTGCCATAGGAGGTGGGAGGCCTGCTCAGCAACCACCTCTAATGATCACGAATGAGGAAAAAGGGCAGGTACCGAGGGCTCGGGGCAGGGCCTTTCAAATGACTGTGGAGGAAGCTAAGGCAGAACCGGATATAATTGCATGCACTTTCATTGTTAACTCTATGCCTGCATTAGTGTTGTTTGACTCGGGTGCGAGTAAACTTTTGTTTCTGCTTCATTTTGTAAAAGTTTTAGCATTTCACCGGTAAGGTTAGAGACACCTTTAGAAGTAGAAATAGCAAATGAGAAAGTTGTCAATGTATTCGTTATTTATAAAGACAATGAAATAGAGATAGGAGAAGAGAAGTTCCCCATAGACCTTATACTGATTCAGATGAGGGAGTTCCAAGTGGTAGTAGGTATGGACTGGCTGGGTCGTCACCAAGCCAGTATTTTGTGCAAGCAAGGAGTAGTGCGGGTTCAAACCTTAAGTGGGGGAGAGATTCTAATCTACGGCGAGCATCACAAAGGAAGGACGACACTATGTACAGTGGTTAAGGAGGCTAAGTATATCCGTAAGGGGTACACCACATTCCTAGCACATGTAGTCGACAGCAAACTGGAAAAGTGTAAGAGAAGCGTTACGGATGTACCCGTGGTGTGCGAATTTCCCGAAGTGTTTCCGGAGGATCTCCCTGGGATTCCTCCCAACCACGAGGTGGAGTTTAAGATTGACCTTGTGCCAGGTACCACGCCAATAGCAAAAGCTCCGTATCGTCTAGCACCACCGGAGATGCAGGAGTTGATGTCTCACCTGTAAGAATTATTGAACAAAGGGTTTATCCGACCAAGTAGTTCGCCGTGGGGAGCACCGATCTTATTCGTCAAGAAGAAGGATGGCACGTTCCATATGTGTATAGACTACCGCGAACTGAACAAAGTGACAATCAAGAACAGAATCTGCTGACCAATGTTGGATAAGTCGGTAATTGTACTCATAGACGACATCTTGATCTACTCAAAGACAGAGACTGAGCACGAAGATCACCTGCGGATGATGCTACAGACTTTGAAGTGGGAAAGACTTTATGCCAAGTTCTCCAAGTGCGAGTTTCGATTGCGGGAAGTGCAATTTCTAGGGCATGTAGTGAACCAAGAGGGTATTAAGGTGGATCCTTCTAAGAGCGAAGCAGTGATGAAGTGGGAGGTACCGAGGAGTCTTACCGAAGTTCAAAGTTTCTTGGGATTAGCCGGATATTATCGTAAATTCATACAAGACTTCTCTAAGACCGCAGTACCTTTGACAAAGATGACTAAGAAGAAGGTGCGATTTGTTTGGGGTGAAGAGCAACAACAAGCATTTGAGATTCTACGAGGGAAGTTATGTGAGGCACCAATCTTAACCCTGCCGGAGGGAGTGGACGATATGGTGGTCTACTGCGACGCATCACATGTGGGACTGGGGTGCGTACTGATGCAACGAGGTAAAGTAATTGCGTACGCTTCACGACAGCTGAAACCGCACGAGTGCAACTATCCGACCCATGACTTGGAATTAGCTGCAGTTGTTTTTGCACTAAAGATATGGAGGCACTACTTATATGGGGTCAAATGAACCATCTACACCGACCATAAAAGCCTGAAATACTTCGCCGACTAGAAGAATCTGAACATGAGGCAGAGGAGGTGGATCGACCTAGTCAAGGATCACGACTGCGAGATTCTCTATCACCCCGGGAAAGCCAACATTGTGGCCTATGCCTTGAGTAGGAAGACCGGTATTGTACTACTACCAGCACAGTGTATGAGATTGTTAGTGACAACGACATTGTTAGACTCTATTCAAGCCGCTCAGCATGAGGCACTGAAGGACGAGAACCATAGTATCGGATAGGGATGTACGCTTTACTTCGAGGTTTTGGCAGAAGTTTCATGAGGATTTGGGGACTCGGGTGAACCTTAGCACTGCTTATTACCCACAGACTGATGGCCAAAGCGAGAGAACGATACAAACCTTAGAGGATATGCGGCGGGCGTGTGCGATTGACTTCGGGGGAAGTTGGGATTCTTACCTGCCATTGGCGGAATTCTCCTACAACAACAGCTATCACGCGAGTATCGGCATGCCTCCGTACGAGATGTTGTACGGAAGGAGGTGTAGAACCCCGATCTGCTGGGGAGAAGTAGGTTAGAGAGATCTCGGAAACACAGAGATTATGCAGAAAACGTCAGAATACGTCCAGCAAGTGCGAGAAAGGTTGAAAGCAGCGAAGAGCCGACAAAAAAGTTATGCTGATAAGAGGCGGTCTCCGCTACGATTCCAGGTTGGAGATTTTGTGCTGTTAAAAGTGTCTTCGTTGAAGGGCGTGATTCGACTCCGGAAGCGAGGAAAGCTGCACCCAAGGTACATAGGGCCTTTCAAGGTTATTGCCAGGGTTAGGAAGGTTGCGTATCGGTTAGAGCTACCAGACGAATTGTCTGGGATTCACAACACGTTTCATGTTTCTCATCTTCGGAAGTGTTTAGCGGACGAGTCCTCGTTTGTACCATTGGAGGACATAACAGTGGACGAGAGACTGAACTATGTTGAGAGGCCAGTAGCTATATTGGAACGAAAAGTTAAGCAGCTACGCAGCAAACAGATAGCGACGGTCAAGGTTTAGTGGGAGCACCGTAAAGGATCTAAGTGGACTTGAGAACCAGAGGACGAGATGAAGCAGAACTACCCCGGATTGTTCGAGTGAAGATTTCGAGGACGATATCGTATTTAAGTGGGGGAGAGTTGTAATACCCCGTTTCCATATTATGAATAAACGAATATTTGATTGGATGATGCGAGTTTTATATACATATATATTGGAGTTGCTTATTATTTATGGAATTTAAGTTGTAATTGATTTGCTGGGTTAATTAGATTATTATATAAACAAGTTTTGGGGCTAGCATGGTGTTAGGCTTATCAATCAAGGGAAATGGAATAAAGAATTGAACCTTATGGGCTTAAAGTTAATGCCAATGTTGGGCCCAAGGCCTTGTGAGAAACAAGTATAAATTTGGGATTAGGGTGCAGCCTCCAATGGGAGAATACACTGTTCATTTCTAGAGAGAGAAAGTGGGAGCTTGTTCTTGAGTTCGAGAAGCAAGAACAAGGAGGGCTGGAACCTTGATTTTTCTAGCAGAATCCGTGAGGAATTGGAAGAAGAACTAGCAGGTAATGTTTCTAAACTCTATGTGATTGTATAGAAGCTGTAAGATATGGTTTTTGATCTGTGTATGGGGTTTAGTTGTCTAGGTTTTTGGGTTTTTGGGTTTATGAAGAACAATGGTAAAGAATAGGAGCTAGGAAGTTAGACACTTGTTGTGTTGTGTTTAAATCTTAAAGGAAGTGCCTAAATGAGTGGAGAAATGTTTTGAAACAAAAATAAAGTGTTTTGGTTAAGTTTTAAGAAGGTTGTGATTTTGAAAATGGAGTTTCAAGTTCTGGTTTTTTTCAAAAGATGAACTGTCAGGGAAGGAATGAGTTGTGCGACTCTTGGGAGGGGTCATGCGACTTTCGGATGGGGTAGAGGGGTGTTCATGCGACTTTCGCATGATGAAGTTACTTTCATGCGACTATCGGATTGTATATGTATTCTTTCATGCGACATTCGGATTTCCATAAGTGGCCATGCGACATTCGGATTGCATGGGTGAGTTGTACCATGCGACTGTCGGATGGCATGGGTGAGTTGTACCATGCGACTTTCGGATGGCATACGACAGTCGGATTGTGTAACAGTCGGATTTACATAAGTATCGGATTTGTTTAAGGGCCGGATTTGTATAAGAATATCGGATTTCTTAAAGTGTCGGATTTCTTGAGTTTAGGCTCACGTTACCTTGTGTAGACCCATGCGACTTTCGCATGGGGCATGATAGCAGTCCATGCGACTCTCAGTTGTTAGGCCCGACCTAAAGTGGTCCGACTTAGGGCATGTAGTATACCCAAAGCTAATTAGTGGAGATATCTGTATTGTAGGTCCTTGCGACTGGACTTGTTAACTTGCAGCTTGTGAAACCTGTTGCTTTTATCTGTGCTGCAATCAGGTGAGTTACCCTAACTTATACATGATATTAGTGTGAAATGTATATGTTATATTTTATGTGATGTTTAGTTGATGTGATTTATGTGAAGTGCAGGGTTACGTTATATTGTGGTGAAAACATAACTCGGGCACAGTCAGACATAGTGTGAAATCCTTGGTACGGCTTGGATAGTCAACTGTGACCCAAAGTGTGAAATCGTCATCAGTGCACTGCGTCGGTAGTATGTGTTATGATATGTGATCATGGATTTGTGTTATGATGTGACATGTACATGCCTAATGTGGTGTGTAAGTTAGAGTGCTCGCTAAGCTTTATGCTTACTGTTGTTGAACTTATTATTTTCAGGACCTGATCGTGGGGAGGCTCCAGCAATGTGAAGATGGCTCATCATTTAATTAATCGTTTCCGCTGTTTTAACTCCGTAAACACTTTGTTGGAACAATGTCTGTAATATCACTTAAATACATTTTGCTACGGGTAGTTCCGGGTGCGGGACCTCGTAGGACCTTTTGTTGAATGCATTTATATTTCTAAATTCATTTGTTTTAAAAAAAATTGGGACGTTACAAATGTCCTAACTTGGGTGTTTATAAAACCGGGATTGAGAAATTATTGCTTCATAAGAAGAATTGGAAGATATGAACATGAACTTTTCGGAGTGTCAAAATTAAGAGAGTGATATTGAAACATGATGAACTAGTGTGTTAATTTAATTAGCAACTTGGTTTATAACATGTTTTCTTTTCTCTCATTTTGACATACTTGGAAGAACTCTTGGTACATTGTTCTTCAAGTTGATGTTCGGTGGTAGCAAGAAACTTTGAGTAATATATTACTCTTGGTGAATTGTTATTGTTGTGTTGTTAAGTGGAACGTTATCAACTAGAATGGTTATTTAAGCATCATTGACTCTATTGGGTTCTCTTGAGAAAATAAGAGTATGATGGCTTATATATGTGAACCATAGTTTTGTGCATTGTGACTCTATTGGGTTCTTTGGAACAATGAGACTACGAGGACTTGAACAAAGGACCATGATCTTATCGACGCACACTTTCTAAGTGGTTGGTCGAGAGAAGATATGGTGATTGTTAGAGTACGCATGGATGTCACTTTGAGAATCCGCTTACTAAGCTTTAGTCGCGAGCTAGTGATGAGTTTTCATACTAACTTGCATACACTTGGTTTACAAGTGGCTTTGGCTTGAGTTTGTTTTAGTTGAATTTGATATGTTTTGAGTTGGAAACATTAAAGCAATAATGTGCTTTGATTGTATCGATTATCAAATGGAAATTTGATAATGCGCGCGGAGCGGGTACTTTCGTTAGCCTTTATTGTGTTCCATCTTAGCAAGTTTAACTACTTCCTTGAATAAATTTATTTATTCTAAATGCTCCACGATCGTTCGTTCTTCATTGGAAGGAAGAAGTGAATTAAGATCGAGGCAAGTGGTTGGTTAAGTATTCATAGTGGATTGAATACATGTTTTCGCAACACTAGCCTGTACTTGATAGTGATCAAGTAATTGGAGGACTCGCACCTGAGTTTACTTCATGAACATGATCACGTGTAAATCAGGATGATAATATTGTTTGTCCTTTTACTGGAGATATATGGGCTTCTTGAATAATGATATGGTCTTGTTTAGATTGCTTTCTAACGCAGTTCGTAACTGGCTGTTATAAGGAATGTTTTCAGGCAAGAACTTATTATTATGACAGAACGATGTAGTCAAAGGTATTCGTTCCTCTTTACAGAGATATCCTTGGGCCCCTCGTTGACTGAACTGATGACATTAAAATGCATGGCCGTGCTTAAGTTGAATTGATAGTGGATCAATTTTGCAACTTGTTTTGTTCGTCATAGCTAGTCTAGATTGAGAAACATAATCGTGGATGTTTTGGGGTTGATGATGTTCCATGACCTGCATCCACAACGGATATCGTGAACGAATGGATGAATAATCACTTATCTGTAGGACCATTCTTTACAGGTTGGTACTTGTCATTGGTGACATACCCTAAGCTGACTTGGGGGCATAAATGACTTGCTAGAGGGCGCTCTATGTCGGTGTTACCTTTCATGGGTGTGTCATGTTCTAGTGGGAGTTTGTTGGCATATGCCCACTGACACACACGAGTTGGTATCACTGCCAATTAGGCATAGGCCTATTGGGTCACACGCCAAGTATTGATTCCGGCAACACCTTTGAACCAGAGAAAGAGAAAATGCCAAAATGGGTTTTGGCTGGGCCGGGCACGGCCGTGCCTTGTGAAGGTACGGACGTGCCCTATGCCAGGTACGGGCCCAAGGCCAGCGTGCCTAGGGCGTACCCATTGTGGCCGGCACGGGCGTGCCTCTTGGAGGTATGGCCGTGCCTAGTGCAAAAGCACGAGCCCAAGTCGGGCATGACTTGGGTTAGCCCGTGGGCTGGCACGGGCGTGCCCTATGAGGCACGGCCGTGCCTCACACAATAACAGCCTATTCAATTATACTTTTAAGTCTAAATTGAATGTGGTATTAAGTACTCTTAATTCTAACTTTATTAGTACGTTTTGGCTGGCTTTTGTGCAAGTGAGAACTACTAATAAGGCTAGTAACACATGATGAAGTTGGTTGATTAACATATGATCATGTGAATAAACCATATGAACTTGTAACTTCAAGTTAGTTCATATTCTCTCTCAATGTACACATTTGGAAGATTGATTGGCACATCAATCTTCAAGTGGTGTTAGACTTTAGTCGGTGGTGCTTTTGGCGGCGTCCAAACAAAGCTAGCACGTGGGAATCTAATACGCTTGGTGTGGATACCGATAGAGGTGCACTATTTTGTGTTCGCGTCTTTCAAAGGCTACAAGGAGAAGCTACATGTATGGTATACTTTCTCCCTTTTGCTTCTTTTTGAGTTGCATTGCTATTATTTTAGAGTGTGGTCCATTGGGTGGTGTGATTGGTGGCATAAAATGAAATTGTTTATACTCATTTTTGTTTCCGCTGCGTTTTCTAGATGCCACCAAAACCCAACAAGTCTAATCATACTTTGGCTTCCGCAAAGCCGCTTCATCTCGGTTCTGTTTGTCTCTAGCCTGGATGTCCCCCTCAGCAGATTTTGCTAAGGTGAAAGCCTAGGACAACGATCCAGCCAATCGAGTTGTGCTCCTGTATTCCGGCAATAATGCTCCAATAAAATGTTGAACCTGGGAAGGTTCATCAGGCACCCACTGAGTCACAAACCTCATTTTTGCATTGAATTGCTCTATTAATTCATCCACGGACATTTTCTTGGTCATATACAATTCCATAAATTCCTGCCTTATCTTGTTCAACTCGAATGCATTGCAATACTGCTCACACAGTTTATTTCGAAATTGATCCAATGTAATTGCATCCATCTGAGCTCTGGATAGATGTGTAGTAATGAAATCCCACCAAACCATCGCTTTTCCCTTCAACATTCTAGTAGCAAAACAAACTCTCATCTCTTCTTCACAGTTGCAAACATCCAGGATTCTAGCTGTATCTCGTAACCAGTTCAAGGTAACATTAGGATCAGTGCTACCATGATGTTCATCAGGTTTGCAATCCAAAAACTTCTTGTAAGTACATGGTTCCCTGTATCCCATGTTTGGAGGAAATCCCATGTAAGGATAAGAGTAAGATCCCTGAGGAAACAGCGGATACAAAAACGCTTGAGATGTCGGTTAAGACACTGGTGGTAGCGGTATAGATACTGGAGGAATCTCTGCCAGAGTTGTAATTGCCGGGAAGATCGGTGGTATCTCAGGTGTAGTTGAAAATGACCGGTGGTTGAGTTATAGGAACTTGTCATTGAAGTTCTAAATCTTTCCTCAAGTCTTGTAACTAACCTTCTAACTGGAAGATGTATTCATCCCTCTCATCTCCAGTTGTACCAGATGTACCCGCGTTTTGCAGAACTTCTACTGTTGTAGTAGGAATTTCGGCCGTAGACGGGACAGTAGGGGCACCAATTGAGATTTCATTGTCAGCCATTGTTTTCTGTAACAATCACATCATCTCACGATTTATTAGATAAATCCGTTAGTACATAACATACTACACTCCACAACACTCCAATTCACCCCAATCCCACACCCAAGGAGTAATTGACCTACCACGAGCCAAGATTTGGGAATGTAACACTTCTAACTATGCTCACATCGCCAAACCTAGGCTTTGATACCAAACTTGTAACACCATATTTTCAACCCAAAAGTTTTCATTTTTAAAATACACTGCGGAAGCGATCACAAATACATAAAAGTATTTACAACTGTAAACGTACAACAATTTACAAAACCAACCAGTTTAAAACATTAGTATTACAAAACTACGTCTCGTCACAAATATAAACATCAGAGGCCTAGGCAATTATTCCCCAAGCTAACCACTCTCAGCCGAGCCGCTGACTTACCAAACTTGTAAAAAGAGTGAGAGGTGGGGGATTAGCACAAAGCTAAGTGAATGGAGTTAAACCACAACAGATACATCAACCACAACCACATGATATCAACAACAACAAATAACAGATAATCGTGTCCCGGGAAGACTGGCGATTCAGCAAGAACCTACAACCAATGGCGGCCAAAGCAAAGGTTTACCGATAGTTCATTTGCTATTCTCACACAGTATTACCTTAAGTTGCAACAAATGAATCAAAAGATCCCAATATTAATTAGCCGATAGGAAACAAACCCAGCCCATATGCCAAGCCAAAACTAACTTCCCAACCATCATGTATACATATCACTGACACAACAATTAATTAACAATGAACCAGTTAATCATTTATCAGATATAAAATCTATCCATGCGTCAAACCATAAACAGTTGTAACCAAACCAGTTACAACTAACATCATCTGTGAGTAAACATCCACTCACCTTGAGTTCTCAGCTCTCCACTCAGTAGTCTAATGTTATTGAGCCTTGTCTGTTCCTGAGAACACAACAAACTGAAATTAGTAACTGATTCATAAATATATATACCAAACACATATATTTATATTCCCTTTGATCAAACATAAACATGTTAGATTCACACATGAAGATACATGTAACACATAGCATTAAATAATGCAAACAAACATAAAAATCCACAAAAACTGCGGACGCGTCGTGTCAAAGAAACCGACACGTCGCGTCGAAGCCAAACTATCAGATTTCCATAAATCGATACCTCAATGTTGGATTTCAAGTCCCGGATTCCATCTTGTCAGATTATGAGACTCCCGGATTTCAAAATATCGGATTTTGGGTCTCGGACATCACCCATCTGATTTCACCTTCGGATTCTCAAGAATCCGCCACTTTATCGGGGACGCGTCGCGTCCGATGAATACCTGCATCATCTTCTTCAAAAGTCCATCCGACTTAACTTTCCAAAATCCATTATATCCATTCGAAATCAACTATCAACACTTCTATAACATGTATAAACATCATATATCATGTAAACAATAACAAGAGCACATCAAATCCCTTAAAAACACCATAACATGCAAAACCCACTTGACAAGTTTACACATAAGCTTCAACCATGGTGTTTTCATGATACAAGCATAAGCTTAGCAACAACACATATCAAAATGATCAGAATCATACAAGGAACATGATCTTACCTTTAGTTTGAATTAACAACCACTAAATCTTCACTTTCACTTTTCAAGTTAACTAGCTTTCTAGCTTTTCTCTCAAAATCACACACAAGCACACACTTCAAATTTCAAAGTGTTTCTTAATTCTAAAGTTAAACAATTAATACCCACGTATGTGTTTCTCAAAAGAAGAAGCATGAGGTGTAGGTTTTAGACAAATATCTCATTCTTAACCACATGCTAACATACATCCGTACATATATATATATATATATATATATATTAACCAACATATAAATATATAACTATACTTAATTAATATAACAATTAATTTAAGTAAGTCCAATTAGTAAATAATTAAACATATAATCAAATACTAATCACGTATAGACATACCGTAGCCTACGAAATTACTAGGCGCAAATACAGGATGTTACACGCCCTCAAGTATCTCTTTTCTAAACAAGATGCTAAGCCTAGGCTCATTCGTTGGCTTCTTATCTTACAAGAATTCGACATTGAAATTAGGGATAACAGGGTGTTGAGAATCTTGTCGCTAATCATTTATCTCGACTAGAAAACCCTCACCTGGAGGAGTTAAGAGAAAATGAGGTTCGTGATACATTCTCTGATGAGTTTCTTGAAGCCATCCACCTATGGGAAGAGGATAACGCCCCATGGTACGCATATTTTGTAAATTATCTAGCAGCAGGTGTGCTACTCAAAGGACTGACTCACCAACAAAAAGGCAAATTCTTTTCTGATCTCAAGCACTATTATTGGGAGGAACCCCACCTCTTCAAGATTGGTGCTGATACCATTCGACGCCGATGTGTGCATGGTACTAAAGATATGCAAATTCTCACCGATTACCACAAGGGTCCTACGGGTGGACACTTTGGCCCGAATTACACCGCCCGAAAAACTTTAGATGCGGGTTTTTACTGGCCCACAATCTTTAAGGATGCCCATTCCATGGTGAAAACCTGTGATTCATGCTAGAGGATTGAAAATATTTCCAAAAGGGGCGAAATGCCCTAGCATGGCATCCTAGTTAGTGAAATATTTGATAACTGGGGTATTGACCTCATGGGTCCATTCCCAAATTCCCAAAATAATAAGTATATCTTAATAGCCGTTGACTACATCTCCAAATGGGCTGAAGCAAAGGCTCTCCCTACAAATGATGCCCGAGTTGTGGTCAACTTCATCAAAAATCTGGTTTGCCATTTCGGATGTCCCAAGGCCTTAATCAGTGACCGAGGCACTCATTTTGCCAATTACTACATGGAGAAAACTCTAAAATGGTATGGTGTAAATCATCAGTTCTCCACCTCCTACCATCCATAAACGAGTGGACAAGTGGAGAACACGAACATAGCCTTAAAGCGAATTCTAAAGAAAACCGTAGATAATAATCCAAAATTTTGGTCACAGAAGCTTGATGATGCACTATGGGCATTCCACATAGCTTACAAGACCTCGATAGGATATACTCCCTATAGGATAGTCTATGGGAAAGCATGTCACTTATCGTTTGAAATCAAACACAAGGCATATTGGGCTATTAAACAGTGTAATTTGGATATAAATTCAGCGGCAGAAGAGAGGATGGCTCAACTAAATCTCCTCGATGATATAAGACTACACGCCTACGAGAATTCGAAAATCTATAAGGAGAAGAGTAACTCATGGCATGACAAACAATTGAAGGGAGTGAACCATTTCGCAGAAGGCGAGAAGGTGCTAATTTACCAATCTCGATATAAATTCTCGCTTGGCAAACTGAAATCCAAATGGACAGGTCCATACACCGTCATCAAAACATAGCCCACCGGCTTTGTCGAGATCCGCTATGAGAACGGTCAATTTAGGATAAACAGACATCGCTTCAAACGTTACCATGAGGACATGGCACAAAAAGAGGGGGAGTGATGAACTTCACCTCGGTGGGAAGAGACGAATGAATCGTAGGTATCGAGTCGAGCTTTACACTCGTTAAACAACGAAGCGCTTCACGGGAGGCAACCCGTGTATGCTCGTTTTCTCTTTCTTTCGTTTTCCAGAAAACCCCCGAAAAAAAGGTCGAAAGGGGTCTTGCACCGCGAGGTGGTGGTCGAAATTTGTCTCTTTTACCAGAGATTTTTTTCCGCCGCAAAAGCCCACGTTCGCGCCGCGAGTTACCCGACCCGGCTCGGGCCGCGAGGTCCCACCTTTGCGCCGCGAAGTCGACGCAGACCTGCCTTTTTCTTTCTTTTTGTTCTTCATTTCCTACCAACCCTAGACGCCGTGAGCTCCATCTCCTCCCTCCAAGTTTGATTTTCTGCTCAATTTCTCCTCAAAATCTCTCCATAATCATGGGCCCTAAGGTAATTAAATGATCTTTCTTTCAATTTCTTCAAGATTTAAGCATAAATTTCAGAGCTTTGGTGGGTGTTCTTGGGGGTTTTCCTCCATTGTTATGCCACCTTCAAATGTTGAAGTTTTCTTAGTTTTATTGCTTCTTATCTCATGGATGTTACTGATTTTGGGTGGATTAGCTTATATTGGTGACTATTATGTGTTATTATGCTAGAAATAAGCAATTCTTCCACAACATTCATGAAGCTTGGTCATTGCTTGCGGTCCTTGAGTCATTATGTGAGAGAAGGTGTTTATTAACTTGCAATTCCAAGAGAAATCGTGTTTTTGATTTTATTTGCCATGTGTGTGAGTACAAAGGAGTTGTCTACATGTTTGCATATTCATCTCATGATTTATATTTTTTTTTGCATGTCTCCACAATATTCTAACTAGTGGGTTAGGAGAATAAAGTGTGGGAAGTGGCTCTTTCAATTGTCAACACAATATAAGCTAACTACTAGTACAAATTTTTCATGTTGTTTTGACAGCAATCCCGGACAGCTAGTTCAAGCGAAACACACGCAGATGGCTTTCCCAACAATCTAGTGGTAAATGGGACACATGTCTTTCTGTACTTTGATCACGACACGGACATACCACCGATTGCGCGTGGAAGTTGCAACACTAAGCTAGCCATAATTCGACAACAAAGAGTAGAACCCGAGAAGACAGTATACGTGCATTCTTGGTAAGAGAATTTATGGATGATCAGGGTGTTGCTATATTCACTTGCAGGGCTTGGCAAACAGTAATGGATATTAGGGAGCCCATTTATGTAACACCGGAAAACTCAAGCCATTTTTTTAAAATACGCATCGGAAGTTTAATCAAACAGATCTCTTTACATACAATCCAAACATAAGTAATTTACAAACAAACAACAATAATTGTCTTGGTGTTACCAAAACATAATGGCTCGTTTCATTTCAAATAGAATATCAGAGCAGGGTCAACTTCTCCTTCTGCTAACACCACAATTAACACGAACCTGCAAAAGCAACAACTGAGGGGAATTAGCACAAAGCTAAGTGAGTAGAGGCTAAGCACAAACGCAAACATCATCAGTCAATATCAAAGCATGTAATCACATATCCAAAAAGACCGGCGGTTCGGCGCAGAACCTACAACCAATGCCGGCCAAAGCAAAGGTTTACCGATAGCCCTCTACTGAGTTGGCACCGTGAAAATTCCCCTCTGATGCAACGTATGCACCAGTAAGACTATCATTGTACAACCAACCAGTAAACGAACCCAGCCCAATTCTACGTGTAGCTGACTTCTCAAACGCAACTCAATATCATCCAAAGAGCGCGTATCGGCCAAATAGTCAATCAACAATCACAATCAACAATTCAATCAATCCTTCAAACACAAACGCATGCATCACATCAATAACACTAACCATAATCTTTACCATCCGCGGTTAACGTCCACTCACCTCAAAATCAACGCGAAATCAGATGTCTAATATCACTGAGTGTTTGGATTGCCTAAAAACACAGCAATAACCAAATCAGTCTCGGATATATAAATATATTTGTCCACATATATTTATATCTTAATTTCATGTATACAACTTAATATAACCATATAATTAATAATACAACTTATCCCAAACAAACACAAATAAAAACAAAGAAATCTTCGTGAACTAATCCGGTCGCGCCGCGACCTACATATGCGTCGCGCCGTGACGCTAGCGGATTTCGAATCCCGGGTATCAATTGTTGGATTTGGTGTCGGTTTTCAATCAATCGGATTCTAAGGGTCGGATTTGCAAATTCTCGGATTTCATAAGGTCGGATTTGCAATTTAGTGTCATAAAAACTACAAATCAACAAAACCCACTTAATCATGCTTGAGCTTCAAGCTCCATTAATGGTGAAACATCACATAGTCATGTAATAGTCATGTAATTCAACAGATACCAAAGGGGCTTGCCCTGGCGGTAAGGGAGTTTTCCCAATAAAGTAGAGGTCTTGGGTTCGAGTCTCTCTGGAGGGTTTCTTCCTTGGAATAGCTGAGGGTCACTCCCTCATTAGTGAAGAAGCCCTACCAAATTAATTAGGGGGTGTAGATGGAGTGGATCAAAATCGGGGCCCTAATCAGTTCAACCGTGTTTCGATCCTGTGCCTCTACCGCTGAGACGAAGCTGTTAAAAAAATTTAATTCAACAGATTCAAGCATCAAAACGAACTATAACCAGATGTATACACATACTAACCTTCTTCTTGAATTTACAAGCACAAAATCTTCACTTAGCACTTTCAAGTTAACAAGTTTGAAGCTTTCTTCACTAGAGGTTTTTTCCTCACAAAACACACACTTCACCTTAACACTCTTGAGAATTATAAGTAGATGGTTTCTCATTTGCCATAACCCACACACGTATACATACATTTTCTTTAAACTAAGCAGGAGGTGGCAAGGTTTTGTCCAAGTTATCATGCATACATACTAGACATACTTATATACATACATAATTCTTTTTCTTTCACTTTCCAATAACAAACACATATATACATTAGATTAAATTAATTACTTTAACTAAATCAATTAACCTTAACATAACCCATAAACAATTAAAACACAATTAATCACGTACCGCCAACCCGCTAATCGTCTAGCCCAGGTTTGCCGGTGTTACAATTAATAGGGAATTGGTGCTAGAATTTTTATCCAGTTATCAGTTTATGGAGGATAAGGCGCGAGAAGGGCCGGATGTAGACTACATGCAGTTTAGACTTGGTGGGAAATGGTGGGTATGCAGCCTGAGTGATTTAGCTCAACACCTGGGATTGTACACCGATGCGCAACTTGATCACCCCCTCTTTGCAACTTATATACAACAATGTGAGGGATAACCAACCGATGATTCCTTGAACACCATCATATGGCACAACATTGGCCTAGGAGATTACAGGAATGCGAATACCAAGGCATCCAAAATCTATTCATCTGAGCACCGAGTCTTGCATCGAATGATTGTCAATTCAGTAAATCAAAGGAAAGAGAGTCAGGATAAAGTCAACAAAATGGACTTGTGGCTGCTTCATCAAATCACGCAAATGGAAAACTTCACCAATCTTCCCTTTGTTATTGCTAAGTTCTTATCGGAAGCTACCGTGTTAAGGTCCAATAGTGGCCTATGTGGTGGTCAATATATTACTCGTATGGCCCGATCACTTGATATTTTGACCACACGATTGGTTGAATCGTTTGCCATGGCGGATCCCATGGGATACATTGATGTGAACCAACTCAAGGGAATGAAGGTAATCATCCCAGCAGAAAGGAGAGGAGCATAGTAGTGGTATGGTAAGTCAGTCAATCATCAAGAGGAACGTGAATGCCAAATGCAGCAAGGTCCTCCCACCAAGACAGCAACGGAACAACCAGGGCCAGATAGTGCATCCAGTTCTCAACCAACACCACAGAATTGGGATGCTTATGCATCTTATCAGAATCTGACCGACAGGATGGGGAGGCTTGAAGTTTCACACTACACGCTGAACGAACACGTGGATGATTACTATCATCGTCTCACATATCAAAACACAGCTAAAATATACGATGGACTGGCAGCAAAGGGAGATGACTCAGTGGTTCGGATATCAACCGCCACCACAATTTCAGCCAGAGCCATACCAGCCACCCCCAGAATGGCATCAGCAGGAGCAGAACCCACCCAACTACAACAGTTGGGATGACTGGGGCACAGACACGACTTAGCCCCTCCTCGGGATGAGTTCGATAACTAATGGGTTTGCTTGCTCCAATATTTTTTGTTTCTGATTTTCGTTTCATCTGTTTTCTTTCTTAGTAATTGTTTTGCTCTAGTTTTTGCTTGTTTGGTTGTTTGTTTTGTTTAACTCAGGATTTAAACCGGTTGAAACAAGAAGGATGTAGCGTGGAATCAAGTCGTTTAGCAAATTTCTGCTACCCATGATCAGAAATGTAATAACCGTTCTTGAATGAGTAGATAATCATTATTAATGATAACGAACTCATTAGTATTGCCTCTCTAAATATTATTGTCGCAGTTATATTATTTGTTAATTGAAGTGGAGGACCAAGTAATTAAATTGCAAGATGGATAGGATGGGGTTAAATAACTTGGGTCAAATAACTAGGACTTGACATTGGGCCTCATTAATTTCACTAAACCTTACTGGGCTACTAAAATCATAGAGGAGGTGTAGCATCCTTAAAACGGGCCTAGACGTGTCCGATTATGGTACGTCAATTATTTAATTTAATTAAATAATATAAATATATATTCTAGAAAATGATATAAAATATGGAAAATAATAAATAAAAGGGTTATTAAAAATATTAATAAACATAGATAAAGAATATAAAATATCGAACGGTTTCAAACGAGGATTCCAAAAATATCCTCGTTAGTTGAAACGGTTAAACGAGAGATGAGTTGTAAGTTGGAAAGGGGAACAAGATACCCACTTGTGGATATTATCAACCCACAAGTAGGCATCATCTGTATACTCACGTGAGCACCCCTTCACAAACACAGACATTTTCCTTATACTTATCTCTTGTTCCCATTTTGGCTTTGAAGGATAATTCACCAAGAAGATCACTCAAGCTTACATCTTTGCTGCAAATTCGAGTTGTAATCTGCTGTAACACTTCATCTTCATCATCTTCAACCTCCATTGTAAGCTTCCTTCCATGAAAACACCATATTCTTGATTTTTGGGTTTTGAAAGAAAACTTACTAAACTTTGTTCCAGCAGTGAATTAAGGCTTAGAATCACTCCAAGATCAGTTCCTAAACATCCTTTTATCATTGTAAGTGCCAATTCATCCTTGTTCATGCTAGAGTTCTTCATGTTCTTGAAATTTTAGGTTTTGATGGGTTATGGTGATTTTTTAATCAAGAACTGAAATTGATGAGTGAAATAGGTTCTAATATCATTTACAAGTGTATAGGAACCAATTCCATGAATTAAAGTAGTGTTCTTGATGAGTTTTGAATTTTGGCTCAAATGGGTCAAAATTGGTCAAATACGGGTCAAACTGATTTTGACCTTCAAGAACTGAAATTTAGTGTTCTAATTGATCTTATAACTTGTTAGGATTGATTAGAACTCAATTGGTGCATTAGAAGTGGTGTTTATGCACAAATCCAATATTTAGCCTAAATGGGTCAAAATGGCCAAAATGGCCTAAATCTGTTTTTACACATCAAGAACTGATTTTTAAGGTTCTAATAGGTTCACATGACTTGTATGAATTGATTAAAATATTGGTTTTGAATTGGAATGGTTGTTTTGCTTGAATTGGCTAAAATAGTGAAAAATAGGCCATAAATAGGCAAGAAAATGATACCAAACAAAGAGTTTAAAGGTTTTGGTAAGTTGCAACACCTTCAATACATCATATTAGGTGTATATGGTGTGTTGCAAGTGTTGGAATTGGTCTACACCAAGTTTTGGCCATTATGCGCACGTCTTTGTCCATTTAATTGTGATTTTCGTATGAATTAATTGGATAGGAGTTTTTGATGTTAGAAAGCTTCCACAGGTGTCAAATGGTCCTATGAAACACTAGAATTTTACCAAAATTGATTTGGAATTGAAATGAGCAAAAATGAGCCTGCTGTGCACAAAACAACACCAGCTGCAGCTGCTGCACACTGGTCGCGACGCGACAAGGCTGTGTCGCGGCGCGACACCCCTGCACACAGCTTTCTTTGCTGTTTTGTGCTACGTGTTCGCGTGTTGTTTCTTGGACTGCTATAGTTAGTTAATAAATGGTTTAAAAACACCATTAGGGTATTGTTTCAAGTATCCTAGACGTTCCTCGCGTGTTCAAATGATTGATGCGTAAGTTTTGGTATTATAGGTTGAATTGACAATCCGTGTGTGCCAAAGCAAGGTCTTTGCTTATTCTAGCCTATCAGGTGAGTGTCGAATGACATAACAATTAATATACCTATAACACATATTAACAATGATTACAGAATTGTAAACCATGATTATACACGCACTTGTTCAAGTGTAGGATTGCATGATGATGCTAGAATATACCATGTTGACACAGTATAGTATGCACTTGATTAGGTGTATGCTAGGATGAGTATTGAATATATATGCGCGCATTAACTGATGATTTGATTGAATCAATTGTTTATTTGTGGTTAATCCGGATCCTATGGACAAAGCTGTCCTGGACAAAGCTGTCTTGCGAGAACAAAGCTGTTCTATTTAAGGACAAAGCTGTCCTCTTTGGGTATAGTTGCGGCTGTACAACAGAGGAATCTGCGGATTCCAAAACGCAACGGTGGACGCTGTATAGCTCCCCCACCGGGGCGGTTGATGAGTTTGGTACCCCAGTTTGGTGCATTGAGCCGGGTTAGCTCCCCTGGAAGATATGTTACCTCCTGACTACGCCAACTCATCGCGAGATGCTAGGATAGAACTATCTGAGCATGATTGATGATATGTGATGTACTTATATTGATTGCATGCTATTTGGTACTCACTAGCTATTATAGCTAACAGTTGCTACACTCCACATGTGCAGGTAATCCTCAGTGAGCTTGGGAGCCTGCAGGTAGTTATTGCTTTGGATGTTTAAACTATGTTTATGTATGTTTAAGATAATGGTCAGCCGGTTATGTATTCCGTAACACCAACTGTCGTTTGTGGCATCATTTTGAATGTTTATATAATTTGCCACGTGTTTTTACTTCCGCTGCATTTTTAAATTATAAGACAGGTTTGATTGTTCTATTTACAGTCAAACCCACGCAGTTTGAAATCTCAAATTGTATTTTAAAAACAAAAATTTGGTTCTCAAAATCATGGTGTTACAGGAGGCCATTCATACAAAATTACAAATAGGGCACAAGGCTCAAAATGCTAACACTGTAGCCTCTGGTTGCAATTAAGAGGGAGAGAGTGTGCGTATTTCTACGAGAGCAAGCCGCAAGGGGGACCAAGTTCACAGATACAAATCGATAACTATTGAAAATATCCAAGGTAATGTCTTCTTGAATTCATACGAGTGGTATATAAACATTTACAACATCATTCATCAACGTAATTTGCTGGTTTTAGGGATTCTACGGCTGTTCATACGAGAGATAGAGCCGAGAGCTCAAATGGGCTTTTTACCTGTCGATCATGCTCAAAGTATAAGATAGACGACAAGGTCTTGTGTTTAGATGTTTGAAGCTTAAAACAACTTGAATTACTCAATTTGACAAAAAAATGGCGGGGATATGAATATGTGTTTTAGCGTTGTCGGGGCACTATAGAAGACCGAGCACATCAATGATCTTTTTGGGTAATTAGATCTTTATATAAACTCGATTAACTCCAAGGGGTCGGTTTATTTTACGAGTAGAATCTAATGCATTTGAAATCATGTGAAAGGGTTGAGTTTCTAGTAGAAACTGATTCACACCATAGCCTACCTTGAGTTGGAGTAGGAATAGGCAGTAAGTGAAATAAGTAATTCCTTGATCTTGTGGTTAATGTCTTAAGCTCACATGGAGTTATCTCAGGTCTGAACCGTATGCCATGGATGACGAGACTCGATACATAGTCATGTCCTTGAATCAGTGGATGGCAAACAGAAAGGGAAGTTGGTGGCCATTTTGGGTTGTAACTCCGAGTGCTAAGCTTTTGGAGGCCCAATTTCAAGGTAGGCTTAGGCCCAAGAACCGGGCTACAGGTGCGTGTTGGAATATGCCCGCTGACACGAACGAGTTAATGGCACTACCGATGAGGTATAGGCCTATTGGGTCACACACCAAGTATTGATTCCGGCAACACGATCAAGCAAAAGAGAGGAAAAGGCCAAAATGGGTTTTGGTAGGATGGTACACGGGCCGTGTCCAGTCCAACATACATGAGGCGTATTAGCCCAGTTCAAGGTCGTGTAGTTTGGGCCTACACGAGCCGTGTAGATGAACACGGGCTGTGTAGTGCTTGATAAACACGGGCCGTCTTAGCCTAATTGGGGCCGTGGACTTTGGGCCTACACGGCTGTGTAGACCTACACGGGCCGTGTACGTTCGCTGTAACAACAGAATTAATAGCTTAAACACTTGGTTTAATGGGGTTAACTTCTCATAATTGTGGTAGACAAAGAGATCACGAGTTATCTGCTCTAGTAGAGGCTTTTGGCTGGCACTTGGTCCCTTGGTTGACATTAAAACTCTCTCTCTCTCTTGTTCTTGATGTTCTTGGTGTTCTTAAACACAAGAAGCAAAGATACACATACTTGATTGTTGTTTTGGTGGTCATACATCAACTTGCTAGCACTTGGGAATCAAGGAAGCTTGGGATGGACTTCATTGGAGGAGTTCTTTGTTGGACTCTAAGCCACTTGACTAGGAAGGTTACTTTGTGTTTTGCACCATTGAGGTATAACCTTTCTTCTCATCTTGTTTATATATATTTTAGTTGCAATTCCATTGTTAGATTTTGGTCCATGGGAAGTATTCATTGTTTGGCATCGATTTTTGTTATGTACTTTGCTTCCGTTGCTACTTGATTTTGCCAAACGAATACCTTCAGTGGTATCAGAGTCATATCTAACATGGCTTTGCATTAATGAGTCTAGAAAAACCATATGAATACTTTATACAAGAAAATTGTTTTCTTGAAAGTTTTTCGTGTAGATCTTTGTTAGGCTAAAATTGATATATTTCTAGCCTACATAATATTCATATAAAAATTTCATATTAGAAAATTGTTTTCTAGAAATGGTTTTTCATGTAGATTCATGTTAGGCTAAAATTGGTATATTTGTAGCTTACCTAAGATGTTAGTTTTTACATCAAGTCTCAAAAACCATATAAGTATATTTGTATAAGAAAATTGTTTTCTTAAAAATTGGTTTTTCCATTGAGACTCTTGTTGTGCTAGAATAGATTTATTCGCAGTCGTGTTAATATATTTTAGTTTTTATATTTACATATTTGTTGTAACTTGGCATGAAGTGTACACAAATATATACTTATAAATGTATATATGAATATGTGTCTTAAAAATGGTTTGGTACACTAATGCATATGTACAAGGATTGTCCTTTTGGTGCCTTTGATGTTTTGACAATCTTGACCAAAATATAGATATATATTTATATCATGGTTTTGTGTGGCACACCATGCTTCACTTATGTTACCGAATTATACATATATATATATATATATATATATTTGCGTGGTTGTGTTTTATTTTTCTATGCATGGATTAGGATTCGCATGCTAGACAATTTTTCTATAAAATTAAATAAAATACAACGTTTGTTAAAATGGTTAACAATCTCGTGCGAATAGAATTGACAAAGAAAATATAAACTTGGTATTATATTTAAAAGTGCTTAAAAATTGTTTTGACACTTACTTTGTTAATTCACAAAAAGGTTTTTAGAAACCGGAAACAAAATCCCGTTTTTCAAAATGTAAATCATGCACCGTCCGTAAGATGACACCACCCGAATCTAACGAAACAAGGATGATTGTCGAGCTAAGCACAAGTCATTCCTTGCGTAGTTGTGTGGAAGGTGAGTGGGGTAACTCGTATGATTGGTGGTCAAGCTAAGCACGAGCCAATTGATGGTCGGGAGTGCCACCCGTGTGTCTTGTCGGACAGTTTACAATTTTAGTATATAATTCTTGATTAGTTGTCGAGCTAAGCACGAGCTAAACAAAAATTATATATTAAGATTGGTGTAAGAAATGGATCAAACATGCCAACCGACATAATGGATGTCAACGGATCCCGCAAGTGTCTAAGAGTTGTAATATAGATTACAATTGGTAAAATGGTTGCCGGCCTAAATAGCTTCGCCACGTGATCCGCGGTAAACCCGTCACGGTGCGAGGTGAAATGAGGTTCTTAGCCCTTGTTATAAATAGTTGTTTTTTTCTAAAACTATGGGGTAATTATTTTTACAAGGTTTATCTAAACTAACCAAAAATCGTATTATTGTTATTTATACATGTCAAATCATAACAACACCACGTCAAACATCTCACTTCGTGTGTTCCTAGAAAGGGAGAAACTCACGGGGGTGAACTTTATTGCATGGCTTAGGCAATTGAGGATTGTCCTTCGCCATGAGTCAAAGTTGCACATCCTTGAGGAACCCCTTCCGGAGCCACCTGCTACCAACGCGACTTGGGCCGTCCGATACGGGTATGAAAAACGCGTTGAGGACACGCACGATGTTGCCTGCCTTATGTTGTCAACTATGAGCTCGGATTTGCGAAAGCAGCTCGAGCACATGTGTGTGTACGATATGTTAAACAAGCTCAAGGACATGTTCCGACAGCAAGTTAGGCAGGAACACTATGAGTATGTTAAAAGCCTAGTCGGTTGTAGGCTGCAGGAAGGCGGGAATATTGGTCTTCACGTCCTTCAGATGAAGGCGAACGTGGACCAAATGGAGAGGTTAGGATTTCCTATTGGCAGAGAGCTCGCTGTGGATATTGTACTCCAGTCTCTGCCCGCATCATATGAACAGTTTGTCACAAACTATCATATGCAAGGATTGGAGAAGTCCTTAAGCGAATTGCATGACATGTTGAAGTCTGCGGAATCTGACATGGCCAAGCATAATTCCACCTCAACCACTCCCGCATTGGGCTTAAAGAAACAAAAGAAAAGGAAGAAGAAACCGACCATAAGAGGAAAGGTTGGAGTTTCCAATCCTATCCTTAATATTGAGTCGAAGGACATAGAGAATGTGCCTCAAGAAGAGACTCAAGAAAAGGTGGTTTGCTACTTCTGTGGAAGATTTGAAAATTGGGGCCGTCACGCCTGTCCTACGTGCCAAGAGGATATAAAACTTCTCAGGAAAGAGAGAGTTAACTTTCCATCTTCAGGTACGTTCATGATTCATTGCTATTCTTCTATAAGTTGGGTTGTTGACCCGAGCGGATTGACTCACGTTTGTCACAAATTTGTTTGTTACAAAGTGTAGGTCCTTTGTTGAAAGAAAAGCATGAAGAACCGGATCTCGAATGAGGAAACCATGGTGATTGTCCTCCAAGAGAAGATAAGGAGACTCGATCTCACTTTTGTTACCGGTTTATTTATTACTTTATTGCCCTGTGTGGCAAGTAACATCTCTTTGTATGCTCGCTTTAATTACGGTGAACAAAAAATTTGAAGTTTTAAGAATTGATGTTGAACCTTTTTTAAACGTTATTCATTCAAGGTTTTATGTCATAGCTCATGTGTTGTTTTGCCCTGCGTGGCGTACAACTTTACATGTGGTGATGATGAGTTATTCTTAAAATACAAAATTTATTATGAAAATCTATTGTGAGATATTTTTGTTCAAAATTTCTCGTGTCATGGCATACAGAAGGATTTGTTACAAGTAATAGAATATTCATGAATAATTGATTCTGAATCCAAAATAGTTTGGATGAGTTATCTTTGTGTGATAATCAACTTAATCACATAAACAAGAAATATATCGCCTAGATCCATGTGGTTAGGATCTTGGAATAGTTTAGTCTCGGGCTAAACGCTTTGATGTTGATCTTGTTTATTAAGCTAAGATGATTATGAGATCCTTCGCCGGAGTTTGTGAGAGGATTATAAGCTTGTTGGATATTGATCACATTTTGTGGATAATCCGTTCAAGCATACCACAAAGAATAACGAAAGGGAAACCTCTTCATCACTACCTTGATGGTAGTAATTGCGAGACGTTTATTAGTTTAGGCATATGTCTGAAACCTTGTTGGTGTGCAGAATTAGCCAAAACAACTTTAAGAATCAATAGGGCATATAGATCAAGGTACTTAGATCTAGTTAAGATTCTATGATATCTATTATCTATATATTGGATGACCATATAGTGAATTGTAGAATTGTTTCACAATTCATATCCTACTAAGACGCATTGGTACATGGTGTCATGGAGTAGGGAACCGGGTGTTATTGATCCGGTTTATGACGGGTCGATAATGTGTGTCCGGTTTGTTGGGATATTCATTTGCCATTGTGACTAAGTCCTCAAATCCAAATTCAATTGATAGTCTATTTAGCATTTATTGAGATACGACTAGAAAGGTTCTATGCTTGTCTATCTTATAGTTCGTACGTTCAGTGGGAGATGGATAAACTTGAAATCGAGAAGTGCTAATACATTTGAGGAGTTCTTCTAAGTTTTAGTTATTTAACCTTTTGAGAACAATGTTTTTTGCTTAAAAGGGGAAGAAGAAAGAAACTAAAACTAAGGCATTCCAGTGGAAGAACATGGAACTTAAATGAAGACTTGATGATGATATTAGCATATAATCTGATATATTTGATAGATGATCAGCATAGTTGTGCTGGTATGCCTGACTAAGAATCATTACTTCTTTTAATTCTGATTAGAGTCATATAGAGCCAAAGAGATATGGGTTTCTCATATCTAAGTGGTAATGACTTAATGGTGAGTCTTGTTGAGTTCGCCACCTATCGGAAGACGTTGTGGATCCAGAATTTGCTAAAAATAAAAGAAGTAAATGATAAAGAGATGCAATCCATTTGGAATGTCCAAGTGCTTGACTTGACTTGATCCCATTCCTAGGTGTATACCAAGGTGGTAGTATTGGGATTAACATGGATGGAATTGTAGACAACTTCAAATACCGACTAGTGGTAAAGTATTTCATGGTGGTTATGGAGAAACTTGTCCTAGTGGCTATGTTGAAGAATGTTTGATACTCGTGGATATTAATGACCGCGTTTCGTCATGAAACAATATGATGAGGAAGTGCTTATAACACTATCCGAGGGTCTTAATATACGTCCGTAGTATCCGAATTATGTCTACAAAAGTGGATAAGACCACTTCGGGCTTATTCTTGCATCTTGAAGGAAAGATATCTTTGCTTACTATTAGAAGATCATAGTGATGAGTTTTCTAAAAGCATAGATAAAACCTTTTACGTATGTCAGGGCTAGTGGGAGCTTTGTTGTATTCCTAGTGTTAAATGTCTATGGAAGATAATGTCCCGATATTAGGTTATCTGCAAACCTAATTCAGGAATTACTGCTTCATAGGGGCATTTAAGAGATACAAAATTGGATAGTATTTAGTTCAAGAAATATAGAGATATGTTCTTGATGTTTGAGGACTTGAATAGGCTTGGAGTAAGTAGTTACTCTAATGCATGTTTCTGCTAGGATAACTGTTGATCTTTGATCAAAGTTGATGATCCTAACTTGTGGTGTTGTTTGTTGATTCTTAATATCACTAACCTTATTGTGGATTTTTGAGACAATGAGTGTGTGATTACTTTAAATTTTTGATAAGTAAGATCTCTTTGATGCATACTTTTGAAGTAGTCTTGTCAAAAGAGATATAATTGAATAACAAAAGATCTTGTGGATGTTGTGGGACAAATCCACTAGTTAAGCCGTTGTTATGGACTAGTGATGTTTGTCATACTAGGTCCATTGGCATGTCTAATGCGAATAACTTGGCTTGAATATGTTTTGATTTATGTTTGATTTGTACTTATATTTTGGGGACATTAAGCAATATTGCAATTCATACCATATCGATTATTAAATGGAGATTTAATAATACGCCGAGGGCGGGTATTTTATGAATCCTTATTGTGTTCCATCTTAGCATGTGTAAACACTTCCGAGAATGTTTATCATTCTAAAATCTCCACAGTCGGTTATACTTTATCGGAAGGAAGTATAAATTAAGATTGAGGTAAAGAGTCGGTTTTGTTAAACGTGATTCTCGCCTATACTTGAAAGGGGTTTCAAGTGATTGGAGGACCCACACCCGAGTTCGCTTCATGGTTCTAGTCATAAGTAACTCGGGATGATGATGGCGTTTCATCCTTAAACTAGAGATACATGTGATCCCAAAGCATAGGTCTGCTTTGCTTTGATCGTTTTCTAACGCGGTCCGTAACTGGTCGTTATAAGGGATATGATTGGGTAGAGTATTATCTATGTGGCGGGACTATGTAATCGAAAGGAATTTGTTCCTCTATGTATAGAGAAGATATCCATGGGCCCCTTGATGATTGAGTGCTTACGTTCATATCCATGGCCGTGCTCAAGTTATATTGATGATGGATCAGTGTTAACTTGGTTTGTTGGTCACCACTAATCTAGAATCGAGAAACATAATCGTGAACGATCTGAAGGTTGACTTTATTCCATGTCTTGTGTTCACATAGGATATCGCGAACAAAGGGATGTATATGTTCATTTATCTTTAGGACAATCATTTCATGATTGGGGATCTTGTCAAGAGTGGCATACCCTATACTGACTTAGGAGCATAGATGTCTTGCTACAGGCCGCTCTATGTTTGTGTTATTTTTCGTAGTCGTGTCACGTGCAAGTGGGAGTCTGTTGGAATATGCCTGCTGACACGAACGAGTTAATGGCACTACCGATGAGGTATAGGCCTATTGGGTCACACACCAAGTATTGATTCCGGCAACACGATCAAGCAAAAGAGAGGAAAAGGCCAAAATGGGTTTTGGCAGGATGGTACACGGGCCGTGTCCAGTCCAACATACATGAGGCGTATTAGCCCAGTTCAAGCTCGTGTAGTTTGGGCCTACACGGGCCATGTAGATGAACACGGGCCGTGTAGTGCTTGATAAACACGGACCGTCTTAGCCCAAGTGGGGCCGTGGACTTTAGGCCTACACGGCCGTGTAGACCTACACGGGCCGTGTACGTTCGCTGTAACAGCAGAATTAACAGCCTTAAACACTTGGTTTAATGGGGTTAACTTCTCATAATTGTGGTAGACAAAGAGACCACGAGTTATCTGCTCTAGTAGAGGCTTTTGGCTAGCACTTGGTCCCTTGGTTGACATTAGAACTCTCTCTCTCTCTCTTGTTCTTGGTGTTCTTGAACACAAGAAGCAAACATACACATACTTGATTGTTGTTTTGGTGGTCATATATCAACTTGCTAGCACTTGGGAATCAAGGAAGCTTGGGGTGGACTTCATTGGAGGAGTTCTTTGTTGGACTCTAAGCCACTTGACTAGGAAGGTTACTTTGTGTTTTGCACCGTTGAGGTATAACCTTTCTTCTCATCTTGTTTATATATATTTTAGTTGCAATTCCATTGTTAGATTTTGGTCCATGGGAAGTATTCATTTTTTGGCATCGATTTTTGTTATGCACTTTGCTTCCGTTGCTACTTGATTTTGCCAAACGAATACCTTCAGTGCGTTGAACCACCAGCTCACAAAACTGGAACATACAATTATTATAGTGAATCACAAAATGTATGATGTAGATGAAATTTCAAATTAACACAGTGAAGAAGGACCGCACATGTTGAATTCTTTTTGGGCCGACTGTAATTTTATTTAGGCTGGGAGCCTTTCGTAGAATCACAAATTCAAGGGCATGGAGGGACTTATATAGTGGTATAGGATTAATGATACAACTAAATTGTTTTAGTTCATCCACAGGGTTTCGCGTGTGGATCGTGAACCGAACTCTTAGGACATGTAAGTGGGCCTAGGCCCATTCGGCTTGAGTTCGGGTTATGTTAAGAGTGTCATATAATTAGTTATGAGCATAAATAAAATAAATAGACGAAATACTTGTATAGAGATGAAAGAATATTAACCTTACTGGAACCGCTATTGTAGGTGTTTACCGGTAGAGACGAAAAGTACAGTTACGTGATTTATTTCTATTGAATATTGCGTGCTGCAACCAAGTGAGTTACACTAACTTATACATTATATTAGTGTATGTGCATGTATTATTTGTGTGAAACTATATCTAATGTGATGATATGTTAAGTGAAGGGTTGCGTTGTTTTGTGGTGAAAACGTAACTCGGGCACAGTCAAACACGTGAAATCCTTGGTACGGCTTGGATAGTCAACTGTGACCCAAAGTGTGAAATCGTCGACAGTGCACTATGTCAGTATTATGTGATTTGATTGTAGGTGTGAATGTGTAAATGATATATGGATATGTGAGGTGAAGGGTTGTGTTATATTATGGTGAAAACACAACTCGGGCACAGTAAGACACGTGAAATCCTTGGTACGGCTTGGATAGTCAACTGTGACCCAAAGTATGAAATCGTCGTCGGTGCACTACGTCGGTATTATGTGAATTGATATGTGATGATGGATTGTTATGTGTTATGTACATGCCTAGTGTGGTGTCTAAGCTAGTGTGCTCGCTAAGCTTTATGCTTACTGTTGTTGACTTATTCTTTTCAGGATCTGATCGTGGGAAAGCTCCAGCAGTGTGAAGACGGCTCTCTTTTATCAAACGTTTCCGCTACTTAGTAAAACAGATGTTTATTGATCTTATAATTTTAATTTAATTAATGTAAAGAATTACTATTGTACGACGTGTAGTTCCGGATGTGGGATCTCGTCTAGATTTTGTCTCAATGACTACAGTTATTTACGTGACATAGTTTATATATATAATTACATTTACTTATACTTGCTTCAAAAAAAAATTGGGACGTTACAAGAAAGAGGAGAGCAATAACTGACCCAGGGGAGTTTTCTTCTTTTTAGCTTGTTGCCCTACTCATGCTACAATTATGATTATTGCATTGGGGACAATGCACATCTTCAAAGTGTGGGAAGTGAGATCAACTTTTGCTTGTAAGTTGAGTAATTCATTGTGTGAAGTACCAGGTTCTTGAACATCCAAAAAAAAAATTTAGCGATAGTCCGGTATTCTAGGCCTTAAAATTACATTAATTCATCTGTCTAAATCAATTTGTTGTTCTGGATTTATGCACAAACTCCCATAATATTACCCACTTCATGAAATTTGAGAGTTGAGCCTTACGTCGTGAATATATTGATGTTTTCTTTGGCGTGAGAATACCCTTGCATGATCACTACAGAACTTGTTTTTAATATACTTGTCGAGACCACAAAAATGAGGACTAATCACCATTACACGGAGAGAGGCCTTCGTTTGCTTTTAAACCTTGTGTCTTAGCCTTTGTGTGTTCGTTAGATAATCTCAATTTTAGATTATCTAATCCTACCTTGAATTGGGTAGTGCTCAATTTTAGCACTCGATACACTTGTTGCCATGTTGAGCCTCGACCTTTTAATTTGTTACCCGAATCATTTTAGCCTATCTGTTTTCGAAACCGTCTTTTGGCCTTAGCTTAAGTCCGAGTCTAGTTGGATATATAACGGTTGATCGGGTTGTTCAAGTGAGCCAATTAAGAGATTCTGCTGTCAAAATAGTAAATTCTGAATTCTAAGCAGTGGAATCCTCTGATATTCTTGCAAAAAAATAAAAAATAAAAAAAAAGAATAAAGTTCGTGTCAAGCAAGTATTGACATTTGGACGTTATGTGCTCCATTCATATAACCATTCTAGTTTGAATGATAATTCGTTGTTTTCCAGCTTGACTTGGGTTTCTGCTATATTTAGTCACTTAAAATTTTCCAATTTTCCTTACCCTTAACCTTAGCCCAACATTACAGCCTTAAAGCCCTCTTGAAGGTTGATACCTCTAGTGATGGAGATAAGATTTGATTACAAGTATATGTGTGTGTTGTGCATTGGGTATTATGTGTGTCTTATGTTCATATCTATGCCTTTATACACTTGAGTGATTGAGTGACAACTTTAGTGAGGATGGGTGGATTTGCATAAATTTTAGAATCAATTGGGATAGATTGTTGGGTTAAGTAGCAATGAGGTTTGTTTTTATTGGACGACTTGTTGAGAAATTTTTGGATGGTTCAACCTATGTTTTCACTAGATAGATTGCTTGAGGACAAGCAAGGGTTTGTGTGGGAAGTGGTTGATATTGCCGAAATTATACATATTTAATCCCGTCAATATCCGTGTATCTATATGAAAACAGTGCAAAAGAATAGACTTTTACACTCAAGTTGTGTATATTGTGTTTTTCAGGTCCTCAGAGATTAAAAAAAGGCCAAAACGTGTGTAAAAATGGGCTACGGAAGTCAAAAGCTTAAAATGAAGTCAATCGAGAAAGCTCGCACTGCGAGGAACATGTTGACGTGAGGAGTTGAGCTTCGCGCCGGCTATAAATCTCTGGAAATTTCATGTTAAAGTTCGCGTCGCGAGACATAGGCTTCGCGCCGCGAGATCTGCCTTTGACCGCTTGGACTGTTTGAAATTTGAAAAATGGATAATATTAATCTCAGCTTCGCGCCGCGAGAAATAACATTCGCGCCGCGAGCACGACGGGATCTAGTTATATAAATTAGATTTTCTGAGTTTTCAAGAGGGAGTGTTTTGGAGAAATCTAATCAGGAGCATATTGCTGGAGTAGGGAGTTGTGTTTCAACGATTCTTTGATTCATATCATCCAAGGAGAAGATTCAAGGCACCTTCAAGTTCTTAATCTAGTCTGAATTCTTGTTTTGTTCATTTGTTCAATCAAGATGTTCTTTTTCTGGGATTTTTACTCTTTGTTGGTTGAAGCTAGTATGTCTATGTGCTAGATCTCTTGTATTCACTATGATTTGACAAACCCTAGACTAGATTTGGTTATTATTATGGATTGATTTGGTTTCTTGAACAATTATTGTTTTTCAATCGAAAGAACCCTTAAGGTTGTTAGCTTTAAATTTTGGATGGTTGATTTGTTGATTGCATGTTTAATTGATCATGAGAATGACATTATTATGTGATCTCTTCTATTTTTTGCTTATGTGACGTAGTAGGCAACTTACTAGTAATAGAGGTTGAAATTAATCACCAATAACTTAGTTAATCACTAAAAGGACTAATTCTTGTAACGAAAGTTCTAGTATTAGGGGTGACGAGAAATCCAAACCTACAATTGCACGGTAATTCGGGGTGTGTTATTACATAGGCTTAGAGATGAAAATCCTAGGAACCATGTTGTGACATTGTGAGAGATTAAACAAGAGTTATTTGATCAACCTCTAGGGAATTCCAATTAATCGGGACTTAAATGGCCAAATCTATGTTTATGGTGCGTTAATCATAGTGAATGTCTTTTCCCAGTGATTAGAATTTATTCAGAACTCGTTTAGTTAGATAAAGTTTCAATCTTTATTTGTTTTCAGTAACTTAGAAGAGTAATTGATTTAATCACAAAAACCCTTCACTCAAATCAAATTTATTTAGATTAATCGAGTTTGTTCTATCATTAGTAGTTAGCTATAAACTGTTTCCTACGGAGACGATACCCTTTTACTTACCTTAGCTATATTATCATATGATTAGGTCATTCTTGCCCATAGTGTGGTGATCTGGACTAGGTGTTAGTTGGACTTTAAATTTATAACCTGATTTCACACATCAAGGACCAAGTCCAAAGTCGGACCAAGTCATCTTGGTCGGACTTCAACGTCAGTGCAAGCAGTCGCCATTTTCAAAAATTAAACTCTTTAAATACTTAACAAATTTGTTTATTTTTGTTGCAAACTATTTCTTCATTCATGTGAACAAATCCTTTTGGTTATGATTTCAACAAGGTTTTAGACCTCAAAACTTTCTTTATCTCTCGGTTCTCTCCTCTATCTTAAAGAGCATCAACACACAACAGAGTAAAGATCCAAGTGTATTTGTATGTTTTATCTTTCCTTTGTAATCAAGATTTTGTTTTTTTTAATGTTCCATCAAGATCCAATATGTGCATGTGTTTTTTTTTGTGTTGTAATCAAGTTCGAATATGTATATTTGTTTGAATCCAAATTGGGGTTTTGAAATCTGAAGATGTTTTTTTGGATAAACACCAAGAACACCAAAGAATAATATGAAGAATATTATTAAATTTAAAAATAAATTTTTTAAAAAATACTAGTCACTAATTAATATGTATAAAAGTGTTAGTTAATATTATTAATATTTAATTGATCATTAGTTAATTTTGATAATAGGTTAATTAATCACTAATCTTAATAAAAAGGTAGAAAGGCTTTAGAAGTTGTTTGATAACTTGAATAAAATGGAAAATGATCATAATAGCTTTTCACTAACGGTCAAAGTTAACAATAGTTAGTTTAAAAAATTAAAAGTGAAACAAAATAACAACCACAGTGACTATTTTCGTAATCTTTAAAGTTAAAAAACTAAAAGTGAAATCAATAACAACCACATTAACCATTTTTATAACTAACTCTATTACCAACTATAAATAATAAGAAAATAGATGCTACTTATAACCCCTTCTTTCACATTATGAAATAATTGATTTATAATTTTCAATTAAATTTTACAATCGTAAATATCAAATCAAAAGTAACATTTAGATTATAAGGTTTCCCAATAGAATACCTATGTAAACTTGTTAAAGTAGTTTTCCTTAAAAGTTATTTCAAGTTAGGATACTTTCATAATCAATATCCACGTGGCTAGGCCGAGTTGTTGGTAGGCATATTTGCCGGCGGTAAGAAACAGAAAACTTCGGAGTCTTCGAAAACCTCCCAAGTGGCTACTTTCAAACACACAAGTTAGATTTTCTTTGACTCCTTCTCTTCGAACTTAAAATCCCATTAGTACCCTTGACTCACCCATCAAAACTCAACATCAATAAGGACCTTTTAGTACTTTCAAACCCGCCGGCATCATATCTATTTAGCCGCCAGTTTTCAACTAAATCTTTAGTTTTCTTCTGTCATGATGTCCGATAAGCCTCGCCCAGAAAAATCCCGGCCCGTGAAATCTAGACACCAACCACCTAATTCCACCACCGAACCTCCGTTGTCGCTACCGCCGTCACCCAATCACAACCACCCACTCTCTCCTAACCGCCACCTGAAACCCAAATTATCTTCGAAAAACGCTGGACTGCTGCGTGGAGTTTGGCCTTCTTCCACTCCTCACTCATTAAATTACGGCAATGGCAGACCAACCACCACCGCCACTACCGTGTCTGACACAACCACGCTGGCGGATTACCTTGGAAACGATCGTAAAAGGGATACGTTTCTTAGTAAGCAAAGAAGCTGTTCAGAGTTTGATCGATTTGAGAAAAATACAAAGAAACATAACAACTTGAAAGAGAATCATAAGCCGATTTTCGGTGGTGGGTCTATGAGATACACCGGAAAGTTTAGATTCCCCGGAAGATCGTCGACTTCTTCTTCATCATCATGCAGTGATGGAACCACGGAGGAGTTCGGTGAGTAATCATAAATTAAAATATTTTCGTATCTTATAAATTACTAGATTAGATTTCGTTATGACACACGCTAGTTTATAAAATGATAGATATTAAAAATTAATATTATTGAGAACATATAGTATAATTTTAAAACAAGAAAAAAGTAAGAATTAAAAAATATAACGAAAGACGTTATTTGTTTCTATCACCTTGTCATGAAGAACAAAAGACACCAAGTATTACTCATGTAGACAGATATTACATGAATGTTCAAATTGATGAAAAATCTCAAAATATTTCAACATTGTCAAATGCACGTTTCACATTTGCACCAAGAAATGTGCTAAGAGTATATGGAACTGATATTTTCATACTTTTCAGTGCAAAAAACGGCTTACTGACTTTCATGTGTTGTCTATCGTTTTACACTAACACACACTTGTAAATATCACAAGTACTAACTAAAATACAAGATTATATGCGTGATAGTCGTCTCGCTCTTCATAGAGGAGGTTAAGGGATCAAATGTTGACGACTTTAATCAAATATTGGTCCAAGAGGTTAGAGCAAAAGACTCGTATCTCGAAAGAACCTGAACAAGAAAAATCCCTTCAATACAAAAATACGTATATAGGTTTTACATATTGAGGGTCTTTGCCTTGAGTTTAAAGAATAAAGATGTTTTTACATTTTTAAAATTATCAATTGGCTCGAGGAGATTATTTCCTGATTGTGACAATTGATTTTCTTACCTTTATTGCAAAATTTAACGACTCTTGATTTTTTTTCATTTAAGTTTAAAATTTTAGTATGGCTATTGGTTTTCATCTTTTCAAGTCTCATGCCTATATAAGAGAGTTCTTGGAGACATTTTCTGGTGTGTTGGTAACAAGCATTTCTCTCTCTCAACAATTCTCTTTTTAATTCTTCTAACCTGTAGGGGTTCTTCAACCATGATTTAAGGGTGTATAAACTTACCAATCTAAGTGTTCTTGTGTTATGATTGGTTGCTGGAACTTTTGTTTAAAGTTGTGTATTCCACTAACCAAGTTGTTGCTCCAACTATGAGCTACTACAAATCAATTAAAAAAAATTCCAAATTACATTAATGTGATCATAGTTATAGGAGGACATTACACAATTAATACATTAAATTGAATCTGACTAAATCTAAACAAAGTATGTTTAACATGTTTGTTGACTAATTAATGGTTCCAAATAAAGAATATAATGTTTTTTTTAAATGCAATAATGAGCCGGTGTAGGTATAACACGTGGAAGATTATCAGTGGATGAAAACAAACTTCGACAAAGATCATACTTTCGGATGAGATCGGGTTCTTTCTCAGACGACTCAGAGTGCAGTGATATGGGATCTTCTTTCGTGACAGAAAGAAATTCCCCAGCTTCATACATGTCACCCACATTAAGCTCTATAAAGTCCATGTCTCATTCCCCAAAGAAATCTACCATCAAGAACGTAATAAAAAAGGCGAATTCACTATCATTGTCATCGAAGTGGGGTTCATTATCAGGAACACCTCAATCACCAACAATGACTTCAAGATCCAAACCTCCAACAAGTCCTTCAAGAACAGTTAAAAGGAATTTTTTGCATATTGGCCTTGATTTAATAAAATATAGAAAAACCGATTCGGGTTGTTCATCACCTCTCGGGTTAGGTATGGGAATGGTGGAGAATGTACATCAAATGAGAATGATGCATGGAAGTTGGATGCAATGGCGATATATTAATGTTAGAGCACATGTTGTTAATGAAGCCCTAGAGAACAAAGCTAAGGTATGTGACAAACTTAGACTTCTTAAATATATAGTAAAGCCACTTTTATTTATATTAACTTTGTTGGGTTTTCATCGGATAGAGGCTTGGTGTGTGTCTGTCATGATTTGCAATCAAACCAAGTATAAAAACAAGTATAGGATTTGTATATAAGAACACCAACTTGGATACACACAAATATTGCATCCAAATTCACAGTAGATGTCATGTATATATAGAGGGGGTCGGTGGAGGTTTACTGGTTGCCGGCAATTACGTAGGCGGTGGTTACCGTCGGCAGTTGGTGGTGGCACCGCCCTGCTTATTTTCCCGCCAAAATATATACATGCATACATATGTTTATTACATATTAATACATCCTAAATAAAACTATAGTCTTAACACAATAAATTGTCACGTAATTAGATAATTACTTTCCAACAATCACCTCCCTAATTATCTAATTCTTGATAGTAGCTTCCTTCCTTGCTTCAAGTGATGATGATAAACGGTCATCTTGTCAACTTGTTCGGCTTTGTGTAGTAGATTTTGATATCCGGGTCTTCCTTTTCTTCATTGATTGTGGTGGGGTCTTGAGTTCCTGAATGAGTGCAAGCAACATCTTGGTTCCTATGACCATGGCTCCCTCATGAGCGGATATTGTCCGGACCGTCATGTTGGCCACTACCAAGTATTGGTTCAATTTCACTCATCAAATGACCAATCCTTTGTTGTCCAAATTCAAAGAAAGCTTGTGGGAATGACAAGTGACAGATGTACAAGCTTTGGAAGTTTTTCTGGATACCTGAATCTCATTGCAATGTCGTCCCAATCACCTTCTTTAGTTATAGTGTCATATCCACCCGACTTGAAGACTAGTAAAAATTGAATAAGCAAATGTGCATTCCGGCAAGGTAAGGTGGTACTGCTATTTGACTTTCATTTTTCACTTCGAAGAACCATTCTATGGTATCATTAAATTTCTTTTCAAACAATCTTTTGTTTGAATAGTATACCCTATCTTTGTTGACCAAGATCATGAAGGAAGTGGAGTCATCAAAGTTGTTGATGGCAATTGGTACTAATTTGCCATCAATTTCAAGAATGCTTTTCTTAGTATCTTCTTGTTCATCTTCAAATTGTTGGTGATCTATTTGAATTTGACGGTTCTTACTCATGTGTACGATGGTGCATGAGTTGTCCTCTATATTCACTTTGAAACCTTGTAGTATAAGTTGCTTCATATATACTAAGGACGTTGATGTTGATTCTCGGTGCATAAGCAACATACGGAATGGTAAAGAACACATCTTTATCTTCAATCTCGACTTCCCCTAAACCAATAATCGAGATCGAGCCATACTCCTCTTCATTTACCAAGTTGCACTTCTTCATTGAAATGAAAAGATCTTTCTCCCATGATAAGTATTGAGAGATCTTCGTATTAACGTACCAAATCCTATTCCACGTTCCATGATCCGTTCCTCTTAGTTTGTAATCTCCATTAATCATAATTCAATCAATGTGTGTTTGCTTGAAAGGGCTCCTCAGTTTGTAGTATATCTTGTTTTTTGATTTCGATGGGCATTCCCATGCAAAGTGACCAACCAAATGACAACGCTAACGTTTCTCCTTTCTTATTCGGGTTTCTCCAATCTCTCCATTGAGGTGCCTATCCTTAATTAAGTACTTTTGCAAGTTCTTTACTTTTCTTGTTCTCCTTGGCTTTCTTGATATCAGTGGACTTTTTCTTCAAGAGATTTTTTAATTTTGATAGTGTATCGGTTGCAATAGGGGGCTGTGAGTTTTCAGTGGTGAGAGGGGCAAGAGACCAAGGGCTTCGAGGGTTGAGATCGAGCCTTAGGCTTTGATACCATGTTGGGTTTTCATCAAATAGAGGCTTGGTGTGTGTGTGTGTCAATGTGTCATGATTTGCAATCAAACAAAGTATAAACACAAGTATAGGATTTATATATAAGAACAGCAACTTGGATTCACATACAAATTGCATCCAAATTCACAGCAGATGTCATGTATATATAGAAGGAGGTTGAAGGCGATTTACTGGTGGTTGTCGGCAGTTCGCCAGCGTGGTTACCGGCGACAGTTGGTGGTGACGCCACCCTGCTTTCCCGCCAAAATATACATGCATACATATGTTTATTACATATTAATACACCCTAAATAAAACTATAGTCTTAACATAATAAATTGTCACATAATTAGATAATTACTTTCCAACAAACTTTTTCAACGACTTTAAAGTGGAAACGACCACTTTTACATACAAGTTTATATAAGAGCAAACATTTTAATGTTTTTTTACTGGCTTTGACCTTAATTATACTGAAGCTATGTACACCTGTTGAGTAGACTTCTAGCTTAAACACTTTCTCACAAGTTTTTGCGTGTTCCTGTGAGATAACGAGTACAAAAGTCACTAGGTACGATAATGATGATTTTAATAAATGATTTATAGGTCACAATACTAGATGCGAACACACTGTTAGTCCACCCGTAGCGGGGCCCGGAACCCCATCAGGTTCTTCGGGTGAGGCTGGTAACACTGGTAACCCCCCCCCCCATTCCTTTGCTACCCGACACCCAATAACTTAATTTATTTTTTTAAAATATAACCGTTATTCAGCTAAGATAGAGAATATGAGTTAGATTGGGTTAGACTATATTAGGTATTGGTAAGAGAGAAAAAAGAAATGAAAAAATGATATAACGTTGGTGTGTTATTTAAATAAGAGAGAGAAGAAGCATACACATACTTAGGCCCAGGTATTATTTGATTCTTGAGATAGAATATTCCTACTTCAAAATGGGTTTTATTAAAGCGTAAAATGTATGAAAATACAATTAACTTTTTCTTAATTGTTATTGTATACAACTAACTTTAAATTCTTAAAAACAATACAACTAACTTTAAAAAAAATTCATTGTATGCAAACAACTTTTTTCTATGTCTAGTCTTTAGCTACCATTGTATACAATAAATTTTTTCATAATTTCCATTGTATACAACAACTTGCATACAATGGGAAGATTATAAAAATTGATTGTATTGTTTTAAAAAAAATAAAGTTGGTTGTATACAATAATAATTAAGACAAAGTTCATTCTATTTTCATGCAATTTACCCTTTATTAAATGTATTTTTGAATGTATTTTGGTTCATATGTTAATAAGAAAGAGTACCTTGAAAGTTTTAACTCAACTAATATTTTATTACATACTTATATATAATTACTCATTTGAAGAATGTTCAATATAGTCTATACTTAATTCGTAGTTATAAGGGACTAATTTTAGTCTTTGGATCAACGGCATCAATGGTTCAGATTGCATTTTAAAAATTTGAACGGAGTGATATTATCGTAATTCGCAAGTGATGCTTTTACAAATCATATGTGATTGTATACTGAATCATCCAGATAATAATGTTCACATATATTCCGTCAATTATACATTGTTTTCGATCATCAAATTGATACTTTTCTTTGAGCATAATTCACAATCCAATGACTACAGAATCTTACATTGTGCGCATGGGAAAATATTGTGAAGTTGCAACAATCCTTGTTACAGAAGAAATTACAATTACAGAAAGATAAGATGGAAATGAAGCTCAACTTAATACTTCATTCTCAAGTGAGTGTTGTATTTGATCAGCACTTTCAAAACTGTACTCGCTATCGCCATAATTCGCGTAATGCACAATTTTTTTGTAGATAAGAGTGTTAGAAGCCTGGCAAGATATTGAAAGAAGACATACATCGAACATTTCCATGACTAAAGATAGTTTAGAAGTCGTGGCTTGTAAAGTACCCCTTATCGAAGGCTCTAAGGTATTGCCCTTGTAACTTCACAAACTTGGAAAAGTAATGTAAAACTTGGCCTACTTGTTTGAGTACTCGGTTTGGACTCGTTAATTGGTCTAGACCAATGTGAAATAACCCATGTATAATCTTGATGAAACACTTTTCAAACTTGATTACTATTCTGTGAAATAAACCGAGCAAAATAATCCAACAAATCTAGGTTTGCTCAAACTCAGTCCGACTCAACCTAGATGGGAAGCATAAACTCAAAGACATTAATGATTTTAAAGAACTAAAAAACACTAGCGCTCTTCAATTAAATGAAAAGTTGATGGAAAAATCTTGTTATTTTTTTTCAATTTAATTAACATTTGACTGAAAATAATCTTGCTTTTGAACATGATTATTTTTTAGTTCTATTTTGCTATCAACATATAATATTTGTCAATTTCTTATACAAGTCTATTTGTCATACATATAACTCTAGAGTTTTCTCACGTAACTCAACCCGGGTACTTATTGTGTAGTCCAATTACTCGCTACACGTCATTTGACCACTCAAGTAGCACCTTACGATTTTTACAACATTGACTACAAACTTTCAAAATACAATAAATTGAAAAACCAAACCGAACCGAACCATACAATCCGAGTTACATTTTTCAAATTCTTTGATATTTTGAGAGATAAATGTGTAATTAATATAAAACCATATCTTAATACCCTATCTTGTTTGAACACAGAAAATTATTTTCATGCTACATTTGCATGAAAATTATTTAAAAGTTTAAATTTATAATAAATTTTTTAGTAAAAAGATAGTTATCTATATCTAAACTATATTATAAAACATTTAGTTCTTTTGCTTAAACTCTTAAATTTAAGTGTTTTGAAATTAATAAATTACCTCTCATATAAACTAAATTGAGTAACTATTAGATATAGTTAATAAGATTCTTATATTCTATTTTAATAACTAAACTTTAGATATTTAAGAAAATCAAAGTCAATATAATTTTTTTGAAAGTTAAAGCCAATACAAATTAACTTAATTATTAAAAAAATATTTTTCATAACCTTTTTTTTAATTATGAAGAACAAAAAAGTAATTATGAAGAAAATAGGCATGCCAATAAACGAAAATTATTCGATTTAACTTTATTATGTGACTACCATACTCTGATACTCTCTACATTTTAGAAATGGACATGTTAAAGAGTAAAAATTATTCGTTGTTGTCGCATTACGGGGTATCATGCTACTATTTATTTAAGGTTTTTGCTTTCATGTATAGATGGATCCTCAAACAACTACGATTTCTCTTAGACAAGCAACGGATTCGGTGGCATCGGTCATGTCTATGATACCCCCTAAGCTCCGCACGGTATCATATGGGCATTTTTATGAATAAAAAAATATTAAACATTATTGAGTTAATTAATTACTTATTAAGAAAAATTAATTGCTTTTTGACAGACACATAAGACTGTTTCAACATTATGTGAACTTGCAAAAGTTGCAATTGAGGAGAAATTGTTGCTTGAAGAATGCTTTGAACATTTGAGACATATTTCAAGATTCGAGGTAATTATTTATAGGGTTAATAATGGTTTAAGAATCAAAGTTTTAGTTCGGTTTCGGTTTAATCATCAAAGTTTTTTTTTTCAAACGGTTTTACCATAAAGTTTAAACTTGTTATGATTTAATCCTCAATGTTACGCCATTTTTTTAATTGGTTTAAGCAATAAAGTTTTTTTCCAAACAATTTAGCTCTTAAATTTTTGTTGACAAATTGTTTAAACCCTCACGGTTTTGTTAAGTTTTTACTAAAACTAAAATGCGTAATTAAGCAGGGAGGGTAAATTGAAAACCGTACAAAACTTAAGTGATTAATCAGTTTATTTAACAAACCTTTAAGGTTTAAACCATTTGAAAAAAACTTTGAGTTTTAAATCATAACAAATTCAAAACTTTATTGTAAAATCATTTATAAAAAGAACTTTGATGGTTAAACCGAAATTAAACGAAAACTTTGATGGTAAAATCATTATTGACCCTTATTTATAACCAAAACTTATGTGTTTTTAACATGAAGAAGAGCTTGTCTAGATATTATTCTTGCTTAAATTCAATTTATACTAGGGTTTTTGCACAAAACGAAAACATACATAAAGTAGGGTATACGAATAAACACTACAGGTATGTTTGACGAAACAAGCTTGGGCTGGAGCTGAGGCTGATTAATTGATAATCTCAAGCCTAAGCCATAAGCTACTTGAAAAAGCTTTTTTTAGAGGCTTATGGGGGATTATAATCCCCTTAAGATTTTAACACCCGAACGAGGCTAGAGGGCGGGGATTATGAAAACTAGAATCTCAAACCCCTATAATTCTCTATAAACCTATTGCCGAACACACGTTATAGCTAGAAAAAACATAATTGCAATAATGTAATTTAGTTAAAGCTACTGGATCAAACTTTGACACATCTTTATAACCGTTGATTTCGTGATTTATTGGACGGGCTAACCAGAGATCCATTATAATAATGGATTACCAGGTTATAACAATGTAATATAATATTTGTATTAGATTCTAGGGAAAAACACTTATTTTAGAAAGAACATATTTAAGCCCATAAAAAAGTAATTCAACGACTACTAAAACTAGATCGTTTTCGTCTTTATAAGATCGGGTCGTAAGATCGAAACGTAAATTTTAAGATCCTAGCATAAGTCACTACAGTTCTTTTAGTTTTTTTATGTGCTTTAATTTTTATTAAAAAAATTTATATAACATATTTACGAGAGAATGAAACATTAAATTTTAAAATAACATAAATCAAACCGTCCAAACTTTTAAATATTAAGAGCATAGATAAAAGTTCACCACAATTTATTGGTTTATATATATCATAATAAAATTTAATATGTGACTCTTAAACACCATCAATAAATCTAAAACACACTATCTACAACATCAATTCCTTATTTCATAAAAAAAATCTTCTTGGGATCGTATAATGATCCTATGATCTCACATATGATCTTACGATCCTGAATACGATCCTACATATTTACGATCCTAGGTACGATCGAGCGTGTTTTGATTAGTGGGATCGTATGATCGTACAATCCTACAATCAGACTCACGATTTTGATAACCATGCATAGTGCATCCGCCCAATCCATAATGCATGTAGTGTATGTATATATATTAGTTTTTGTATTCTTTTATTAATATAAGTCGAAATTTTTATTTAAATATTATTTTAAAATAAAAGTAACAACAACTTTATTAGGTCTTGTGTTTTTGCTAATGTTATTTGTATACATTAATTATACACAAATTGAAGTTTGTAAGGGATAAAAATAAAGGGATCTGATTTGTATATAATAAAACTAGTTGCGGAGTAAGTAGGCCTCATTGGTTGTTGATCAATTAGTGAGATATTTAGCTAACAGAAATAAAGAATTAATATATCATTTTACTTTTTGTTTCTACTTCATCCTTCTATCTATTTAATATTTAATATGCGTAATGCACTAATTATTTTTTCTTATATTATCTATTGATTTTGACACTTGTCTTGATTAAGTGAACAAAAGAATAAATAGGAATAAAAAGTATAAGAATTTATTATTTTTCATCAGAAATAAGCCATTTATGTAGTTAAATATGCACACCCAGAGACGTAAGTTTGGGATCCAAATGGGAAGTGGAGATTTTAGTCAAAGAAGAATCTTCTTTTGAAATTTTCTAACCCTCGTATATAATAACTTGATGCATTATTAATTTATACCTTATATTATTAATCACTTTCCAACTACTAAATTCTATTTTCATTTTTTTGTTTCTTTTTATTTTATATTAATCTTTTTATAAGTTCATAAGCCGGAGTCTTACATAGAGTAGTCAATTTACATATAAGTACAAGTATAATTATATACACCGTATCTGTTTTATACCAAAAAGGCTCTCCTACTCCTCGAAATAGTAAATTTATTCATGTTTTATTTGAATAAGTTAGTACAATTTAGAAGAATTCTATTTTCTTCTATTAAATCTTTCTACCTACTAAATTGTAACATATATAATTACTAATTCTTTTAATTTCCTTGTCTTCTTTTTTATTTTGATTATTGTCTTGATCTAATCAATAAAATAAAAAGCAATAGGTTTTATCAGCAGAATATAGAATCTCTCTAAAAGTTACTCGAAAACATGTATATGTTTTGTCTATTTTATGTTTTTAACTATTCTTGTTGGAAACTAAATTTTTATATGATTCTAATGGTTTCTTTTGTTATATTATAGGTTATTCTTAAATAAACACATATATTATAGTTAAGGATAAAGTTCTAGGGAGAACACCCTTCTCGTAAAAGTATACGAAATACGGTTGTAAAAATCAAGAAAATTGACAAAATTGCCTTTATTTTTAATTTACAATAACATAAAAAAGTGAACTTTTAAATTATAATAAAAACATATATAAAAAAGTGACAAATATAATAGATACATCTAATTCTAATAAATGCATCATATTTTTGTACCACTTTCTTACACTTTAATGGTTTTTTAGATGAAAGTTTAAATTTTCATTATTAACCTTTTAATAAATATATTACAAACATTACATAAACTAATACCGAAGTGAATAAATGTTACATGATTTAAACTATGCATGAAGTGTATAGAATTACAATACTTATAACTAGTGTAATCTCGTCCCACGTTTTTACGGAGTTTTTAGTATGAACAAAATATAGAAATTTACATTCAAATATATATAATTATTTAAATTAAAACGTGAAAAATTAAAACATTTATGATGTACATATTTAAATTTATTTAGATTATTATATATTAAGTCAATGCATTTCTCAGTAAGTTTGTGGAAAAATTAAACATTTAGGCTGTTTAGATCTAAATCAATTTTCAGATTTTATTTTTCATATTATGCCTATGTATCTCTCTATACGTTTTGATGTAACATGTTTAATGTAAATCTAAATATATATATATATATATATTTGTAACCAACTCCAGTATCCACATTTTGATATAAATAATAACGTAATACGATAGGTATGAAATGTATTTTTTAATTGGATATTGAAAAATACATTTTCTTAAATAAAAGTGGTATTAAGCTCAAATTTATAATAAAATGTAGATAAAAATTATAAAATTACGTATATTTATTCATATTTACATTAGACATAATCAGTTAAAATTAGTCTAAATGCTAAAATTAGTCTCTTAAATTATAAATTAACTATGTACTATATTAAACATGTTTCAATAATATAAATATAAAAACAAATAATAACACCTCCTGCAATGAAAAAATAGAAGATAAATAATAGCCAAGTTTCGAACCTTGTAAATGTGCTGTGCGCGCAACTTCTCCTTGTTTTGTTACTCCGCCAGACAACATTATGTGTTAATTTGCAGCTTAAAAGATACATATCAATTATCAGAAAAGTTACTTTTCTTCCTAATAATTGTTATTATATATAATTTGTTAATGCATGACAGATATAAACATTTAATAATACATGATATAAGTTGATAATGTATAAATTATTATGAGTTTTTGATGTGTACGAATAATCACCGAAAATTTAACGGACATCCTTGCTGGATTTAAAAAATATATTTAAGGATACTCATTTCACTTCAAATAAAAGATTTATTTATTGCAATAATTACTTTTTTTCTATATTATATCTGAATAATGACATTATATTAGCTTGTCAAACGTCATTATTAGTTAAAACCATTTTCTAAGTAATAATTCTATAACAAGTTTATACAGAAGTAATAAGTTAAGAAAAAACGTTAAGTTTAAGAGAAAGATAGGTTACAATAATCTATATAATAGTTTTTATCCTAAGTGTTATTGTTAGAATGAATATTTAGATGAGAATTTGAGAATAAATCTTTAGATGTTTATCTATTAGATTTAACGCTCGCAATTCATGCCCATCGTACTTAATCATGGTTGGGTAATGAATAAAATGAAGGGTCAAATGTAAGACAATCCGATCAAATCAAATAAATGGACATGATTAATTCTTCCATTTTCACATAAATATTCATTGTCATTTGAACATCTAAGTACTGTTTTTTGGTTTTTGTAATTCATTTAATAAAGCCGTATAAAATTAATATGAAACTAATTTGTTGTTTACTACGTGTATGACAGATCGAAGAGAGGAGTCTAAGGTGTAGCATTCTAGAAATAGCTTCATTTGAAGATCAACAACCAACGGGCTTCTATCCCAATCATACATGGAGTTTTATCTCCATGTAGGTCTTGGGTTCAAGTCTCACTATGGGGTTTCTGGAAATAGTTGGAGGAGGGTTTATTACCTTATAATGAGTGACTTGAGGTTCGCATATTGCTCATTTGGATGTTACTGCGGATCCAGTTACTAATATAACTTCGCTGTTCAAAAAAATTTGAAGATCAACAATTACTACAACAAAATTAGATTTGTGCATAGTTGTTTTAGGCTAGAGTAATTTATAATTATTCGAAGGAAGTACGTATACTTTTCTTTTGGGTTAAATCTATAGAATAGTAACTTAATTTTTTAAAAAAAGTTGTAGTACGTAATTTATTCTTTTTTTATTACTCAAATGGCTAAACTATTTTTGTGGTGACCTATTAAAATTAGGACTAGTCTTTATCTAGAGTTTCCACCATTGTATCACTAAATAAACTTTGATGACATGATTGAAATTAATTCCTAGTGGGGATGGTGGAGTCTGATCAGCTACCATCATCATCAAAAAAGAATTCTAGTCATGTCTTTAAGGTTTGATGGTAATCTATGCCGGGAACTTTAGCTCGTGTCAAAACCTTAATTACAAAATTCAAGTTCTTACTTATTTTAATAGTTTATCACAAAGTATATTACTTAGATATATAATAAAAAAATTAAATTATCTACATCAACTCTTTTAAAAAAAATAGGATGCTATTTTAGTGGCCTTAACACTTTTGTTTATTTATTTCAAAGGCAACACGATGTTTCTCTAGAATATGATGATCGTGTGATATATATGTAATTGGAATCTCATAGCATTTGGTTTGTAAATGAAAAACATTAAAACTCCATTGTTTGGTTAGAATATTTGCAACTCTCATAATCCATCATATTGCCGGTCAATTATTTCTTTCTATCACTCAACCCTACACTAATTAGTATTCACCAAATCAAATTCTACGACGTGTATATATATATATATACATATATATATATATACATATATATATATATATAAAAGGGTGGTTTAAACGAGAACTGTTTCGAGAACTGACAAACCAATATTGGTCGTTCATTTTGGATAATGGAATTCATGGATGAACAGTGTTGGAAGATTGAGTGTGGCATGGTGCATATAAGGAATTCATTAGTGGGCAATCCAATTGAATGATGGAGAATTAGACGGCTAAGATCGATTCTCGCGGTTCTCGTACGAAAAATAATTCTCGTTTAAACTTTTGCCTATATATATATATATATATATATATATATATATATATATATAGGGTATGAGAATAGTTCATTTGAGAACTCATTTTATTACGAGAACCGTAAGAACCAATGTGGACCAATCAATTTAGATAATATTTTAACAACCTTATTTATATCAAAAGATAAAATTATAATTAAAAAAATATATTTACAGGTTCTGTGTGTAGCCGCCTTTTTGGTTCTCAAAATTGTCAAAATTTTTATTTTATTATACAATACATTAACTTTAATTTACTTTTTCTTTTTTTCTTTTTTTTCAATTTATATAAGATGTAAGAATTACTTTATTTTTGTTTTTCTTTATCTCTTTCTCTATTTATTAATCATTACCATTTATATTTTTATTGAATTTTAGTAATACATTAGATACTTATATCCCACCAATCTTTTTTGTTAGAATTTTTTGAGTTAGAAATGATTTTGACTAAACAAACTTTGAGTTGCGCGTGCACTAGAGTTTTAAACGAAAACAAACGAGAGCTTGTTCGTGTTCGTTCATTTAACTTTAGCCGAACAAAAAAACGAACACGAACAATATTTTTCTTTTGTTTAATTAAACGAACGAACACGAATAGAGCTCTCGTTCATTCATTTATGCTCATTAACGTTCGGTTATTCGTTTGTTTACGTTTGTTTATATTATATATATAATTATATTATATGTGTGTGCGCGTATATATAGCGTTTATTAGTGTTCAATAATGTTTGGATTTGTATTATAGCGCGTGTTCCTTCGTTTACGTTTGTTTATCACTTAAAAATTGTAACACCCGCAACCCTGGGCTAGGAGATTAGCGGGTTGGCGGTACGTGGTTGGGTTGCTTTATTTGATTGTGTGTTTATTAAATGTTAAGTGAAATTAATTTAAATATGAGTTTATAAATAATTATGTATACCGGTGGAATTAGAAAGACAAGAAAGTAATATGTATGCATGTATCTTAAAGTATGTATGTATGTATGTATAAGTTAAAATAGAAAGAATAGGATTTCAAATTCTTATGACACCTCCTGCTTAATTTAGAAAAGTATATGTGTACGTGGAATGTGTATAATCTGCTCATATTACAAAAGTGTGTAAGGTGTTTGTGTGTGTTTTGAAAGAAAACCGCATGTGAAGAAAGTTGCCAACTTGAACACCTAAAATCAAGATCTTGTGAGTTTTAATTCAAAAGTGTAACATCCTCAAATATGGCCTATTCGCGTGCTCCATTTGGTATGTCAATTTATTTAAAAGTATTAAATGAATATATATGTTAAGTATTAATAGAAAATATGTAATTGGCTAGTTAAATGTGAATTTAAAAATAGTAATAAAAATAGAAAAGAATTGTAAAATAATAACTGGTTTCAAACGAGGTTTCCAAAAATATCCTCGTTAGTTGAAACGGTTATTCGGGTGTTGTATTGTATGTTGAAAAGGGGAACAAAATACCTCTTAAAGGAAAAATAAGAACCTTGGGTCGGTCCTTACTTATCCAAAACAGACAACACACACACACATACGAGACACACACACACCACACTCACCTCTTGCACTTTGTTCTTGAAGAAGACAAATCAAAGCCAAGATCATCAATAGAAGCTGGAATCAAGCTCCAATAGGGTTCCAAATCTGTTCTTGATCCTTCCTTGTTCATTATCTTCTTCATAGTAAGTCTTCTTCTTCCTTGTTCTTCATTTCAAGCTTTAGGTTAAAATTAGGAAAAACAAAATTAGCCAATAAAGCTTGAATCTTTGAGTTGCAATCTGTTTTAGAATCACCTACAAGTTGTTTAAGGTTGATTTTATGAATTAAAGATACCTTCTTGAAGGAATTTCATGAAATTGACCAAATGGGTCTTTAATGGTGAATTGGTGATTCAATCTTGAATATGATGATTAAATTGTGTTATGTTAATGTTTATGAACTCCTATAAGTGTCCCAAAGCTAGTATATAATCTGGAAATAATTAAGATCAAGTAAAGTTTGAGTTTTGATGGAAAACAGCAGCTGTGCAGGGTCATTCTCGCAGCTCTAGTGCTGCGTAGCGGCACGACACCCAAAAGTGTCGCGGCGCGACCGTATGTGCAGCAAAACAATCTTTGTTTTTTCAATGGTTAATGTTATTTGGGATGGGTTATGGTATTTGTAATAAGTTAAACATGTATTTGGGGATTAAAAACAGAATATTGAGTGTATGTACATGTGGTATGATTTTCAAGTAAACTTGTAATATGCAATAGATAATGGTTGAATCACTTTTGACCATTTTAGACGCATTTAGTATGGTTTAGACATATTTAGGAAACTAAACTTTAGAACTAGCATGTGTATATGATTTGTGGTATTCTAAGTGGGCTTATATGTATACTAATAGGTAATTAAGCTATCAAGGAGAGCCGAGTTCATATTGTGTTGTTTATAAACACACGACGAGGTGAGTACTGACTCTTATGACTTCAATTTAGGAAGTTTTGAATGCAAGAACAGTTATATGATTATGACATGCCACAACTTGTATTATGAAAGCCATATGTATGCTAGTATGATAAAGAATCCATGATATGCCTTGCTAATTAATGTGCAAGACATGTATTTAAGTGCATGTGCACACTTGATGAATAATATGTTATATGAATAAAGCATGCATGCACTTGTCCATGTAAAGGGTGATTGATGAAACTATCTGTATGTCCGGACAATATATGTAATTAAGGTCGGCTTCGGCTGGGTCCTGGGCCTACGGGCATAATGTTCTGGACTAACGGTACTCGAGTACCGTTCCTTTCAGCAATTGAGGTGAGTGCCTTAAATGGCTAAGCCTAATGAGCTTTGGCTCCTTAACGAGCATGGTGATTCACTTAGGTGATGAAACCCGCACGGATGGTAGTGTCTGATTCCCCCGGTGGTAGTGGTTTGAGCTGGCTTTGCAACCCGGCAATATAATACACTCGCTGGACATGTCAACACTCCACTATATGTTAGGATAGCATTGATTGCTTATTCTGCTATATGATTTGTTATATTGCTAAGGACTTGCTTAATTGTTATGCATGATTGTTAGTAATCACAAGCTATATTTATATAGCTAATGTTGTTGATGTTTAACATTTTACAGATAAGGAATAAACGGCTTGGTGAGTTGGGGACACTCGTGGCTGTTATAGAAGCCTTTTTGGAAGGAACACTACTTTTGGTATAATAGTATTATGGTTGGTTTATATTATGTAACACCGGTAGGCATGTTTGGCAATTTTTGGTATTGTATATTTGTATATACGCCAAACATGTGTTTTTAAACTGTAATAACTGCTTGGGTTGTTTGTTTGTTATTTAAAATTCCGCTGCATAGTTTTTGAAATTCAGTTAAGTTAACAAATAGGTAAAAGTTCAAATTACAAACGTACCCATGCAGTTTGAAAACTCAAATTTATACTGATTTTATATATAGCAAAGGTGGTATAACAAGTTAGGTATCAGAGCCTAAGTTTGAGGGAATTGGGTACTTGAAAGAGTATTCAATCTCAAACTCGGGCCCGACCATTATGAAGTGTTCCTTATTGGGTAAAGGGGATTGAGTATGAGAGTAATATGATAAGTACTTGTTAATAGCTAAGTTATATGTTAACATGTAAGTATAAGTGCTATAATGAATGATTCTTCTTTCATATAGCAAAAGTTGAAATATGTCTGCACCGCATGATGCTACTGAGCAGGCTTTAAAAGAAATGGAGGACGAAGCCTCCCATATTCCACCACAGCACCACACTGAAGGTGCTCCATCCGATAATGTACAGCAGGAATACATACGACGCCTCGAGGAAGAGCTCCGTGTTGCAAAGGAGCTATTATTTCACTCGGCTTTGGGTAAACCACCTCGCCAGCCGTGTTCTTTCAAGAAATTCCTGACATGTAAACCACCTACTTTCGAGGGGAGTGATGACCCCGTGGTTACTATGAGGTGGCTTCGTGAAACAGAGCAGGCTTTTGAGTCCTGTGAATGTGAAGTTGAATACCGCGTCAGGTATGCAGTTAGGATGCTTAAGGGCCGTGCCATATTCTGGTGGGACACGGTCAGGGCCTCAGTCAGAAAGGAGGTACTAGAAGCTCTGTCTTGGGAGCAGTTTTCGAAGAAGGTGCAGAAGAAGTACTGCACTGAATATGACATGGAACGGCTGGAACGGGAGTTCAACAATCTCCGAAAAGGAGATAAATCTATGGAGCAACATATTGGTGCCTTTTCTGATAAAATGAGGTTTGTACCTCATTTACTAACTGATGAGAATATGAAGATTCGGAAGTTTGTTGCTACTCTACCACTTGAATTTCGGGCACATGTCCGAGCAGCAGCTGATTTGGATCGAGCTTTTGAGGTAGCTCGACAGATGGATGGTGACCGTATCCAGTGCAGGGGTGAATCTGCAGGGGAAAGCAACAAGAGGAAATTTCAATCCTCTTCTAACCCGAGTCCTTTAAAAGGACAATCTTCTGCAGGTACCAAAGGAGGCGACTCTAAGAAGCCCAGATCTGATAGCCAATGGTGCTATCAATGCCGCACCTACCATTATGGCGATTGTTCTAAGGCAACCAGAAGGTGTGCCAGGTGTGGAACCAAGGGGCATTCAGTGGAGGAATGCAGGTACAAGGATGATGTCTGCTTCAGATGTCATCAGTCAGGGCATAAAATAGCCCGATGCCCTCAGAGTCCAAGTACTCGAGCCGGTGGATCATCCACTGAGCAGAAGAAAGACGGCACCCCACGTGCAAAAGGGCGTGCGTTCCAGATGACGGCCGAAGAGGCGAAAGCTGCAGGTGATGTAATCACGGGTACTTTTATTATTGAATCTAACCCAGCATGTATATTGTTTGATACCGGAGCTACTTACTCTTTTATTTCCATATCTTGTCGTAAGAAGCTCCAACTACCTGTTACTGCATTAATTGATCCAATTAAAGTAGAAGTAGCTGACGGTAAAGTAGTTCACGTTACCGAGAAAGTCCCGGTAGCACTTGTTTATATCGACGGGCATAGCTTTTCAATTTCATTCCTTATTATGCCTATCGCGGGATTTGATGCTGTGATCGGGATGGATTGGCTCAGCAGTCGAGATGCTGAGATTGTATGTTCTAAGAAGATTATCAGATTTCCTTTAAATGACGGGTCTTATGCTATCGCGAGGGGAGAAGGACGGGAGTCTGATATTCCTATCATTTCAGTGATTCAAGCTCAGATGTCTGTTACAAAAGGTTGTGTCTCCTACTTTGCTTATGTTATTAATACCCAAATGGAGAAACAACCAGTAGAAAATATCAGGGTAGTGTCAGAATATCCTGAAGTCTTTCTAGATGAATTACCCGGACTGCCTCCAGTCAGAGATGTGGATTATAAGATTGATCTTGTTCCCGGAGCTACTCCAATGGCTAAAGCTCCATATCATCTCGCTCCTTCTGAAGTCCGTGAGATGATGAATCAAATTCAAGAATTGCTTGACAAGGGCTTTATTCGCCCGAGCTCTTCTCCTTGGGGAGCTCCAGTTCTTTTTGTCAAGAAGAAAGATGGGACTATGCGAATGTGCATAGATTATAGGGAGCTTAACAAGCGAACTATAAAGAACAAATACCCACTTCCGCGCATAGATGACTTATTTGATTAATTGCAGGGAGCAACGTGCTTTTCTAAGATTGATCTCCGATCAGGGTACCATCAGGTACGGGTTCAAGTTGAAGATATTCCGAAGACGGCCTTTCGTACACGCTACGGCCACTATGAATTCTTGGTAATGCCATTCGGCTCTACCAATGCACCAGCTATCTTTATGGATCTTACGAATCGAATTTGTCGTCCATTTCTGGACAAGTTCGTGATAGTATTTATTGATGATATCTTGATCTATTCAAAGACCGAAGTTGAACATGAATCACATCTTCGTCAAGTTCTCGAAACTCTTAAGCGAGAACAACTCTATGCCAAGCTTTCTAAATGTGAGTTTTGGCTTCGGGAGGTGCATTTTCTTGGCCATGTTATATGCAGGGAAGGTGTGAAAGTAGACCCTGCTAAAGTAGAGGCAGTGATGAATTGGGAGGTTCCTAAGACTCCTACAGAGATCAAGAGTTTCCTTGGTCTTGCTGGCTATTATCGGCGATTTATTCGCGATTTTTCTAAACTCGCTGGTCCTCTTACTAGATTGACACGGAAGGATGTTGCTTATGTGTGGTCTGATGCATATGAGCAGTCCTTTCAAACTTTAAAGCGGCTACTCTGTGAAGCTCCTATTCTTACTCTGCCAAACGGGTCGGAGGATTTCATAGTATATTGTGATGCTGCTTATTCTGGTTTGGGATGTGTTCTAATGCAACGTGATAAGGTGATTGCTTATGCTTCAAGGCAATTAAAACCACATGAAAAGAACTACCCAACACACGATCTTGAACTCGCAGCAGTTGTATTTGCATTGAAGCTGTGGAGTCATTACTTATATGGCACAAAATGTGTTATATGCACGGATCATAAAAGCTTGCAATATGTCTTTTCTCAAAAAGAACTCAATATGAGGCAACAACGCTGGATTGAGTTAATCAAAGACTATGATTGTGAGATCCGTTATCATCCAGGCAAAGCTAATGTAGTAGTTGATGCCTTGAGCAGAAAAGGGGTTTCAACTGAAGCCAAATTCATGAAGCTTACTGTGGTTCCTGATATTATTTCCAAATTGAGGGAAGCACAGCAACTAGCTCTACAAGAGGAGAATTTGAAGGCGGAGACTATGAGAAAGCTAAAAGATCAACTTGTTGATGACAGCCAGGGTTTGAAGACTTTTCAATCCCGAATCTGGGTACCATTCATTAGAGGCAACCGTGATTTGATATTACAGGAAGCACATAATTCCAGGTTGTCTATTCACCCAGGTATAACCTAGATGTATTATGATCTCAAAAAGCTGTATTGGTGGCCTACACTTAAAAGAGACATTGCTTCATTCGTGGAGAAGTGTCAAATATGTGCACAAGTCAAAACCGAGCACCAAAGGCCTTATGGTAATCTGCAACAGCTTGATATTCCAGAGTGGAAATGGGATCATATAACCATGGATTTTGTTACAAAGTTACCAAAGACACTGAAGGGGCACAACATGATTTGGGTCATCGTTGACCGATTGACCAAAAGTGCTCATTTTCTTGCTACCAACGAATCTGCATCATTGACATGCCTAGCTCAACTCTATATCAATGAGGTTGTCACACGTCATGGTTTACCTTGTTCTATTGTTTCTGACCGTGACTCTCGTTTCGTGTCAAATTTCTGGCAAAGCTTACAACGTGAGCTTGGCACACGGGTTCATCTGAGTACTGCTTATCATCCACAAACGGATGGTCAGTCTGAAAGAACAATTCAGACTCTTGAAGACATGCTGAGGACATGTGTACTTGAATATGGTGGTTCTTGGGATTCTCATCTCCCTTTGATAGAGTTTGCTTATAACAACTCTTATCATTCTAGTATCGGGATGCCACCATATGAGATGTTATACGGGAGGCGTTGTCGCACTCCTACTTGTTGGCTTGAACCGGGTGAGAAGCAGTATGCCGGACACGAAATTGTGCAGATCACTTCTGATAAAGTCAAGATAGCTTTGGAGAAACTAAAAGCAGCTCGTGATCGTCAAAAGATATATGCAGACCCAAAGCGCCGACCAGTGGAATTCTGTGAAGGTGATAGGGTATTCTTGAAGGTATCTCCTTGGAAGGGGGTAATTTGGTTTGGACGTAAGGGCAAGCTGAGTCCACGTTATATAGGTCCATTCAGAATCTTCCGAAAAGTCAACGAGCAAACTGTATCTCTTGAATTACCTCCTGAGCTATCTGGTATTCACAACACTTTCAATGTTTGCTATTTGAGAAAGTGTAAAGTTGAAGAAAATCAAGTTTTACCTCAGCTAGAGTTGACGGTTGATTCAGCTAAACGCCTTGTAGAGGAGCCAGTTGAAATTCTTAACGCGAAGACAAAGAAGCTGCGTAAGAAGATGATCAGACTGGTTCTTGTCAAGTGGAAGCACAGCCTAGGTCCCAACCTGACATGGGAAACAGAGGATGACATGAAGACACGATACCCTCACTTATTCCCAGTTGAACAGATTCCGAGGTCGGAATCTTCTTAAAGGGGGTAGAGTTGTAACATCCTCAAATATGGCCTATTCGCGTGCTCCATTTGGTATGTCAATTTATTTAAAAGTATTAAATGAATATATATGTCAAGTATTAATAGAAAATATGTAATTGGCTAGTTAAATGTGAATTTAAAAATAGTAATAAAAATAGAAAAGAATTGTAAAATAATAACTGGTTTCAAACGAGGTTTCCAAAAATATCCTCGTTAGTTGAAACGGTTATTCGGGTGTTGTGTTGTATGTTGAAAAGGGGAACAAAATACCTCTTAAAGGAAAAATAAGAACCTTGGGTCGGTCCTTACTTATCCAAAACAGACAACACACACACACACATACGAGACACACACACACCACACTCACCTCTTGCACTTTGTTCTTGAAGAAGACAAATCAAAGCCAAGATCATCAATAGAAGCTGGAAACAAGCTCTAATAGGGTTCCCAATCTGTTCTTGATCCTTCCTTATTCATTATCTTCTTCATAGTAAGTCTTCTTCTTCCTTGTTCTTCATTTCAAGCTTTAGGTTAAAATTAGGAAAAACAAAATTAGCCAATAAAGCTTGAATCTTTGAGTTGCAATCTGTTTTAGAATCACCTACAAGTTGTTTAAGGTTGATTTTATGAATTAAAGATACCTTCTTGAAGGAATTTCATGAAATTGACCAAATGGGTCTTTAATGGTGAATTGGTGATTCAATCTTGAATATGATGATTAAATTGTGTTATGTTAATGTTTATGAACTCCTATAAGTGTCCCAAAGCTAGTATATAATCTGGAAATAATTAAGATCAAGTAAAGTTTGAGTTTTGATGGAAAACAGCAGCTGTGCAGGGTCATTCTCACAGCTCTGGTGCTGCGTAGCGGCGCGACACCCAAAAGTGTCGTGGCGCGACCGTGTGTGCAGCAAAACAATCTTTGTTTTTTCAATGGTTAATGTTATTTGGGATGGGTTATGGTATTTGTAATAAGTTAAACATGTATTTGGGGGATTAAAAACATAATATTGAGTGTATGTACATGTGGTATGATTTTCAAGTAAACTTGTAATATGCAATAGATAATGGTTGAATCACTTTTGACCATTTTAGAGGCATTTAGTATGGTTTAGACATATTTAGGAAACTAAACATTAGAACTAGCATGTGTATATGATTTGTGGTATTCGAAGTGGGCTTATATGTATACTAATAGGTAATTAAGCTATCAAGGAGAGCCGAGTTCATATTGTGTTGTTTATAAACACACGACGAGGTGAGTACTGACTCTTATGACTTCAATTTAGGAAGTTTTGAATGCAAGAACAGTTATATGATTATGACATGCCACAACTTGTATTATGAAAGCCATATGTATGCTAGTATGATAAAGAATCCATGATATGCCTTGCTAATTGATGTGCAAGACATGTATTTAAGTACATGTGCACACTTGATGAATAATATGTTATATGAATAAAGCATGCATGCACTTGTCCCTGTAAAGGGTGATTGATGAAACTATCTGTATGTCCGGATAATATATGTAATTAAGGTCGGCTTCGGCTGGGTCCTGGGCCTACGGGCATAATCTTCTGGACTAACGGTACTCGAGTACCGTTCCTTTCAGCAATTGAGGTGAGTGCCTTAAATGGCTAAGCCTAATGAGCTTTGGCTCCTTAACGAGCATGGTGATTCACTTAGGTGATGAAACCCGCACGGATGGTAGTGTCTGATTCCCCTGGTGGTAGTGGTTTGAGTTGGCTTTGCAACCCGGCAATATAATACACTCGCTGGACATGTCAATACTCCACTATATGTTAGGATAGCATTGATTGCTTATTCTGCTATATGACTTGTTATATTGCTAAGGACTTGCTTAATTGTTATGCATGATTGTTAGTAATCACTAGCTATATTTATATAGCTAATGTTGTTGATGTTTAACATTTTACAGATAAGGAATAAACGGCTTGGTGAGTTGGGGACACTCGTGGCTGTTATAGAAGCCTTTTTGGAAGGAACACTACTTTTGGTATAATAGTATTATGGTTGGTTTAGATTATGTAACACCGGTAGGTATGTTTGGCAATTTTTGGTATTGTATATTTGTATATACGCCAAACATGTGTTTTTAAACTGTAATAACTGCTTGGGTTGTTTGTTTGTTATTTAAAATTCCGCTGCATAGTTTTTGAAATTCAGTTAAGTTAACAAACAGGTAAAAGTTCAAATTACAATCGTACCCATGCAGTTTGAAAACTCAAATTTATACTGATTTTATATATAGCAAAGGTGGTGTTACAAAAAGGAAGGTGAGGAAGTAATTGTGTCTTGTTATAATACATGTTGATGTGTTTAAATATTGAAAAGCATGAATTTATGTGGTTACACCTTTTTTAAGTTTGAAAGAAAGTTTGATAATGGGTTTTGAAGATTTGTGGTTATGAATGAATGAAAACATGTTTTTAATGATCTATATGCATGGTAAATGTTAAATATGTGTTTTGATGGAAGTAATAAGAAGTTAGAATGAGATTTGGAGAATTTTGGCTGTAAATCCGACACATTGAGGAAGAAGAAGAATCTGAAAACATGAACGTAGCGGCGCTACGCCCTTTGGTCGCGGCGCGACATTCAAAAGAATCGGGATTTGGGTTTCGGATTGGGAGAAATCCGATTGTTAGTGTATTTGGGCATGGGAAATCCGAAAGTTAGTGAAATCCGACTTCGAAATCCGGAAATATGACAAATCCGCATCTTAAATCCGATTCTAAGTAGAATCCGAAGTGAAATCCGATTGAAAATCTCGGATTTGAAATCCGAAGCTCGTCGCGGCGCGAAAAGTGGTATGTCGCGGCGCGACATGCCCCAAATCCGAATGTTGACTTCTTTTTCTTATATTTTGCTTGGTTTGAGTTAGTTTATTTATTATGTGATTTAATTGAGATGTTTTGATAAATTTGAGATATAAATATATATGAGAAGATATATTTATATAATCGCGACTAATTTGATTGTTGCTGTGTTTTCAGGCAATCCAAAGACTCAGTAAAATTAGACTTCTGAGCCCGTGTTGATTTTGAGGTGAGTGGGCGTTAATCGCGGATGGTAAAGATTTCGGTTACTGTTATTGGTGTGATGCATGATTGTGATTGGATTGGATTGATTGAACTGTTGATTGTGATATTGATTGTTGATATCTGTTGCATGAATATTTGGTCGATACACACTCTTAGTATGAATTCGAGTTGCGTTGGGAAGTCAGCTATACGTAGAATTGGGCTGGGCTCGTTCACTGGTTGGTTGAACAATGTTAGCCTTACTGGTGCATATGTTGCATCAGAGGGGGAGTGCATTGTGCCAATTCAGTGGAGGGCTATCGGTAAACCTTTGCTTTGGCCGGTATTGGTTGTAGGTTCTGCGCCGAACCGCCGGTCTTCTCGGGATACGTGGTTACATGCTTTGATATTGACTGATGATGTTTGCTTTTGGTGTTTAGCCTCTACTCACTTAGCTTTGTTCTAATTCCCCTTATTGGTTGCTTTTGTTGGTTCGTGTTTGTGAGTTTGGCAGAAGGAAAGAGATGACCTGACTCTGATATTATTTTTGAACGAAACGAGCCTGTAGTTTTTGTAACACACAACGATACTTATTTTTGTGAACAATGTTTGTACAGTTGTTAATATTGTTTTGTATGTATATGATTTGTTTGTTTAAAAGCTTCCGCAGCGTATTTAAAAAAATGGCTTGGAATTTCCGGTGTTACAAAAATGTACACGAACGAACCAATCTTTTAAACAATTGAACACAAATGCTCTTTCGTTTCTCGTTCGTGTTCGTTTATTTATTTGGCTATGTCACACCCCGCTAAAGCGGAAACACGAGGCGTCACAGCAAAAGGTCTCATAGCACAAGGTAATAGGTAATTCCCAATCATAACTGATAAACTTGAAATTTAAAAGAAGGTACGAGAATCCAATACATATTACAGAAATATAAATTGTTTTTGAAATATGACATTTCGATTGGAAATTTTGTAAATGTCTACACGTGGCATGCTTCCTACGTGCTGTAAGACCTACCGACGATTTCCTGAAAGGCATGAGTAAAGAAAAGGTCAACTACGAGAGTTGGTGAGGACACATGTTTTATATGCCCAAAATAAAGCTTTAATGCAATGATATTTGTGATGGGGACTTTTGCCCATCGAAATTTATGAAGGAGGAAACTTTTGTCCAACCTACATTTTTGTAAAATTTATTGTGTGCGCAAGGTATTTAAATATACTATGATGTTTTTCTTTGATTGAGCCATTACCAATCCTATGACACATGTGCCCAATTTAGACGTAACGCCTCGTTAGACGTTAGCGGATGGTAAAGTACACCTATAGTTCGTCAACCATAAGTGGGGGGTGTCTACCCCAAATAGCGCTACCTACAATTACCACAGGCTCCCTTGGTGGAGTTAATGGATAATGTCTAGTTTTTACGGGACTTTCTTAGAAACTCAAGTACATCAAGCATACTACCATACGGTACAATATTTTGTATAACATTTGTCATAACAATCAATATTTGTAAACAAATTTGTATTCATGCTTTCACCCCAAATATTTGAGTAAACATATTTAAAAATGGGTCTGTGAACACATTGATTAGTAGCACGAAGAGTGAGCAAGTCTTAGTGATCCTCTAGTTCCTTGACACGCTCTTAACCTATTACGTTCACGTCTACCGTAAGGTTCTTTTATTATTTTCTTTGAAGTTGTCATGATGGTGATTGTATTTTTATACATAGTTTTTAATAAAAATAATATCATGTTATATTATGCTTTACTATAAATGTGGACTTGCACTTATGTATTTTATTTATGTCATGAAAAGTAGACACTCCTTTATGTGTATAAGTATAGTATTTAAAATATATATATATATGTATATATATACGTTTGTATTGTTATTTTTAATAAATAAATGCGTGTATATGATTGTTCAAAAATAAGTGGACATACATGCAATGTATTATACTTATATATTCATTTTTAAGAAAATTATACATTCGCTCAACGCATATATATTTTATGTGAGAAAATAAGTTTTGTATGCATATATGGTATTTAAATAAACATACACGCTCGTGTGTAATATATAGTTTTTAAATAATTTTGCACACATATATAATATGAGATTTTTAAATAGAGTTTTTCAAGTGATCATGAACCCATATGTGTGTGTATATGTATATATATATATTAAAAATAGGTAAGTTTACATGCATGTAGTATATATATCTATAAATAAGGATGCATATTTGTATGCATTCATGATCATATATATTTACTTTTGGAAAATAATGAAGAGTAGAAGATTATTGTGTTTCACCATCATGATCTTGTATATAAATATATAATATGTACTTTTAGTTTTTGTTGTTCTTGGAGTTCTTGTTTATCACCAACCACTTTCATCATTCTTTTTCACCATAATATTAGTTATAATATAGAGATAAGCACATGCATGTTTTTATTTTTGCCATACAACATTTGGTAGGATAAATCCATACATCAAATGATAGGATAAAGTCCTTACTCCAATAATGGTAGGATCATAACACGCATGTGTTCATCTACTTATATTGTTGCATTTTCCATTGATCACCACTTTTTAGTGTGTGATTTACCCTTAGAATACTAAGGTTCTTAGATTTACATTTGTTAAAGAAAGGAAAAAGGATGAATGTGGTGGGTTTTGTTAAGAACAACAAGATTTCAAAGACTAGTGTTAGAGATAGGTGATTATACCTTCAAAAGGCACCAACAAGTATGTAAAAGAGATGGTTCCTCCTTAAACTCCTTTGATCTCTTGAAGATGGATTTTAGAGAGAGTATGTGAGTGTAAGGAAATGAGAGAGTAAGTTGGTTGAATGTGGTGTGAAAAATGAAAGGAAAGGGTTGGTATTTATAGAAAAAAAAAGAATAAGGTGAGAGGGGGGGGGGGACGACTTCAAGGAGGGAGGTGGTGAGGTGGTGATAATGGTTGAGTGTGTAAGTAAGATAAATGATGGTGTTTGGGGTTGACTTCTTTTTTTTTGTTTATTATATACAATATATATATATATATATAAAATTATATACATGTTTTTATATATAAATGTATATAATTTTATTTATTCATTTATTTATTATTATTATTTATATATATATATTTTTATTTTTAATTATTATCTTTTTATATATAAATATATATATATATATACATTTGCTTTTGGTGACGGTTGTCACAGTCTCCTCTAGTTAGAGAAATTTCGTCCCGAAATTTACTTTGTTCTAACCTTATTAAAGAGGTGATGATATTTATGTTTCATGTAGTCTTCGTGTTCCCATGTATATTCGGGTCCGTGTCTTGAATTCCATCGAACTTTTAAAATTGGAATTTTGCTTCTCCTAAGTTATTTGACTTCTCGGTCTAGAATCTCTATCGGTTCCTCTATGAAGCGTAATTGTTCACTGACTTGAACTTCTTCTAATGGTACTACCAATGAGTTGTCGGACAAACATTTCTTGAGGGTCGACACATGAAACGTATCGTGAATAGCGCTCAATTCTACAGGTAGATTGAGTTTATATGCTACTGGACCAATTCTTTTAGTAACCTCAAATGGACCAACATATCGAGGGCTTAACTTTCCTCTCTTTCCAAAACGAATGATGCCTTTCCATGGAGATACTTTCAGAAGTACCTTATCTCCAACTTGGAATTCTAAAGGCTTTCTCCTGTTGTCCGCATAGCTTTTCTGGCGATCCTGTGCCGCCTTGAGCCTCTCCTTGATGACAGAGATCTTATCGGTAGTCTCTTGGATGATATCAGGCTTGATCAATTGTCGATCGCCAACTTCTACCCAGCTTAGAGGAGATCGGCACTTACGTCCATACAGTGCTTCATACGGGGTGCACTGTATGCTGGTGTGATAGCTGTTATTATATGAAAACTCAACCAAGGGTAGGTGAGTATCCCAACTTCCTCCAAAGTCTACCACACATGCTCGTAACATGTCCTCTAGGGTTTGTATGGTTCTTTCCGATTGTCCGTCGGTTTGTGGATGGTAAGACGTACTTAAATCAATCCGAGTACCTAACGCTTTTTGTAGTGATTGCCAAAATCGAGATGTAAATCGGCTATCTCTATCCGAAATTATAGAAATAGGCACGCCATGTCGTGTCACAATCTCGTTAATATATATCTGGGCAAGCCTTTCCATCTTATAATCTTCCCGGATTGGAAGAAAGTGTTCAGACTTAGTAAGTCTATCCACCACAACCCATATAGCATCGTGAGCTTTTGCCGTCATTGGCAGCTTGGTGATGAAATCCATTGTTATTTGTTCCCATTTCCATTGCGGTATTTCAAGCTGTTGTAGTAAACCAGACGGCTTCTGGTGTTCTGTCTTTACTTTTGCACATGTTAGGAATTTTCCTACGTACGTGGCGACGTCCTTTTTCATGCCCGGCCACCAATAATACTCCTTAAGATCCTTATACATCTTATCAGCTCCGGGGTGTATGGAGTACCTTGACCGATGAGCTTCATCCAAAATAGTAGCCCTTATATTGTTGTATTTCGGGATCCATACTCGGTTCTCGAAATAGCGTGCTCCATCAGTCTTGGTTATGAACCTTGACTCCAAGCGGTGAAGGACTTCGTCTTGCAAATTATTCTCCTTTAATGCCTCCTCCTGACTTACAATAATTTGGCTCTTCAAACTGGTTTGAACTGACGCTCCCATTGCTCTAGTCCTAGTCGGCTTCACTCTTTCTTTCCAACTCAATGTGTCTGCTACTACATTTGCCTTGCCAGGGTGGTACTTGATTTCGTAGTCATAGTCGCTGAGTAGCTCAACCCATCTCATTTGCCTCATGTTGAGCATTTTCTGATCCAAAATGTGTTGGAGACTTTTATGGTCCGGTTAGATGGTACACTTAGTGCCATACAGGTAATGTCTCCAGATTTTGAATGCAAACACCACTGCTCCCAGTCCCAAGTCATGAGTAGTGTAGTTCTTCTCATGGACTTTTAGTTGTCTTGATGCATAAGCGACAACTTTATCTCTCTGCATCAATACACACCCTAGTCCTTGGTGCGACGCGTCACAGTAAACAATAAAATCATCATTTTCTTCGGGTAGAGTTAAGACAGGCGCGTTGCACAGTTTGAGCTTGAGTGTTTGAAATGCCTCTTCTTGTTTCTCTCCCCAGACAAATTTCCTATCTTTCTGAGTTAGAGCAGTTAGCGATTGTGCAATCTTTGAGAAGTTCGCTATGAATCGCCTGTAGTAACCTGCCAACCCAAGAAATTGGCGTACTTCGGTTGGTGTTTTTGGCCCTTCCCATTTCTTGATGGCCTCAATTTTTGCCGGGTCTACCTGAATCCCGTTTTTGTTCACCACATGACCAAGAAAGTGTACTTCGCAAATCCAGAATTCGCACTTAGAGAGTTTTGCGTACAGCTTCTGGTCCTTAAGTAGTGTTAGTACCAATTCTAGATGTCGTTCGTGATCCTCCTTGCTTCTAGAATAAATGAGTATGTCGTCAATGAATACGATAACAAATTTATCCAAGTATGGTCTACAGACCCTATTCATCAAATCCATGAAAACGGCTGGAGCGTTGGTTAATCCAAAAGGCATGACCAAGAACTCGTAATGCCCGTAACGGGTCCTAAATGCCGTTTTAGGAATATCTTCTTCGCCTACTCGTAGTTGATGATATCCTGACCGGAGGTCGATCTTTGAAAAGTAGGTAGCTCCTTGAAGTTGATCGAATAAATTATCAATCCTAGGAAGTGGATATCGATTTTTGACGGTCAACTTGTTAAGCTCTCTATAGTCAATGCACATACGTAACGACCCGTCCTTCTTTTTGACGAAGAGTACTGGAGCTCCCCAAGGTGATGAGCTCGGTCTGATAAATCCCTTGTCAAGCAATTCTTGAAGTTGTGCTGACAATTCTTGCATTTCTGACGGCCGATATGGCGCTTTAGCTACCGGCGCTGCTCCAGGTACTAAGTCGATGTGAAACTCGACTTGACGGTTCGGGGTTAATTTTGGTAGTTCCTCGGGAAGGACCTCAGGAGAGTTTTGAACTATCGGGATATCCCGGAAGCACTTCTCCTTTGCTTCCTTATTAACGACGTGTGCTAAGAGTGCTTCACATCCCTTCATCAAGTATTTTCGCATTTTCATGAAAGATACTATTCTCAATTTCTTTCATGACTTTTCTCCATATATGACGAGTTTGTCACCTTTCACCATTGGGATGCGTACAATCTTTTCGTAACAACATATCTCCGCTCGGTGTTTGGTAAGCCAGTCCATACCGATGATTACATCAAAACTCCTAATTCTATTGGAATTAGATCTATGCTAAATACCTTGTCAGCTAAGTTCAATGCGCAACCCATAATTATATGTTTAACCCTAGTTTCTTGACCGTTGGCAAACTCAATGGTATAGGCTTCTTTTATCTTTTCAGTTTTCAAGTTAAGCTTTGTTTTAAAATCTAATGACACAAAACTTCTATCTGCTCCTGAGTCAAATACTATTGATGCATAGTGATCATTAAGAAGAAAGGTACCTGCGACCACATCTGCATTTTGCCTAGCGTCATTTACTCTCACTTCAAATACTCGGCCACGGGCTTGGCCTCCCTGGTTTGGTTGGTTCCCTTGGCGATCTTGGTTGGCATTGGGTCCTTGGTTGGGGCGTGGACAAACTTGTGGATGATGTTCTAAACTTCCACATTTGTTGCATGGCCTTGCCTTACAATCCTTGGCAAAGTAGCCTCCTCTCTTGCACCTAAGGCAGATAATGCACTTGCCCTTGTGACGGTTCCCACTCCTATCACACCTCTGGTTGGTCCTTCCTTCTCCTCCTGCCCCTTGCGCCTGAACCCCGTAGTTCCTGCTGACCTTCTGATTCTTCCAAGATCTCTCACCAGATTCTTTCTTTGAGGGTTCTTCCATCCTCCTCTTACCCTTACCTTTGTCATTAACAAATAGTCCGGATCGGACAACATTGTTGGTAAGACTGGTGGCCAAGTTTACCGCGCTCTGAAATGTAGTGGGGTTCGCAGATGTGACATTAGCCCGTATTTCAGGAGCTAGCCCCCAGACATATCTGTCTATGCGATTTTCTTTGGGGGTTACCAGGTGTGTTACTAGCTTAGCCAACTCGTGAAAGCGAGAATTATACGAGTTAATATCACTCCCCACCATCTCGTGGTTCCAGAGTTCAGCATCCAACTTTTGTATCTCACTCTTTGAACAGAACTCTTCCTTCAGTAGTTTGATGAATTCTGTCCAAGTGAGTTGGTAAGCAGCATCCCTTCCTCGGGTTTGTACATGGGTGTTCCACCATGATAATGCCCTTCCTTGTAGTAAGCATGCAGCAAATTCCACCTTGTTAGCTTCAGTGCATTTGCTTATGCCTAGTACCGACTCCATGCTTTCGATCCATGCAAGTAGTCCGACGGCTCCTTCGGTTCCGTTAAACTCTTTAGGGTTACATGCCCTAAAGGATTTGTACGTACAACTGGTGTTCCCAGCCGCTCCGGGTCCTGTGTTCGTATTCAACCCTGCTGCTACTTGTCGTACGATATTAGGAAGTTCCGCAATGAGTCGCTCCGTCACTTGTTGTGAGACGTCGGGGTTTAGTCTTGGTGGCATGATTCTAAGGCATAGGGATAAGGTAGTTTAAGCATGGTTGATTTGTAATATAGCTAAGTACGCAAACACTACATTTATATTTCATAATATAACTAAACATGCAAACACAGTATTCATAATATCACAAAAATAGGCAACTTTTTGATATATTATCATAACTATTTCATTACATAGCTTGAGTGGTCGGGTATACATGGAGTTTTAAAATTTCCCGATCCACTTATATTTATATGATTGGGTACTTGTAACAAAATTTCCCAATCGCGATTATATTCTAGAGGGGTCTAAGTAGTAGTTCTAATATTTTACTAGGAAGATAAGCTAAAAAGTCCGAAATAGTCTTTATGTTAAATCAGAAGTGTTTTCCTATTATTACTCCCACTAAGATCGCAATCACCAGTGTTATCCCAGCTAGGATCCTTAGTTGCAGAAGCAACCTCCTCATGCCCTCCTGGGTCCCCAATTCGACCCTGGTCGTGTGTTGATACTGGCCTTCCGCCATCTTGGCGAGGGCGTCGATCGAGTGAAGTTGGCAGTCCAAACGTCCTCCCATGAAATCGACAAATGTGGTCAGCTGTCTCAATTGTCGAGTCTGGGCTTCTAGCATTCCTGGAGGTATGACCGGTACTCCATGTTCAGTTGTGGAGTACCCCGATACCGCCATCCTGGGTCGAGACGGTTCGCCAGTGACCGGTGCCGATGGTCCAGCGCGTGGAGGCAATCCCGTTGTTTTACGGGCTGTTTGCCTAATACGCAGGCCGTGCAGGGGCGCTAGGAAGTTAGGTGGTAAGCTTGGTGGAGTCCTTTGACAGAATCCCGATGGTAAAAACGGTGAACTCCTCCCACTAGATATTTCGGTTTCTTCTCCCGACGAATCATCTTGTTGTTCCGTGGCTTGCCGGGATGCATTATAGGAGTTTTCGGTGGGTTCCGACTCGCTGTTGTATTCTGGTCCTGGGGTGTATTCGATGGACATGTTGATGTGCGATAATGATCTACTTGGTTACTAGTGTACTATAGGGAGTGCTTAGTAGATGTTATGCATAGTGTTCACACACAATCATGATGCTTACAAAATTTTTTTATTTAAGCATAGTTCTATTATAACTAACTTGAGTATCCCATCACACATACTTGAATTAAACATAGGTGATCAGACTTTGTTTAATTAAAGTAAGATAATGGAAATCTCAACTTAGCCACATTAGTGAGATGCTTTATTGTTTAAAGATTTATTTTTTTAAAATTTTTTATTTTTTATAAATATATTTTTTTTGAAAACCTTCGGTTATAGTTGGTGTTTTCCCCCATAAGGAAAACGGCATTCTCTATAACCTTCGGCTCTGATACCAAATCTGTCACACCCCGCTAAAGCGGAAACACGAGGCGTCACAGCAAGAGGTCTCATAGCACAAGGTAATAGGTAATTCCCAATCATAACTGAGAAACTTGAAATTTAAAAGAAGGTACGAGAATCCAATACATATTACAGAAATATAAATTGTTTTTGAAATATGACATTTCGATTGGAAATTTTGTAAATGTCCACACGTGGCATGCTTCCTATGTGCTGTAAGACCTACCGACGATTTCCTGAAAGGCATGAGTAAAGAAAAGGTCAACTACGAGAGTTGGTGAGGACACAAGTTTTATATGCACAAAATAAAGCTTTAATGCAATGATATTTGTGATGGGGACTTTTGCCCATCGAAATTTATGAAGGAGGAAACTTTTGTCCAACCTACATTTTTGTAAAATTTATTGTGTGCGCAAGGTATTTAAATATACTATGATGTTTTTCTTTGCTTGAGCCATTACCAATCCTATGACACCTGTGCCCAATTTAGACCTAACGCCTCGTTAGACGTTAGCGGATGGTAAAGTACACCTATAATACGTCAACCATAAGTGGGGGTGTCTACCCCAAATAGCGCTACCTACAATTACCACAGGCTCCCTTGGTGGAGTTAATGGATAATGTATAGTTTTTGCGGGACTTTCTTGGAAACTCAAGTACATCAAGCATACTACCATACGGTACAATATTTTGTATAACATTTGTCATAACAATCAATATTTGTAAACAAATTTGTATTCATGCTTTCACCCCAAATATTTGAGTAAACATATTTAAAAATGGGGTTGTGAACACTCACATTGTTTAGTAGCACGAAAAGTGAGCAAGTCTTAGTGATCCTCTAGTTCCTTGACACGCTCTTAACCTATACGTTCACGTCTACCGTAAAGTTCTTTTATTGTTTTCTTTGAAGTTGTCATGATGGTGATTGTATTTTTATACATAGTTTTTAATAAAAATAATATCATGTTATATTATGCTTTACTATAAATGTGGACTCGCACTTATGTATTTTACTTATGTCATGAAAAGTAGACACTCCTTTATGTGTATAAGTATAGTATTTAAAATATATATATATATATATACGTTTGTATTTTTATTTTTAAATAAATAAATGCGTGTATATGATTGTTCAAAAATAAGTGGACATACATGCAATGTATTATACTTATATATTCATTTTTAAGAAAATTATACATTCGCTCAACGCATATATATATTTTATGTGAGAAAATAAGTTTTGTATGCATATATGGTATTTAAATAAACATACACGCTCGTGTGTAATATATAGTTTTTAAATAATTTTACACACATTTATAATATGAGATTTTTAAATAGAGTTTTTCAAGTGATTATGAACCCATATGTGTGTGTATATGTATATATATATATATATATTAAAAATAGGTAAGTTTACATGCATGTAGTATATATATCTATAAATAAGGATGCATATTTGCATGCATTCATGATCATATATATTTACTTTTGAAAAATAATGAAGAGTAGAAGATTATTTTGTTTCACCATCATGATCTTATATATAAATATATAATATGTACTTTTAGTTTTTGTTGTTCTTGGAGTTCTTGTTTATCACCAACCATTTTCATAATTCTTTTTCACCATAATATTAGTTATAATATAGAGATAAGCACATGCATGTTTTTATTTTTGCCATACAACATTTTGGTAAGATAAATCCATACATCAAATGATAGGATAAAGTCCTTACTCCAATAATGGTAGGATCATAACATGCATGTGTTCATCTACTTATATTGTTGCATTTTCCATTGATCACCACTTTTTAGTGTGTGATTTACCCTTATAATACTAAGGTTATTAGATTTACATTTGTTAAAGAAAGGAAAAAGGATGAATGTGGTGGGTTTTGTTAAGAACAACAAGATTTCAAAGACTAGTGTTAGAGATTGGTGATTATACCTTCAAAAGGCACCAACAAGTATGTAAAAGAGATGGTTCCTCCTTGAACTCCTTTGATCCCTTGAAGATGGATTTTAGAGAGAGTATGAGAGTGTAAGGAAATGAGAGAGTAAGTTGGTTGAATGTGGTGTGAAAAATGAAAGGAAAGGGTTGGTATTTATAGAAAAAAAAAGAAGAAGAAGGTGAGAGGGGGGGCGGGGACGACTTCAAGGAGGAGGGGGTGGTGAGGTGGTGATAATGGTTGAGTGTGTAAGTAAGATAAATGATGGTGTTTGGGGTTGACTTCTTTTTTTTGTTTATTATATACAATATATATATATAATTATATACATGTTTTTATATATAAGTGTATATAATTTTATTTATTCATTTATTTATTATTATTATTATATATATATATTTTTATTATTTATTATCTATTTATATATAAATATATATATATATATATACATTTGCTTTTGGTGACGGTTGTCACAGGCTAAAGTTAAATGTACGAACACGAACACAGAATTGCGTTCTTGTTCGTTTATTTGTTCGGTTAAAGATAAACGAACGAATTCGAACTAGCCCCGTTCGTGTTCATTCGGTTCATTTACAGCCTTAGCAATGAGTTTGAATAACCCAACTTTGAGTTGCACGTGCACACATGCATTTAGGTATGCATGTGCATGTGCATATATGCACACGTGCACGGTGCACATATGCACCTAGACGCACATGTGCAAAAATAAAACCTAGTAGTATGAATTGGCTGTGCACATATGCACCGTGCATATGTGATTTTATTTATGTGCTAAAAAAAGACAGTGGTATATGCACATGTGCACCTATTGTAGTTTGCACATGTGCACCTATATGCACCCGTGCTCGAAAAAAACAGTTGTAACGTCCCAAATTTTTTTAAAAAAAAACGTACAGTAAATATATAAATATACTTGGAGTAAATAGACTATATTCATTCCCACAAAACTCAAGACGAGGTCCCGCACCCGGAACTACACGTCGTACAATAGTAGTTATTTAGAGTAATTAAATTACAATTATAAGATTCAATAAATATTTGTTTTATTAAATAGCGGAAACGTTCGATGAAAGATGAGCCGTCTTCACACTTCTAGAGCTTTCCCACGATCTGATCCTGAAAAGAGTAAATCAACAACGCTAAGCATAAAGCTTAGCGAGAACTCTAACTTACACACCACACTAGGTATGTCCATGCCATAAATCATAAAACAATCCATGATCGCCTATCATTTCACGAATTAGCTTAACAGTTACACTTTCAACACATGCCACATAACATACCCGCTACCAAAGTAGACGGTCATAACTACCCGGTACCGAAGTAGACGGTCATTACTACCCGCTACCGAAGTAGACGGTCATCACTACCCGCTACCGAAGTAGACGGTCATCACTACCCGCGGTCATAACTACCCACTGCCGAAGCAGACGGTCATCACTACCCGCTACCGAAATAGACGGTCATCACTACCCGCGGTCATAACTACCCGCTGCCGAAGCAGACGGTCATAACTACCCACTACCGAAGTAGACAGTCATCACTACCCGCTACCGAAGTAGACGGTCATAACTACCCGCTACCGAAATAAACGGTCATCACTACCCGTTACCGAAGTAGACGGTCATAACTACCTGACACACGTGCCGGTCATCTTGCACTAACATATAATACTAGTTTGGTATGTAAGTACGGGTACTCACCTGGCAGTAGTTCTCGTCGCACTATACTAGTTTAAGAATCCACTTGTGGCTACTCGTCAGCAGTTACCTACAACATGTCTTAATCAAGTTAATACCGGATATGAGTCTCTCATTCATTCTATGCACTAATAAGGCCCCCAAACCAGACCTTAGGTTCCATAAGTCGGACCACTCCATGCGACTTACATAAACAAACGCTGATATTGCCGTATTTAGATATATATTTTATGCGATATCGTATTTATATTTAACCAAATATTGTTCATAGATGAGTCAAAAGATACTTAATATCTTAAATTGTTGGTTTTTAGGTTAAAAAGGCGGATGATAAAAGGTTTTGAGCAAAAACGGAAGAAATTGAAGAAAATAAGAAAAGTTGTCACATTCGACACACCTTCACTGTTTTGATCATATCTCACTCATACGAGCTCGGATTGAGGTGATTCAAAAGGCCACGGAAACTAGACTCGGAGGGCTACAATAATGATGAAGAGAATATTGTATTAGTAAAAAACGCGACGCGTTATAAGGTCCAACGTGACGCGTCCGCGTAGAAGTTCGAAAATGTCGCGAATTGATTGTCCGACGCGACGCGTCCGCGCCGAAACGTGAAATCTATAAATAGAACCCTATTTTCGACCCAAGGAACATACATGCGATTCTAGGGTTCCAATATGACGGCTGAGGACGTCCAAAAGTGATTTCAAGGCCTGAGAGATGTTTTGGAGCTCAATAACAAAGAGGAAGACCACAACTTTGACGGGATTGACTCGGGTTTGCCACCATCGGTCTATAATGGTTTGCAAATTCTGTTATTTATTCCCAAATTTCCCATTTACTCGCTTTCTTTAGACTAATTAATAATAAAATCTTTTAAATCTGAAATCATACTCGTTCCTCAAGTGTTCGACACTCGGTCTTACCAGAACTATATTGCGATACGATTAGGTGCACTTGCCTATTTGTGTTGTAGTCAGAATTTTGGTGATTCCAATTTATAAATATAAAACCCGACCTAATTCACGCACATCAAGTTTTTGGCGCCGTTGCCGGGGTATTTTAGTTTTTTTTTATTATATTGTTAGTTAGTCGCTCCTTTCTGCGAGAAATTTCTCAAAGAAGGTTACTTTTTCCTGTTTTGCGATTATTATTATTTCTGTTCGCATAGAACACGGTGCGTTTTATTTTTTAATGCAACATGTTTTGTGCGGCAGCCTTCTGTGTTTCTTTTTGTGTTTCCTTTGCAGATATATGGAGCCTCAATCAATTCTAGGAGAAGTAGAGCCAAAAACTGAAACCGAGAAATTATTATGGTAATTTATACAGACTCAAGTCGCGAGTAATGAGTTGTTGAAAATTCAACTGACTCAACGGCAAGCCCTCAATGAGCAAATTTAGAAAAATCAACAGGAGTCGATCCGAAAGTTGGAGAGGAAAGTTGAGAGTTTAAATCAACTTATTATTGCGATACATGTGGAGGAGTTGCCGGACAATAACAATGAGACCTATGAAGAGGTGAAACCGGTGGAGGAAACCTCAAGCATTGAGCCATTGATAAGCAACCAAGCAGAAACACCATTGGAGGAGCTAGATCAGAGTCATGGAATACCCGTAACAAAACTACCACTTTGGGCTTCTATGCTTGCGGATGAGCCAAATTTAAAACCAAAAGAAAAAGGCAAGGTTCATGATGCAAGGGAAACAAAAGAGGAAACAAATAGGCTACAAGGTAAAGTGGTACAACCTGCTGCAAATTACGTATGTAATTCCCTTATATCAGGTACGTATCAATACCACACTTAATTGCGAGTGTGGGGTGGAGTGATCTAATTCTTAATAAATAAGTACGGAGTCAAGTTAGAGACTTGGACAAAAACAAGCGCTTCTCGGGAGGCAACCCGTGGTTAGTTTAGGTTTTCTTTTTTTTATTTTTTTATTTCCTTTTTTGTTCGAAACTTTGTGGGTGTGTTTACTAGAAACCCGCACGAGACTACAACTCGTCCACTCGGGCTACCGAGGGGTTTAAACGCTTGTTGCATACGCTAAATGCAACCGTGATTCTTACGAAAGTGAGTTAGTTATTTTATTTTATTTTTATTCTATTATTATAGACTGATGATGGTTGCTCGAGTATTTTATTTTAGTGGTTTCATGTTGGAGCATTTTACGTCACAAGGAGAGTCGCTATTTTTCCAAAAAAATGCTTAAATTGTATGGTGTGCATGCTTCATCGCCTTATTATTATTACTCCGACCGCCATTCAAGAGATAACCCAGGGGAGTTCGTTTCTGGTCTTTTTCTATCCTTTTTATTTTTATTATACTTTGTCTTTATGTACAATGAGGGTATTGTACGATTTAAGTGTGGGGTGGGAGGTTAGAAAAAGATTTCCTCTATTGCATTTGAGTTTTAGTCCTTGATTAAATTATTATTTTATTTGGGCTATAATTTTTAAATTTTTAATATCATTCTAGTATAGATTAAGCATTAGTTAAAAGTGTCAAGATGATTGATTTGTAAACAAGTTCATAGGTTATTCTTAACTTTTATGCATAATATTTGTGGCTTTTCGCCCTTCCTTAGAAATTTCAATTTATAGTAACCAAATTTTAATTTTTTTGAATTATTGCACAAATAAAAAGGTTAAGCCCTTTTTGAATCTAAGCTTGACAAAAATAGGCTGAGTATGATTTTTTGATTTTTCTAAACATATGCTTAAGAAAAAAAAGAGTGAAAAAAGCCAATGTGCAAAAATGAAAAAAAATATAAAAAGCTAAAAAATATATAAAAGTCAATAAATGGCCTTTGGAACTCGAATTAGTAAACTCTAAGGGGTGTTCTACACCTAATAACCAAAAGCCAACTGGTTTGGGATCGGTTGAGTTGAATATTCGCTACATGAGTTCCATCGAAAGTCATGGACTTATAAAAAAGAGCTGAAAAGATCAAATACATATGTGAATTAAGTTGAAAAATCTGCAATAAGTCTTGAGGTCGGGGGATTTCTTAAAGGGTAAATTAACCACTTTAATAATAAACGTAATTCAAAAATTAGGGATTGGTTGTTTATAAATAGAGAAAGTATTTGGGAAGGTGAGAAGTTAAGGCGGATCAAAACACGGGTATGTGCATAACTCTAGGTGTAATTGATGTCCTGTTTTTAATCAACCATTCTGACACTCGTAAGTGATATTTTATTTTTCAAAGAATGATGTTATTTATTTAAGTTCTATAGCCCGGATGAAATTATGATTTGCTTGGGGACAAGCAAAATTCAAGTGTGAGGTATTTTGATATTGCCGTATTTAGATATATATTTTATGCGATATCGTATTTATATTTAACCAAATATTGTTCGTAGATGAGTCAAAAGATACTTAATATCTTAAATTGTTGGTTTTTAGATTAAAAAGGCGGATGATGAAAGATTTTGAGCAAATACAAATCAATAGATTAAGTCTAGCTTGATAAAAAACAATTCAAATCAATAGATTAAGTCTAGCTTGATACGAATTTATTGACTAATTATAGGGATAGTTAATGTCATGACCATTGGGTTAATGTTTCTATAATTATAGAGCTAGTGAGTCTGACCAAGAGATCTAGCTAATTTAGAAATCGGTATGCAATGAATAATATCCATTGCACTTCCATGAGATTGACGGTAGACGAGGGGGTAATCGAGTCTAGGTGAAAATAATTCGTATTGATTATTTCCATTCCAAGCTCTCAGCTTTATCTTACTTTTGGGTTGTTTTCTTTTGTCTAATTAATATTATATCACATTATTTTATTTATTCCCAAATTCCCCATTTACTCGCTTTCTTTAGACTAATTAATAATAAAATCTTTTAAATCTGAAATCATACTCGTTCCTCAAGTGTTCGACACTCGGTCTTACCAGAACTATACTGCGATACGATTAGGTGCACTTGCCTATATGTGTTGTAGTCAGAATTTTGGTGATTCCAATTTATAAATATAAAACCTGATCTAATTCACGCACATCACACACGCTCAAACTACACCACATAATTCGGACCCATGCCCGAACGCGTCGCGTTTAAGGGTCCGACGCATCGCGTCGTGCGACCCATGCGGAAGTCGGATCAACTTTTCATGCGACCTTCGGACCAAACGTTACTACCCCATGCGACTTTGGACCTCATACGACTTACACGCAACACATGCGACTTTCAAGATCCCCCATGCGACAGTCGCATGACCCATGCGACAGTCGCATGTCTCATGCGACAGTCGCATGACCCATGCGACAGTCGCATGTCTCATGCGACATTTCATAAATCACTTATGCGACACTCACATTAACTCATGCGACTTCCAGGCTACATTATGCGACTTTTTGATAACAAAAGTCGGACCATTCATCTTCCCAGTCAGTTCTAGTTTTCATTACACAAACTCCATAGCCAAAATCAAGCTTTACAAATACTCAACCAATAAGTCTCATTTTTGTCACAAACCTTTTCTCCACTCATTTAAACATTTCTTTGAAGATTAGTTTGTACTTTATCAAGTATTTAAAGGTTCTAATCTTAACCTTTGTTCCTGGTTTTCTCGTATATACCAAAACCCAGATGCTAAAAATTAAATCATTACTTAAACAGAGCAATATTTGCAGTCTACATGATCATAATGAAGTAAGGATGATTACCTTATGCTTTTCTTTGCAATTCCTTGTAGTTATGGGTGCAAGGATGGAGATCCTCTAGCTCTCCTGTTCTTGTTCTTCTTGGCTCCAATGACACACACACATCACTCAAGTTGGAGAATGAATAGTGAAAAAAACCCTTGGGGGTTGTGCCCTAATTTTCTATATATATATATACACATGCTTTACAAGGCTTTAAGCCCAAAACACACCCTAAGCCCAACAAGGATTAATCCTTAATACTACCACTAGTCCAAGCCCACCAACACTTATTTGGTTACCCAAATAAGCTTCACTTAACTTTAGTAAGTTCACAACTTACCTAATTACATCGAAAATGATAACATTAATAATAACTTTTCCTTTATTTATTTTCGAGAGTTCAAGTATTACAACTCTCCCCCACTTAAACACGATTTCGTCCTCGAAATATTTACTCGAATAGTGCACGGTAGTTCTCCCTTATTTCTCTTTTGGACTCCCACGACCACTCTAAGCCTTTGTGGTGCTCCCACTGCACCCTTACATTCCCTCTTGCCTGTTGCGTAGTTGCTTGATCTTTCTTTCGAGGGTCGCAACCGGTCTCTCGATGTAGCTCAGCCTCTCATCTATGGCGATGTCCTACAATGGTACAAACGCCGACTCGTTGGCTAAACACTTCTTAGATGGGATACATGAAAGGTGTTGTGCATTCTAGACAACTCTACGGGTAGCTCTAAACGTTAAGCCACCTTTCCAATTCTTACGATGACCTTGAAAGGCCCAACGAATCTTGGGTTCAGCTTTCCTCGTTTTCTGAACTGTATCTTCCCTTTCCATGGAGACACCTTAAACAGTACGTAGTCACCAACTTGGAATTCACGTAATGATCTGCGTAGCTCTTCTTCCGGCTTTAAGCTGCTTTAAGTCATTCTCGAACTTGTTGTACATACCCCAAGCTTTTCTGCACTATTTCCGTGTTGTCAAGTTCCTTCTGTCCAACCTTGCCCCAGCAAATTGGGGTTTTACACTTTCTCCCGTACAGCGTCTCGTACGGTGGCATACCAATACTCGCGTGATAGTCCTTGGTGTGTGAAAACTCTGCTAAGGATAGATAATTAAAAATCCCAACTTCCCCTGAAATCGAGCACACAAGCTCTCAACATACCCTCCAGGGTTTGGATCGTTCGTTCACTTTGTCCGTCGGTTTGGGGTGATATGTTGTACCGAGGTTAACCCTTGTTCCCAAATCTTCATGAAATTTGCTCTAAAATCTAGATGTGAACCGCACATCCCTGTCAGAGATGATGGTAACCAGCACTCCGTGTCTCGAGATTGTCTCCTTCACATAAAAGTAAGCCAATTTCTCTACCAAGCTAGCTCCTCGTATGGGTATGAATGTGCGCTTTTGGTCAATCGATCCACCACAACCTAAATTGCGTCAAAATTTCGACTAGTGAGCTTCGTCTAGAGTGATATTTTGGTCCTCTGTAGCCTTTGGTACCCCAAATCCACGCATAACGGGTCCACAATCCACGACTATCCTTGGTCATGAATGCCAGTTGTCTCTTAATCCGCTTCGTTTTCTAGTTCTCTTCCTTGGTCGCCTTGGTTGAGTCGTCAAAATCGTCTCGAAAAGTGAAGTTGTGACCATCATTCCTAGGCATCTCACATGAATCTGCAACTGGCTCGTCTTGCGAGTCAGCTCGTCCACCACCACGTTGGCCTTTCCCAGATGATATAAGTTCTCCTAGTCCTGATCCCTGACTAAGTCTAGCCGTCTCCACTAACGCATTGTTCAAATTCTTCTGATCAATGAAGTACTTCAAGCTCTTGTGTCCTGTGTAGATAGTGCACTTAACTCTGTATAAGTAGTGTCTCCAAATCTTGAGTGCGAATACTATGGCTGCCAATTCTAGATCGTGAGTCGGATAGTGACACTCGGGTAATGTTAGTATCGGTGCTTGGCATAATTTGCTCCGAAGGGTGTCAAATGCTTTCTGCTGGTCTGTCCCCCAATCAACACGAATGTCCTTCTTTGTCAGGATGGTTAGTATCATTGTTAACTTAGAGAAATCCTTAATAAACCGTCCATAATACCTGGCTAACCCCAAGAAGTTTCGGATTTTCTTCGGACTCTTAGGCGTTTCCCCATCTCATAATGGCCTCTATCCTTATCGGGTGTACCTTGATTCCCTCGCGGTTTACCAGGTGCCCAAGGAATTGCACCTCCTCTTGCCAAAATTCTCATTTTGAAAATTTCGCATACAGTCTCTCCCTTTTCAACGTCTCCAGTACCTCCTGTAGGCGTTTCTCATGCTCAGCCTTGGTCTTGGAGTAGACTAGAATGTCATTAATGAACACGATTACTGACTTATCCAACATCAGTCTACAACCCAATTTATCAGATCCATGAAAGCTACTGGCGCATTAGTGCGACTGAAAGGCGTAATGACAGCTCGAAGTGCCCATAGCGTATGCGAAAAGCTGTCTTGGCTACATTCTCCTCCCGGATCTTGAGTTGATGGTAACCTGACCGCGAGTCTATCTTTGAGAAGCATGCCGCTCCTTGTAGTTGGTCAAACAAGTCATCGATCCTTGGTAACAGGCATCTGTTCTTTACTATCAACTTTATGAGTGCTTGGTAGTCTATGTACATTCTGAAGGTTCCGTCTTTCTTTTCCACAAAAGGATCGGCACTCCCCACGGTGAGCTACTTAGGCGTATAGAACCCTTGTTGAGTAGTTCTCGAAGTTGTGACCTCAGTTCTTGCATCTTTGGCGGTAGATGGAGATTTCTCCCCCACTTGGATTCTGGATCCGTATGATGCCTTGCTTGCACAAGATACTAGCCCGGCGGTGCCCTAGCCAATCCATACTTGCAATCACTTGGAACTCCCTCATAGGAGTTGGCAGTAAGTCTATAGGATACTTGCATTAACTATCACTAACACAACGGAAGATGTCATCCTTCTGCTTAACGAATCATGTTGGTGCTCCGCTCAACAAGCTCGATACGAACCATACTTTACTTTCTTCTACATAGTGATATGTGTGGAAAGCTTCTTCCACTTCATAGGTCCACTTTGCGCTCTTACTTGAACCTGGATTCCCCTCGAAGGATGTTGGTTGACATGCAGAAAAATCTATGTAGGTGCAGCCCCTATGTATCTGACTTGCTTCTGAAGTAACAGTTGAAGTACTAGCTGCAGTCTCTCGTACGGACCATAACGCGCTCAACTTATGATAGTCATATTTCATATATCCTCCTTTATCTCAGTCATTATCTGAGGTAGCGTCTCCCTTGACTCCTTCATCCCGTCGGCTGTTACTTTAGCAGCTATAACAACTTCTAGCAGAAATTGGATTGCGGTTTCGCCTCGTGTCCACCGTCGATTAGAATTTCTCCCCCACTTAGGGTTTGAACCCGTACGGTTCCTCGTTGCATAACATACTGGCTTAGTAACGACAGAGCCAGTCCATTCCCACCGTTAATTGAAACTCCCGCGTGGATCGGAATAAATTCTATAGGAAGTTTGCATCACCTTCCTCTATCACATTGATTCTAAATATATCAAATGTATTTACTGATTTTTCATCTGCTAACTCCACCTCTCGAGGTCTTTTAGGTTTTACTGATATGTTAAAACTTTTATCGCATAATTCCATGTTCCACCCTAGCCGCTCAACTGTCAAATGGAAGTATAGACTCCTTCTACCGGTGGCTTCATCAAATATCTTAATCATAAAGTACATCGCGTCCACATAATGTGTGGGCTTTCAACATGCTTACTGCATAATCTGGAGCAACCTTAGTCATACTAAGTGATATCGCCAACTTTAGATATATATTTTAAGCGATATTTGTTTTATTTTAGCCTGTTATTGTTATTAAAAAGTAAAAGACACTTAATTATCTTCATTTATTGAATTACAGGTTAAAAAGACGGAAAATGAAAAGTTTTGAGCAAAAACCGGAAGAAACCAAAGAAATATGAAAACCTGCTCGTGCTTGTTGGATTATGCCCACTGACATACACACGAGTTGGTATCACGGCTAATGAAGCAAGGGCCTATTGGGTCATACGCCAAGTATCGATTCCGGCATCGCGGATGGTCTAATGAGAGAGAAAACCAGAAACTGGTTCTGGTGGGCAAAGACACGCCCGTGCCTCTATGAGGTACGGTCGTGCCCTATGGGCAGGCACGAGCCCAAGTCGGGTGTGACTTGGGCGTGGCCTGTTGCTACGTACGCCCATGCCTCTGGAAGGCATGCCCGTGCCCAGTGCCCAATGGACAGGCACGAGCCCAAGTCAGGCGTGACTTGGGCGTGGTCTCTTGGACTGGCACGCCCGTACCTTGTGAGGCACGGCCGTGCCTTATGTAGTAACATCCATTTAACTAGGCTTTCAAAGCTAGTTAAATGTGGTGTTTATTGCCATTATTCTAGTAACTGAATATGTCATTAGTGTGCACGAATTTGAACTGATTTGTGAGCTCTATATAAGTGCTATGATGCTAGTGTTGTCATGTTCCAAGAATTGGTTTTACTAGAATATATATTTGCATATACACAACTCTCTCAAGTACTAGAAGAACTAAGGCTTTAGTATTCTTGTGTTTATCATCTTGGAGGTGTCTAGATAGGCGTATCTAACACTCTAGCAAGTGGGAAAAGATCAAGACTTGGTGTGGACTTCGATAGAGGTGTACACATTAGTACACACGCTTCCAAACTCCAAAATTCGTTTGACCAAGGAACATAGCTTCAAGGGTATGAACTTATTCCTTCTTGTCTTTATTTGTTGCTTATCCATGTTTAGAGTTTTGGTCCATATGGTGGGCGTGTTCGTGGTCAATTTTTGAAATTATTTTCTACTCGTTTTGCTTCCGTTGCGATTTTAGACCATGAAAACCCAACAGTGGTATCTGAGTCATCTCTAGCAATTTGGTTTCTTTTTGTCTTTAAGATGCTAGATTTCATATATTTATCAATTTAAGTTCTACCAAAGATCCACATGTGTTTTAGATCTTGTTTTTGACATGTTTATATTCCGAGTTTGCATGAGTAGGAGGATCAATCCCTTGTGTGGCTTTTATCATGACTATTTAGAACCAATAAGTAGTTTTGACTAGTGATTGACCAAATCCTAGGCTTAAACATGAAAAGATAGGAACTTTAATTTATGTGCAATTGCATATGATAACCTTTATATGTTAATTGAATGGTTTGTTGATTTAGACAATCATTAAAGGTAGAATCTTGATTGATACGAACTAAAAGATTAATCTTGCTTTTAATTAACTCCTTGACCATAGGATTAATTAGTTGATTGCATGATTATAGGGTTAGATAATCTGACCAAGAGTCTAACTGATATAGGAATCGGTATATGATATTTAGTTGTCTGTTGCACTTAATTGATTGACTTGAGGAGAGTTTCATTGAATCTAGGGAGGGAATCTTTATTTTATAAGCTTTATCCAATAAAGTTTGATGCTTTCCACTTTCTTTGGTTTGTTCTTGGTTCGTGTTGTTATTATTTAGTGAGTTGGATAATAAAGTTTGAATCTTTATTGATAAGATTCTAAATTCCCCTTTTAGCTGTTTTTATTAGTTTAAAATTTAATTAGTAGAGTTATATTCAAAATCATACTCGTTCCCCTTGTGTTCGACACCCGTACTTATTTCCTATACTACGATACGATTAGGTTCTCTTGCCTATTTGTGTTGTAGTCGTGCTAAATAACTCGAATTTATAAATTTAAAACTGGTACGCTACACGCACATCAAGTTTTTGGCGCCACTGTCGGGGAACGGTTTTATTTTGGTATAACTTGACTAATTATTTATTAAACGATCCTTCCTGCGAGTTTTTGCTCAAAAGGAAGTTACTTTTCGTATTTTAGTATTTAGTGCCTAGTCTAGTCGTTTCGCGCGCTATTCTAGTTTTCTTCCATGTCTCTTTTGTGAATATGTATTGGCCCGAGGATCATCCGATCTGTTGGGATTCCTTCCTTAAAGATTTGTTGAATGAATTTTACGACGATGGCATCGAACGGGATGATTACAATTTTATCCCAAAAGATGATGAGAATCACCAACCGATTGGCTCTCCTGATGAACTACATGTTAGTCCTGAACCGTACTATTCAGACGACTCCGATTCTGATGACCGTATACATTTTGATCCTTGTGTGGAGGTGGATTCGAGAGAAGATGCTCAGTTTGATGGAGATATTCTAGAGTGTCTCGCTGACCTGCTTGAGGAACCAGAAGAATATCCAGAGGATGAATCGTCGACCCTCGTCCAACCAACACCCACGTTAGGTTTAGAACCAAAACCCACATGGGGACCCTCCCTTCTTGAGAGAGAAGACGTGGAGAATTGTGCAGATGAAATCTAGGACTATCTAAAATTTCTACTCTTCGAGGAGGACGCTCCGAAATCCGAAAAGGAGGTAACCACGGGATCGAGTGAGGAGTTGGAGTCGCATTATGGAATCCCTTTGGCGCCGGGGATTCTGTGGGGTACTTCACGTGCTGAAAAGGATGAGGCAAATAAATTAGACAACATCGGGAGCCAGTTGGAGTATTTGCTTGAGTCACAATAAAGTTCACAATCACGGGGAGGAACCAAGATTCAGAACGCGGGAAAGATGTTTGTGAAAACCGGGGAAGTGCAGTGGAACGCATCATTAGTAGCAGCATTCGGGATAGGGAACAAATATGGATTGGCCGGTAGGTATAAATATTACCACCCGCACTTGATTGCGAGTGTGGGGTCATTCATTCTAAGTCACAAGAAATAAACCTGGAGTCAAGCTAGAGACTCAGACAAAAACAAGCGCTTCTCGGGAGGCAACCCGTGGTTAGTTTAGGTTTTTCTTTCTTCTTTATTTTTGTATTTCATTTCCTTTCTGTTCAACTTTGCGGGTGTGTTGCCTAGAAACCCTCACGAGACTATAACTCGTCCACTCGGGCTACCGAGGGGTTTAAAGGCTTGTTGCATACGCTAAATGTAACCGTGTTTCCTATGAAAGTGAGTTAGGTTTGTTTCTTTTTGTTTCTCATTTTTAGAGAGTCCTAACCTAGATAATTCTTCATATATGCTTCTGGAATCCTTCATATCGAATCACATTCAGACACTTACTATCCTTTGATGTTTATATTTATGTGTATGTCTGGCATTATGCTTTGAGTGATTTATATCAGCTATGGCTGTTAATTTGTGGAGTATGCGCGTATATGCTGACATCTATCACACGCTTCCAAACTCCAAAATTCGTTTAACCAAGGAACATAGCTTCAAGGGTATGAACTTATTCCTTCTTGTCTTTATTTGTTGCTTATCCATGTTTAGAGTTTTGGTCCATATGGTGGCCGTGTTCGGGGGTAATTTTTTGATATTATTTTTCTACTCGTTTTGCTTCCGTTGCGATTTTAGACCACGAAAACCCAACAGTGGTATCAGAGTCATCTCTAGCAAGTTGGTTTCTTTTTGTGTTTAAGATGCTAGATTTCATATATTTATCAATTTAAGTTCTACCAAAGATCAACATGTGTTTTAGATCTTGTTTTTGACATGTTTATATTTTGAGTTTGCATGAGTAGGAGTATCAATCCGCTTGTGTGCCTTTTATCATGACTATTTAGAACCAATAAGTAGTTTTGACTAGTGATTGACCAAATCCTAGGCTTAAACATGAAAAGATAGGAACTTTAATGTATGTGCAATTGCATATGATAACCTTTATATGTTAATTGAATGGTTTGTTGATTTAGACAATCATTAAAGGTAGAATCTTGATTGATACGAACTAAAAGATTAATCTTGCTTTTAATTGACTCCTTGACCATAGGATTAATTAGTTGATTGCATGATTATAGGGTTAGATAATCTGACCAAGAGTCTAACTGATATAGGAATCCGTATATGATATTTAGTTGTCTGTTGCACTTAATTGATTGACTTGAGGAGAGTTTCATTAAATCTAGGGAGGGAATCTTTATTTTATAAGCTTAATCAAATAAAGTTTGATGCTTTCCACTTTCTTTGGTTTGTTCTTGGTTCGTGTTGCTATTATTTAGTGAGTTGGATAATAAAGTTTGAATCTTTATTGATAAGATTCTAAATTCCCCTTTTAGTTGTTCTTTATTACTTTAATATTTAATTAGTAGAGTTATATTCAAAATCATACTCGTTTCCCTTGTGTTCGACACCCATACTTATTTACTATACTATGATACGATTAGGTTCTCTTGCCTATTTTTGTTGTAGTCGTGTTAAATAACTCGGATTTATAAATTTAAAACGGGTACGCTACACGCACATCACTACGGCATTTCTACTCTACAGGCATACTACTGTCATGCCATCATCTACTGCAATAGGGGTTTCCAAAACCCGTTTCAATCGGGATCACAGACCTGCATCTTTTATTCACTATACTGGATGTATAGACAATCCACTAATCAATAGGCGGCATTGCCATACAGTCCTTGCTACTATACTAAAACATAGATCACGTATCGTATGTCCAAACCTAGCTAGCAGGCAACCCTAGACATTCTAAGGCACCCTAGCTACAAGCATCTTATCTTTACAAGTACCCCTCGCCGGATTCACGAGATTTCCCATATACAGATAAGTTCCAACAAGTATCGTGTGCAAATAATAATATGGGCCCTATTATTACAAACACACGATACATATTGGATCTTAGCTTTACCATTGGAAATCTCGATTCACTGGCTTGGGCCATGTATCACATAATTATCCACGTGTTATTTCATGTATAGGCCAAAACTTATCCGTCTCATACTAAAGCACACTAGCTAAAAGGATATCACTGTATTCACAAGTACCTTATTGCTCTTATACTATCACAATATCATGCAAGCATATAAGGTTTCACATTCAAGTCATCACATCCGAGTTTAAGCATAGCATGGATACATCTATGTATAACGTTAATTCATATAAGTGATCAAATGTTTGATTCTACCCTACCCCCAACATCAGACGAGAACATGAAATAGAGCCAAATCATCCATTCTAGACCTATATGGTTACCATTATACATAGTATGCAGTATTCACAATATACTTAAACATGGATATAGCCTTTGACACTTTCGACAGGTCTCATGGATTCAAATACACAGTTTATTTCACCAACAATACATATACTATGCTTCACCTTGTGCTCGCCAGGACCAAGCTCAAACTGACAGCTCATCAATCAGGTTTGAAAATGTCACACCCCGCCAAGGCGGAATCGCGAAGTGTGACGGAGAGGATCGTCATAACACATTGATATAAAATAGAGAAAATCACTAAATGCAATTAATCGAATGTGTCACGACATTTCCCCGACACAAGAGGAGTCTTGTGCCGTGTTAAGTCGGTTCCACGGCAACATAGACAACCAACGAAAATGAATGATCGTGCGTAAGTAAACCCCACAACCCGGGTCAGGTATATGGGCAACAAGCCCAAAACCAAATAACAATACGAAGTATTAACTAACACCCACATCACAAAATGATAAGAAGAGTTCGATTCTCGCTATGAGTCACGCTAAGGCCCGACTAGAGTCTTCTAGGATCCTTAAGCGTTAGCGTTAATATTACCTGGAAATGAACACTCTAAAAATGTCAACACAATGGTTGGTGAGCTCGCAGGTTTAAACAAAATAATGGATTTGCCGTGTATACAATAGTTTGACAACGGATATAGTGTAACACATACTCGCAATAAGAATAATGATAACCGGACCATAATATCCAATATGATTTTGTCATCCAACAAGGCCTACCAGCTGGAGCACTAAGTCGGGTAAATTTGAATTCAATTGGCTTAACCCATCACCGGGTTCATTTGATTGACTTAACCCATCACGGGTTTAGTTTGATTGACTTAACCCATCACGGGGTTAGTTTGATTCACTTAACCCATCACGGGGTTAGTTTGATCGACTTAACCCATCATCGGGTTCACACAAGCATGTAACACATAATCCAAGTTGTCAAAAAGAAAAGAACTTCAATCCACGGCATGAAAAATAAAGCTATTTATTGAGTGTCATTTTCCCCCAAGAAAACATGCAAAAAGGGGGCCACGAGTACTCACCTTGGGTGTTGATAGTAGCTAATGAGATGAATCCCGCTCAAAGATCTACAATAGGTTTCGTGACATCAGTTTCTATGTTGTGAAACTCTTAGGTAGCAATCTAAATTTGATAGATTGCTCTTGTCTTGTATCCAATACTTCGAATAATGCCTTTCTTATGTAAGGTATACTTGTATTATCACTTAGATTTGTTATAAATTCCATTATTTTATTTTAATGCTTTTAGAAATACTTTTTAGGATTCAAGTAGTTTTCTGGCAGAATTTGTAGTCACATTTTGTATTTTTAAACCCCTCTAAATAACCTATTTAAATTCCTAAATTTTTATGAAATGTACTTCCATGTCTCTAGATGAAACCCTAATTTTTACAGAATTTATTCTTTTAGTTTTATATTAAAATAAATTTGTGATAATCAACTAAACCGAAAATACCACTGTTTTATGCGACAAAAAGTTTATTACTATTTAAAATAGTAAACGAATGAATAAATTTCTAAAATTTTTATAGAACTCTATAAACACGTAACTCTTTGTCTTGTATGAATCTCATGGTTTTATTCATTAAAATAAATGATTTATAGTGCGTATAAGTTACCTATGCTTCTGTCCCAATAATCCAGATTTGTGCACCAAAAGTTTTTAAGTTGTTTGGATGACCAAACGATATCATTTTGAGATGAGACCAATTGGAGTATAAAGTAGACTCAAAATACTTCTGTTTAGGCTTAAAATATGAAATAAAAGTCCACGAATTGCCCAAGTTATGACCTTTTAAACATGACCCAAAGTTTCTGTCAGATTCTAGATTTTATGTTCCTCATCTTTTAGTGACAAGTTTTAGCCTTTTGATTGTGTTTTGCTTATTGTTCATCAAAATCGTTCTTTTATATATGTTTGTATAGTTTCTTACAATTTTCTTTTATATTCATCACTTAGGGTTTTCAAATAGATAAATAAAGAGAAAGAAGGTGTAGAGAGACGATAAGAAGGATTGATTGAAAACCAGTTTGCCGATTTTGAGTTTGGACCTTCAAGATTCCAAGTTTTTCTTGCTTGATCCTTGTGTTTTGAAGAACAAATTAAAGAGAAGAGAGAGTATGGGGGCCGAATTTGGAGAGAGGAATGAGGTTTGGTGGTTTGGAAATAACTCTAGGCATTTAATATAGAATCATGTTATTTTTTGTTATGTTTTGAATTTTGAAATTAAGTCTTCCTTTTTCCCCCCCATTTGGCCGATTTTTGTAGTAGTTTTCTTTATGTATTTATAATTTTTTTCATATTACTTCTTTGAGTAGGAGTGCAAGTGGTGCACTTAACCTTGTCATGTGTTACAATTCATGTTAGTAGTTTAGGTTATTAAATTTTAGGAGTTGTTCATGAGTTTTATTATTTTGGTTTGTAATGCCAATTTATTTGTTGTGTTATTATTATTATTATTTTAACCTTGGTGTCATACTGTTGCTTGTAAATGCATTAATCTTCTTTAAAATTATTCGTGTCCCAATAAAATTTATATACTGATAACAACTGTTCCAAGAATTGTACATTTATTCTCATGAGCTCCCTTTAGTACTTGAGCTTGTGACCCTTGACGTGCATTCAAGGTGCATGTAGCTGAAGGTATTTGTTTGGAATAATCGAGTAGCAACGGAAGCAAGATATAGTATAAAATAAACTAAGTTAACCAAAACAAACACTTCCCTTGGACCAACATCTAGACATGGAATTTGCAACTAGAATAAATAAACAAGATGAATAGAATTGTACCACTATGCAAGCACAATGAACTTCACTTGTCAAGCTTCAAGAATCCAAGAAAGAAATCCTCTAATGAAGTCCACCCCAAGCAACTTTTGATTCCCAAATGCTAGTAAGTTGGTGTTATACACCAAAACAACAATCAAGTCAATCTCTAGCTCTCTTGTACACCAAAAAGCTCACCAAGAAGAAGATGAAGTTTTAGAGAAAACTCTTAGGATCAACTAACAACTAGCACCATCCAAAAGTCTGTGTTTTTGCAGAGAAAAACGTTGCCTTTTGGTCTACCAAAGTTAATACCATAAACCTCATTAAACATAGTGTTTAAGGCAGTTAATTCTACTGTCACAGCGGACGTACACGGCCCGTGTTGGTCAACACGGCCGTGTAGGCCCAAGGTCCACGGCCTCAATTGGGCCAAGATAGCCCGTGTCTAACAAGCCCAACACGGCCTGTGTTCACCTACACGGCCGTGTAGGCCCAAAGCATACGGTCTCTACTTGGGCCAAAATGCCCCGTGCTAGTTGGGCTGGACACGGCCCGTGTTCACGAACACGGCCTGTGTACCATGCTGCCAAAACCCATTTTGGCCTTTTTCCTCTGTTTTGCTTGATCGCATTGTCGGAATCAATACTTGGTGTGTGACCCAATAGGCCTATACTTCATCAACAGTGCTATTAACTCGTTTGTGTCAGCGGGCATATTCCAACAGACTCCCACTTGCACGTGGCACGACTACGAAAAATAACACAAACATAGAGCGGCCTCTAGCAAGACATCTATGCTCCCAAAGTCAGTATAGGGTATGCCACTCTTGACAAGATCCCAATCATAAAATGATTTTCCTAAGGATAAATGAACATATACATTCCTTTGTTCGCGATATCCTATGTGAACACAAGGCATGGAATAAAGTCAACCTTCAGATCGTTCACGATTATATTTCTCGATTCTATATTACTGGTGACCGACAAACCAAGTTAACATTGATCCATCATCAATATAACTTTCATCAATATAACTTGAGCACGGCCATGCATATGAACGTCAGCACTCAATCATCGAGGGGCCCATGGATATCTTCTCTATACATAGAGGAACAAATTCCTTTCGACTACATAGTCCCGCCACATAGATAATACTCTACCCAATCATCTCCCTTATAACGACCAGTTACGGACCGCGTTAGAAAACGATCAAAGCAAAGCAGATCTATGCTTTGGAATCACATGTATCTCAAGTTTAAGAATGAAACGTCATCATCATCCCGAGTTTCTTATGACTAGAACCATGAAGCGAACTCGGGTACGGGTCCTCCAATCGCTTGAAACCCCTTTCAAGTATAGGCAAGAATCACGTTTAACAAAACCAATTCTTTACCTCAATCTTAATTTATACTTCATTCCCACAAAGTATAACCGATTGTGGAGATTTTAGAATGGAAACCATTCTCGGAAGTTTTAAACATGCTAAGACGGAACACAATAAGGATTCATAAAATACCCACCCTCAGCGTATTATTAAATCTCCATTTAATAATCGATATAGTATGAATTGCAATACTGCTTAACGTCCCAAAAATATAAGTACAAATCAAACATGAACCAAAACATATTCAAGCCAAGTTACATGCATTAGAAATGCTAATTGACCTAGTATGATAAAGATCACTAGTCCATAACAACGGCTTAACTAGTGGATTTGTCCCACAACATCCACAAATTCTTTTGTTATTCAATTATATCTCTTTTGACAAGACTACTTCAAAAGTATGCATCAAAGAGATCTTACTTTTCAAAAAAGGTTAAAGTAATCACACCCTCATTGTCTCAAAAACCCACGATAGGGTTAGTGATACTTAAGAATCAACAAACACCACAAGTTAGGATCACCAACTTTGATCAAAGATCAACAGTTATCCTAGTAGAATCACGCATTAGAGTAACTACTTACTCCAAGCCTATTCAAGTAGTCAAACATCAAGAACATATCTCTATATTTCTTGAACTAAATACCATCCAATTTTATATTTCTTAAATGCCCCTACGAAGCAGTAATTCCTGAATTAGGTTTGCAGATAACCTAATATCGGGACATTATCTTCCATAGACATTTAACACTAGGAATACAACAAAGCTCCCACTAGCCCTGACATACATAAAAGGTTTCATCTATGCTTCTAGAAAACTCATCACTATGATTTTCTAATAGTAAGCAAAGATATTTCCTTTAAGATGCTAGCATAAGTCCGAATTGGACTTATCCAATTTTGTAGACATAACACAGATACTACGGACGTATATTAAGACCTTCGGAGAGTGTTATAAGCACTTCCTCATCATATTGTTTCATGACGAAACGCGGTCATTAATATCCACGAGTATCAAACATTCTTCAACATAGCCACTAGGACAAGTTTCTCCATAACCATCATGAAAACTTTACCACTAGTCGGTATTTGAAGCTGTCTACAATTCCATCCATGTTAATCCCATCACTACCACCTTGGTATACACCTAGGTATGGGATCAAGTCAACTCAAGCACTTGGACATTTCAAATGGATTGCATCTCTTTATCATTTACTTCTTTTATTTTTAGCACTTCTGATAGGTGGTGAACTCAACATGACTCACCATCAAGTCATTGCCACTTAGATATGAGAAACCCATATCTCTTTGGCTCTACATGACCCTTATCAGAATTAAAAGAAGTAATGACTCCTAGTCAGGCATACCAGCATAACCATGATGATCAATGATGATCATATATGCTAGTATCATCATCAAGTCTTTCATTTAATTTCCACGTTCTTCCACTGGAACACCTTAGTTTTAGTTTCTTTCTTCTTCCCCTTTTAAGCAACAAACATTGTTCTCAAAAGGTTAAATAACTAAAACTTAGAAGAACTCCTCAAATGTATTAGCACTTCTCGATTTCAAGTTTATCCATCTCCCACTGAATGTAGAATGAATAACTTTGAATCATAAGATAGACAAGCAAAGAACCTTTCTAGTCGTGTCTCAATAAATGCTAAATAGACTATCAACTGAATTTGGATTTGAGGACTTAGTCACAATGGTAAATGAATGTACCAAAAACCGTACATACATTCTTGACCCGTCATAAACCGGATCAATAACACCCGGTTCCCTACTCCATGACACCACGTACCAATGTGTCTTAGTAGGATATGTGTGAAACAATTCCACAATTCACTATATGGTCATCCAATATAGTAAGTATCTTAGCATCTTCACTAGATCTAAGTACCCTGATTTATATACCCTATAGATTCTGAAGTTAGTCTTGGTTAACTCTGAACACCAACAAGGTTTTAGACATATACCCAAACTAATAAACGTCTCGCAACTACTACCATCAAGGTAGTGACGAAGAAGTTTCGTTTTCGTTATTCTTTGTGGTGTGCTTGAACGGATTATCCACAAAATGTGATCAATATCCATCAAGCCTTCAATCCTCTCACTAACTCCGGTGAAGGATCACATAACCCCTTAGCCTAATAAACAAGATCAACATCAAAATGTTTAACCCAAGGCGAAACCATTCCAAGATCCTAACCACATGGATCTAGGTGATATATCTCTTGTTTATGTGGTTAAGTTGATTATTACACAAAGATAACTCATCCAAACTATTTTGGATTCAGAATCAATTATTCATGAATATTCTATTACGTGTAACAAAACCTTGTGTATGCCGTGACATGGGAAATATTAAACAAAATATCTCACAATAGATTTTCATAATAAATTTTGTATTTTAAGAATAAACTCATCACCACTACAAGTAAAGTTGTGTGCCTTGCAGGGCAAAACAACACATTAGCTATGACATAAAAACTTTGAATAAATAACACTTAAAAAGGTTTTACATCAATTCTTACAACTTCAAAATTATGTCCACCGTAATTGAAAACGAGCATACAAAGAGATGTTACTTGCCACGCAGGGTAAACAAAATAAAGTAATAAATAAACCAGCGATAAAAGCGAGATCAAGTCTCCTTATCTTCTCTTAGAGGACAATCACCATGGTTTCCTTGTTCGAGATCCGGTTCTTCATGCTTTTCACTCACCAAAGGACCTACACTTTGTAACAAACAAATTTGTGACAAACGTGAGTCAATCAGTTCGGGTCACCAACCCAGCTTATAGAAGAATAGCAATGAATCATGAATGTACCTGAAGAAGGAAAGTTAACTCTCTCTATGCTGAGAAGTTTTATATCCTCTCGGCACGTAGGGAAGGCGTGACGACCCCAATTTCCAAATCATCCACAGAAGTAGCAAACCACCTTTTCTTGAGTCTCTTCTAGAGGCACATTCTCTATGTCCTTCGACTCAACATCAAGGATAGGCTTGGAAGCTCCAACCTTTCCTTTTAGGGTCGGTTTCTTCTTCCTTTTCTTTTGTTTCTTTAAACCCAAGACGGGAGTGGTTGAGGTGGAACTATGCTTGGCCATGTCTGACTCTGCAGACTTCAACATGCCATGCATTTCGCTTAAGGATTTCTCCATTCCTTGCATATGATAGTTTGTGACAAACTGATCATATGATGCGGGCAGAGACTGGAGTACAATATCCACAGCGAGCTCTCTCCTAATAGGAAATCCTAACCTCTCCATTTGGTCCACATTCTCCTTAATCTTAAGGACGTGAAGACCAACATTCCCGCCTTCCTACAGCCTACAACCGACTAGGCTTTTAACACACTCATAGTGTTCCTGCCTAACTTGCTATTGGAACATGTCCTTAAGCTTGTTTAACATATTGTACACACTCATGTGCTCGAGCTGCTTTCGCAAATCCGAGCTCATAGTTGACAACATAAGGCAGGCAACATCGTGCGTGTCCTCAACGCGTTTTTCATACCCGTATCGGACGGCCCAAGTCGCGTTGGTAGCAGGTGGCTCCGGAAGGGGTTCCTCAAGGATGTGCAACTTTGACTCATTGCGAAGGACAATCCTCAATTGCCTAAGCCATGCAATAAAGTTCACCCCCGTGAGTTTCTCCCTTTCTAGGAACACACGAAGTGAGATGTTTGACGTGGTGTTGTTATGATTTGACATCTATAAATAACAATAATACAATTTTTGGTTAGTTTAGATAAACCTTGTAAAAATAATTACCCCATAGTTTTAGATAAAAACAATGATTTATAATAAGGGCTAAGAACCTTATTTCACCTCGCACCGTGACGGGTTTACCGCGGATCACGTGGCGAAGCTATTTAGGCCGGTAACCATTTTACCAATCGTAATCCCTATTACAACTCTTAGACACTTGCGGGATCCGTTGACATCCATTATGTCGGTTGGCATGTTTGATCCCTTCCTTACACCAATCTTAATATATAGTTTGTGTTTAGCTCGTGCTTAGCTCAACAACTAATCAAGAATTATATACTAAAATTGTAAACCGTCCGACAAGACACACAGATGGCACTCCCGATCATCAATTGGCTCGTGCTTAGCTCGACAACCAATCATGCGAGTTACCCCACTCACCTTCCACACAACTACGCAAGGAATGACTCGTGCTTAGCTCGACAATCATCCTTGTTTCGTTAGATTCAGGTGGTGTCGTCTTACGGATGATGCGTGATTTACATTTTAAAACGGGATTTTGTTTCCGGTTTATAAAAAATCCTTTTTTGAATTAACAAAGTAAGTGTCAAAACGATTTTAAGCACTTCTTAAATATAATACCAAGTTTATATTTTCCTTGTCAATTCTATTCGCGCGAGATTGTTAACCATTTTAACAAATGTTGTGTTTTATTTAATATTATAGAAAAATTGTCTAGCATACGAATCCTAATCCATGCATAGAAAAATAAAACACAACCACGCAAATATATATATATATAATTCGGTAACATGCCCAAAAATCCTATGCGTTTTCCCTGTGAGCCACAACGGGAAAAACGAGGCCAAATCCTAAGGACAAGGTAAAGTCTCGTTGGGTGAGTTCCCACCGAATCCAACACCTCCAATAGCGTGTTGATTCCTTCTCGCCAAGACGTCATCACCATGACTCCCGTTGATTTCTCCGGTTCTAATTCTATACTATATACAAATACATAGAATATATATAAACGACGCGCAGGTCGCATTCCTAAACTATTTATACAAATACACGGAATAAAAGAAACGGCATGCAAGCCTCACCAACAAACAAATAAATAAATTATATAACATCAATACGGCGCGCAGGCCACCAAAACCCAAATCAATCAACCACCACAACACATAGGTCTAAGGGCATATCATGTTACCGAATTAACCAAATGCAACAAATAAAACATGGTGTGCCACACAAAACCATGATATAAATATATACCTATATTTTAGTCAAGATTGACAACAACATCAAAGGCAACAAAATGACAATCCTTGTACATATGCATTAGTGTACCAAACCATTTTTGTGACACATATTCATATATACATTTATAAGTATATATTTGTGTATACATCATGCCAAGTTACAACAAATATATAAATATAAAAACTAAAATATTAACAAGGCTACAAATATAACAATTCTAGCACAACAAGAGTCTCAATGAAAAACCAATTTTAAGAAAACAATTTTTCTTATATAAAAGAATTTATATGGCTTTTCTAGACTCGATGTAAAAACTAGCATATTAGGTAGACTACAAATATACCAATTTTAGCCTAACAAAAATCTACATGAAAATCATTTCTAGAAAATAATTTTCTAATATAAAAATATTTATATGAATATTATGTATGCTACAAATATACCAATTTTAGCCTAGCAACCATCTAACCGAAAGATCATATCAAGAAAACAATTTTCTTATATAAAATATTCATATGGTTTTCTAGACTCGTTAGTGCAAAGCCATGTTAGATATGGCTCTAATACCACTGAAGGTATTTGTTTGGAATAATCGAGTAGCAACGGAAGCAAGATATAGTATAAAATAAACTAAGTTAACCAAAAAACACTTTCCTTGGACCAACATCTAGACATGGAATTTGCAACTAGAATAAATAAACAAGATGAATAGAATTGTACCACTATGCAAGCACAATGAACTTCACTTGTCAAACTTCAAGAATCCAAGAAAGAACTCCTCTAATGAAGTCCACCCCAAGCAACTTTTGATTCACAAATGCTAGTAAGTTGGTGTTATACACCAAAACAACAATCAAGTCAATCTCTTGCTCTATTGTGCACCAAAAAGCTCACCAAGAAAAAGATGAAGTTTTAGAGAAAACTCTTAGGATCAACTAACAACTAGCACCATCCAAAATTCTGTGTTTTTGCAGAGAAAAACGTTGCCTTTTCGTCTGCCAAAGTTAATACCATAAACCTCATTAAACATAGTGTTTAAGGTAGTTAATTCTGCTGTCACAACGGACGTACATGGCCCGTGTTGGTCAACACGGCCGTGTAGGCCCAAGGTCCACGGACTCAATTGGGCCAAGATAGCCCGTGTCTAACAAGCCCAACACGGCCCGTGTTCACCTACACGGCCGTGTAGGCCCAAAGCACACGGTCTCTACTTGGGCCAAAACGCCCCGTGCTAGTTGGGCTGGACACGGCCCGTGTTCACGAACACGGCCCGTGTACCATGCTGCCAAAACCCATTTTGGTCTTTTTCCTCTGTTTTGCTTGATCGCGTTGTCGGAATCAATACTTGGTGTGTGACCCAATAGGCCTATACTTCATCAGCAGTGCTATTAACTCGTTCGTGTCAGCGGGCATATTCCAACAGTAACGAATTTGTTACACACCATAGGCATGTAACTATAGGATTATCTAAGTGTCATGGTCTGAATAGTGCGTAAAGAGGATATACCTTCTAATACTCATCACTCATTTGGATTTTTAGGGTTTCAAGGGAAATTAAACACATGAAGCATAATAACAACAAGTTGAGAGTCTAAACTAACCAGCTCCGGTGACGGATGTCACAAAAAATAATTCTTGATCTTTTAAAAATTTTCTAGAACCAAGGTTTAAGTCCAAACACCCCTCTTGCATGTTTGAATCCCTTAAACCTAGGCTCTGATACCAAGTTGTAACGTCCCAATTTTTTTTTAAAAAAAACGTACAGTAAATATATAAATATACTTGGAGTAAATAGACTATATTCATTCCCACAAAACTCATGACGAGGTCTCGCACGCGGATCTACACGTCGTACGATAGTAGTTCTTTAGAGTAATTAAATTACAATTATAAGATTCAATAAATATTTGTTTTATTAAATAGCGGAAACGTTCGATGAAAGATGAGCTGTCTTCACACTGCTGGAGCTTTCCCATGATCTGATCCAGAAAAGAGTAAATCAACGATGGTAAGCATAAAGCTTAGCGAGCACTCTAACTTACACACCACACTAGGTATGTACATGCCATAAATCATAAAACAATCCATGATCGCCTATCATTTCACGAATTAGCTTAACAGTTACACTTTCAACACATGCCACATAACATACCCGCTACCGAAGTAGACGGTCATAACTACTCTCTACCGAAGTAGACGTTCATCACTACCCGCTACCGAAGTAGACAGTAATCACTACCCGCTACCGAAGTAGACAGTCATCACTACCCGCTACCGAAGTAGACGGTCATCACTACCCGCTACCGAAGTAGACGGTCATCACTACCCGCGGCCGAAGCATACTGTCATAGCTACCCGCTACCGAAGTAGACGGTCATCACCACCCGCTACCGAAGTAGACGGTCATCACCACCCGCTACCGAAGTAGACGGTCATAACTACCCGCTACCGAAGTAGACTTTCATAACTACCCGCTACCGAAGTAGACGGTCATCACTACCCGCTACCGAAGTAGGCGGTCATAACTACCCGACACAAGTGCCGGTCATCTTGCACTAACATATAATACTAGTTTAGTATATAAGTACGGGTACTCACCTGGAAATAGTTCTCGTCGCACTATACTAGTTTAAGAATCCACTTGTGGCTACTCGTTAGCAGTTACCTACAACATGTCTTAATCAAGTTAATACCTGATATCAGTCTCTCATTCATTCTATGCACTAATAAGGCCCCCAAACCAGACCTTAGGTTCCATAAGTCGGACCACTCTATGCGACTTACATAAACACACGCGCTCAAACTACACCACATAATTTGGACCCATGCCCGAACGCGTCACGTTTAAGGGTCCGACGCGTCACGTCGCGCGACCCATGCGAAAGTCGGATCAACTTTTCATGCGACCTTCGGACCAAACGTTACTACCCCATGCGACTTTAGACCTCATACGACTTACAGGCAACACATGCGACTTTCAAGATCCCCCATGCGACAGTCGCATGACCCATGCGACTGTCGCATGACCCATGCGACAGTCACATGACTCATGCGACTTTCAAGCATTTCATGCGAATTTTCATAGACCACCTATGTGACACTCACATTAACTCATGCGACTTCCAGGCTACATTATGCGACTTTCAGATAACAAAAGTCGGACCATTAATCTTCCCTGTCAGTTCCAGTTTTCATTACACAGACTCTATAGCCAAAATCAAGCTTTACAAATACTCAACCAATTAGTCTCATTTTTTTCACAAACCTTTTCTCCACTCATTTAAACATTTCCTTTATGATCAGATTGTATTTTATCAAGTATTTAAAGGTTCTAATCTTAACCTTTGTTCCTGGTTTTCTCGTATACACCAAAACCCCCAAAACTCAGATGCTAAACATTAAATCATTACTTAAACAGAGCAATATTTGCAGTCTACATGATCATGATGAAGTAAGGATGATTACCTTATGCTTTTCTTTGAAATTCCTTGTAGTTATGGGTACAAGGATGGAGATCCTCTAGCTCTCCTGTTCTTGTTCTTCTTGGCTCCAATGACACACACACATCACTCAAGTTGGAGAATGAATAGTGGAAAAAACCCTTGGGGGTTGTGCCCTAATTTTCTATATATATATATATATATATATATATATATATATATACATACTTTACAAGGCTTTAAGCCCAAAACACACCCTAAGCCCAACAAGGATTAATCTTTAATACTACCACTAGTCCAAGCCCACCAACACTTATTTGGTTACCCAAATAAGCTTCACTTAACTTTAGTAAGTTCACAAATTACCTAATTACATCGAAAATGATAACATTAATAATAACTTTTCTTTTATTTATTTTTGAGAGTTCGGGTATTACAACTGTGGTATGTGCACATGTGCAAATATCTAATGTTGTGTTGAAAAAAATCAGGCAAAAATGAAAAAAAATTTCTTTGAAAAAGTATATCAATATGGATGTCATATTAAAAAGAATAATTTTCTCGTTAATTAGGTATAATTTTCGTGTTTTAATACCTTTGCGTTTGATATATATTTTAGTTTTAAAAAATTGGGGGTAAGTGGTCCCCCCTCTTTAATTAGACAATTTGCCTAAAATACCCTCTAGCATTTTTGAAAACTAAAAATGACGGTTTTGTTTTGAATTAATTATATGTTTGTCACAATTAATATAAACCTTTGATTAATTATGATCAATGGCTTAAAATGGTTCTCGCGGTTCTCGCAATAAAACTGGTTCTCAAATGAACTCTCCCCTATAGGGTATAATATATAGGCAAAAGTTCAAACGAGAACTATTTTTTGTATGAGAACTGCGAGAACTAATCTTAGCCGTCCAATTCCCCCTCCTTCAATTGGATTGCCTACCCATGAATTCCTTACATACACCCTGCCACACCCAATCCCTCCACACTCTTCATCCATTAATTTTATTATCCAAAATGAACGGCTAAGATTGGTTCTCACAGTTCTCGTACAAAAAACAGTTCTCGTTTGAACCGTCCCCTATATATATAATGGCTCGGATTATATATATATAGGTATGATCAAATGAGAACATCTCCTAATGTGAGAACTTGGAGAACAGTTTATAGCCTTTGGATGATCTTTATTTAATGGCTCAGATTAATCTCGGTTAATTAAGTTATGTTGAATTTTAATGATTTGATTTAATTAAGGTAGGTTGATTATAGATCTTTTATTTATTTAATTAAATGATTGGCTTATAAGTGTTCTCACCGTTCTTCATTTAACATGTGTTCTCACCGAATCCTTCCTATATATATATATAGGGTAAGATTTCATATAGTCCCACCTTTAAACATATATCTCAAAGGCTAAATTTCAGCCATTTATTTAAAATGGTAAAATATAAATTGACAATTCTAAATTTAAAAGTCATGGCTCTTTCATGGAACCCACAAACTTTCTTTTTTTATTTTATTTTTTACCCTTTAAAATTTTAAATTATCATAACTATTTTATTTTTAAGAATTTAAGCAAAAAATTATACATATCTACTTATTTTTTAATACTCTTTCAAACAAAACCACTCTTTTCATATTTTTGAAAATGTTATTTTGAAAATACAAATTATATGAAAATGATACCAAAATATTATCATTTTGAATCATTAGTTTTTATCATTATATATATATATATATATATTATACTCTATATATATTATGAAAATGATACCAAAATGTTATCATTTTGAAAATACAAATTTATGTGTGTTTATATCATTTTTTGCTGAAAGAAGTGTATTTATAACATTTTTTTGCTAGAAACATGTATATTTATATAATTTTCAGCTAAAAACATGTATATTTATATTATTTTCGGCTAAAATGAGTCTATTTTTATCATTTTTATATTGATAATATTATCATTTTGAATTTTGTATATTGTTATCGTTTCATCTGGAAAATGTTATCATTTTCAATTTCAAATTGTTATCATTTTCATATAAAAACATGTGTATTTATATCATTTTTGGTTAAAAGGAGTCTATTTTTATCATTTTCATCTGGATGATATTATTATTTTGAATCTTGTATATTGTTATCATTTTCAACTGCAAAATTTATATCATTTTCGGCTGGACAAGACTAGGAGAGAAAAAAAAGGAAGAAGCGACTTTTTTAAGAAAGGGGCGTGATTTATGGGAAGGAGATTCTCATAATACCCTTTCTTCTATAATTATATTTTATAATTGTTTAGTTAATTACAATAATGCCATTATTAGATCTTGACCACTGATTTAAAAAATCTAATGGTCCATATTTGACCTTTGGTAATTAAATTTTATAATTGTTTAGTTAATTACAATAATGTCATTATTAGATCTTGACCACTGATTTAAAAAATCTAATGGTCCAGATTTGAATTTTGGGATCTATGTTTAAGCATAAGACCTATATTGATCATATATATATATATATATATATATATATATATATATATCTTACTCTTATATAATGCATTTACCATCTAAAAAACTCTTAATTTTAAGAAGAGTACATTTACTAAAATACCTCTCCTTTACCCCTCCTTTAAATCCACAATTAATTAATTTAAACAAATAAATATTGAAAACATAACCGACAATTAATGAATTTAAACGAGTACTTACAACTGAATTATTTCTAACCATATATTTTTAATATTAACTTTTGATTCATGAGATCACCATACTTATAATTGAATTAAGTCTAATCATATATTTTTAATATTAACTTTTGATTCCTAAGATCACCTAAATTTCTGTTTTTAATAAATCAAGTTCAAGAGCTTTCACAAACACCAAACAAATGAAAGAGTCAAAGAGTTGTAATTTATAAACATTGCATTCTTACTCAATTACATAATAATTGGAACTATGAAACATTACACACACATATACATACATACATATATATAATCAGCAACTTCATGATTCAGTCATGCGACAAAATTCTTCCAACAAACTGAAAGACAAATAACTCAGAGTTAGCAATTTAATCCTTAATTTCAAAATGGCTCTCGCAAAGAATCTTCACAAACTCATATTAGCTCTTTGTGATTATTCTGCACAAAACTTATCACAACCTCCTCTTTATTCGCCGTCGTCGTATTACGCGGGTACCTCACTAGTATATATATATATATATATATATATATATATATATATATATATACACATAAATGGGCATATAATACATGACATAAAGGGAATATGTAAGACTACATGAAATTAGTTTAATTGTGGAAAGATATAATTTATAAATATAGTGCAATCAATTTATTTTTAATAAATTTAATATATTCATCACTTTTTACAGAGCAAAAGAGATTTTTAAATGTAGATTTTGAAACCAAAATTTTGGAATAATTTGTTGATGAACAAATTGCTTTCATCTTCATCAAAAAGAAATCGATTAACAACTAGTTTTAATCAATAAAGACGATAAACTAACAATTATCAGTTGATGTATATACCGAAAATGATCAAATAATCGTCCCTTTTACACTTTTTACTTTAATTTCTTTTTTATTTGATCTCATGCCTATATATATATATATATATATATATATATATGCTAGCATCATACCCGCGCAATGCTGAGGCGGCAAATAGTTTTTAGTTTACAATATGTCACTTTCAAAACTGTAATGATATGTTATTCGCACGATTCAATGTCACGAAAAAGTTTTCTACAGTAACATGTCCGTTTATTTTCAAATTTTCTTTTATTTACATCTAATTATTTTATTAATTTTAAAAATAAATTTTAAAAGACGATAAAATAAGAAAAAAGATATATATTGATGAAATAAAGAAAAGAGTTAATAAGATTTAAAAATTATGTTGATGTGGGTGGATAATTGTTTTAGTATGAGAGAATATATTTTGAATAAAAAGTTAAAGTAAATTAGGAGAGAATAAAATAGTTAAAGATTGAGTGAATAAGATTAATTTATATTAAATGAAGGGTCAAGATTTTATATTAATTGAATTTTAAGAAGTCTTAAAATTTATAAGAAAAGAGAATATTAAATGATATATATATATATATATATATATATATATATATATATATATATATATATATATATATATATATATGTTGGCATCATTGGTGGTGGTGGACTAGCACTTGAGTTTCCGAGGTAAAAAGTTTCTAACTTTTTTGTTTAATTCTTGTTTAAATTATATATTTGAGATTAATAAAGATATATAGTTGTTTTTCAGGTTTTAAATGTTAAATCTATATTTAGTTTAAAATCTGTTTCCACTTTGTTTTATAAATAAAGTTTTGATTTTATATAAAGTTTCATCAAATAAAGATTACGTTTTCTTAAACTTGCGTTATCCACTTTGTAGTTCACAAGATTGTTTTGATATTTAAAACCCAACAAAATTATCATCATAGTATAAATCTAGTGCTTGTTGCAACTAGACACTAACTTAGCTATTAAATAACTTAGGCAAATGAGTATGTTAAACAACTTGTTAAATTCAAACTACTCTTCTTCCATTAATCAGTACAAATTTTATTTGATAAAGGAGATAACAATCTCCGTATTAGATCTAATTACACTTATAAACACCGAGCTCCCTTATTACAAAGTAGGGGTGAGCATGGTACCGGAACCGGTACCGACCGGTATCAGTACCGATTATACCGAATACCGAATTTGGTTTAAATACAGTATCGAATAACGTACCGAGTATTCATATACGGTACCGGTACTTATTTTACCTTGTCTTTTCGGTACTAGTCCTGAATACAGAATACCGAATACCGATTTAGTAATATTTCAAGTACCGAATACCGGACCGAAAACTCTAACTCAGTACGATGCCAGTACGGTTCAGTATTTTTCGATACCTATGTTCATCCCTATTACAAAGTATATAATAACATTACTTGTCTTATCATTTCGCATTTTGTCACTACTAATGGTATATAATTTATATCATACTTCAAATATTCTCTGTGTCTTTCTAGTTTATTTTGTGCTCACTTCCCTAATCATTACAACATTGTTTAAATCGGTTTATTATTCATCTCAAACTACAGTTTATGTAACTCGTTAATTTAGTAATCAAACTCTTGTTATTACTCATCACTACCACCTTTATGATAGTCTGTATATGTCAATATAAAACTATTATTATCCCTTTATATCAATTCTTATAATAAATACACTATTCATTTCAATTTTTTCACTTTTTACCCTTAATAATTTTTTTATTGTTTACCCTTCATTTTATACAAAATGCATTTTAGCTCCTATAGTTATTTACTATTATTTACAAATCAAATGGTATTTGACCCCGTCATATCAAAGTGTATTAAAATATCCCTCACAATTTGAGGTTAAGGGTTCATGTTTTGTTATAATAGATGTATATTAGAGAGTGTTTGTTAGTTATTAAAAAAATTATTATTATTTACAACCCTATCTACTAACATAAGAATACTATTTTAAAAATTTTATTTTTAATGTTTTCCCGAATATATTAAAAGATGTTATACTAACTGAGATTAAAAGAATCTAAGTGCATAAATAGTATAAAGCAAATTGAGCCAGATTATCTTAATAACCAAACTTTCAAGCATCTAAGAACACACTTGAGTGCTGAGTACATAATGTTAATTAGTTTTCACATTTTACCCTTATGTTTATATAAGTTACATTTAATCTTATAAGATTACTAGGTCACGTAACCTTATGTATATAATATAATCGGCAAATGTATTAAATTCATGTTAAATTAAAATATTGTCTATGTATGCTAACTTTAAACTACCATCTTATGTATAATATTATGTGTAATTTGAATTACTAAGAATACGATTATTTAAATAACACCCAGTACAATGCATGGGTTTGATATACCATGTATATTATCATTTAATGTATAAGAGATTTAATGTGTGGCTAACACAAGTAATATATAGTATAAAAAGACAAAGATATCATAATGATTAAAAAAGAACGATTTGAAAACAGTGTTATAGTAAGGTTATATAAAAAACTATAAAATATTTATCAAAAGCTAATTCAAGGATTTTTTAATTTTAAAGTATTTTGTTTAAAGAAAACCTTCAAAACTAAGAATGTTAATTTTGGTCAAATTGGTTTATTCGGATTCGAGTCAATTTCTTGTTTACTTCAATTCTTGCATAATACTATCCCATTTGGAATTAACTCAGAGCACAATATTTATATTATCTAATATTACTATACAAACCATTTAACTTTTTCTCTCTCCCTTCAATTTAAGAGTTCTTAAATTTCAATCAAGACTACATCTAGACCATTCATTTTATTTGAATTAAAATCAACTATCTAATCTTTAACGATTTCATTCTCTCTCCTAATTTATTTAAAAATAGATTATGTGTTTTTAACAATCGAAATAAGATAATCAACTGTAAGAGAACATATTACTGAATAATAGTGTTTGAATTTGATTATGTTGCTTCATATCGTAATAATCAGATAATCAATTTTTTGAGTGGTTAGCAAAGTATAATAATTGATTTTTAAATGGTAAAATCACAATAATCAAATAATCAGTTTGAAAAAGCAACTCAAATGTAAATTCTCAAAACTGTGTTTTGTAGTCTCCAAAACACAAATAATTAATTTATGAAAATACAACCCCAAACACTTTATACTAATTATCTCCGATTTCAAATCACAATAATCAGATAATCAATTTTTAAACGCCATGTCAAACACCCTCTAACACACTCTTCCACACCAACATAATTCTCCACCCACATTAAACAATTTTCAAGAGTTTTTCTCTCTCTTTATTTCATAAATAGAGTTTTTTTCTTATTTTAATGGAAAAAGAAATGTGAAAAAAGGGACATTGAACTAAAATATTCTTTGATATTGAATCACACGAATAATATATCATTATACTCATGAAGGTTATGTTGTAAAACAGAAGCTATTCACTGTCATCGCATTGCGCGAGTAATGTGCTAGTAATATATAAATCACAATTTATACTTAAGTTTTCATTTATTTCAGCTTACTACAGAGTTCATAATACCCTAAAAGAGGCAAATACAACACAACAGTCCGATATTACAATAAAACATATAACACTATAAAAGATACTTCTATCGAGTTCTCGGGGCTTGTTTAAAACTTTTAGCGAAAGTTACTTTGCATAAATTTGGGTATTCAAAAGATTCATGTCCGTACTCAGCTATAATATAAAAAATAGGGGTTACATATTCATCTCTTTTTAAATGTAGCCACCGCGTTTAACACACAACCATTGCTGCCGGTTTCTAGTCCAAAGAACCATCCCCACCACTGATTTGTTCAACCCACCATCGGTGATTACTAGTTCAAATCCCCACAACTAGGGCTTTTTGGTTCAACCCACTACAATCGTGATTTCTTGTTTAAACCACCACCATCATTGATTTCTTGTTCAAACCAAAACCACCAACGATTTCTTGTTAAATCCACCACCAATTTCTTGTTTAAACCACCACCATAGGCTGTTTCATGTTCAAACCACAATGATCGTGACAATTTTTAGTTCAAACCATGCTACCACAACCAATTTAAGATTTGAATAACTAGTTCCCTTCGATTTCATTCATGCGTGACGAGTTTAAATTTAAGGGTTCTTCATCTAAATTTCTTTATGACTTAGGGGTTTATTTACAGATCTAGTGCTTGTTGCAGATATGGGTTCAATGAGTTGTGTCTAATTTATGCAGTAAACCATGTGATTTTGTATTCAATTTACAGATTTGGGATTATATTCAAATCGGGTTCGGTTAATGATTGAATGGGTTTTCAATTTCAAATGAACAAGAACAGATTGATGCTTAAATTGGGTTTGTTTATGCATGAATGTGCTATCTAATTGAGATGAACAATAAGAACGGAATGATTATTTTGAGAATGAAAATAAATAAAAATCACTAAAGTCTATAGGTTACATGTTAACATGTTAATATTTGTAAATAATTGAAGAGATAAGAGAGTTGTTTGTATTGTTTTTTCTTAAATAATTATATACAACGACAGTTTAGGAAACATATATTGTATTTAGAGCAGATTACTTTTTAAGAAACAAGAAATCAACTTTCAGAGCACTTGAAAAAAAATTCTAGCAATTTACATCTATTATCATATATGTTGCTACAACTCAACATCAAGTTCTAAAATCCCAAAGAAATATGGCTGGAATGAAGATTAATCAGATCACAAACTTGCAACAAATTTGTATTATATAATTTATCCGCTCATCAACATGGGGAACCAAACAGGATAAAGTGCAACAATAATTAAGACAATAATAAGCGCAATGGCAATGCAAGTACATTTCCTTGAGTTCTTTTGCAATTCTCTTGCTTCCACCAACTGCTCGGTCCCACGATGAACAAATGAACTCGCGTGAGCCACATGGCTCTCGATGTCGTTTAGTTGTTGTCCTTGAGCTTCTACTAACGCGGCCATATCCAAAAAGATTTGGTGGAGTTCTATTAAGTTTTTCTCTATATCTTTGACCGCATCATGTCTTTCTTGAATTTCCGAGATTGTGTCCATAATTTGGCCTCGACCTTGATCCTGGATTGCTTTTTGAAGGAAATCCTCACCTTCACCACTCGATATCAAATTTTCTATTAGTTCCTCATTTGCCTTTTCGCCTGTTATTGTAAAATATCTTCTCCCAACAGTCTCTTTGTACTCTTCATTCATTCGAGCCCGTAAGGCTTGGAAGTCATCCATCATGGTCTTGAGTTTCTTGCCCAAACCACTAACAACTGACGTACGAGTCCTATCAGCCGATGAGCCTGGACCACAACCTGGAATCTTTCGATGCTCCACATTTGACTTGTCAAGGGCCACCAGCTTTCCCTTAATGACCTTCACGCGTTTTAAAACTTGTTCTACATCTGCATCCATTTTGGCCCTAAGTTGCTTCATTGTCTTTGCATTATGAACCGTTTTACTTTGCTCATTTGATTCTTGTAGCCTTTTGTATAGTTTCTCGACACCCGCCATGTCTTCTTTCACATTCTCGACATCTAGGAAGAACTTATCAAGATCAACTGCTTCATTCCCACCACCACCTCCACCACCGGCTTCAACATCATTCGGATAAGATTGTTCTTTGAAAGAACTAGAGAATAGGTCATTCATCTTGATTAAGGTCTTTCTTTTTTGTCTATTAGGCCAAGTATCGTATAAAAAAAGATAATGTATGAGACTAGACAAGATTTAAGATTAGAAAAGATAAAAAAGAAATAAAAACACCTTCCCTTCTTTCTCTCCCTGCAAAACAAGAGATAATAATGATAATTTGAGGAAGAAGTGGAAGAGAAGGTGGAAAAACGAATATGATTGATCAACTAATAAATGTTAGCATTTTCAATGGAAGATAGATGACATTCGAGGGACAATAACTATATTTTCATGTGGACCATAGTTAAAATAGGGAAAATTGAGTGGTTATATATACATAATGGAAAAAATCAAATTTATCCAATGATCTCTTTATATATGTGTACACCCACACAGTACACATACATATATGTACGTGTGTGTTAAGTACACAACCAGCCTTATATGCAGATGTATACACCAACTCAGTCTTTAGATTTGGATGAATATTTGTTAAGATTATGATTGAATATGCATGCTATGTAATGCAAATTACATAAATCAAATATGTAGATGATATCTCACCCATTGATCATTTAAATCTTAAGGCTGATATTGATTCTATAAATTATGTATATAAGGCTGGTTCTGTATTCATCATTGTTATACTAAATGAAACAAAGTTTTTGATACCTCGCCGCGTGATATTGAAACATGTACATTTTGTTATGTAGATTGCATGTTTTTATCTATTAAATTTGTTTCTTTTTATATACTTTTTATCTAAAAATTTTGGACCGCTTTATTTTAGTTATATTTAATAAGGTACAAATTCTATACAATTCGGATAGTTAGAAAAGAAAGATATAATACAATAGAGTAACAGTAATTAAACAAGTTAATAATCGAAAATTTAATATTATCCAACATTAGTGTAATACTCAACAATAAGACGATCATAGACATTTATGGTGTTTAAGCCATTTAATATTATATTTTATTATAATAAAATTTATATCAAAGTATCAATATAAATGAGATGATCATAAATATGTGTTTATAAATAAACCAAATAATATATATATATATATATATATATATATATATAGTTACAATAAAAACAAATAGTATATAAAACTAATTCTTTTAATGTATATCTACCTATATATATAAAAAGAATATATTTCCTCTACATTTAACATGTGTCATTTTCAATAGTCCCAAACTATTTAAGACCATTTTAATAAAAATAAACATAATATTTTGAAACATGTGTAAATATTTGATAGTTTAATTTATTGTTCAATCTCTTAACCTTGAAATTTATTAGCTTCATTTAATACTTTAAATTAAAGTTTAATGTTTACATTTAACATTGATGCATAAATTGAATGCTTAATATATTACTTAGTAATTATATATGTAACACTTTAGGTAAATTACACATTGGTTGTGTACATAAAAGATTGGTTTATAAGTATACATTGGATCAATAAGGATATTAAGTTTATGTATATATTTAAGTTTTACATTTTAGAACTTAAAGTTTATTGATTAAAACATGCTTGAGTGCGTGGGTAGGAGGAAGTTCTCATCTAATCAAGAGATACACACATTGTATCAGAGTCACTATTGTGCTATTTGGGATTATGCGGCAATCTTTTCAAGGACGATGAGTCCCGGGGGTGTTTGCAACACCTTATGTGAATCTCAAATCAGATGTGGATAGGAGACATGTTTGGTTCATAACACATTTTTGTGGCCAAAAGTATGATAAATCATATGAAAACTTTAGAGTTAAACGTGCTTGCGCGGGAGAAATCTAACCCTAGGAAGTTTCTTCCTGGTCGTCAAGAACAAAACCTTAAACAAAACATACAATATTGTGTTGTGATAAGACAAGGTGTTACAATATGTAACATAGTAAAAATGTGAAATGATATGTTCAATTTAACTTATTTCAAATTCTTCTAAATTTCATATTCAAAAACTTAAAATTAATGAATCGGATTCACTTTAATTTCTTTTTATAAACTATAATCTTTCATTTTGAAATCATTACATCATGAGAAATTGGTTTTAAAATATAAAAAAATAATTATTAATGTGACAGAAGCTGAAAAACTAAAAAAGAGATAGAGTACAGATGAGATTATGAGATTGTTTTGTTTATTTAATGTTATAAATAATTTGTAGCACATATTAGGACACTAAATTTTGGTTTTTTTATTTTAAAATTATTAAGAGAGACATGTATCTAAGAATGATTGATGTGATACAACTATAATAGAGTATAATTTATATCTTCACTTTTCTTTAACATTTATATCTCTTAACTTTTTTTTATCTTGCTTTATATGTTTATGAATCATCTGTGAACCGGAGTTAGATATCTTCTTTTATCTAAGTATTTTCGTAAGTCGGTTTGCTACTTCAAGTTAACAATGTTTATCTTTTTAACTTAGAATTCAAATATTTTACTTATTAAAATTTATTTCCAAGTAATTAGAGGAAAAAGTTTAAGTGTCCTAAGTTTGGGATGTAGAAAATATAAAGGAAATATACCAGTTAAAAGCATTGTTTATAAAGCAATGAAAACATGACAGATATATGAGAATTAAGTTTATTTACAATCAACTAGCTATGAAAATTTTAAATATTCATCCAGTTTATAATTAACTTAAGTAGGTAAATAATTAATATATCTGAACTTTTTACATAATTATGTAAATAGTTAAGACGTTAACATAAAAACTTTATGGCTGTGTGTTGCACAGCCTGGATAGTTAACTAGTATAAGTAATAATAAAGACAAATATTACACAAAACTAATTGTTTCAATATAAAAATAAAAAAAGAAATAAATATGGTAAATGAATTAATAAATAAACCAATATGCTTTAGCCAAATAAAGGAAAAAAGAAGGGTAAATTGTATTAAAATACAATGAACTTTGTCTTAATTATCATTGTATACAACCAACTTTATTTTTTTTAAAACAATACAATCAACTTTTATAATCACCCTATTGTATGCAAGTTGTTGTATACTATGAAAATTATGAAAATGTTTATTGTATACAATGGTAGCTAAAGACTAGACACAGAAAAAAGCTGTTTGCATACAATGATTTTTTTTGAAAGTTAGTTATATACAATGACAATTAAGACAAAGTTAATTATATTTCCATGCACTTTGCCAAAAAAGAAAGAACCAAAGAAAGGAAAGGAAAAGTCAATATGCGTTAGTAAAAAAAAGGAATCAAAGGTAGAAAAAAACTCATAAAAGAAGCTGATCGAACACATAACTAGGAATGACAACGGGACGGGTTCGGGGCGGGGATTGGTCCCCCGTCTCCGCTTAAAAACGATGGGGATTTGAACGGGGATCCTCGTCGGGTAACCGGGAAAACTCGCGGGGAAACGGGTATCCCCATTTAATATAAACATGTGATTAAATAGGTAATTTTCACCACATAGATACCCGTTAAACTAAAGTTGTGATTTTTAACTACGGTTATCGTCACTATTAAGATTTTACCATGAGTTTTAGAAACGATTATACTAAATTACACGACATTATCGAATACAAACATATATGAACCGAAATTAAAGACTTAAAGAATTTAAATGCATTCAAAATATCAAGACCAAATAATTCAAAAAAAAATAATGATTAAAATTAGGTTGTCTGAAAGTGTATAAAGATTTATATATTCTATATTTAAATTAATTTTATCTATATTAATATATATAAATATATATATATATATATATATATATATATAATTAATATTAAATTATAATTGGGTATGTCGGGTAATCGGAGCGGGGATTATCAAACCCGTCCCCGTCCCCATCCCCATTTAAATAATCGGGTTTCCCCATCCCCGTCCCGTTTATGTCGGTTTTCGGTTTTTTTGCCATCCCTACACATAATCGTCAGGTTTCATAGAAAAGTGTAGATTTAACATACATATAGGGTAGTATGCGAGCCTAAGCCATGCATCATGAGGGAGTAATACCCTCCACTATTTTTTAGAAAAAATCCCCACTACCCAAACTTGAACACAAGACCTGAGCTATGGGGTAAAACCACTATACCACTGAATTACGCCACAATAGTGTTTAGATCTATTTAGTATGTGGCAATTCTTATAGATTATAATATCATATTTACCTTTTATTAATTAAATTACTTTTCTTGACTTTAATTTGTTTACCAACATCCACGTTTATGTTTAGCCACTAATTAATTGTCATGAGTCTAGAAAGGTTCTTGTAGTTCATGGAGATAATGGTTATCATTTAAATCACCTTCAACGTAATTATGTGCTCTAAATTCGACATTAGCTTCAAATTTCTTAGAAGCTTTTAGGTGTAAGATTTTAGAAATTTGCAAACAAAACAATAATTACATAACTGTAGCACAATCATAACAAATCATGACAACAGTTGTAGAGACAAAGGTTGTGTGTCAATGACAACTGTTTACATAGGCGGTGTTGCAATGACAGTTGATTGATCGGGGTGAAGTAAAGGTAGAGACGGTGTTTCTTGCATAGAAATAATGGTGGGGATGACTCCTCACATTGGTGGTGCAATGAAAGTTGATTGCTTGGGGTGAAGTAAACGTCATCAAGAATTTTCTTTTAAAGGGTAAAAGAAGTGTTTAAGGGGATGTTTGTTTTAGCTTATTTAGGGCTTATATTTTCTAAGCTAGTTTTTTTTGGCTTCTTTTCTGACTCTTGAGCTTATTATGAGTTACAAAAAGAAAATAAGTTAGACTTATGAAAAATAAGCTGAAAAAAACAAGCTTATAAAAAATAAGCCGGGAAAAAAACCGTTGATGAGCTAAAACAAACACCCCCTAAGTGACTTATTGGTAACGGTTTAGCAGTAGAAGGTGTAGACTAAGTTGACGTGTTTTATCGACAGTGAGAGAAGTAAAATTATGGATGATTGCTATAATTTTTACCGACGTTGAAAAGGATGGGAGAAGAGAGAGTAAGGGCGTAGATAGATAGATGGCTAGAGAACAACGACCGATTTTTAATGGTGGTTTGTATTTTTTGAGATGACAGAGAGAGATGATGTATAGAGTCAAGGGTAGACTGTTAAGATAGAGACATAATTGTTGCTTTTATAAGGTGACTAGTTTATATACCCGTAATGCACAGGTATTAATCTATTAGAGAAGAAAGCTTGAAATGCGTTAAAGTCAAATTATAAAATGTAAGTATTGTTCATATACAAAAAGTTCCAAATACGTACATACGAAACCAAATTAAATTTTTTTTGAAGTACTTTATATACAAGTAAACTTGAAAAATAACATAATTGAATATAAAACACATTTCAAGTATATAGATAATGACTAAACTATTAAGACCGATACATAAAAAATAAAAAGTAGACATACAAAAATTTTAAAATATATACAAAACAACAAAAACACATCAGAAGCTTAAGTACGCTCATATCACAGATCATGAGATTTGACGGATAGTGATATAGAAATAAGAAAAAGAATTGAATCTCCTCAACACACAAATTCTTAAATCAAACAAAAGCAACAACATTCTAATAAACAAACATTCTAATAAACAACCATTCTACTTGGTCAACTAAAAGTTTTTCATATTTAAAGAAAATGGAAATCCAAGTTCGTATAACTAACAACTTAGTGACGATTTAAGCGTGCACGTTTAAGAGAAAGAAAATACACATACATATTTGTACACGCGAGCATTAAATGACTAAACCTGAAACACAACATAATCTAATAAAGAATAATTTGATAATTTGATGAATCAAATTAGTTTATAAAGAGGCTCGTCTCCATACTTAAATTTGCTACTAATGACCACATTTCTTACCTTTTGAACGGGCTCAATTGCATTTCTACTTCCAAAGCCGAATTTACGTACACCTTGCAAGTAAAAGAAAAAAATAATAACGAGTCATTTGTTAAATATTAAAAAATCAAGAATGGTTTTCTGTCTTTTGTATAAAAATTAGCATTTCTACTTTAGTGTTACCTTTAACTAACTGCCTACACTAAAAAATAGTTTCAGGATCAAGAACATCTATCTTTACACATCTGAATTTAGATTTTTAAATATATAATATATCATCTTTTAACGATACATTTTATATATTTTAAACCATATTTTATATAAGGTTTCATACATTTTTTAATAAGATTAAAAATGCTTTAAAATCAATAACTAAATACTTTGAATAGCATTCTCAAGTTCACCACTCAGCTAATCATAATAATCCCAAAAAAACTCACTCAGCTAAACAAAAAATTACATAACAACTACTATTAATGAATAATAAAAAATTAAGTATATACTAATTTTAAAAAAGTGTCATATTACAATAAAATTTATACCAAAATGTATATAAAAATGAGACGGTCACAAATATATAATTATTTTTTCTCTAAACAAAATATGTCACATGTTACTAAACATAATTTATAAATAACCTATAATTAATTACATTAATATACAATTTTTATAAAATCCCCTCACATGTTTCATAAAACTCCCTCACAATTTTCATCCAGCCTCTCCCAATTAATTTAAAATTGAATTCATTTTTCTAAAATTGTTTTATAAATTTAGAGAATTGTAAAATTAGATATTTTCACTGGTTGAAAGAGATTAATTTAATAGGTATAAATAAAAAGAAGGTAAGTCTTTTTATATATAGTTATAGGTTTATCATAAGAGTGATTTATTTTTAATTTTTACTGGGCAACTTTAATTCACATGTATTGTATTTGGTAACAATTACTCTAATAGGTGCAACCAATTATTAATGAAACATTAAGATTGTTGTTGAGTTGACTTTTTATAGTATCCAATATACATGCATTATAAGATAGGTATTACATACATGGGGAGGACTCAGAAGTGTGTAATACCCATATTTGATTTGTAATGAAATTAATGATTAAATACTTCAGGTTATTAGGATTTAATATTGTATAGGAATAGAGGTTAAAAGTGTGAGTGAGGTTTGTATTATTTACAAACTACAAGGGCTAAACTTTTAATATACTCCATAAGTAAAAATACCATGACTTTATGTCAATTAATGAGATTGGTACATTTGCGTTTTGAGATACACGATCTCTAACTCTTCCATCTACACTCTCTCTAGATCTCATACTTGCGAATCTTACTTTGCATCTTGATACCTGTTTCATGGGCTATACAATTGATATAAGAGCCAAACAATTTGAAAGAATTTCAAGCGTTTATCACTGATTTTTGAAGTTTTAGCGGATGTTTGTTGAGTTTCTGAATCTCGAATTTTAAAAATCAAGATCTGGTGCTTGTAAATTCGATTTGATCTATGTTAAATGTAACGCCGGAAAATCTTAAGCTATTTTTTTTAAAAACGCTCTACGAAAGCTTTATACAAACATGATTTCATTAAGCACGATAATTTACAAACATTAAACATATGTTTACAAATTCGACATTGTATCCTTCGTGTGTTACAAAATATAACATGGCTCGTTTCCAAAATAAACTAATATCAGAGTGGGGTCAACTTCTCCTTTCACAACAAACTCACGAACCTGCAAAAACAAACAACTGTGGGGAATTAGCACAAATCTAAGTGGAGGAAACTAATCACAAAGGCAAACATCAACAATCGATGTCAAAGCATTTAATCACATTATCTAGAAGATCGGCGGTTCGGCGCAGAACCTCCAACCAATGCCGGCCAAAGCAAAGGTTTACCGATAGCCCACCACTAATTGGAATAGTTAGATCCCTTTCAATACAATGCATGCACGAGAGGGTCTACAACTGCACAACCAATAGCGATCAGGCCCAGCCTAATTCCAGACATAGCTGACGCCTTAAACGATACTCGATATGATACCTCCACCACGTATCGGCTAAATAGTCAGACATTAGTTATTAACAATAATCAACAAGCAACAAGCATTGAGCATCAGACTAAATAGTCTAGCTAATCACAAACACGTGCAGAGCATCAGACTAAACAGTCTAGCTAGATGCAAACATGTGCATCACATCATCCATATCAATCATAAAATTTACCACCCGTGAGTTAACATCTACTCACCTCTCGCTCTCAAATGCGGAACTCAAATATCTTATATTACTGAGTCTTTGTGTTTCCTGAAAACACAACAACAGCGATATCAGTCTCACATTCATAAATATATCTATCCACATATATTCATATCTCTTTTGCTCATATACATTAAGCTTGATTCACATATGAATACATATATAACATACAACATCATGGAATCAACATACAACAATATATTTTGAAAAACCCTCGGACACGTCGCGTCCAATAAACCAACGCGTCGCTACAGTGATATAATAATGAACATATGAAACATAGTCTAGAAGACTCACCTTATAAATTGAAATATTATAACCTAATCCACAGAAGATAAAGGTTCACGTATATGTCCTTGGCTAGTCACTACAGTGATATAATAATGATATGTATTAAACATGTGCTGGAAATAGAAGAAATCAAACTGAACAGGACAGGGGCACGCCCGTGCCCCGCATAGGTACGCCCGTGCCCTATCATGGGCACACCCGTACCCAACCAAGGTACGGCCATACCTGGTAGTTCATCCGACCTTTCTCAACCGACTTATTCATCCGACCTTTTGTAACACCGTGATTTTGAGAACCAAATTTTTCTTTTTAAAATACAATTTAAGTTTTCAAACTGCGTGGGTTTGACTGTAAATAGAACAATCAAACCTGTCTTAAAATTTAGAAATGCAGCGGAAGTAAAAACAAGTGGCAAACTATATAAACAGTCAAAATGATGCCACAAACAACAGTTGGTGTTACGGAATACATAACCGGCTGACCAATATTTTAAACAAACATAAACATGATTCAACAGAGTTTAAACATAAAATCAGTGTTCCTCCCAAAGCATATAACTACCCGCAGGCTCCCGAGCTCACTAAGGATTACCTGCACATGTGGAGTGTAGCATCTGTTAGCTATAATAGCTAGTGAGTACCAAATAGCATGCAATCAATATAAGTACATCACATATCATCAATCATGCTCAGATAGTTCTATCCTAACATCTCGCGATGAGCTGGCGTAGTTAGGAGGTAGCATATCTTGCAGGGGAGCTAACCCGGCTCAATGCACCAAACTGGGGTACCAGACACATCAACCACTCCGGTGGGGGAGCTGTTAAGCGTCCACCGTTGCGTTTTGAAATCAACCGATTCCTCTGTTGTACAACATAAGCCATACCCAAAGACGACAACTTTGTCCTTAAATAGAATAGCTTTGTTCTTATGATGGACAACTTTGTCCATAAGATCCGGACCAATCACAAACAAATAATCTGATTCAATCGAATCATCAATCAATGCGCGCATATACTCAATTATCATCATAGAATACACGTAATCAAGTGCATACTACATTGTGTCAACATGGTATATTCTAGCATCATCATGCAATCCTACACTTAAACAAGTGCGTGTACAAATCATGGTATACAATTCCGTGATCATTGTTAATATATGTCATAGGTATATTAATTGTTATGTCATTCGACACTCACCTGATAGGCTAGAATAAGCAATGACCTTGCTTTGGCACTTACGGGTTGTCAACTCGACCTATAATACCAAGACTTACGCATCAATCATTTGAACACGCAAGGAACATCTAGGATACTTGAAACAATACCCTAATGATGTTATTTAACCATTTATTAACTAACTATAGTAGCCCAAACAACAACACGCGAACACATGGCACAAAACAGCACAATAGGCTGTGTGTAGGGGGGTCGCGCCGCGAGGCCTGTGCTGTGCACAAACAGCTTGCTGTTTTGTGCACAACAAGGTCATTTTCATCCAAATCAATTTTAGTAAAATTCTAGTATTTCATAGGACCATTTAACACTTGCGGGAGCTTTCTAACATCAAAAACTCCTATCCAATTAATTCATACAAAAATCACAATTAAATGGACAAAGACGTGCGCATAATGGCCAAAACTTGGTGTAGACCAATTCCAATACTTGCAACACACCATATACACCTAATATGATGTATTAAAGGTGTTGCAACTGACCAAAACCTTTAAATTCATTGTTTGGTATCATTTTCCAATTTCTTGCCTATTTATGGCCTATTTTTCACTATTTTAGCCAATTCAAGCAAAACAACCATTCCAATTCAAAAGTGAAAGTCCTTTGTTGTGTAAAAGATGAGTAAACAATGAATACTTGAAGTAAAGATGATGAAGTTAGTATGAACAAGTATGAAAACTTTGCATGAACTTGAAGATTCTCTCTTGATTATAACTTGAACGTAAAGTGCAGAGAATTCTCTATTACAAAGAGTTACCTTGCAAACTAGGTTTGCAAGGATATAAATACATAAGCCACATGGGCTTTAAAGCCTTATGGGCCCAATTATAATAATTAAACTAGACTAGAAAATACATAAAGAAAGTGGGCCAAGCCCATACAATAAACTAGTCTAGAGATATATATTACACACAAAAGAACACACGGCAAACAAACTAATTAATATCTAACAATCTCCCCCTTTTGTTGCCTTGTGCTGAAGCAGGTATTCTTCATCTACTTCTCTGACCTAGGAGTCTTTCCCAGCTCCTAATGGCCTTTCTTTCTTGAATATTTTCCTCCAACTGATATGCTATTCTGGTCATTTTTACCAATTCTGATTGATCAGGAAAGTGATGGTTTCTGAAGCATGTTCTGCGGAATTTAGATATGCATCTTTGAAGCGTTCTGTTAGAATATGCACTGAGCTCCAAAAGTTGAAGGAATGCTTTGTCTCCGTTAAGATTTGGCATGACGAAACCATCGGCTCCTTCGTAGTCTTCATCAAATTTTTCTATGATAGTGTATTTTCTGTGTTTGTCTAGCTTGGAATGCTGTTGGTTAGGCCTTTGAAGATTTATCTTTGCAAGATCAGCCTCATCACCAAGCTGTATATCGTGGGTTCTGCACAGAATGATCTTCTTTCTCATGAAGTCTCTGATGACTTGGAGAGCCCTTTGTTCTTCACGATTCTTTTCAAGCTTACAGGCCAGCTCATCTTCCATATGTGTTATATCTCCCAAATTCAAAAATCTAAGCTCGACCTCGTGAAATGTATACCTTTTCCCATCTGCTCTGTTTACATGGAAGTGAACCATTTGCTAGTTGAGGAAGTTACGCAAGTACACGAATTTGATCTTGACAATTGGATATTTGGAGGCTACTTGTTGTTTCTCGCTTGTATGGAAGGTGGCGGCGAATCGGACGGCTTTTTCATGCTCTTCTGAGTTTAGCACATATAAATCATCAACCTCTCTGACAGTCTCTGAGAGGATACCCGGAATTCTTTCTTCAAGATATGGAGTATTTAGCCATTGAGTGGGCTAGTGAGGTTGGTCTTTTGCTAGAGCTTCTCTAGGCTTGATGTTTCTGATATTTGGCCTTTCTGCTATTACTCTCTCGTGAGTGGCCAAGGGCATAGGTCCTCCATGATAAGTTGCAGGTACCGGCCACTCACCCTCTTTCTGCTCAGATTCTTGAGGTTGCTGCTGACTTATAAGATCGATGGGCGTGATGTTGAATTGCCCCTGTTCAGGTGGAAAAATGTCAAGCAGCTCCCTGTTTACCGTCGTAAAGACCTTGCGTATGTTCATCAGTGGAGTCTCTTCTACTTCCTCAGTAATTGGCCTTTTGCCTTTGGATTTTTAAGTTGACGATTCAGGGAGAGAGGATTCTGGTTCTTTTGAGTGTGTTTGGATTTGTGGGATTTGGATTGATGTAGTTTGGATTGTTGGGGTTTCTTGTCTTTCCGTCTCTGACTCTGCCCCCTGACCCGCTTCAAATTCAAAATCTGCCATTGTAGGCTCAGTTGCAGACTCAGTTGCAGGCTCAGTTTGTTGTTGTTTACCCTCACTCCCACTGCCGCTTTGACCCTCTGACGGCTTTGACACTGGGGCGGCTTCAATTCGGAGTACGGTGCTTTGAGCCCCAATGTAGCGCCGCTGCCGCTTCTCCCTCTCATGATGTCCTGGATCCTCAGGATCATCATGCCTACGCTTGCGAGAATCAGATTGAGCTTTTCAAGACTCCTCCACTACTTCCAGCCTTTTGCTTATATTTGAGACGGTGGAGGTTAAGGCATTCAAGGCTTGTAGGACAGAATCTTGGAAGGTGGTGGAGCTGGAGGAGGAGGGCTGGGGTTGCTGCTGCAGTGCTGCAAGTATGGTTGATTGTTCGGGTGTAGGATTGGCAACACTATTTAGTTTTGCATGGAGGAGGTCCTTGAGTTCATCGATTGAATAATCTCGCTCAATGACAGTAGGTGGGCGGTTTTCTAGGGCTCGTATTTGGGCTCTTAGGGAGTTGATTTCAGAATGGAGTTGTGTGTTGACATACTCCCTCAGGCCAGAGTCAAGAGAGGAGAACTTAGCATTCAGGAAAGATCTAAGCTCTGGTGTAACCCCGACCTCACTAAGAGGCTCGGTTGGCACAGGTCTTTCAGACCCGTGGCCCTCACACAGTGTTGGCAAAATTGTAGCACTGGAGGGACTTCCGGTCGATCCTCGAGTTACCTCTGCAGTAGAGGTTGCTACGGGCATTCCGGCAACATCACGAAGACGTTCTAGTGCTGATTGTGTCCTAGAAAAAGATTGGAAACCAGTCAAGGTTGGTGCTAGACTCGATTGTGCTCGGAAAGAAGATGTGGACGGGGGAGGCGGTCCACTGATTTCAAAGCTAGCAAATTCCGAACAAGTTGCCGACTGCGTATGTGATAAATCCCCATGCAATGAAACTACTTCCATTTGAGTGGAAGCAAAGTGGCTGGTGGGGTGAGGTGCATGCACTGGTGGGATGCCAGCGTCTGTTTCAATACCAGCCGGAACAGTGTCCCGACCGGTACTGGATGAGGCTTCCCGGCTTTCTCGGTCTGGGGTACTCTCACCCTCATCTTTTTCTTTCTCACTTGCACTATCACTCACCACAACATCTACTTCTTCATCTTCTCTTTCCATTAACGGTACATCACCAAAGGTGGCAGATATGTCAGATAGATCGTGATGGATGTCCTCGGGATGATCAGATACTTGTCGCGTGCCAGTGGATTCAGCACGGACCGGAGAAGGTCGTGGGCCAAATGAGATTGATTGTCCAGAGGAGGATGATTCTGTTTGAGTCCTTTCTATGGAGGACTTATTCTCTGATTCGGCATGGGTGGAGGCCTCGGAGTCATTGATTACAATACCCTCGCTATCGTGTATCTCTCCTCCCTCACCACTTCCACCACCCCTCTCTACCGATTCTTCCCTCTCAATCACAACCCTGCCGGGGCACCCCTGCGCACCCGAGCCCTAATACCACTAGGACCCTCACCAGGTGCTACTGCTCCCGGGGCAGGCACAACCGGCTCTGGTTGCGCCAGAGGAGCAATCCTATTGACTCTCATGTACTCATGCACTACCTCACTTTCCTGATTTAGCATTCGAAGAAGGGCAACAGGCACGGTCATGGCTACAATATCGGGGAGGTCTCGGATTCGTAGGAATCTGGCGATATGCTGGACTTGGAACTGCGGGTTATTGAGTCGTCAAGGAATGTTGTGGTAGGTTTCCAGGTCAGTGGCGATGAATATGGTTAGGAATCGTTGAAAGGGTATAAAGGTCTTCTGGCGAGTGATTTCCTTTTCCTTAACCATGCGAACGATCTCCTCAAATATGATGGTGGCGTAGTCTAAGTGGCGGTGGTAAGAAACACCAGCCAACAGTAGTAGGGAGTACTAGGATCCGTCATTTGTGCCTTGGTGAATGCTAGTAAGGGTACGGCAGATTATAGTGGCAAGCGTCTGCCAGAGAGGTGCAAGATTTGTTCGTCTGAACTGGTTAATTTGGTTCAACTCTCCTTGATATCCAAGACCTCTGATTAGGTCTAGTACTGCATCAACTCCAGGATTTTCATCAAATTCAGCTTTGTTTGGATAGTGATCAGCAACAGGTAGATCCAGTAGATTTCTCAGTCTGACAGCAGAAAGAGTTGTGCGGATATTCTCAATTCGTCCCCGGAGGCAGTTGTGTCCCAAGCGAGTGACACCCTCAGTAAAGGTATACCACAGTTGTTGTAGGTAAATTTCAGGTACGTGGGTGGGTAATGTGTTTGGGTTTTCTGTGATTGCCTGGCGGAGAGGATAGGCACGGATAATTTCAGTGATGATAGAGATTTGGTATCTGTGGCTAGGTCAAAGTATACCTTGTTGCTCAGTGTTTCAAGCCTGTCAGTAGCAGGGACTAGGCTTTCCTCGGGAAGGGGTTGGTTAGCAGCCATCTGTCACAGATAAGATAGATCAGATTAGTACAGGGGACACAGTTGGCGTCGGATGCACATGTGAATATATGAACGAAAATGTGTTTTGGAGTTCAATGCACATGTGAATGATTGGTCTTGACTTTGACCTTGGTTAAAATTTTGACCCTTATTTCAAAAAAAGATTTCTATGTGTTGAAAGTTGGATAGACTTAAGTCATGCGAAAGTCGCATGAGGTGTAAGTCTCATGAAATATTTAACTTGAAAGTCGCATGAAATGTTTAACTTGAAAGTCGCATGAAATGTTAACTTGAAAGTCGCATGAGTTTAACAGTCATGTGAAAGTCGGACGGGCTTAATTCATGCGAAAGTCGGATGGTTTGAAGTATGCGAATGTCGGATAACCCAAGTTGCATTCGAAAGTCGGATGGACATATTCTATGCGAAAGTTGGATGAACAAAATTCATTCGAAAGTCGGATGGGAAAATGAGTCATGCGAAAGTCATGCGAAAGTCGGATGGACTTGTTTCATGCAAAAGTCGGATGGAATTGTTTCATGCGAAAGTCGGATGGCATAAAACTTAGTCTTTTCAGTGTTATTGTGTTTTGAAAGTCGCATGGTGTAAAGTTGTGCATTCGAAAGTCGCATAGAACAAAGTTCATCCGAAAGTCGGATAGACCAATTTCATCCGACTGTCGGATGTATCACATTTCCCTTCATCCGACTGTTATGAACACTCAGTTTGTTCATAATAAGTCTAAACATGATTTTTGACATAAAGGAAACTTATGGACTCAAAGTTGGTACCAATAGACTCGGATTTTAACCTCAAACAAGTGTGTACACTCAATCAAACCTAAAGCAACTTTAAAGTTTGCACATTTTAACTCGAAGACCTCTGTTCTTCACAACGAAGAACATTACCCAAAAAAACAAAAGGTTCCTATTTGGTTCGATTTTGTGTGATTTTGACTGCTACTTTGGTTCTAGTGTGTTCGCAAACATCCAAATGTTACTCTATGCCCTTCAAACACAACAAACAACACCATTTATGGTGTTTTTGATTCAAACCCACCGAAGGCCCAACTGTTCGATAACAGGGGTTGAAAAAATCACAAGAAATTCGATTTTGACATGTAAATGTGCAAAGGATTCACCATTCCTTGTTCCAATCATCTTACCTTTCAGTTTGGTGTTGTTTAAACACACAAAATTTCACTACAAATGAGTTTCGATCGAGAGCAGTTGAGAAGGTAAGAAGATGAACAGTGTGTGCTTTTTGAAATTTTTGGAAGCGTGAAAGGAAAGGAAGTGTCGGATAGTTCTATTTATGGACTATCCGACAGTCGGATGGGTCGGGGCTTTGATCCGACTGTCGGATCGACCCGGTTTGGCCCAAACTTGATGCTTGGCCCAATCTATATGTTTAAGCCCAAGACTTAAAATTTAGCATTATTTAAGCCGAGAATTTATTATTCATTCTTTTTGTGGTTTTCTACTTCATATAAAAGACATAAAATAAACATCTGACAGAGAATCATCTGCGAAGATGAATTTGGAACATTTCTCCCCCTACACGAATGCACGGAAAACATTCGTGTTAACCAGTGAATCGCATCGCTCCCCCTAGATAGGAGCATCTGTATAGCTGCACAGAGAATAAAACACAATGTAAATCTGTTCAAGACATGAAAACAGTGATGAATTAGAGTTTGAGATTCAACATTCCAATCTTGGATACCAGAAATGAGAATCGGGCTTCGTCCAGTGGTTTAGTGAATAGATCAGTCAGCTGATGATCAGTAGGAATGTACTCGAGATCAATCAGACCCTTTTCGACGTTGTCTTTCAAGAAGTGATACCTGATATCAATAAGCTTGGTTTTAGAGTGATGGACAGGATTGCAAGAGATGGCAATTACACTCTGAGAATCACATAACAGTGGAATCTGAGAGTAGGTAAGACCAAAGTCCCGTAGCTGAGTTCGCATCCACAGACTCCGAGAGCAGCAACTGGCAGCAGCCACAAATTCAGCTTCAGCAGTTGATGTGGGCACACAGTTCTGTTTCTTTGAACTCCAGCAGACCAAACGATCGCCCTAGAAGTGTGCACTCCCTGGCGTGCTTTTCCTGTCCAACATACACCCGGCATAATCCGAGTCGGAATACGCAAGCAGTTCAAATGATGAGTCGCGGGATACCACAAACCAAGGTCAGGGGTCCCTCTCAGGTATTTGAGGATACGTTTTACGGCAAGTAAATGTGATTCTTTGGGATTTGCCTAAAAACGAGCCCAGAGACAGGTAGAAAACATTATGTCAGGTCTACTAGCCGTGAGACACAGTAAAGAGCCGATCATTCCCCGGTAGGTTTTCAAATCGACTGCCTTTCCATCAGGATCAGCATACAATTTGGTTTTGGAAGACATGGGGGTTGATTTGGACGAGCAGTCCAACATTTCATATTTTCTTAATAAATCGTTAATATATTTAGACTGATTTATGAAAATGCCATTGGAAAGTTGTTTGACTTGTAGGCCGAGGAAGAAATTCATTCATGCTCATTTCAAAGTTGCTCGCCATTAGTTTTGAAAACTCTAAACTGTACTGCGGGTTCGTAGATCCAAATATAATATCATCTACATATATCTGAACTAAGATATACTCATCCCCAATTTTCTTGGTGAAGAGTGTGGTGTCAATTCGTCCCTTTGAATAGCCTTCACGAACCAGGTAGGCCGAGAGAACATCATACCAAGCCCGTGGAGCCTGTTTGAGGCCGTAGAGGGCCTTATCAAGGATGTAAACGTCAGCTGGTCGTTTGGGATCAACAAATCCTTCTGGTTGAGATACATAAACTTCCTCCTTAAGGATTCCATTTAGAAATGTCATTTTGACATCCATCTGGTATACCTTGAAGTCCCTGTAAGCAGCATACACGAGAAAAACTCGGATGGCTTCAATACGGGCAACAGGAGCGAAGGTTTCATTGTAGTCAATACCCTCCTGCTGGTTGTATCCTTTTGCTACCAGTCTGGCTTTGTTCCGAATTACCACACCGTCGGAATCTTTCTTGTTCTTGAAGACCCACTTGGTGCCAACAATGGTCGTGTTATTGGGTTGGGGCACAAGTCTCCAAACCTTCAAACGGGTGAACTGATCTAACTCTTCTTGCATGGCAAGAATCCAGTCTGGGTCCTGTAGGGCGTTAGCAGTTCGTGTGGGTTCTAACAGACTAAGAAAGCTGGAGAACTGACACTCATTTGTTGTGGCAGATCTGGTCTGAACGCCGGCATCTTTGTCTCTAATGATTTGCGTTTCAGGATGTGCAGCCGTCCACTTGGTGCTATAGGGAGGAGAGTTATCAGCTACTTCATCGGTAACATCCTGAGGGAAGAATTCATCCATGCGTTGTTGAATAGATGTGTCACCCTAAGGAGTATATGACTCTGGGAGGGACTGAGGTGTTCTATTTTCGTGATCCTCAGTGGTAGCATCGTCGACAGTGTTTACTGTAGAAGTGGATGCAGTGTACCGTTCATCCCGAACAAGGAATGGGTCAGCAAACGAATTAACAGGCCCTGATGTAGATGTAGTGGTAGTTTGTTGCGTGAGTTCAAGGGATTCCTGAACAACATCTGTAGGCCTGTCAAGGTACACTATTAGTTCCAGAATCACCAGTATCTAAGAAATCAAATATATACTTTAAATCAGAAGATTCATTTGCGTGTGTTATATTTGTTTCTTGTCGATTAAGTCCCGGTCCTAAACTGATATGTCCAGAAACGATTGCAGGTGACTCAGGTGATAAAGATGTAGGGGTTAAAGAGTCATCGAAAGTCACATTAATACTTTCAGTCACAGCATTTGTTCGTTTATTTAATACACGAAACCCTTTAGACTCTGAAGAATAACCAAGGAAAATTCCCTCATCAGCTTTGGGGTCAAAATTTCCTAGGTTATCCTTTTCATTAAGGACAAAGCACCGATTACCAAACACGTGAAAGTGTTTAACATTGGGCACTTTGCCATTTGCAAGTTCATAGGGAGTTTTGTTAAAGCGATGGTGCAAAATTGTGCGGTTTTGCGTGTAGCATGCTGTGTTGACAGCTTCTGCCCAATAGGAAGGTGGCAAATCTGCATAGGACAACATTGTTCGAGCTGCTTCTACAAGCGTTTGATTTCTTCGTTCGACTACCCCATTTTGTTCTGGAGTATATGCTGCGGAGAGCTGATGCATGATTCCCACGGATTCAAGAAAAGAATCCAAGACTTTGTTCTTGAATTCGGTGCCATTGTCGGTTTGGATGGTTCCAACCTTTCCTTGTGATTGATTATGCACCTGTTTGAGGAATGAGATGATTGTAGATGGAGCTTCATCCTTCGCCCTCAAGAACTTGACCCAAGTGTATCTTGAATAGTCATGAACTATCCCGAGAATGTACTTCTTCCCATTGCGAGATTGAACCCTCATCGGCCTGCACAAGTCCATGTGCAATAGTTGGAGGGGAGCTTTTGTGCTTGACACCTGTTTGATTTTGTGAGATGCTCGTTTCATTTTGCCCTTCTCACAGTGCTCAAAGAGGTGCTCTTTTTCAAACTTCAGTTTGGGCAATCCGCGAACTAAATCACCGTTGACCAATTTGTTGATATTCTTGAAGTTTAGGTGAGATAATTTGCGATGCCACATCCATGTCAGTTCTGATGAAGCCTTGGACAGAAGACATACTGACTGTTTTCCTTCCAGATCTGCGAGATCAATGGTGTATAGATTTGACCTTCTGGACCCAGTCAGTACCACATCACCGTTTTCAGTCTTAACTGAGCAAGTTTTGGCCTTGAACTTATCTTCTAACTCCTTGTCACAACCCTTCTACATACGATACTTTGCTTATTTTTATATTTTCTTTCATAATGTTTCCAGTTCCCATTATTGGTGCCACGTGGTCGTTTCCAAAACGAACATTTCCCGAGTATTTTGGGACATAGTTCGTAAGGAGACTCTTTTCGCCCGTCATATGCTTCGAGCAACCGGAGTCCAGGTACCAACGGCTAGATATCTGCACATTGAAGACAAAATTTGTTGAGGTACCCATTGTGTATTGGGTCCTTGAATGTTAGCAAAAACAACAATATCACACGTAGCTTCAGTTAATGAATTCGTTGTTAGAATGTTGGGAGTACAACCTTGTGACACTATTTGTGGTTGAGATGGCGGTGGTGTTATGTTTTCTTTGGATATTGCGGGGAAATTGGTTGCTCTGGATGTGACGACAGATTGTTCAATTATCACGTGATTACAGCCTTTTGGTAGTGACACATCATCGTCGATGTATTCACTTGATTTCTTTGGAATTCTTGCCTTGGTTGTTTCTGTTATCATGTTGATGGGTTTGTATTGAACTATAGGTTGTTTATGCTGTTTGAATTGAGTTTGCTTTCTCAATTGATTTGTGACAGTTGGTTTGATAGCATTTGGATTGGCGTGATTCCAATTGTTGTGGTATCTATGATTTGGAGTCCATGAAGTGTGCCGATTGGTAGAATTTAATTCTGGATTATGTTTAAAGAGCACACTTTTATTACTCATTTGGAATTTTGCTCTTGTTGAGCGTTTCTTTCGCTAATAGGTAATTTTGTTACCTCTTTTGTTTATGAAGGAAGCTTGTTCATGAGTGGATTCAAAGGGTTTATAGTTTGGATTCGGTTTGATTCCTTGTTTCTTTCTATCATCATCATACACACATTTGAAAGTACAATGACCATCTATGCAACCATCACTCATGCAAAATATTTCAGTTTGAAC